>JARJCP010000012.1:0-600000 GCA_029281795.1 Mycena crocata | reverse complement strand
TCCATCATCCCCATCCCCGCCGCATCGGGGACCCCGCCTCTCATCGCCGATGACAGCCGCGGATATCTGGGTATCTCGGCGCCGTCGGAGCTCGACCTCAAGCCGTACGAGGTCGCCGAAGGCGAGTGGCGCGTTTGGAACGGACTCCCCAACACCTGGGGAACTCGGCGCGAAGTCGCCCACCACTACTCGTTCGCGGACACAGCGAATTGGACAGCCGGCGCGCGGAACCTGCTCGGAGCCCACCCTCGTCCGGGGGGCGACCCTGTGCATATCAGTGACGCCATGGCTTTTCAGACGGCGGTCGTGTTAGGCCCCCAAGACCGACGAAACCGCGCCCACGAGTGGCGGTTATTTTACGAAACGCTGATGGTAATGCTTTCTATACCCAGACTCTACGCCCACATCGTCACCGTGGGAGGCTATCGCGTCGCATCGTTGCCAATGGAGCACTATGCACGCCCGACGGCGAACATCACAATGCCCTACGTCGCTGCGTGGTTGCTACAACACGGCATCGCCATCGACGGCGAAGACACCGCTCGTATGGAGGAGTTCACACGTTCCAGACACAACATGCGTAACAACATCATCGACCTCGACAATGTGGGCTGGACCGACGGGATGAACCCGAACTCCATCGCCAGCGCTATGGCTGCCGACCGCTCGACTATACCATCCTGGGCTGAACTCCAGCGCGCAGGAATCGTTCCCGCCGACGCCCCACGCAGACTCGCGGCCTCTATACATGCCCCGGCAATGGACATCGACTCGCACCCACCGCCGGTTGCTCTGACTGTGTCTATAGGCACGTCGGGGACATTGATCATCACTGAGCCTGTCAACGCTGACGAGCTACCAGCCCCTCCGCCTGATTCCCTGGAGGACTCCGGTCCCGCCTAGTGCATGCCAGCGGCATCAAGTAGCTGCGCACGCTGGCGATTTCCAACTTTGGTGCGCATCAAGTACACCGGCGTTGGCATCGCTATTGCGGGAGGCCAGATACATTCTTTTTGCTCGACAATGCACATTATCTACTATGTATACTATGACTATTCGCGAGATGCTCTCGCCCCACGCTCATTGAAGAAGAAGAAAAAAAAATTACGACCTTGGCAAAACAACGTTCTTTACTTTATTATCGGACTCATAGACTCGCCCTAAGGAGGGGGAGTGTAAGGGGACATTAGTCATAGGTGCTGTGCACCTATGATTGTCCCTGTTATATTACCATTGTTTACCATACTTTGTACACATAACATATAAGGGGCCGAGCCGCCGTGTTGATGGGTATCTTTTAACCCACCAACACATAGGCATCGTCCCCTCAACTCTATCAATATAGATCTTGGACAAGCTTATTCCAGGTGCACTTTAAGACCCTTAACTCCACCTTACACACTCCCACCAAGTCCACAAAGCTCTGCGGATAACTGGTGTCCCGCAACCTTGACGCTAAAGCTGTAATGTTTTTTGTGGCTACAGTAGTTACTCCTAGCAACTCCACATTGCTCTGTCGACAGGTAGCGCCCCGCAACCTTGACGCTAAACCTGTAATGTTTTTTGTGGCTGCAGTAGTCACTCCTACCAACTCCATATTGCTCTGTCGACAGGTAGCGCCCTGCAACCTTGACGCTAAAGCTGTAGTGTTTTTTGTGGCTGCTGTAGTCACTCCTAGCAACTCCACATTGCTCTGTCGACAGGTAGCGCCCTGCAACCTTGACGCTGAGGCTGTAATGTTTTTTGTGGCTGCTGTAGTCACTCCTAGCAACTCCACATTGCTCTGTCGACAGCTAGCACCCTGCAAGCTTGCCGCTAACACTGTAATGTTTTTTGTGGCTGCTGTAGTCACTCCTAGCAACTTCACATTGCTCCGTGGACAACTAGCGTCCCGCAACCTTGCCGCTAAAGCTGTAGTGTTTTTTGTGGCTGCTGTAGTCACTCCTACCAACTCCATATTGCTCCGTGGACAACTAGTGTCCCGTGACCTTGCCGCTAAGGCTGGAATGATGTTTTTGCAATGGTGTTATTCACTCCCACCAAGTCCACAAAGCTCTGTGGATAACTAGTTTCCCGCAACCTTGACGCTAAAGCTGTAGTGTTTTTTGTGGCTGCTGTAGTCACTCCTAGCAACTCCGCATTGCTCTGTCGACAGGTAGCACCCCGCAAGCTTGCCGCTAACACTGTAATGTTTTTTGTGGCTGCTGTAGTCACTCCTAGCAACTTCACATTGCTCTGTGGACAACTAGTGTCCCGCAACCTTGACGCTAAACCTTTCATGTTTTTTTGTGGCTGCAGTAGTCTCTCCTATCAACTCCATATTGCTCCGTGGACAACTAGTGTCCCGTGACCTTGCCGCTAAGGCTGGAATGATGTTTTTGCAATGGTGTTATTCACTCCCACCAAGTCCACAAAGCTCTGTGGATAACTAGTTTCCCGCAACCTTGACGCTAAAGCTGTAGTGTTTTTTGTGGCTGCTGTAGTCACTCCTAGCAACTCCACATTGCTCTGTCGACAGGTAGCACCCCGCAAGCTTGCCGCTAACACTGTAATGTTTTTTGTGGCTGCTGTAGTCACTCCTAGCAACTTCACATTGCTCCGTGGACAACTAGCGTCCCGCAACCTTGCCGCTAAAGCTGTAGTGTTTTTTGTGGCTGCTGTAGTCACTCCTACCAACTCCATATTGCTCTGTCGACAGGTAGCGCCCTGCAACCTTGACGCTGAGGCTGTAATGATGTTTTTCCAATGGTGCTATTCCACCTGCCCTACCCTTACTTAGCAATCGATCAGATGACATGATCCCATTGTGACATGCCATCTAATTAGACTGACAACGCATGTGGGCCTTACCCGTCCGTAGTACCTGCGCCTAAATAACCCCCAAAGACTTATATGCTGTCGAGAGCTCTGGGACGGGACGGGTGTCCCAATCGGGAAGTACCCGTGCCGCCCCGATTGGGCGGATGTTTCCGGGCCTCGGCAGCCATCGGCCGGTGACAATGTGACAGTTCCGTCACCATCACTCAACCGTAGAGACTGCGACACCGTCCTGCCCTCCCGCCTGCTGGCCCGCCCAGGGTCTCCACCCAACGGCGGGATAGACCAATCTGTTTCCTGTGCTTTGCCTGTCCTCCGCCGCCTTGACCGCCGCGTAACGGACACCTCCCGCTCTCACGCACCTCTACGGGCCTACGGCACATGTACCCCAATTGCACAGCGCTTTGTGCCCTTCCCCGCACCTGCGTGCTCTTGGCATTCTCGGAACCATCCGAAATCGATTGTCTCTTTCCTGGTCACCTGTCCACCGCCCTACTGACTACATCACGCGCTCTGTTGCGCGCTCTCGGCGTTACCTGATTTGGCCATGGATAGCCGACTATCGCGATGGCTTGGCGCCCCTCTCGCATATCTCAATCAAATGGCCGGGCAGCGCAGAACGCGCGACTATCCAGCTCACCCTCATCAGACGCAGAGGCGGTCTCTCCGGTGCATCCAAGATCAGCTATGGCGGCCCTCGTTTGACACCGGGAGGGCGGGGCGGCGGAGAGACGAGGCTTGTCAGGACCAATCAAAGTGGTGCACAAATCGCTGAGAATGACCGCGTAGTCTCGCAGCAAATTGCGAGTAAGTCTTCCTCATTATCTCCCTATGATTCTATTTAATTGTTTCCAGCCCTCGGATTTGCGGGACGTGATGCGCTCTTTGGAGCTGACTTGAATGATGCTGCCTGGCAGGACATCGATTACGACGACGACGACACCCTGAATCAATTTCCTCCCGGTGAGGAAGGTATGCTGCAGAGCCACGAAGGCCAAGATGCGACCATACATTCCATCATGGATGGTGTGCGGCCTGGGTAAGTCCCATCTCATTCAATTTATAGTCTTTCCTCATCTATTTCAGTCGAGGGGATCTTCGCGATGACCGTGTTCAAAAGGTAGTTGACGCATTTGCTAAGTCCAACAACCTCGCTGGTGCCACCCGACTTAGCAACTCCTTCCACCGCCAGCAAGCCATTGACGAGCATTTCAATTTTCACGATCTCGACAAGCATGCGTCTTCTGGTCCGTCGCTTATCTTATCTCTGTTCATTATCTAACCCGTTTTCGCCTCAGGAAACTTCATTTACCAGAATTATCGCCAAGCGATTGAGAAGATAGCAATTAATCGCGGCCAGCTCTTGGTCCTGGAGCAACGGATTCACACTAAAGCCAGCGACTACAAGGCGGATCTCCTTGCTGAACAGGCATATTTCATGAGTCTACGCTCTGAGCCCTCCGACGTTATGGATACGGCCAAATATATGGAGCTGCTCTTGAAGCTTCACACCCTTAGGTAAGTCGTTGGCTGCCACGCATTCCGTTTCCCACTTCTGATGCTTCACTTAGCCAGGAATCCGAAGACACCAAAACTGCTTACCTCCGTCTCGACCACAACATCAGGTTTAACAAATATACTACTCCGGACATCAAGCGTGTCAATACCCGGTATCGCACGACATATACTAGATACCTCGCCGTACACGAAGACATCTGCCGTTTTGAAGAAGTCCACGGGATCGTCGAGCGGTGGACACCCACATCGAGAGAGTACACGACAGCGCTTGTCACGCTGACAGAGCGCCGGTACAAGGGTGCCGTCAGCGATCTCGAACGCCTCGTCGTCCAGAGGCTGTTCTAGATGACGAAACTCGGCATGAGCGGCGTCGGTAAGTCAAATTTGTTCGGCCTTCGCACCTAACTGACCTTAGAACCCCAAGGCTACAAATTGCGCGAGAAGCTTAGCAAAGCCCTTTGTACACGAGCCAAAGCGATTCGTAAGGCCCTCGAAAGGTACAATGCAGCCGCTATTGCGCTGAATCCCCCCCACCCCCGCCTCACTTGGAATGCCATTGTCAACGCCGCCTCTCTTGGTGAATTTGACTGGCTGCGGGAAACCCGGCAAGACATCCGTGAGCTTCCGTGGGCCCAGCCTGCACGGCGAGAGGCAGGCATTCTCTATTTCGGCATCAAACGTTCGCTCGAAGAGAAGGTGCGCTTGAACGTTGAGATAACCCGCCTCATAACCTCAATGGTTGACGACCATGTCAATCATCATCGCGCTATTACCACCAATCTCGGCCCCAACCCCACTCTCGCTCATATGCTCCAGCGACAGTCGCGATACCGCACCCGCATCAACAGTTCAATCGCACGGCGTCTTGCAATGACTGCGGTGCTTCCTGGTTTCACTGGAACATTGCTTCCGGGTGAGCGGGAGGGGCGTGATCCCACCTTGCGCAATGGTGTTCCCATGCCCGCCTGGATATCACACATACTCCATGTTCGCTTTACCTCCGCTGAGGTTTCGGCACCCCACAACGTAACCGTCAACCCCGGACCTGAAGATGTCGAAGAGGCTGACTACGCCGATGCTCTACCTGCAGATGCGCGACGTGAGTACGATGTCAGCGGGTTGACTAGAGAAGAGGATTTTGATGAGCACTTCTCATGGAGAACCTTGGAACTGGTGACGACATGAGAATACCTGTCTTAGTGCATTGTGAATATATCTCGGATTTTGTCTCGAGATTAATTAAAGAATGATGGCTTGCCAAGCACAAATTCTATTGGTTAGGATGTCCGGCCCGCGATCGGTAACTTAATTTAAAAGACCGGCACAACACCAAAACGCGTCCAGTTGACCCTCTACTAGCATATTTTACGTGTCTTCAAGCGTGTTTATTGTACTCAAAGCCTCTAACAATGGTAGTAACTAAAAAAAAAATTACGAACTGACTGGGTACAGCGGAGATAGCGTTATTTCACTGTATCCTCTGCCAAATGGACCCCCCCCCAAACTGAAATTTGAAGATTCGAGTTGAGAAATGTGGAACAATGAAGTGGAAACTGGATATACTTCATCAGGGTAATCACATCTCATAGAATATGTGGAAATTAGACCAGTGGGCATGCAGAACATGTCCAAGTTGAACACGAACATGTTTCGAGGAGACTTGAGATGAGTTAATCGTGTTCAAGTTGGGCTGTTTTGGTTCGATTTTCAGACTGGGCGCATTTCAAGAGCAATTACCCCAGTTCAAATGCAAGATTCAAGTTAAGTGAGGCTCACCTGAAATTCTGGGAAACTTCTAGGACTTCTTTGACCTCGATACGCCTCCAATTCCCAGAATACCTGTTTTTAATGGAATTTCTGACACCTCAGAACAGTCCCATTATTTCAGTAAAGTAACATACCATCCATGCAAGTGATATCCCAGAGTTACACCATGATCCATGCATAGGTTTCCCAGATATGCTCATGTCAAGGCCGGAAATGGTAAGCCAACATTACATGAATGAGGATTTCTCAGACAAGTGACAGCTATGCAAGTATTTTTTATGGGCTGTTGGACAGTATCCACACTGAAAATAGTCAAACTTCACACATAATAATATGGTGGCGAAGGAATATAATTTACTCTTGCTCGGAGCACTCTTCCTGTAATTTCTTGCTGTATAAATTAGCAATTGACATGAATCTTTCTCTCGTAAATCACATCGTGGTATGAAATATTGCTTCCGTCCCCTTTAACCTGTGAGATGGAGATTTAGCAGTATAAACAAGTCGTTTTTTCATCTGAACGCACCTGTGTCCCGTTTCGGACAACCCATCAGGAGATCAAAAAAGTGCGGATCCCACTTATCGTCCACGATCATGGACGATTCACCCTACATACACGACTGAAATGCTCCCAACATAGAGCCGTCGAAACTCCCCGCTGCCCCTCCGCATCACAACAACACACCCGGGAAACATCCATTGGCCCTTTACCGCTTGCTCTTCAATCCTCTCGGCCTCTTCGACCTGCGCCGCCGCCTAGGCATCTACAGTGACGACCCTCTTATCTGGAACATCTACCACGCCAAGTTCGAGGCCAGTGATATTGCCTGGCTGGCACATGGTGCGAACAGCGATGGTCATCATACTCCCACTCCTGGTATCGGATTTTTCCCCGACTTTGACAACCTGCACCGTTCTCTGCCTGCGACCCCAGAGGGCTATCAGGTTCGGAGAAGTTTTGCAGATAAGGTGCTGAGTCTGCTCTTTGATTTGGTGTGTC
This sequence comes from Mycena crocata, assembly GCA_029281795.1. NCBI lineage: Eukaryota > Fungi > Basidiomycota > Agaricomycetes > Agaricales > Mycenaceae > Mycena > Mycena crocata. Next base: position 592,898 of record JARJCP010000012.1, on the reverse strand, counting down.
TGCTATATTTCTCCGTTATCTTTTGTGTTACTGATCTTCTGCAGGCCACTATCATGGATCGTATGCTCGGGTCAACCACAATGGTCATGCACATCCCGGGCACTGTCCAACCTGGTACCCCTGTGCGCCCGGAGTTTCTGCGTACCTCCGTCTACATCCCGCCCTCCTTCCTGCAACGCAATCCAGCCGCTCATTTGCCCATTGCCCAGATCGTCCAGCAATACATTGAGTCCGTCGGTATTGCGACTGTCACAGACTGGACCAGCAATGCCAGGCTGCGTAAATGGCACCTCACACAACCGGCCACCGCTCCCCCACTGAACTACGACCCCGACGCTCCCCTGATTCCCACACCCAAGGACCTCACTGCCCACTTCGTCTTCAAAGGACATCCCGCTGGCTCGCTTGCCCCTACACATGCTGTATCACCCACTGTGGCCGCTCCCCTGCCCGTTCTGCCTCCTCCAGGCTCTCCGTCGTCGACGCGCTACGGCTCTGAGGAGCCGGAGGAGTACACAGCTGATGCCATGGCCCTGATGTCAGCCATCGAGCGTGTCGCAGGTCTGGAAGCGCAAGTCGCGGATCTACAGTTTCAGGTGGACGTTCAAACAGCTCACATTGCTGAGGGCGAGCGAGAGCTCGACGCTGGCTATTCACGGGAGTCAGAAGCGGGGGAGGAAATTCGGGAGCTTCAAGCATTTGTCACAACGCTACAGGAACAGCTTGCGCGTGCACAATGTGAGTTTATTCTTTTACTTCACTAGTGCACTTTACTGACTATCTACTTCAGTGATGCGCTCGCCTGCCCACCCTCCTGCCTACTCCCCATCTCAGTTCACGACCCCCACGAGGGCCCGTTCCGGCGCAAGCTCCATGTGCACACCTGGGCCTTCTTCGCCAATCACGGCCCACATTCTCAACCGCAACTCGGAGCTTACTATAACCGCTGACTTCCTTGGCAGGAATGGTGCCGTGGCCCACATGCCTGCCATCCGCATCATCGTCCGGCACGTTCCATTTGCGAAGTGGGGCACCGAGCTTGAGCGGATGGGTTTGGGTGCTCACAGTGAGGAGGTGCTGGCCTGTATGAAGGACGACTGTGGTTACTATTAGTTGTATGCTATATTTTATCGGATTATATGCAATTTGCTTGTGAAAATGAAGAGATTGTCGGATTGATTCGGTAAGAGATAAGAGATTGACTTAATACAGAAGCCCGACGAGCCCGAAGGAAACGAAGGTCGTGGAACATCAAAGTACTCACGTGCTATGAGCCATTTTGTGTACAATGAGAAGTCTTTCTTCTGCACCCGTCCGTAATTCGCGTCGCGTCGTGTCTGTCTTGCTCTGCTCCTCTGCTACAGTATGCCTCCGGGAACGTTCACTACCATTGCTGCTGCGAGTCATTCCCACGTCCGGTTCACCCAGCCCAAAGCAAGGGCCCCGTTGGGCCCCGAGGAACGTAAAGAGGCGACACAGAATCGCCAGAAGAAACAAGGCGAAATCGACGACGCCATCGCCCAATGGTACGCAGACTCTGTTGCTCTGGCGGAAGACCTTGCATCGCATCACAAGCACAAGGCAAAATACTACCTTGAGATGATGTTCCAAGGTGGCGCGCATATGATTCACCATCAGACGAAGATGAATCCATACAATGCGTGGAAGGCCGCCGTCAAAGCTGCTGAATGTCGTGAACGTGAGTCTCTTCTTCATGTATCATTGAGTACTGACGAGAATTTCTCAGGCGGCGAGTCGAAAAACGCGGCACAAATCCATCGCGAGTTTGGTGCTGAGTACGACGTGTTGGACGACGAGCAGAAGGAGAAATACGTTGAGCGCTTTAATGAAGACTTCGGCGAGCGTGAGGTTAAGCTACGTCGCGACACCCCACGCAGCAAGCTCCAGGACGTCAACAACGTCATCAAGAACATGAAGCAGCTTGTAAGTCCGATTATATATTCAATTCAATACATCTGGCTAATTGTCTGCAGTTCACGGGGCTCACTATGCGTGTGGGCGTGCAGGGCTTCTTCTGCATCGTCCGGGACAGCCCCGACTTCTACATGGTGCCACAATGGTATTTGCGACGTTCTTAGTGCGTCGCATTTGATTCTACTTAATTCGTTACTAACCATGCTTCACATTCCACAGATCTATTGCGCACCTCAAAGCAGAAGGCCGATTATCTCAAGGCTCGCATCCGCGATTTCATGGCTCAGCGGCTCAGTGTGTGCTCTATACATCACTATCTTCACGTCTAACCCTTTGCAGTTGCGATCACAGGCGACGAGACAGCAACCATGCAATATGTGTGGTACAAGGAGGACATCGTCCAACGATACTCCATCAAGCTCGTGGGGTGGACGTTCCCGGAGCTCATCAACCCCAGCGAACTCAGCACCTCGTTGGCCGGCCTCCAGGACCTGCACGATGCCATCCGCGATGACAAGTGCAAGTTTGTGAAGCTCACGGCGGCGCAGCTCAAGGAGAGGAAGGAGCAATGGCTCGAGGACGTCGCAGCAGGCCGTGTGAAGCGCAAGCACCGCGAGGAGTGCAGCGACAAGGGAGTCAAGCGCACCCGGGCTGACAACGACGAGGACGATGACGCAAACGAGGAGATGCAGCCGGAACGCCCCAAAACCAAGAAGCGCCGCATCACCGTCAAGTTAGCGCCACCACCCGAGGATGCTGAGGCTCCGGGGACTCCTGAAGGCGAGCCCCATGAGGCTCTGCCTCCGACTCGGAAACCCCAGAAGAAGGCGGCTTCCAAGAAGGCACCGGCGGCAAAAGAGGGATCCACCAAGAGGTCGACAACGTGTGTGACGAAGCCGCGCAAGAAGACCGCTGCCCCCACTAACGACGACTCCACCGCCATCACCGCGCCTCGTCCCCGAGTCCGACCTCGCAAGGTGGTCAGCAAGGCGACCATCACTAGCGACGACGACCGTGACGCTGACGACACCGACGAAGGCTGATCCCGTCACATTGCTAAACACGCCACCCGCCATATCGTGACAAGCCCCGTCCATGGTGATGCCGAGTCCGCCTCCCCCTCGCCAGCATCATGCTCCTGCCAACAGTGAAGACGAGCTTGACAACGACCCTGAGGCGGACGACGACGAATAGGAGGACGCTGTCATATAGTCGTATACGTATCCGTAGCAAATATATCGCTTTGACCATGCCATTATTTTTGTGGGAATTCTAATTATATTAAGCAAATAAGGCGGGTACAATCTTATTTACACAGTGAATAGACCTGTAGCAGATGGTGGGAGTGCATGGATGTGTAGCAATGCCAGGAACAACGACGAATTCGAACGAGCGCCAGGAACAACGACGAACGAGCGCCAGGAAGGCATGGGGCGGGAACGGCGGGATTATTCGGGTGAAGTGATGGCCAAACACGTGCTATTGTCCTGATCGGGGCGGCACGGGTACTTCCCGATTGGGACACCCATCCCGTCCCAGAGCTCTCGACAGCATATAAGTCTTTGGGGGTTATTTAGGCGCAGGTACTACGGACGGGTAAGGCCCACATGCGTTGTCAGTCTAATTAGATGGCATGTCACGATGGGATCATGTCATCTGATCAGTTGCTAAGTAAGGGTAGGGCAGGTGGCTATTCCCCCCCACCAAGTCCGCAAAGCTCTGCGGATAACTAGTGTGCCGCAACTTTGACGCTAAAGCTGTAATGTTTTTTGTGGCTGCTGTAGTCACTCCTAGCAACTCCACATTGCTCTGTCGACAGGTAGCGCCCCGCAACCTTGACGCTAAAGCTGTAATGTTTTTTGTGGCTGCTGTAGTCACTCCTAGCAACTCCATATTGCTCTGTCGACAGGTAGCACCCTGCAACCTTGACGCTAAGGCTGTAATGATGTTTTTCCAATGGTGTTATTCCCTCCCACCAAGTCCACAAAGCTCTGTGGATAAATAGTGTCCCGCAACCTTGACGCTAAAGCTGTAATGTTTTTTGTGGCTACAGTAGTTACTCCTAGCAACTCCACATTGCTCTGTCGACAGGTAGCGCCCCGCAACCTTGACGCTGAGGCTGTAATGTTTTTTGTGGCTGCAGTAGTCACTCCTACCAACTCCATATTGCTCTGACGACAGGTAGCACCCTGCAACCTGGACGCTAAAGCTGTAATGTTTTTTGTGGCTACAGTAGTTACTCCTAGCAACTCGACATTGCTCCGTGGACAACTAGTGTCCCGCAACCTTGACGCTAAACCTGTCATGTTTTTTGTGGCTGCAGTAGTCACTCCTACCAACTCAATATTACTCTGTCCACCCGCAAGCCCAAATTGAGATCTGGTCGGCGACAACAAAACAGTGTCAGTCTGGTATCTCCTTGAATTACTTCTATGCTCACCTCCACCTTGACTTGCTCTTTAAGGGCCAAGGCTCAGTTTTTTGGACTTGCCGCTAACGCTGTAATGTTTTTTGTGGCTGCAGTAGTCACTCCTACCAACTCCATATTGCTCTGCCGACAGGTAGCACCCTGCAACCTTGACGCTAAAGCTGTAATGTTTTTTGTGGCTACAGTAGTTACTCCTAGCAACTCGACATTGCTCCGTGGACAACTAGTGTCCCGCAACCTTGACGCTAAACCTGTCATGTTTTTTGTGGCTGCAGTAGTCACTCCTACCAACTCAATATTACTCTGTCCACCCGCAAGCCCAAATTGAGATCTGGTCGGCGACAACAAAACAGTGTCAGTCTGGTATCTCCTTGAATTACTTCTATGCTCACCTCCACCTTGACTTGCTCTTTAAGGGCCAAGGCTCAGTTTTTTTGGACTTGCCGCTAACGCTGTAATGTTTTTTGTGGCTGCAGTAGTCACTCCTACCAACTCCATATTGCTCTGCCGACAGGTAGCACCCTGCAACCTTGACGCTAAAGCTGTAATGTTTTTTGTGGCTACAGTAGTTACTCCTAGCAACTCGACATTGCTCCGTGGACAACTAGTGTCCCGCAACCTTGACGCTAAACCTGTCATGTTTTTTGTGGCTGCAGTAGTCACTCCTACCAACTCAATATTAGGCGATGCTTTTGGACGTGCTGGACAATCTGCCTCGTTGTCGGTTCACCAGTGCGCAGATGAATTTAATCATCCACTTTGCACGACAACTTGGGGTGATGAATGTTCTTTCATTGAAAGGCCTCTGCAAGATTCAGAAGAGCCTTCAGGCCAAATGTGGACACGAACCTGTGAAAATTGAGTCGCCTCAAGCAAATATTTTTTACATGAATGATATTCACGACACACTTGCACGCAACCTGGCCAATCCACTTGTGGCTCCGCACATGCATTTCTACCCTGAACTCGTCACGAAGGGGCCCATATCAGAGACATTCCAAGCAGAGCGATGGATGGAATACACACCAGACCAGTTAACACCCATGTTTTCGAAAGGGCACAAACATTTTTGGCTTGAAGAGCTTGCTCGATGTGCCGATGGGACCTTTGTTATTCCACACACTTGGATTGTTCGGGACGGTATCCTCACCTCGGATGTCTCTATTGTGAGGTGTAGTGCAGACGGTCGGTGGCATCTGGACTCCACAGAGGCTGAAATCGTGGCCAACGACCTTGAATTCGATTATGACGATCTCATTGCAGAGTTTGGGGAAAATCTGGATTGGGCAGATGCGTCCCAAGTTCCATCAATGCCGAATACCATGCGCAAACTTGTGGAAGATGATGAGGATTTATATGTCCTCATGGTCTCACCATGGGCTGACGACGTCTCTGGAAACTGGTCAAAGCAATACAACAAACACATGAACATGTATACCGGAAATGGCTGCCTTCCTGGACGCCTTTTGCAGCAGGAATTCCATGTCCATTATGTCTTGTCATCCCCCCATGCATCATCTGCGGAACAATTTGCAGTGTTTCGTGATAATGTGAAGAGCTCAGAGACGCACCCAGTCAAATGTTTCAATGCAGCGACCAACTGCAAGTGCAGGTTCATCATACGGACCCCAGGTTTGCCTGCCGATAATCCTCAACAGTCAGAAGAGATTCGGCAGAATCTGAAACAGCAGCTTCAGCTCGCAATGCGTGGAGATCCAAAGTCCGTGGAAAATCTACAACGTTCAACAGGGACGAAAGACAAAATCACGCAGTTCTGGATTACGCAGCTGATCAGCAAAGCCCAGGCAATGAAGGTGGAAAATCCAAGACGCACTGCTGATGATGTTGCGTTGGAGCTTATGACCTGGCTAGACCAGCAGCCTGGAGACAAAATGAACCCGCTCCTTGATATTGCAGGACTCGATCCGTCGCAAGACACACCTGTCGAGCTTCTCCACACGATTCTGTTGGGCGTAATCAAGTATATCTGGCACCATATGAACACGAACCGGTGGTCGGACAGTGATCGCCACTTGCTGGCGATTCGATTACAATCAACCAACCTCAGTGGGCTCACTGTCCCTCCCATCCGGGCTGGATATATGATCCAATACAAAAACAACCTGATCGGCAAGCATTTCAAGACGTTAATGCAGGCAGATACTGCCATTTCACGTACATCATCTTTCGACACCCGAGGAATTTGCCTTGATCAAGGCAGCCAGTGATCTTGGTGCTCGTCTTTGGGTCGCTGAAATTGATGACATGGATCAGTATCTCGGGCAGATTAAAATTGCTGTTGCCAACCTTCTCGATGTGTTCGATGCTGTTAATCCATTGTGAATCCTGACCAAAATCAAACTTCACCTCTGTGCACACATTCCTGATGATGCACGATGATTTGGGCCATTAATCCGCTCGTCGACAGAAATATATGAAGCATACAACGGAGTATTCCGGCTGTGCTCAGTGTACAGCAACCATCTTGCTCCCAGCCACGACATTTGTCGTAAATTCACATCCATGAGTCGAGTCAAACATTTGTTATCTGGTGGATATTGGCAGGACTCACTGTCAAAGCGATGGATTCAGGCAGGCAGTGCTGTCCAAAACCTGCTTCAGGAAGACAGAGTTCTTCAGCGTCATCTTGGTTGGGTCTCAGCAAAGAAGGTTGACCCGGGCATCATCAAGGTGCTGTCATTGAAGCGAAAGCCTGCATTCCAGTGGATCAGTTCAGTTGCAACAAAATACTGCACATTCACAGAACCTCCATCACCGCAAAGCACATGGCGTTCAGGGCGGAGTCTCACCACAAATGACGGTGATGAAGTGGCTGTCGGCTCATGGGTGATAGCCAAACAGGATGGACGTACAATCTTTGGTCGAATCAATGAGCTTCTGGTCGGATCGGAAGATCTTGTCACCTTGGAACAATTCAAACTTGGTGGAGAGCTTCATCCGATATTGTCATGGCCAGTTCTGCAGAGACCATCTGGAGAAGAGATCATCTCCGGTGTCCAATCTTTTGTCGTCCTTGTGACAAAATCTGTGGAATTTGTCATATCAGTTCAGCATGATTGTCGAATGGGACATTGCCAACCGGCTGTTGTCGGGAAAGAAATGCAAGAGCGCGAGGAAACCGCCCAAGACAAGAGCCTTCTCAAGCACACAGAAGATGAACATTTTGTTCTAAATATGGGTGGTCGGCACAACTTGTAATGTTTTTTGTGGCTGCAGTAGTCACTCCTACCAACTCCATATTGCTCTGTCGACAGGTAGCGCCCTGCAACGTTGACGCTGAGGCTGTAATGATGTTTTTCCAATGGTGCTATTCCCTCCCACCAAGTCCGCAAAGCTCTGCGGATAACTAGTGTGCCGCAACCTTGACGCTAAAGCGGTAGTGTTTTTTGTGGCTGCTGTAGTCACTCCTACCAACTGCATATTGCTCTGTCGACAGGTAGCGCCCTGCAACCTTGACGCTGAGGCTGTAATGTTTTTTGTGGCTGCTGTAGTCACTTCTAGCAACTCCACATTGCTCTGTCGACAGCTAGTGTCCAGTGACCTTGCCGCTGAGGCTGCAATGATGTTTTTGCAATGGTGCTATTCCCTCCCACCAAGTCCGCAAAGCTCTGCGGATAACTAGTGTGCCGCAACCTTGACGCTAAAGCTGTAGTGTTTTTTGTGGCTGCTGTAGTCACTCCTACCAACTGCATATTGCTCTGTCGACAGGTAGCGCCCTGCAACCTTGACGCTGAGGCTGTAATGTTTTTTGTGGCTGCTGTAGTCACTTCTAGCAACTCCACATTGCTCTGTCGACAGCTAGTGTCCAGTGACCTTGCCGCTGAGGCTGCAATGATGTTTTTGCAATGGTGCTATTCCCTCCCACCAAGTTCGCAAAGCTCTGCGGATAACTAGTGTGCCGCAACCTTGACGCTAAAGCTGTAGTGTTTTTTGTGGCTGCTGTAGTCACTCCTAGCAACTCCACATTGCTCTGTCGACAAGTAGCGCCCCGCAACCTTGACGCTAAAGCTGTAATGTTTTTTGTGGCTGCTGTAGTCACTCCTACCAACTCCATATTCCTCTGTCGACAACTAGTGTCCTGTGACCTTGCCGCTGAGGCTGCAATGATGTTTTTGCAATGGTGCTATTCCCTCCCACCAAGTCCGCAAAGCTCTGCGGATAACTAGTGTGCCGCAACCTTGACGCTAAAGCTGTAGTGTTTTTTGTGGCTGCTGTAGTCACTCCTAGCAACTCCACATTGCTCTGTCGACAGCTAGCGCCCCGCAACCTTGACGCTAAAGCTGTAATGTTTTTTGTGGCTGCTGTAGTCACTCCTACCAACTGCATATTGCTCTGTCGACAGGTAGCGCCCTGCAACCTTGACGCTGAGGCTGTAATGATGTTTTTCCAATGGTGCTATTCCCTCCCACCAAGTCCGCAAAGCTCTGCGGATAACTAGCGTGCCGCAACCTTGACGCTAAAGCTGTAGTGTTTTTTGTGGCTGCTGTAGTCACTCCTAGCAACTCCACATTGCTCTGTCGACAGCTAGCGCCCCGCAACCTTGACGCTAAAGCTGTAATGTTTTTTGTGGCTGCTGTAGTCCCTCCTACCAACTCCATATTGCTTTGTCGACAGGTAGCGCCCTGCAACCTTGACGCTGAGGCTGTAATGTTTTTTGTGGCTGCTGTAGTCACTCCTAGCAACTCCACATTGCTCTGTCGACAGCTAGCGCCCCGCAACCTTGACGCTAAAGCTGTAATGTTTTTTGTGGCTGCTGTAGTCACTCCTAGCAACTTCACATTGCTCCGTGGACAACTAGTGTGCCGCAACCTTGACGCTAAAGCTGTAATGTTTTTTGTGGCTGCTGTAGTCCCTCCTACCAACTCCATATTGCTTTGTCGACAGGTAGCGTCCTGCAACCTTGACGCTGAGGCTGTAATGTTTTTTGTGGCTGCTGTAGTCACTCCGAGCAACTCCATATTGCTCTGTCGACAGGTAGCGCCCTGCAACCTTGACGCTGAGGCTGTAATGATGTTTTTCCAATGGTGCTATTCCCTCCCACCAAGTCCGCAAAGCTCTGCGGATAACTAGTGTGCCGCAACCTTGACGCTAAAGCTGTAGTGTTTTTTGTGGCTGCTGTAGTCACTCCTAGCAACTCCACATTGCTTTGTCGACAGGTAGCGCCCTGCAACCTTGACGCTGAGGCTGTAATGTTTTTTGTGGCTGCTGTAGTCCCCCCTAGCAACTCCACATTGCTCTGTGGACAGCTAGCGCCCCGCAACCTTGACGCTAAAGCTGTAATGTTTTTTGTGGCTGCTGTAGTCACTCCTACCAACTCCATATTGCTCTGTCGACAGGTAGCGCCCTGCAACCTTGACGCTAAAGCTGTAATGTTTTTTGTGGCTGCTGTAGTCACTCCTAGCAACTTCACATTGCTCCGTGGACAACTAGTGTGCCGCAACCTTGACGCTAAAGCTGTAATGTTTTTTGTGGCTGCTGTAGTCCCCCCTAGCAACTCCACATTGCTCTGTGGACAGCTAGCGCCCCGCAACCTTGACGCTAAAGCTGTAATGTTTTTTGTGGCTGCTGTAGTCACTCCTACCAACTCCATATTGCTCTGTCGACAGGTAGCGCCCTGCAACCTTGACGCTAAAGCTGTAATGTTTTTTGTGGCTGCTGTAGTCACTCCTAGCAACTTCACATTGCTCCGTGGACAACTAGTGTGCCGCAACCTTGACGCTAAAGCTGTAGTGTTTTTTGTGGCTGCTGTAGTCACTCCTAGCAACTCCACATTGCTTTGTCGACAGGTAGCGCCCTGCAACCTTGACGCTGAGGCTGTAATGTTTTTTGTGGCTGCTGTAGTCACTGCTAGCAACTCCACATTGCTCTGTCGACAGCTAGCGCCCCGCAACCTTGACACTAAAGCTGTAATGTTTTTTGTGGCTGCTGTAGTCCCTCCTACCAACTCCATATTGCTTTGTCGACAGGTAGCGCCCTGCAACCTTGACGCTGAGGCTGTAATGTTTTTTGTGGCTGCTGTAGTCACTCCTAGCAACTCCACATTGCTCTGTCGACAGCTAGCACCCCGCAACCTTGAGGCTAAAGCTGTAATGTTTTTTGTGGCTGCTGTAGTCACTCCTAGCAACTTCACATTGCTCCGTGGACAACTAGTGTGCCGCAACCTTGACGCTAAAGCTGTAATGTTTTTTGTGGCTGCTGTAGTCCCTCCTACCAACTCCATATTGCTTTGTCGACAGGTAGCGTCCTGCAACCTTGACGCTGAGGCTGTAATGTTTTTTGTGGCTGCTGTAGTCACTCCGAGCAACTCCATATTGCTCTGTCGACAGGTAGCGCCCTGCAACCTTGACGCTGAGGCTGTAATGATGTTTTTCCAATGGTGCTATTCCCTCCCACCAAGTCCGCAAAGCTCTGCGGATAACTAGTGTGCCGCAACCTTGACGCTAAAGCTGTAGTGTTTTTTGTGGCTGCTGTAGTCACTCCTAGCAACTCCACATTGCTCTGTCGACAGCTAGCGCCCCGCAACCTTGACGCTAAAGCTGTAATGTTTTTTGTGGCTGCTGTAGTCCCTCCTACCAACTCCATATTGCTTTGTCGACAGGTAGCGCCCTGCAACCTTGACGCTGAGGCTGTAATGTTTTTTGTGGCTGCTGTAGTCACTCCGAGCAACTCCATATTGCTCTGTCGACAGGTAGCGCCCTGCAACCTTGACGCTGAGGCTGTAATGATGTTTTTCCAATGGTGCTATTCCCTCCCACCAAGTCCGCAAAGCTCTGCGGATAACTAGCGTGCCGCAACCTTGACGCTAAAGCTGTAGTGTTTTTTGTGGCTGCTGTAGTCACCCTTAGCAACTCCACATTGCTCTGTCGACAGCTAGCGCCCCGCAACCTTGACGCTAAAGCTGTAATGTTTTTTGTGGCTGCTGTAGTCACTCCTAGCAACTTCACATTGCTCCGTGGACAACTAGTGTGCCGCAACCTTGACGCTAAAGCTGTAATGTTTTTGTGGCTGCTGTAGTCACTCCTACCAACTCCATATTGCTCTGTCGACAGGTAGCGCCCTGCAACCTTGACGCTAAAGCTGTAATGTTTTTGTGGCTGCTGTAGTCACTCCTACCAACTCCATATTGCTCTGTCGACAGGTAGCGCCCTGCAACCTTGACGCTAAAGCTGTAATGTTTTTTGTGGCTGCTGTAGTCACTCCTAGCAACTTCACATTGCTCCGTGGACAACTAGTGTGCCGCAACCTTGACGCTAAAGCTGTAATGTTTTTTGTGGCTGCTGTAGTCCCCCCTAGCAACTCCACATTGCTCTGTGGACAGCTAGCGCCCCGCAACCTTGACGCTAAAGCTGTAATGTTTTTTGTGGCTGCTGTAGTCACTCCTACCAACTCCATATTGCTCTGTCGACAGGTAGCGCCCTGCAACCTTGACGCTAAAGCTGTAGTGTTTTTTGTGGCTGCTGTAGTCACTCCTAGCAACTCCACATTGCTTTGTCGACAGGTAGCGCCCTGCAACCTTGACGCTGAGGCTGTAATGTTTTTTGTGGCTGCTGTAGTCACTGCTAGCAACTCCACATTGCTCTGTCGACAGCTAGCGCCCCGCAACCTTGACGCTAAAGCTGTAATGTTTTTTGTGGCTGCTGTAGTCCCTCCTACCAACTCCATATTGCTTTGTCGACAGGTAGCGCCCTGCAACCTTGACGCTGAGGCTGTAATGTTTTTTGTGGCTGCTGTAGTCACTCCTACCAACTGCATATTGCTCTGTCGACAGGTAGCGCCCTGCAACCTTGACGCTGAGGCTGTAATGATGTTTTTCCAATGGTGCTATTCCCTCCCACCAAGTCCGCAAAGCTCTGCGGATAACTAGTGTGCCGCAACCTTGACGCTAAAGCTGTAGTGTTTTTTGTGGCTGCTGTAGTCACTCCTAGCAACTCCACATTGCTCTGTCGACAGCTAGCGCCCCGCAACCTTGACGCTAAAGCTGTAATGTTTTTTGTGGCTGCTGTAGTCCCTCCTACCAACTCCATATTGCTTTGTCGACAGGTAGCGCCCCGCAACCTTGACGCTAAAGCTGTAATGTTTTTTGTGGCTGCTGTAGTCCCTCCTACCAACTCCATATTGCTTTGTCGACAGGTAGCGTCCTGCAACCTTGACGCTGAGGCTGTAATGTTTTTTGTGGCTGCTGTAGTCACTCCGAGCAACTCCATATTGCTCTGTCGACAGGTAGCGCCCTGCAACCTTGACGCTGAGGCTGTAATGTTTTTTGTGGCTGCTGTAGTCACTCCTACCAACTGCATATTGCTCTGTCGACAGGTAGCGCCCTGCAACCTTGACGCTGAGGCTGTAATGATGTTTTTTCCAATGGTGCTATTCCCTCCCACCAAGTCCGCAAAGCTCTGCGGATAACTAGTGTGCCGCAACCTTGACGCTAAAGCTGTAGTGTTTTTTGTGGCTGCTGTAGTCACTCCTAGCAACTCCACATTGCTCTGTCGACAGCTAGCGCCCCGCAACCTTGACGCTAAAGCTGTAATGTTTTTTGTGGCTGCTGTAGTCACTCCTAGCAACTTCACATTGCTCCGTGGACAACTAGTGTGCCGCAACCTTGACGCTAAAGCTGTAATGTTTTTTGTGGCTGCTGTAGTCCCCCCTAGCAACTCCACATTGCTCTGTGGACAGCTAGCGCCCCGCAACCTTGACGCTAAAGCTGTAATGTTTTTTGTGGCTGCTGTAGTCACTCCTACCAACTCCATATTGCTCTGTCGACAGGTAGCGCCCTGCAACCTTGACGCTAAAGCTGTAGTGTTTTTTGTGGCTGCTGTAGTCACTCCTAGCAACTCCACATTGCTTTGTCGACAGGTAGCGTCCTGCAACCTTGACGCTGAGGCTGTAATGTTTTTTGTGGCTGCTGTAGTCACTCCGAGCAACTCCATATTGCTCTGTCGACAGGTAGCGCCCTGCAACCTTGACGCTGAGGCTGTAATGATGTTTTTCCAATGGTGCTATTCCCTCCCACCAAGTCCGCAAAGCTCTGCGGATAACTAGTGTGCCGCAACCTTGACGCTAAAGCTGTAGTGTTTTTTGTGGCTGCTGTAGTCACTCCTAGCAACTCCACATTGCTCTGTCGACAGGTAGCGCCCTGCAACCTTGACGCTAAAGCTGTAATGTTTTTTGTGGCTGCTGTAGTCACTCCTAGCAACTCCACATTGCTCTGTCGACAGCTAGCGCCCCGCAACCTTGACGCTAAAGCTGTAATGTTTTTTGTGGCTGCTGTAGTCACTCCTAGCAACTTCACATTGCTCCGTGGACAACTAGTGTGCCGCAACCTTGACGCTAAAGCTGTAATGTTTTTTGTGGCTGCTGTAGTCCCCCCTAGCAACTCCACATTGCTCTGTGGACAGCTAGCGCCCCGCAACCTTGACGCTAAAGCTGTAATGTTTTTTGTGGCTGCTGTAGTCACTCCTACCAACTCCATATTGCTCTGTCGACAGGTAGCGCCCTGCAACCTTGACGCTAAAGCTGTAGTGTTTTTTGTGGCTGCTGTAGTCACTCCTAGCAACTCCACATTGCTTTGTCGACAGGTAGCGCCCTGCAACCTTGACGCTGAGGCTGTAATGTTTTTTGTGGCTGCTGTAGTCACTGCTAGCAACTCCACATTGCTCTGTCGACAGCTAGCGCCCCGCAACCTTGACGCTAAAGCTGTAATGTTTTTTGTGGCTGCTGTAGTCCCTCCTACCAACTCCATATTGCTTTGTCGACAGGTAGCGCCCTGCAACCTTGACGCTGAGGCTGTAATGTTTTTTGTGGCTGCTGTAGTCACTCCTACCAACTGCATATTGCTCTGTCGACAGGTAGCGCCCTGCAACCTTGACGCTGAGGCTGTAATGATGTTTTTCCAATGGTGCTATTCCCTCCCACCAAGTCCGCAAAGCTCTGCGGATAACTAGTGTGCCGCAACCTTGACGCTAAAGCTGTAGTGTTTTTTGTGGCTGCTGTAGTCACTCCTACCAACTCCACATTGCTCTGCGGATAACTAGTGTGCCGCAACCTTGACGCTAAAGCTGTAGTGTTTTTTGTGGCTGCTGTAGTCACTCCTAGCAACTCCACATTGCTCTGTCGACAGCTAGCGCCCCGCAACCTTGACGCTAAAGCTGTAATGTTTTTTGTGGCTGCTGTAGTCCCTCCTACCAACTCCATATTGCTTTGTCGACAGCTAGCGCCCCGCAACCTTGACGCTAAAGCTGTAATGTTTTTTGTGGCTGCTGTAGTCACTCCTACCAACTCCATATTGCTCTGTCGACAGGTAGCGCCCTGCAACCTTGACGCTAAAGCTGTAGTGTTTTTTGTGGCTGCTGTAGTCACTCCTAGCAACTCCACATTGCTTTGTCGACAGGTAGCGTCCTGCAACCTTGACGCTGAGGCTGTAATGTTTTTTGTGGCTGCTGTAGTCACTCCGAGCAACTCCATATTGCTCTGTCGACAGGTAGCGCCCTGCAACCTTGACGCTGAGGCTGTAATGATGTTTTTCCAATGGTGCTATTCCCTCCCACCAAGTCCGCAAAGCTCTGCGGATAACTAGTGTGCCGCAACCTTGACGCTAAAGCTGTAGTGTTTTTTGTGGCTGCTGTAGTCACTCCTAGCAACTCCACATTGCTCTGTCGACAGCTAGCGCCCCGCAACCTTGACGCTAAAGCTGTAATGTTTTTTGTGGCTGCTGTAGTCCCTCCTACCAACTCCATATTGCTTTGTCGACAGGTAGCGCCCTGCAACCTTGACGCTGAGGCTGTAATGATGTTTTTCCAATGGTGCTATTCCCTCCCACCAAGTCCGCAAAGCTCTGCGGATAACTAGTGTGCCGCAACCTTGACGCTAAAGCTGTAGTGTTTTTTGTGGCTGCTGTAGTCACTCCTAGCAACTCCACATTGCTCTGTCGACAGCTAGCGCCCCGCAACCTTGACGCTAAAGCTGTAATGTTTTTTGTGGCTGCTGTAGTCACTCCTAGCAACTTCACATTGCTCCGTGGACAACTAGTGTGCCGCAACCTTGACGCTAAAGCTGTAATGTTTTTTGTGGCTGCTGTAGTCCCCCCTAGCAACTCCACATTGCTCTGTGGACAGCTAGCGCCCCGCAACCTTGACGCTAAAGCTGTAATGTTTTTTGTGGCTGCTGTAGTCACTCCTACCAACTCCATATTGCTCTGTCGACAGGTAGCGCCCTGCAACCTTGACGCTAAAGCTGTAGTGTTTTTTGTGGCTGCTGTAGTCACTCCTAGCAACTCCACATTGCTTTGTCGACAGGTAGCGTCCTGCAACCTTGACGCTGAGGCTGTAATGTTTTTTGTGGCTGCTGTAGTCACTCCGAGCAACTCCATATTGCTCTGTCGACAGGTAGCGCCCTGCAACCTTGACGCTGAGGCTGTAATGATGTTTTTCCAATGGTGCTATTCCCTCCCACCAAGTCCGCAAAGCTCTGCGGATAACTAGTGTGCCGCAACCTTGACGCTAAAGCTGTAGTGTTTTTTGTGGCTGCTGTAGTCACTCCTAGCAACTCCACATTGCTCTGTCGACAGCTAGCGCCCCGCAACCTTGACGCTAAAGCTGTAATGTTTTTTGTGGCTGCTGTAGTCCCTCCTACCAACTCCATATTGCTTTGTCGACAGGTAGCGCCCCGCAACCTTGACGCTAAAGCTGTAATGTTTTTTGTGGCTGCTGTAGTCCCTCCTACCAACTCCATATTGCTTTGTCGACAGGTAGCGTCCTGCAACCTTGACGCTGAGGCTGTAATGTTTTTTGTGGCTGCTGTAGTCACTCCGAGCAACTCCATATTGCTCTGTCGACAGGTAGCGCCCTGCAAGCTGTAATGTTTTTTGTGGCTGCTGTAGTCACTCCTACCAACTCCATATTGCTCTGTCGACAGGTAGCGCCCTGCAACCTTGACGCTAAAGCTGTAGTGTTTTTTGTGGCTGCTGTAGTCACTCCTAGCAACTCCACATTGCTTTGTCGACAGGTAGCGTCCTGCAACCTTGACGCTGAGGCTGTAATGTTTTTTGTGGCTGCTGTAGTCACTCCGAGCAACTCCATATTGCTCTGTCGACAGGTAGCGCCCTGCAACCTTGACGCTGAGGCTGTATGATGTTTTTCCAATGGTGCTATTCCCTCCCACCAAGTCCGCAAAGCTCTGCGGATAACTAGTGTGCCGCAACCTTGACGCTAAAGCTGTAGTGTTTTTTGTGGCTGCTGTAGTCACTCCTAGCAACTCCACATTGCTCTGTCGACAGCTAGCGCCCCGCAACCTTGACGCTAAAGCTGTAATGTTTTTGTGGCTGCTGTAGTCCCTCCTACCAACTCCATATTGCTTTGTCGACAGGTAGCGCCCCGCAACCTTGACGCTAAAGCTGTAATGTTTTTTGTGGCTGCTGTAGTCCCTCCTACCAACTCCATATTGCTTTGTCGACAGGTAGCGTCCTGCAACCTTGACGCTGAGGCTGTAATGTTTTTTGTGGCTGCTGTAGTCACTCCGAGCAACTCCATATTGCTCTGTCGACAGGTAGCGCCCTGCAACCTTGACGCTGAGGCTGTAATGTTTTTTGTGGCTGCTGTAGTCACTCCTACCAACTGCATATTGCTCTGTCGACAGGTAGCGCCCTGCAACCTTGACGCTGAGGCTGTAATGATGTTTTTCCAATGGTGCTATTCCCTCCCACCAAGTCCGCAAAGCTCTGCGGATAACTAGTGTGCCGCAACCTTGACGCTAAAGCTGTAGTGTTTTTTGTGGCTGCTGTAGTCACTCCTAGCAACTCCACATTGCTCTGTCGACAGCTAGCGCCCCGCAACCTTGACGCTAAAGCTGTAATGTTTTTTGTGGCTGCTGTAGTCACTCCTAGCAACTTCACATTGCTCCGTGGACAACTAGTGTGCCGCAACCTTGACGCTAAAGCTGTAATGTTTTTTGTGGCTGCTGTAGTCCCCCCTAGCAACTCCACATTGCTCTGTGGACAGCTAGCGCCCCGCAACCTTGACGCTAAAGCTGTAATGTTTTTTGTGGCTGCTGTAGTCACTCCTACCAACTCCATATTGCTCTGTCGACAGGTAGCGCCCTGCAACCTTGACGCTAAAGCTGTAGTGTTTTTTGTGGCTGCTGTAGTCACTCCTAGCAACTCCACATTGCTTTGTCGACAGGTAGCGTCCTGCAACCTTGACGCTGAGGCTGTAATGTTTTTTGTGGCTGCTGTAGTCACTCCGAGCAACTCCATATTGCTCTGTCGACAGGTAGCGCCCTGCAACCTTGACGCTGAGGCTGTAATGATGTTTTTCCAATGGTGCTATTCCCTCCCACCAAGTCCGCAAAGCTCTGCGGATAACTAGTGTGCCGCAACCTTGACGCTAAAGCTGTAGTGTTTTTTGTGGCTGCTGTAGTCACTCCTACCAACTCCATATTGCTCTGTCGACAGGTAGCGCCCTGCAACCTTGACGCTAAAGCTGTAGTGTTTTTTGTGGCTGCTGTAGTCACTCCTAGCAACTCCACATTGCTTTGTCGACAGGTAGCGCCCTGCAACCTTGACGCTGAGGCTGTAATGTTTTTTGTGGCTGCTGTAGTCACTGCTAGCAACTCCACATTGCTCTGTCGACAGCTAGCGCCCCGCAACCTTGACGCTAAAGCTGTAATGTTTTTTGTGGCTGCTGTAGTCCCTCCTACCAACTCCATATTGCTTTGTCGACAGGTAGCGCCCTGCAACCTTGACGCTGAGGCTGTAATGTTTTTTGTGGCTGCTGTAGTCACTCCTACCAACTGCATATTGCTCTGTCGACAGGTAGCGCCCTGCAACCTTGACGCTGAGGCTGTAATGATGTTTTTCCAATGGTGCTATTCCCTCCCACCAAGTCCGCAAAGCTCTGCGGATAACTAGTGTGCCGCAACCTTGACGCTAAAGCTGTAGTGTTTTTTGTGGCTGCTGTAGTCACTCCTAGCAACTCCACATTGCTCTGTCGACAGCTAGCGCCCCGCAACCTTGACGCTAAAGCTGTAATGTTTTTTGTGGCTGCTGTAGTCCCTCCTACCAACTCCATATTGCTTTGTCGACAGGTAGCGCCCCGCAACCTTGACGCTAAAGCTGTAATGTTTTTTGTGGCTGCTGTAGTCCCTCCTACCAACTCCATATTGCTTTGTCGACAGGTAGCGTCCTGCAACCTTGACGCTGAGGCTGTAATGTTTTTTGTGGCTGCTGTAGTCACTGCTAGCAACTCCACATTGCTCTGTCGACAGCTAGCGCCCCGCAACCTTGACGCTAAAGCTGTAATGTTTTTTGTGGCTGCTGTAGTCCCTCCTACCAACTCCATATTGCTTTGTCGACAGGTAGCGCCCTGCAACCTTGACGCTGAGGCTGTAATGTTTTTTGTGGCTGCTGTAGTCACTCCTACCAACTGCATATTGCTCTGTCGACAGGTAGCGCCCTGCAACCTTGACGCTGAGGCTGTAATGATGTTTTTCCAATGGTGCTATTCCCTCCCACCAAGTCCGCAAAGCTCTGCGGATAACTAGTGTGCCGCAACCTTGACGCTAAAGCTGTAGTGTTTTTTGTGGCTGCTGTAGTCACTCCTAGCAACTCCACATTGCTCTGTCGACAGCTAGCGCCCCGCAACCTTGACGCTAAAGCTGTAATGTTTTTTGTGGCTGCTGTAGTCCCTCCTACCAACTCCATATTGCTTTGTCGACAGGTAGCGCCCCGCAACCTTGACGCTAAAGCTGTAATGTTTTTGTGGCTGCTGTAGTCCCTCCTACCAACTCCATATTGCTTTGTCGACAGGTAGCGTCCTGCAACCTTGACGCTGAGGCTGTAATGTTTTTTGTGGCTGCTGTAGTCACTCCGAGCAACTCCATATTGCTCTGTCGACAGGTAGCGCCCTGCAACCTTGACGCTGAGGCTGTAATGTTTTTTGTGGCTGCTGTAGTCACTCCTACCAACTGCATATTGCTCTGTCGACAGGTAGCGCCCTGCAACCTTGACGCTGAGGCTGTAATGATGTTTTTCCAATGGTGCTATTCCCTCCCACCAAGTCCGCAAAGCTCTGCGGATAACTAGTGTGCCGCAACCTTGACGCTAAAGCTGTAGTGTTTTTTGTGGCTGCTGTAGTCACTCCTAGCAACTCCACATTGCTCTGTCGACAGCTAGCGCCCCGCAACCTTGACGCTAAAGCTGTAATGTTTTTTGTGGCTGCTGTAGTCACTCCTAGCAACTTCACATTGCTCCGTGGACAACTAGTGTGCCGCAACCTTGACGCTAAAGCTGTAATGTTTTTTGTGGCTGCTGTAGTCCCCCCTAGCAACTCCACATTGCTCTGTGGACAGCTAGCGCCCCGCAACCTTGACGCTAAAGCTGTAATGTTTTTTGTGGCTGCTGTAGTCACTCCTACCAACTCCATATTGCTCTGTCGACAGGTAGCGCCCTGCAACCTTGACGCTAAAGCTGTAGTGTTTTTTGTGGCTGCTGTAGTCACTCCTAGCAACTCCACATTGCTTTGTCGACAGGTAGCGTCCTGCAACCTTGACGCTGAGGCTGTAATGTTTTTTGTGGCTGCTGTAGTCACTCCGAGCAACTCCATATTGCTCTGTCGACAGGTAGCGCCCTGCAACCTTGACGCTGAGGCTGTAATGATGTTTTTCCAATGGTGCTATTCCCTCCCACCAAGTCCGCAAAGCTCTGCGGATAACTAGTGTGCCGCAACCTTGACGCTAAAGCTGTAGTGTTTTTTGTGGCTGCTGTAGTCACTCCTAGCAACTCCACATTGCTCTGTCGACAGGTAGCGCCCTGCAACCTTGACGCTAAAGCTGTAATGTTTTTTGTGGCTGCTGTAGTCACTCCTAGCAACTCCACATTGCTCTGTCGACAGCTAGCGCCCCGCAACCTTGACGCTAAAGCTGTAATGTTTTTTGTGGCTGCTGTAGTCACTCCTAGCAACTTCACATTGCTCCGTGGACAACTAGTGTGCCGCAACCTTGACGCTAAAGCTGTAATGTTTTTTGTGGCTGCTGTAGTCCCCCCTAGCAACTCCACATTGCTCTGTGGACAGCTAGCGCCCCGCAACCTTGACGCTAAAGCTGTAATGTTTTTTGTGGCTGCTGTAGTCACTCCTACCAACTCCATATTGCTCTGTCGACAGGTAGCGCCCTGCAACCTTGACGCTAAAGCTGTAGTGTTTTTTGTGGCTGCTGTAGTCACTCCTAGCAACTCCACATTGCTTTGTCGACAGGTAGCGCCCTGCAACCTTGACGCTGAGGCTGTAATGTTTTTTGTGGCTGCTGTAGTCACTGCTAGCAACTCCACATTGCTCTGTCGACAGCTAGCGCCCCGCAACCTTGACGCTAAAGCTGTAATGTTTTTTGTGGCTGCTGTAGTCCCTCCTACCAACTCCATATTGCTTTGTCGACAGGTAGCGCCCTGCAACCTTGACGCTGAGGCTGTAATGTTTTTTGTGGCTGCTGTAGTCACTCCTACCAACTGCATATTGCTCTGTCGACAGGTAGCGCCCTGCAACCTTGACGCTGAGGCTGTAATGATGTTTTTCCAATGGTGCTATTCCCTCCCACCAAGTCCGCAAAGCTCTGCGGATAACTAGTGTGCCGCAACCTTGACGCTAAAGCTGTAGTGTTTTTTGTGGCTGCTGTAGTCACTCCTAGCAACTCCACATTGCTCTGCGGATAACTAGTGTGCCGCAACCTTGACGCTAAAGCTGTAGTGTTTTTTGTGGCTGCTGTAGTCACTCCTAGCAACTCCACATTGCTCTGTCGACAGCTAGCGCCCCGCAACCTTGACGCTAAAGCTGTAATGTTTTTTGTGGCTGCTGTAGTCCCTCCTACCAACTCCATATTGCTTTGTCGACAGCTAGCGCCCCGCAACCTTGACGCTAAAGCTGTAATGTTTTTTGTGGCTGCTGTAGTCACTCCTACCAACTCCATATTGCTCTGTCGACAGGTAGCGCCCTGCAACCTTGACGCTAAAGCTGTAGTGTTTTTTGTGGCTGCTGTAGTCACTCCTAGCAACTCCACATTGCTTTGTCGACAGGTAGCGTCCTGCAACCTTGACGCTGAGGCTGTAATGTTTTTTGTGGCTGCTGTAGTCACTCCGAGCAACTCCATATTGCTCTGTCGACAGGTAGCGCCCTGCAACCTTGACGCTGAGGCTGTAATGATGTTTTTCCAATGGTGCTATTCCCTCCCACCAAGTCCGCAAAGCTCTGCGGATAACTAGTGTGCCGCAACCTTGACGCTAAAGCTGTAGTGTTTTTTGTGGCTGCTGTAGTCACTCCTAGCAACTCCACATTGCTCTGTCGACAGCTAGCGCCCCGCAACCTTGACGCTAAAGCTGTAATGTTTTTTGTGGCTGCTGTAGTCCCTCCTACCAACTCCATATTGCTTTGTCGACAGGTAGCGCCCTGCAACCTTGACGCTGAGGCTGTAATGATGTTTTTCCAATGGTGCTATTCCCTCCCACCAAGTCCGCAAAGCTCTGCGGATAACTAGTGTGCCGCAACCTTGACGCTAAAGCTGTAGTGTTTTTTGTGGCTGCTGTAGTCACTCCTAGCAACTCCACATTGCTCTGTCGACAGCTAGCGCCCCGCAACCTTGACGCTAAAGCTGTAATGTTTTTTGTGGCTGCTGTAGTCACTCCTAGCAACTTCACATTGCTCCGTGGACAACTAGTGTGCCGCAACCTTGACGCTAAAGCTGTAATGTTTTTTGTGGCTGCTGTAGTCCCCCCTAGCAACTCCACATTGCTCTGTGGACAGCTAGCGCCCCGCAACCTTGACGCTAAAGCTGTAATGTTTTTTGTGGCTGCTGTAGTCACTCCTACCAACTCCATATTGCTCTGTCGACAGGTAGCGCCCTGCAACCTTGACGCTAAAGCTGTAGTGTTTTTTGTGGCTGCTGTAGTCACTCCTAGCAACTCCACATTGCTTTGTCGACAGGTAGCGTCCTGCAACCTTGACGCTGAGGCTGTAATGTTTTTTGTGGCTGCTGTAGTCACTCCGAGCAACTCCATATTGCTCTGTCGACAGGTAGCGCCCTGCAACCTTGACGCTGAGGCTGTAATGATGTTTTTCCAATGGTGCTATTCCCTCCCACCAAGTCCGCAAAGCTCTGCGGATAACTAGTGTGCCGCAACCTTGACGCTAAAGCTGTAGTGTTTTTTGTGGCTGCTGTAGTCACTCCTAGCAACTCCACATTGCTCTGTCGACAGCTAGCGCCCCGCAACCTTGACGCTAAAGCTGTAATGTTTTTTGTGGCTGCTGTAGTCCCTCCTACCAACTCCATATTGCTTTGTCGACAGGTAGCGCCCTGCAACCTTGACGCTGAGGCTGTAATGATGTTTTTCCAATGGTGCTATTCCCTCCCACCAAGTCCGCAAAGCTCTGCGGATAACTAGTGTGCCGCAACCTTGACGCTAAAGCTGTAGTGTTTTTTGTGGCTGCTGTAGTCACTCCTAGCAACTCCACATTGCTCTGTCGACAGCTAGCGCCCCGCAACCTTGACGCTAAAGCTGTAATGTTTTTTGTGGCTGCTGTAGTCACTCCTAGCAACTTCACATTGCTCCGTGGACAACTAGTGTGCCGCAACCTTGACGCTAAAGCTGTAATGTTTTTTGTGGCTGCTGTAGTCCCCCCTAGCAACTCCACATTGCTCTGTGGACAGCTAGCGCCCCGCAACCTTGACGCTAAAGCTGTAATGTTTTTTGTGGCTGCTGTAGTCACTCCTACCAACTCCATATTGCTCTGTCGACAGGTAGCGCCCTGCAACCTTGACGCTAAAGCTGTAGTGTTTTTTGTGGCTGCTGTAGTCACTCCTAGCAACTCCACATTGCTTTGTCGACAGGTAGCGTCCTGCAACCTTGACGCTGAGGCTGTAATGTTTTTTGTGGCTGCTGTAGTCACTCCGAGCAACTCCATATTGCTCTGTCGACAGGTAGCGCCCTGCAACCTTGACGCTGAGGCTGTAATGATGTTTTTCCAATGGTGCTATTCCCTCCCACCAAGTCCGCAAAGCTCTGCGGATAACTAGTGTGCCGCAACCTTGACGCTAAAGCTGTAGTGTTTTTTGTGGCTGCTGTAGTCACTCCTAGCAACTCCACATTGCTCTGTCGACAGCTAGCGCCCCGCAACCTTGACGCTAAAGCTGTAATGTTTTTTGTGGCTGCTGTAGTCCCTCCTACCAACTCCATATTGCTTTGTCAACAGGTAGCGTCCTGCAACCTTGACGCTGAGGCTGTAATGTTTTTTGTGGCTGCTGTAGTCACTCCGAGCAACTCCATATTGCTCTGTCGACAGGTAGCGCCCTGCAACCTTGACGCTGAGGCTGTAATGATGTTTTTCCAATGGTGCTATTCCCTCCCACCAAGTCCGCAAAGCTCTGCGCATAACTAGTGTGCCGCAACCTTGACGCTAAAGCTGTAGTGTTTTTTGTGGCTGCTGTAGTCACTCCTAGCAACTCCACATTGCTCTGTCGACAGCTAGCGCCCCGCAACCTTGACGCTAAAGCTGTAATGTTTTTTGTGGCTGCTGTAGTCCCTCCTACCAACTCCATATTGCTTTGTCGACAGGTAGCGCCCTGCAACCTTGACGCTGAGGCTGTAATGTTTTTTGTGGCTGCTGTAGTCACTCCGAGCAACTCCATATTGCTCTGTCGACGCGGATAACTAGTGTGCCGCAACCTTGACGCTAAAGCTGTAGTGTTTTTTGTGGCTGCTGTAGTCACTCCTAGCAACTCCACATTGCTCTGTCGACAGGTAGCGCCCCGCAACCTTGACGCTAAAGCTGTAATGTTTTTGGGGCTGCTGTAGTCACTCCTACCAACTCCATATTGCTCTGTCGACAACTAGTGTCCTGTGACCTTGCCGCTGAGGCTGCAATGATGTTTTTGCAATGGTGCTATTCCCTCCCACCAAGTCCGCAAAGCTCTGTGGATAACTAGTGTGCCGCAACCTTGACGCTAAAGCTGTAGTGTTTTTTGTGGCTGCTGTAGTCACTCCTAGCAACTCCACATTGCTCTGTCGACAGCTAGCGCCCCGCAACCTTGACGCTAAAGCTGTAATGTTTTTTGTGGCTGCTGTAGTCCCTCCTACCAACTCCATATTGCTTTGTCGACAGGTAGCGCCCTGCAACCTTGACGCTGAGGCTGTAATGATGTTTTTCCAATGGTGCTATTCCCTCCCACCAAGTCCGCAAAGCTCTGCGGATAACTAGTGTGCCGCAACCTTGACGCTAAAGCTGTAATGTTTTTTGTGGCTGCTGTAGTCACTCCTAGCAACTCCACATTGCTCTGTCGACAGCTAGCACCCCGCAACCTTGACGCTAAAGCTGTAGTGTTTTTTGTGGCTGCTGTAGTCACTCCTAGCAACTCCACATTGCTCTGTCGAC
Source organism: Mycena crocata (assembly GCA_029281795.1). Taxonomy (NCBI): domain Eukaryota; kingdom Fungi; phylum Basidiomycota; class Agaricomycetes; order Agaricales; family Mycenaceae; genus Mycena; species Mycena crocata. The sequence continues at coordinate 568,112 of JARJCP010000012.1, read as the reverse complement.
AGGTAGCGCCCCGCAACCTTGACGCTAAAGCTGTAATGTTTTTGGGGCTGCTGTAGTCACTCCTACCAACTCCATATTGCTCTGTCGACAACTAGTGTCCTGTGACCTTGCCGCTGAGGCTGCAATGATGTTTTTGCAATGGTGCTATTCCCTCCCACCAAGTCCGCAAAGCTCTGTGGATAACTAGTGTGCCGCAACCTTGACGCTAAAGCTGTAGTGTTTTTTGTGGCTGCTGTAGTCACTCCTAGCAACTCCACATTGCTCTGTCGACAGCTAGCGCCCCGCAACCTTGACGCTAAAGCTGTAATGTTTTTTGTGGCTGCTGTAGTCCCTCCTACCAACTCCATATTGCTTTGTCGACAGGTAGCGCCCTGCAACCTTGACGCTGAGGCTGTAATGTTTTTTGTGGCTGCTGTAGTCACTCCTAGCAACTCCACATTGCTCTGTCGACAGCTAGCGCCCCGCAACCTTGACGCTAAAGCTGTAATGTTTTTTGTGGCTGCTGTAGTCCCTCCTACCAACTCCATATTGCTTTGTCGACAGGTAGCGTCCTGCAACCTTGACGCTGAGGCTGTAATGTTTTTTGTGGCTGCTGTAGTCACTCCTAGCAACTCCACATTGCTCTGTCGACAGCTAGCGCCCCGCAACCTTGACGCTAAAGCTGTAATGTTTTTTGTGGCTGCTGTAGTCCCTCCTACCAACTCCATATTGCTTTGTCAACAGGTAGCGTCCTGCAACCTTGACGCTAAAGCTGTAATGTTTTTTGTGGCTGCTGTAGTCCCCCCTACCAACTCCATATTGCTTTGTCGACAGGTAGCGTCCTGCAACCTTGACGCTGAGGCTGTAATGTTTTTTGTGGCTGCTGTAGTCACTCCGAGCAACTCCATATTGCTCTGTCGACAGGTAGCGCCCTGCAACCTTGACGCTGAGGCTGTAATGATGTTTTTCCAATGGTGCTATTCCCTCCCACCAAGTCCGCAAAGCTCTGCGGATAACTAGTGTGCCGCAACCTTGACGCTAAAGCTGTAGTGTTTTTTGTGGCTGCTGTAGTCACTCCTAGCAACTCCACATTGCTCTGTCGACAGCTAGCGCCCCGCAACCTTGACGCTAAAGCTGTAATGTTTTTTGTGGCTGCTGTAGTGTGCCGCAACCTTGACGCTAAAGCTGTAGTGTTTTTTGTGGCTGCTGTAGTCACTCCTAGCAACTCCACATTGCTCTGTCGACAGCTAGCGCCCCGCAACCTTGACGCTAAAGCTGTAATGTTTTTTGTGGCTGCTGTAGTCCCTCCTACCAACTCCATATTGCTTTGTCGACAGGTAGCGCCCTGCAACCTTGACGCTGAGGCTGTAATGTTTTTTGTGGCTGCTGTAGTCACTCCTAGCAACTCCACATTGCTCTGTTGACAGCTAGCGCCCCGCAACCTTGACGCTAAAGCTGTAATGTTTTTTGTGGCTGCTGTAGTCCCTCCTACCAACTCCATATTGCTTTGTCGACAGGTAGCGTCCTGCAACCTTGACGCTGAGGCTGTAATGTTTTTTGTGGCTGCTGTAGTCACTCCTAGCAACTCCACATTGCTCTGTCGACAGCTAGCGCCCCGCAACCTTGACGCTAAAGCTGTAATGTTTTTTGTGGCTGCTGTAGTCCCTCCTACCAACTCCATATTGCTTTGTCGACAGGTAGCGCCCTGCAACCTTGACGCTGAGGCTGTAATGATGTTTTTCCAATGGTGCTATTCCCTCCCACCAAGTCCGCAAAGCTCTGCGGATAACTAGTGTGCCGCAACCTTGACGCTAAAGCTGTAGTGTTTTTTGTGGCTGCTGTAGTCACTCCTAGCAACTCCACATTGCTCTGTCGACAGCTAGCGCCCCGCAACCTTGACGCTAAAGCTGTAATGTTTTTTGTGGCTGCTGTAGTCCCTCCTACCAACTCCATATTGCTTTGTCAACAGGTAGCGTCCTGCAACCTTGACGCTGAGGCTGTAATGTTTTTTGTGGCTGCTGTAGTCACTCCGAGCAACTCCATATTGCTCTGTCGACAGGTAGCGCCCTGCAACCTTGACGCTGAGGCTGTAATGATGTTTTTCCAATGGTGCTATTCCCTCCCACCAAGTCCGCAAAGCTCTGCGCATAACTAGTGTGCCGCAACCTTGACGCTAAAGCTGTAGTGTTTTTTGTGGCTGCTGTAGTCACTCCTAGCAACTCCACATTGCTCTGTCGACAGCTAGCGCCCCGCAACCTTGACGCTAAAGCTGTAATGTTTTTTGTGGCTGCTGTAGTCACTCCTAGCAACTTCACATTGCTCCGTGGACAACTAGTGTGCCGCAACCTTGACGCTAAAGCTGTAATGTTTTTTGTGGCTGCTGTAGTCCCTCCTACCAACTCCATATTGCTTTGTCGACAGGTAGCATCCTGCAACCTTGACGCTGAGGCTGTAATGATGTTTTTCCAATGGTGCTATTCCCTCCCACCAAGTCCGCAAAGCTCTGCGGATAACTAGTGTGCCGCAACCTTGACGCTAAAGCTGTAGTGTTTTTTGTGGCTGCTGTAGTCACTCCTAGCAACTCCACATTGCTCTGTCGACAGCTAGCGCCCCGCAACCTTGACGCTAAAGCTGTAATGTTTTTTGTGGCTGCTGTAGTCCCTCCTACCAACTCCATATTGCTTTGTCGACAGGTAGCGCCCTGCAACCTTGACGCTGAGGCTGTAATGTTTTTTGTGGCTGCTGTAGTCACTCCGAGCAACTCCATATTGCTCTGTCGACGCGGATAACTAGTGTGCCGCAACCTTGACGCTAAAGCTGTAGTGTTTTTTGTGGCTGCTGTAGTCACTCCTAGCAACTCCACATTGCTCTGTCGACAGGTAGCGCCCCGCAACCTTGACGCTAAAGCTGTAATGTTTTTGGGGCTGCTGTAGTCACTCCTACCAACTCCATATTGCTCTGTCGACAACTAGTGTCCTGTGACCTTGCCGCTGAGGCTGCAATGATGTTTTTGCAATGGTGCTATTCCCTCCCACCAAGTCCGCAAAGCTCTGCGGATAACTAGTGTGCCGCAACCTTGACGCTAAAGCTGTAATGTTTTTTGTGGCTGCTGTAGTCACTCCTAGCAACTCCACATTGCTCTGTTGACAGCTAGCGCCCCGCAACCTTGACGCTAAAGCTGTAATGTTTTTTGTGGCTGCTGTAGTCCCTCCTACCAACTCCATATTGCTTTGTCGACAGGTAGCGTCCTGCAACCTTGACGCTGAGGCTGTAATGTTTTTTGTGGCTGCTGTAGTCACTCCTAGCAACTCCACATTGCTCTGTCGACAGCTAGCGCCCCGCAACCTTGACGCTAAAGCTGTAATGTTTTTTGTGGCTGCTGTAGTCACTCCTAGCAACTTCACATTGCTCCGTGGACAACTAGTGTGCCGCAACCTTGACGCTAAAGCTGTAATGTTTTTTGTGGCTGCTGTAGTCCCCCCTAGCAACTCCACATTGCTCTGTGGACAGCTAGCGCCCCGCAACCTTGACGCTAAAGCTGTAATGTTTTTTGTGGCTGCTGTAGTCACTCCTACCAACTCCATATTGCTCTGTCGACAGGTAGCGCCCTGCAACCTTGACGCTAAAGCTGTAGTGTTTTTTGTGGCTGCTGTAGTCACTCCTAGCAACTCCACATTGCTTTGTCGACAGGTAGCGTCCTGCAACCTTGACGCTGAGGCTGTAATGTTTTTTGTGGCTGCTGTAGTCACTCCGAGCAACTCCATATTGCTCTGTCGACAGGTAGCGCCCTGCAACCTTGACGCTGAGGCTGTAATGATGTTTTTCCAATGGTGCTATTCCCTCCCACCAAGTCCGCAAAGCTCTGCGGATAACTAGTGTGCCGCAACCTTGACGCTAAAGCTGTAGTGTTTTTTGTGGCTGCTGTAGTCACTCCTAGCAACTCCACATTGCTTTGTCGACAGGTAGCGCCCTGCAACCTTGACGCTGAGGCTGTAATGTTTTTTGTGGCTGCTGTAGTCCCCCCTAGCAACTCCACATTGCTCTGTGGACAGCTAGCGCCCCGCAACCTTGACGCTAAAGCTGTAATGTTTTTTGTGGCTGCTGTAGTCACTCCTACCAACTCCATATTGCTCTGTCGACAGGTAGCGCCCTGCAACCTTGACGCTAAAGCTGTAATGTTTTTTGTGGCTGCTGTAGTCACTCCTAGCAACTTCACATTGCTCCGTGGACAACTAGTGTGCCGCAACCTTGACGCTAAAGCTGTAATGTTTTTTGTGGCTGCTGTAGTCCCCCCTAGCAACTCCACATTGCTCTGTGGACAGCTAGCGCCCCGCAACCTTGACGCTAAAGCTGTAATGTTTTTTGTGGCTGCTGTAGTCACTCCTACCAACTCCATATTGCTCTGTCGACAGGTAGCGCCCTGCAACCTTGACGCTAAAGCTGTAATGTTTTTTGTGGCTGCTGTAGTCACTCCTAGCAACTTCACATTGCTCCGTGGACAACTAGTGTGCCGCAACCTTGACGCTAAAGCTGTAGTGTTTTTTGTGGCTGCTGTAGTCACTCCTAGCAACTCCACATTGCTTTGTCGACAGGTAGCGCCCTGCAACCTTGACGCTGAGGCTGTAATGTTTTTTGTGGCTGCTGTAGTCACTGCTAGCAACTCCACATTGCTCTGTCGACAGCTAGCGCCCCGCAACCTTGACACTAAAGCTGTAATGTTTTTTGTGGCTGCTGTAGTCCCTCCTACCAACTCCATATTGCTTTGTCGACAGGTAGCGCCCTGCAACCTTGACGCTGAGGCTGTAATGTTTTTTGTGGCTGCTGTAGTCACTCCTAGCAACTCCACATTGCTCTGTCGACAGCTAGCACCCCGCAACCTTGAGGCTAAAGCTGTAATGTTTTTTGTGGCTGCTGTAGTCACTCCTAGCAACTTCACATTGCTCCGTGGACAACTAGTGTGCCGCAACCTTGACGCTAAAGCTGTAATGTTTTTTGTGGCTGCTGTAGTCCCTCCTACCAACTCCATATTGCTTTGTCGACAGGTAGCGTCCTGCAACCTTGACGCTGAGGCTGTAATGTTTTTTGTGGCTGCTGTAGTCACTCCGAGCAACTCCATATTGCTCTGTCGACAGGTAGCGCCCTGCAACCTTGACGCTGAGGCTGTAATGATGTTTTTCCAATGGTGCTATTCCCTCCCACCAAGTCCGCAAAGCTCTGCGGATAACTAGTGTGCCGCAACCTTGACGCTAAAGCTGTAGTGTTTTTTGTGGCTGCTGTAGTCACTCCTAGCAACTCCACATTGCTCTGTCGACAGCTAGCGCCCCGCAACCTTGACGCTAAAGCTGTAATGTTTTTGTGGCTGCTGTAGTCCCTCCTACCAACTCCATATTGCTTTGTCGACAGGTAGCGCCCTGCAACCTTGACGCTGAGGCTGTAATGTTTTTTGTGGCTGCTGTAGTCACTCCGAGCAACTCCATATTGCTCTGTCGACAGGTAGCGCCCTGCAACCTTGACGCTGAGGCTGTAATGATGTTTTTCCAATGGTGCTATTCCCTCCCACCAAGTCCGCAAAGCTCTGCGGATAACTAGCGTGCCGCAACCTTGACGCTAAAGCTGTAGTGTTTTTTGTGGCTGCTGTAGTCACCCTTAGCAACTCCACATTGCTCTGTCGACAGCTAGCGCCCCGCAACCTTGACGCTAAAGCTGTAATGTTTTTTGTGGCTGCTGTAGTCACTCCTAGCAACTTCACATTGCTCCGTGGACAACTAGTGTGCCGCAACCTTGACGCTAAAGCTGTAATGTTTTTTGTGGCTGCTGTAGTCACTCCTACCAACTCCATATTGCTCTGTCGACAGGTAGCGCCCTGCAACCTTGACGCTAAAGCTGTAATGTTTTTTGTGGCTGCTGTAGTCACTCCTACCAACTCCATATTGCTCTGTCGACAGGTAGCGCCCTGCAACCTTGACGCTGAGGCTGTAATGATGTTTTTCCAATGGTGCTATTCCCTCCCACCAAGTCCGCAAAGCTCTGCGGATAACTAGTGTGCCGCAACCTTGACGCTAAAGCTGTAATGTTTTTTGTGGCTGCTGTAGTCACTCCTACCAACTCCATATTGCTCTGTCGACAGGTAGCGCCCTGCAACCTTGACGCTAAAGCTGTAATGTTTTTTGTGGCTGCTGTAGTCCCTCCTAGCAACTCCACATTGCTCTGTCGACAGCTAGCGCCCCGCAACCTTGACGCTAAAGCTGTAATGTTTTTTGTGGCTGCTGTAGTCCCTCCTACCAACTCCATATTGCTTTGTCGACAGGTAGCGCCCTGCAACCTTGACGCTGAGGCTGTAATGTTTTTTGTGGCTGCTGTAGTCACTCCTAGCAACTCCACATTGCTCTGTCGACAGCTAGCGCCCCGCAACCTTGACGCTAAAGCTGTAATGTTTTTTGTGGCTGCTGTAGTCCCTCCTACCAACTCCATATTGCTTTGTCGACAGGTAGCGCCCTGCAACCTTGACGCTGAGGCTGTAATGATGTTTTTCCAATGGTGCTATTCCCTCCCACCAAGTCCGCAAAGCTCTGCGGATAACTAGTGTGCCGCAACCTTGACGCTAAAGCTGTAATGTTTTTTGTGGCTGCTGTAGTCACTCCTACCAACTCCATATTGCTCTGTCGACAGGTAGCGCCCTGCAACCTTGACGCTGAGGCTGCAATGATGTTTTTGCAATGGTGCTATTCCCTCCCACCAAGTCCGCAAAGCTCTGCGGATAACTAGTGTGCCGCAACCTTGACGCTAAAGCTGTAGTGTTTTTTGTGGCTGCTGTAGTCACTCCTAGCAACTCCACATTGCTTTGTCGACAGGTAGCGCCCCGCAACCTTGACGCTAAAGCTGTAGTGTTTTTTGTGGCTGCTGTAGTCACTCCTAGCAACTCCACATTGCTTTGTCGACAGGTAGCGCCCCGCAACCTTGACGCTAAAGCTGCAATGTTTTTTGTGGCTGCTGTAGTCACTCCTACCAACTCCACATTGCTCTGTCGACAGCTAGCGCCCCGCAACCTTGACGCTAAAGCTGTAATGTTTTTTGTGGCTGCTGTAGTCACTCCGAGCAACTCCATATTGCTCTGTCGACAGGTAGCGCCCTGCAACCTTGACGCTGAGGCTGTAATGATGTTTTTCCAATGGTGCTATTCCCTCCCACCAAGTCCGCAAAGCTCTGCGGATAACTAGCGTGCCGCAACCTTGACGCTAAAGCTGTAGTGTTTTTTGTGGCTGCTGTAGTCACTCCTAGCAACTCCACATTGCTCTGTCGACAGCTAGCGCCCCGCAACCTTGACGCTAAAGCTGTAATGTTTTTTGTGGCTGCTGTAGTGTGCCGCAACCTTGACGCTAAAGCTGTAGTGTTTTTTGTGGCTGCTGTAGTCACTCCTAGCAACTCCACATTGCTCTGTCGACAGCTAGCGCCCCGCAACCTTGACGCTAAAGCTGTAATGTTTTTTGTGGCTGCTGTAGTCCCTCCTACCAACTCCATATTGCTTTGTCGACAGGTAGCGCCCTGCAACCTTGACGCTGAGGCTGTAATGTTTTTTGTGGCTGCTGTAGTCACTCCTAGCAACTCCACATTGCTCTGTCGACAGCTAGCGCCCCGCAACCTTGACGCTAAAGCTGTAATGTTTTTTGTGGCTGCTGTAGTCACTCCTAGCAACTTCACATTGCTCCGTGGACAACTAGTGTGCCGCAACCTTGACGCTAAAGCTGTAATGTTTTTTGTGGCTGCTGTAGTCACTCCTACCAACTCCATATTGCTTTGTCGACAGGTAGCGCCCTGCAACCTTGACGCTGAGGCTGTAATGTTTTTTGTGGCTGCTGTAGTCACTCCGAGCAACTCCATATTGCTCTGTCGACAGGTAGCGCCCTGCAACCTTGACGCTGAGGCTGTAATGATGTTTTTCCAATGGTGCTATTCCCTCCCACCAAGTCCGCAAAGCTCTGCGGATAACTAGTGTGCCGCAACCTTGACGCTAAAGCTGTAGTGTTTTTTGTGGCTGCTGTAGTCACTCCTAGCAACTCCACATTGCTTTGTCGACAGGTAGCGCCCTGCAACCTTGACGCTGAGGCTGTAATGTTTTTTGTGGCTGCTGTAGTCCCCCCTAGCAACTCCACATTGCTCTGTGGACAGCTAGCGCCCCGCAACCTTGACGCTAAAGCTGTAATGTTTTTTGTGGCTGCTGTAGTCACTCCTACCAACTCCATATTGCTCTGTCGACAGGTAGCGCCCTGCAACCTTGACGCTAAAGCTGTAATGTTTTTTGTGGCTGCTGTAGTCACTCCTAGCAACTTCACATTGCTCCGTGGACAACTAGTGTGCCGCAACCTTGACGCTAAAGCTGTAATGTTTTTTGTGGCTGCTGTAGTCCCCCCTAGCAACTCCACATTGCTCTGTGGACAGCTAGCGCCCCGCAACCTTGACGCTAAAGCTGTAATGTTTTTTGTGGCTGCTGTAGTCACTCCTACCAACTCCATATTGCTCTGTCGACAGGTAGCGCCCTGCAACCTTGACGCTAAAGCTGTAATGTTTTTTGTGGCTGCTGTAGTCACTCCTAGCAACTTCACATTGCTCCGTGGACAACTAGTGTGCCGCAACCTTGACGCTAAAGCTGTAGTGTTTTTTGTGGCTGCTGTAGTCACTCCTAGCAACTCCACATTGCTTTGTCGACAGGTAGCGCCCTGCAACCTTGACGCTGAGGCTGTAATGTTTTTTGTGGCTGCTGTAGTCACTGCTAGCAACTCCACATTGCTCTGTCGACAGCTAGCGCCCCGCAACCTTGACACTAAAGCTGTAATGTTTTTTGTGGCTGCTGTAGTCCCTCCTACCAACTCCATATTGCTTTGTCGACAGGTAGCGCCCTGCAACCTTGACGCTGAGGCTGTAATGTTTTTTGTGGCTGCTGTAGTCACTCCTAGCAACTCCACATTGCTCTGTCGACAGCTAGCACCCCGCAACCTTGAGGCTAAAGCTGTAATGTTTTTTGTGGCTGCTGTAGTCACTCCTAGCAACTTCACATTGCTCCGTGGACAACTAGTGTGCCGCAACCTTGACGCTAAAGCTGTAATGTTTTTTGTGGCTGCTGTAGTCCCTCCTACCAACTCCATATTGCTTTGTCGACAGGTAGCGTCCTGCAACCTTGACGCTGAGGCTGTAATGTTTTTTGTGGCTGCTGTAGTCACTCCGAGCAACTCCATATTGCTCTGTCGACAGGTAGCGCCCTGCAACCTTGACGCTGAGGCTGTAATGATGTTTTTCCAATGGTGCTATTCCCTCCCACCAAGTCCGCAAAGCTCTGCGGATAACTAGTGTGCCGCAACCTTGACGCTAAAGCTGTAGTGTTTTTTGTGGCTGCTGTAGTCACTCCTAGCAACTCCACATTGCTCTGTCGACAGCTAGCGCCCCGCAACCTTGACGCTAAAGCTGTAATGTTTTTTGTGGCTGCTGTAGTCCCTCCTACCAACTCCATATTGCTTTGTCGACAGGTAGCGCCCTGCAACCTTGACGCTGAGGCTGTAATGTTTTTTGTGGCTGCTGTAGTCACTCCGAGCAACTCCATATTGCTCTGTCGACAGGTAGCGCCCTGCAACCTTGACGCTGAGGCTGTAATGATGTTTTTCCAATGGTGCTATTCCCTCCCACCAAGTCCGCAAAGCTCTGCGGATAACTAGCGTGCCGCAACCTTGACGCTAAAGCTGTAGTGTTTTTTGTGGCTGCTGTAGTCACCCTTAGCAACTCCACATTGCTCTGTCGACAGCTAGCGCCCCGCAACCTTGACGCTAAAGCTGTAATGTTTTTTGTGGCTGCTGTAGTCACTCCTAGCAACTTCACATTGCTCCGTGGACAACTAGTGTGCCGCAACCTTGACGCTAAAGCTGTAATGTTTTTTGTGGCTGCTGTAGTCACTCCTACCAACTCCATATTGCTCTGTCGACAGGTAGCGCCCTGCAACCTTGACGCTAAAGCTGTAATGTTTTTTGTGGCTGCTGTAGTCACTCCTACCAACTCCATATTGCTCTGTCGACAGGTAGCGCCCTGCAACCTTGACGCTGAGGCTGTAATGATGTTTTTCCAATGGTGCTATTCCCTCCCACCAAGTCCGCAAAGCTCTGCGGATAACTAGTGTGCCGCAACCTTGACGCTAAAGCTGTAATGTTTTTTGTGGCTGCTGTAGTCACTCCTACCAACTCCATATTGCTCTGTCGACAGGTAGCGCCCTGCAACCTTGACGCTAAAGCTGTAATGTTTTTTGTGGCTGCTGTAGTCCCTCCTAGCAACTCCACATTGCTCTGTCGACAGCTAGCGCCCCGCAACCTTGACGCTAAAGCTGTAATGTTTTTTGTGGCTGCTGTAGTCCCTCCTACCAACTCCATATTGCTTTGTCGACAGGTAGCGCCCTGCAACCTTGACGCTGAGGCTGTAATGTTTTTTGTGGCTGCTGTAGTCACTCCTAGCAACTCCACATTGCTCTGTCGACAGCTAGCGCCCCGCAACCTTGACGCTAAAGCTGTAATGTTTTTTGTGGCTGCTGTAGTCCCTCCTACCAACTCCATATTGCTTTGTCGACAGGTAGCGCCCTGCAACCTTGACGCTGAGGCTGTAATGATGTTTTTCCAATGGTGCTATTCCCTCCCACCAAGTCCGCAAAGCTCTGCGGATAACTAGTGTGCCGCAACCTTGACGCTAAAGCTGTAATGTTTTTTGTGGCTGCTGTAGTCACTCCTACCAACTCCATATTGCTCTGTCGACAGGTAGCGCCCTGCAACCTTGACGCTGAGGCTGCAATGATGTTTTTGCAATGGTGCTATTCCCTCCCACCAAGTCCGCAAAGCTCTGCGGATAACTAGTGTGCCGCAACCTTGACGCTAAAGCTGTAGTGTTTTTTGTGGCTGCTGTAGTCACTCCTAGCAACTCCACATTGCTTTGTCGACAGGTAGCGCCCCGCAACCTTGACGCTAAAGCTGCAATGTTTTTTGTGGCTGCTGTAGTCACTCCTACCAGCTCCATATTGCTCTGTCGACAGGTAGCGCCCTGCAACCTTGACGCTGAGGCTGCAATGATGTTTTTGCAATGGTGCTATTCCCTCCCACCAAGTCCGCAAAGCTCTGCGGATAACTAGTGTGCCGCAACCTTGACGCTAAAGCTGTAATGTTTTTTGTGGCTGCTGTAGTCCCTCCTACCAACTCCATATTGCTCTGTCGACAGGTAGCGCCCTGCAACCTTGACGCTGAGGCTGTAATGATGTTTTTCCAATGGTGCTATTCCCTCCCACCAAGTCCGCAAAGCTCTGCGGATAACTAGTGTGCCGCAACCTTGACGCTAAAGCTGTAATGTTTTTTGTGGCTGCTGTAGTCACTCCTAGCAACTCCACATTGCTCTGTCGACAGGTAGCGCCCCGCAACCTTGACGCTAAAGCTGTAATGTTTTTTGTGGCTGCTGTAGTCACTCCTACCAACTCCATATTGCTCTGTCGACAACTAGTGTCCTGTGACCTTGCCGCTGAGGCTGCAATGATGTTTTTGCAATGGTGCTATTCCCTCCCACCAAGTCCGCAAAGCTCTGCGGATAACTAGTGTGCCGCAACCTTGACGCTAAAGCTGTAATGTTTTTTGTGGCTGCTGTAGTCCCTCCTACCAACTCCATATTGCTCTGTCGACAGGTAGCGCCCTGCAACCTTGACGCTGAGGCTGTAATGATGTTTTTCCAATGGTGCTATTCCCTCCCACCAAGTCCGCAAAGCTCTGCGGATAACTAGTGTGCCGCAACCTTGACGCTAAAGCTGTAGTGTTTTTTGTGGCTGCTGTAGTCACTCCTAGCAACTCCACATTGCTCTGTCGACAGCTAGCGCCCCGCAACCTTGACGCTAAAGCTGTAATGTTTTTTGTGGCTGCTGTAGTCCCTCCTACCAACTCCATATTGCTTTGTCGACAGGTAGCGCCCTGCAACCTTGACGCTGAGGCTGTAATGTTTTTTGTGGCTGCTGTAGTCACTCCTAGCAACTCCACATTGCTCTGTCGACAGGTAGCGCCCTGCAACCTTGACGCTAAAGTTGTAATGTTTTTTGTGGCTGCTGTAGTCACTCCTAGCAACTCCACATTGCTCTGTCGACAGCTAGCGCCCCGCAACCTTGACGCTAAAGCTGTAATGTTTTTTGTGGCTGCTGTAGTCACTCCTACCAACTCCATATTGCTCTGTCGACAGGTAGCGCCCTGCAACCTTGACGCTGAGGCTGCAATGATGTTTTTGCAATGGTGCTATTCCCTCCCACCAAGTCCGCAAAGCTCTGCGGATAACTAGTGTGCCGCAACCTTGACGCTAAAGCTGTAGTGTTTTTTGTGGCTGCTGTAGTCACTCCTAGCAACTCCACATTGCTTTGTCGACAGGTAGCGCCCCGCAACCTTGACGCTAAAGCTGTAGTGTTTTTTGTGGCTGCTGTAGTCACTCCTAGCAACTCCACATTGCTTTGTCGACAGGTAGCGCCCCGCAACCTTGACGCTAAAGCTGCAATGTTTTTTGTGGCTGCTGTAGTCACTCCTACCAACTCCATATTGCTCTGTCGACAGCTAGCGCCCCGCAACCTTGACGCTAAAGCTGTAATGTTTTTTGTGGCTGCTGTAGTCCCTCCTACCAACTCCATATTGCTTTGTCGACAGGTAGCGCCCTGCAACCTTGACGCTGAGGCTGTAATGTTTTTTGTGGCTGCTGTAGTCACTCCTAGCAACTCCACATTGCTCTGTCGACAGCTAGCGCCCCGCAACCTTGACGCTAAAGCTGTAATGTTTTTTGTGGCTGCTGTAGTCCCTCCTACCAACTCCATATTGCTCTGTCGACAGGTAGCGCCCTGCAACCTTGACGCTGAGGCTGTAATGATGTTTTTCCAATGGTGCTATTCCCTCCCACCAAGTCCGCAAAGCTCTGCGGATAACTAGTGTGCCGCAACCTTGACGCTAAAGCTGTAATGTTTTTTGTGGCTGCTGTAGTCCCTCCTACCAACTCCATATTGCTCTGTCGACAGGTAGCGCCCTGCAACCTTGACGCTGAGGCTGTAATGATGTTTTTCCAATGGTGCTATTCCCTCCCACCAAGTCCGCAAAGCTCTGCGGATAACTAGTGTGCCGCAACCTTGACGCTAAAGCTGTAGTGTTTTTTGTGGCTGCTGTAGTCACTCCTAGCAACTCCACATTGCTCTGTCGACAGGTAGCGCCCTGCAACCTTGACGCTGAGGCTGTAATGTTTTTTGTGGCTGCTGTAGTCACTCCTAGCAACTCCATATTGCTCTGTCGACAGCTAGCGCCCCGCAACCTTGACGCTAAAGCTGTAATGTTTTTTGTGGCTGCTGTAGTCACTCCGAGCAACTCCATATTGCTCTGTCGACAGGTAGCGCCCTGCAACCTTGACGCTGAGGCTGTAATGATGTTTTTCCAATGGTGCTATTCCCTCCCACCAAGTCCGCAAAGGTCTGCGGATAACTAGTGTGCCGCAACCTTGACGCTAAAGCTGTAGTGTTTTTTGTGGCTGCTGTAGTCACTCCTAGCAACTCCACATTGCTCTGTCGACAGCTAGCGCCCCGCAACCTTGACGCTAAAGCTGTAATGTGTTTTGTGGCTGCTGTAGTCACTCCTACCAACTCCATATTGCTCTGTCGACAGGTAGCGCCCTGCAACCTTGACGCTGAGGCTGTAATGATGTTTTTCCAATGGTGCTATTCCCTCCCACCAAGTCCGCAAAGCTCTGCGGATAACTAGTGTGCCGCAACCTTGACGCTAAAGCTGTAATGTTTTTTGTGGCTGCTGTAGTCCCTCCTACCAACTCCATATTGCTCTGTCGACAGGTAGCGCCCTGCAACCTTGACGCTGAGGCTGTAATGATGTTTTTCCGATGGTGCTATTCCCTCCCACCAAGTCCGCAAAGCTCTGCGGATAACTAGTGTGCCGCAACCTTGACGCTAAAGCTGTAGTGTTTTTTGTGGCTGCTGTAGTCACTCCTAGCAACTCCACATTGCTCTGTCGACAGGTAGCGCCCCGCAACCTTGACGCTAAAGCTGTAATGTTTTTTGTGGCTGCTGTAGTCACTCCTACCAACTCCATATTGCTCTGTCGACAGGTAGCGCCCTGCAACCTTGACGCTGAGGCTGTAATGATGTTTTTCCAATGGTGCTATTCCCTCCCACCAAGTCCGCAAAGCTCTGCGGATAACTAGTGTGCCGCAACCTTGACGCTAAAGCTGTAATGTTTTTTGTGGCTGCTGTAGTCCCTCCTACCAACTCCATATTGCTCTGTCGACAGGTAGCGCCCTGCAACCTTGACGCTGAGGCTGTAATGATGTTTTTCCAATGGTGCTATTCCCTCCCACCAAGTCCGCAAAGCTCTGCGGATAACTAGTGTGCCGCAACCTTGACGCTAAAGCTGTAGTGTTTTTTGTGGCTGCTGTAGTCACTCCTAGCAACTCCACATTGCTCTGTCGACAGGTAGTGCCCCGCAACCTTGACGCTAAAGCTGTAATGTTTTTTTGTGGCTGCTGTAGTCACTCCTACCAACTGCATATTGCTCTGTCGACAGCTAGCGCCCTGCAACCTTGACGCTAAAGCTGTAATGTTTTTTGTGGCTGCTGTAGTCACTCCTAGCAACTCCATATTGCTCTGGCGACAGGTAGCGCCCTGCAACCTTGACGCTGAGGCTGAAATGATGTTTTTCCAATGGTGCTATTCCCTCCCACCAAGTCCGCAAAGCTCTGCGGATAACTAGTGTGCCGCAACCTTGACGCTAAAGCTGTAATGTTTTTTGTGGCTGCTGTAGTCACTCCTAGCAACTCCATATTGCTCTGTCGACAGGTAGCGCCCTGCAACCTTGACGCTGAGGCTGTAATGATGTTTTTCCAATGGTGCTATTCCCTCCCACCAAGTCCGCAAAGCTCTGCGGATAACTAGTGTGCCGCAACCTTGACGCTAAAGCTGTAATGTTTTTTGTGGCTGCTGTAGTCCCTCCTACCAACTCCATATTGCTCTGTCGACAGGTAGCGCCCTGCAACCTTGACGCTGAGGCTGTAATGATGTTTTTCCAATGGTGCTATTCCCTCCCACCAAGTCCGCAAAGCTCTGCGGATAACTAGTGTGCCGCAACCTTGACGCTAAAGCTGTAGTGTTTTTTGTGGCTGCTGTAGTCACTCCTAGCAACTCCACATTGCTCTGTCGACAGGTAGTGCCCCGCAACCTTGACGCTAAAGCTGTAATGTTTTTTTGTGGCTGCTGTAGTCACTCCTACCAACTGCATATTGCTCTGTCGACAGCTAGCGCCCTGCAACCTTGACGCTAAAGCTGTAATGTTTTTTGTGGCTGCTGTAGTCACTCCTAGCAACTCCATATTGCTCTGGCGACAGGTAGCGCCCTGCAACCTTGACGCTGAGGCTGAAATGATGTTTTTCCAATGGTGCTATTCCCTCCCACCAAGTCCGCAAAGCTCTGCGGATAACTAGTGTGCCGCAACCTTGACGCTAAAGCTGTAATGTTTTTTGTGGCTGCTGTAGTCACTCCTAGCAACTCCACATTGCTCTGTCGACAGGTAGCACCCCGCAACCTTGACGCTAAACCTGTCATGTTTTTTGTGGCTGCAGTAGTCACTCGTACCAACTCCATATTGCTCTGTCGACCCGCAAGCCCAAATTGAGATCTCGTCGGCGACAACAAAACAGTGTCAGTCTGGTATCTCCTTGAATTACTTCTATGCTCACTTCCACCTTGACTTGCTCTTTAAGGGCCAAGGCTCAGTTTTTTTGGACTGCCTTTGTTTCCCAATTGCACACAAATCTTTTTGAATCTGTTGGCAAATTTGAATAGAAAATACATTCAACATTGTAAATTATCAATCACTCGGGTTCTGAACATCGTGATCGACAGGTGCATTCTCAGGCTCCTGCTCCTCCCCCTGATGTGCTAGCTCATCCTCTTCCTCCTCTTCTTCGCTGTCACGCTTGCGCTTCGTAGCCCTGACCTTGCCTACACGTTGGATCTTGGGTGTGTTATGGTGCACATGGCGGTACCATTTCGGGCGCTTTTCACCAACGATTTCCGTGCTGATGGTAAAATCTGACTCGGCTTGATCGCCATGTGCTTCCACGTCATCCTCATAGAGTGTCTTGAGGTTTCTGAACGAAAATGAAAACAAATAATCAGCTGTGCTTGAGTTAGTGAAGGTGTGACGCACTCGACAACGGCTTGCGGTCCGTCTTTATACAGCTCCTCAAGGTCATCATCAACCTTGCCACAGAATGCATTCGGTGGATGTTTCTGCTCGACATGGTAGCGCTGGTAATGTTAATGTCGTCAGCTTGGGGCCAGAACAGTCCAAGGAGAGCTCACAATTAGGGCGATGCGGAAGTAAATGGTAAGCGTGGCATTGAAGCTCTTCGCATGTGATGTAAGGAGTCGTTGGGTCAGAGCAGCGATGTTCTCAATGTCGCTGTTTGGCGCCAGCGATTCAGTTATCTATAGATTACATTAATGGGCAGAAACAAAACAGAAGAAGTATTGCGTACCGTTTTTTTAATTGCATATCATGCGTTGTTAGTCTCCCGATTCAGCCATGAGGCTAAAGCATCACAATCATCATCGTCGGGGAGTTGTTTTATGCCACTCTCGCGTGCCACAACCTGAAATATGATTGAGCAGAAGCGAGAGAGAACAGCATGTGAAAATTTACCATGAGGGTGCTTGTCAGATTTCCTGAGTAGAACTTCACATTCGGGATCAGAAGAAGAGCGTAGATGAGCGGGCACAGTGCTTTCTGGAATGGCAGTCAGTGACATAAAGAAAGGCCTTATATAGGTGACACACTTCAAGAGACTTGGGTGGTGTCCAGTTGACGACGGTCTCTTGCATGGATTTGCTGATCATGTCGGTGAGTCGCAGGGTGTAAGCAACTTGAAGAGCATCACACTCATCCTGATTGGCCATCTGTAAGGAATGAAGTTTTCAGAATCAAGTGTGGTAGCATGGATCCTTGACACACCTCAACAAACTGTACAAATTCAGCTTGTGGGTTGCTCTCAAGTTTGATCTTCTTGAGCACACGGTCGCCAAAGGCCTTCCGCTGCACCACTGAACTACGGCTGACGGTTGAGCCGGATTATGTGCCACTTGTGAACAGGTTAGGGGTGGCATTGAAGTCGAGGGTGGGCAGTGGGTTTGGAGTAAAAGTCGGAGAACCGTGCAGAGGGGGAGAAGATGACCTGGTGCTGGCAAAGGCTTCTCTTGCCTGACGTGCACGGGTGCGCTCAAGGAGGGTCTGCACAGGCATGGTGGAGATGGTGGGGTGCAGAAGAAAGAGTGGACAGTCACATTATTTCATTGTTCATGAGCCAAACCTGCGTGGTGGCATAACCCAAAATGGAAATATCATAGACGCGTGCCACATTGTGTCGCGTCGCGTCGCATCAGTTTTGGTAGCACCAGCACAAATACAGACCTCACCCCCCAAATCACAATGCCCCAAAAGAAATCGCAATGGGAGCCTTCAGCAGGTATGTTAGATGATGTATTTCTTGCACTTGAATTTGAAACGCACATACCATAAATTCAGCCATTCCTTGAATATCGTGACACCAAAGTGCGGTGAAATATTTGTCGTGAAGCCCGTGTCTCTGGGGTCGGCAGATGGATAGACAAAAAGGGTCTCAAGGAGCATCTTGACCGTCCAACACATCAGGCTTGCTGGACAAATTATCAAGAGAAAGAACAGCGGCGTGCCACAGAACAGGCAGCATTTGCCGAGGCCTACGACACCGAACTACCCTCAGAACTGCCACCTCTCTCTCCCTCCTTGCCTTCCATGTTGCCTGTCATGTACCCTAACGACAACATGGAGATCGATGCTGTCTGGGACACCTTTCAGCCAATGCCTACTGCTGCACAATTAATAGCAGATCTGGGTGTAGCTGAGCAGCCCGAGGCACTGGATCCAGAAGAAACTCGGGGGTTGCTTCGACAGGAATATGAAAGAATGCTTATTGGGGCATATGAGGAGACACAGTTTGACAAGGATGGGCTGGACGGTCAGTTCCTCGGTGACGATCTGCCAAAAGAAAGTCCAGACAATGATGATGAAGATGACGACCTTTGGGATATGTCAGAATACCGCCCATATCCAAGTAAGCCAGTGAGTTTGATGTGAAGCTTGGATATATGTAACGCTGACTCAGGCGATGCTTTTGGACGTGCTGGACAATCTGCCTCGTTGTTGGTTCACCAGTGCGCAGATGAATTTAATCATCCACTTTGCACGACAACTTGGGGTGATGAATGTTCCTTCATTGAAAGGCCTCTGCAAGATTCAGAAGAGCCTTCAGGCCAAATGTGGACACGAACCTGTGAAAATTGAGTCGCCTCAAGCAAATATTTTTTACATGAATGATATTCACGACACACTTGCACGCAACCTGGCCAATCCACTTGTGGCTCCGCACATGCATTTTTACCCTGAACTCGTCACGAAGGGGCCCATATCAGAGACATTCCAAGCAGAGCGATGGATGGAATACACACCAGACCAGTTAACACCCATGTTTTCGAAAGGGCACAAACATTTTTGGCTTGAAGAGCTTGCTCGATGTGCCGATGGGACCTTTGTTATTCCACACACTTGGATTGTTCGGGACGGTATCCTCACCTCGGATGTCTCTATTGTGAGGTGTAGTGCAGACGGTCGGTGGCATCTGGACTCCACAGAGGCTGAAATCGTGGCCAACGACCTTGAATTCGATTATGACGATCTCATTGCAGAGTTTGGGGAAAATCTGGATTGGGCAGATGCGTCCCAAGTTCCATCAATGCCGAATACCATGCGCAAACTTGTGGAAGATGATGAGGATTTATATGTCCTCATGGTCTCACCATGGGCTGACGACGTCTCTGGAAACTGGTCAAAGCAATACAACAAACACATGAACATGTATACCGGAAATGGCTGCCTTCCTGGACGCCTTTTGCAGCAGGAATTCCATGTCCATTATGTCTTGTCATCCCCCCATGCATCATCTGCGGAACAATTTGCAGTGTTTCGTGATAATGTGAATGCGTGGAGATCCAAAGTCCGTGGAAAATCTACAACGTTCAACAGGGACGAAAGACAAAATCACGCAGTTCTGGATTACGCAGCTGATCAGCAAAGCCCAGGCAATGAAGGTGGAAAATCCAAGACGCACTGCTGATGATGTTGCGTTGGAGCTTATGACCTGGCTAGACCAGCAGCCTGGAGACAAAATGAACCCGCTCCTTGATATTGCAGGACTCGATCCGTCGCAAGACACACCTGTCGAGCTTCTCCACACGATTCTGTTGGGCGTAATCAAGTATATCTGGCACCATATGAACACGAACCGGTGGTCGGACAGTGATCACCACTTGCTGGCGATTCGATTACAATCAACCAACCTCAGTGGGCTCACTGTCCCTCCCATCCGGGCTGGATATATGATCCAATACAAAAACAACCTGATCGGCAAGCATTTCAAGACGTTAATGCAGATACTGCCATTTCACGTACATCATCTTTCGACACCCGAGGAATTTGCCTTGATCAAGGCAGCCAGTGATCTTGGTGCTCGTCTTTGGGTCGCTGAAATTGATGACATGGATCAGTATCTCGGGCAGATTAAAATTGCTGTTGCCAACCTTCTCGATGTGTTCGATGCTGTTAATCCATGGCTGTCGGCTCATGGGTGATAGCCAAACAGGATGGACGTACAATCTTTGGTCGAATCAATGAGCTTCTGGTCGGATCGGAAGATCTTGTCACCTTGGAACAATTCAAACTTGGTGGAGAGCTTCATCCGATATTCTCATGGCCAGTTCTGCAGAGACCATCTGGAGAAGAGATCATCTCCGGTGTCCAATCTTTTGTCGTCCTTGTGACAAAATCTGTGGAATTTGTCATATCAGTTCAGCATGATTGTCGAATGGGACATTGCCAACCGGCTGTTGTCGGGAAAGAAATGCAAGAGCGCGAGGAAACCGCCCAAGACAAGAGCCTTCTCAAGCACACAGAAGATGAACATTTTGTTCTAAATATGGGTGGTCGGCACAACTTGTAATGTTTTTTGTGGCTGCAGTAGTCACTCCTACCAACTCCATATTGCTCTGTCGACAGGTAAGCACCCCGCAAGCTTGCCGCTAACGCTGTAATGTTTTTTGTGGCTGCTGTAGTCACTCCTAGCAACTTCACATTGCTCCGTGGACAACTAGTGTGCCGCAACCTTGACGCTAAAGCTGTAATGTTTTTTGTGGCTGCTGTAGTCCCTCCTAGCAACTCCACATTGCTCTGTGGACAACTAGTGTCCCGCAACTTTGACGCTAAACCTTTCATGTTTTTTGTGGCTGCAGTAGTCTCTCCTATCAACTCCATATTGCTCTGTCGACAACTAGTGTCCCGTGACCTTGCCGCTAAGGCTGGAATGATGTTTTTGCAATGGTGTTATTCCCTCCCACCAAGTCCACAAAGCTCTGTGGATAACTAGTTTCCCGCAACCTTGACACTAAAGCTGTAGTGTTTTTTGTGGCTGCTGTAGTCACTCCTAGCAACTCCACATTGCTCTGTCGACAGGTAGCACCCCGCAAGCTTGCCGCTAACACTGTAATGTTTTTCGTGGCTGCTGTAGTCACTCCTACCAACTCCATATTGCTCTGTTGACAGGTAGCGCCCCGCAACCTTGACGCTAAAGCTGTAATGTTTTTTGTGGCTGCTGTAGTCACTCCTACCAACTCCATATTGCTCTGTCGACAACTAGTGTCCTGTGACCTTGCCGCTAAGGCTGGAATGATGTTTTTGCAATGGTGTTATTCACTCCCACCAAGTCCACAAAGCTCTGTGGATAACTAGTTTCCCGCAACCTTGACGCTAAAGCTGTAGTGTTTTTTGTGGCTGCTGTAGTCACTCCTATCAACTCCATATTGCTCCGTGGACAACTAGTGTCCCGCAACCTTGACGCTAAGGCTGGAATGATGTTTTTGCAATGGTGTTATTCCCTCCCACCAAGTCCGCAAAGCTCTGCGGATAACTAGTGTGCCGCAACCTTGACGCTAAAGCTGGAATGTTTTTTGTGGCTGCTGTAGTCACTCCTAGCAACTCCACATTGCTCTGTGAAGAACTAGTGTCCCGCAACCTTGACGCTAAACCTTTCATGTTTTTTGTGGCTGCAGTAGTCTCTCCTATCAACTCCATATTGCTCCGTGGACAACTAGTGTCCCGCAACCTTGACGCTAAGGCTGGAATGGTAAGGGCAACCTCAAGGCCCGCTGTAAGGGCAACCTCAAGGCCCGAGTATACTCAAGAGTCCTGACGAGGGGGATCCGAAGATAAATATCACAGAGTAGCTACAGATACAAATGGACAGACCTGACGAGGGGGATCCGAAGAGAAGAAAGACTAATGATCACCCGCGTCAGATCCCGGTATATAAGTAACTACGGACGGGGGGCATGTGATAGCAACCGGAGTGATCGGCAGAGGTCCCGGGCGGAATCACAGGCCATGTGATATCGGGAGGAGCCGGAACGGGTCGGAACGGGACCGGAAGATCCGGATGCGGAAGCGGAAGGGCCGGAAATAGGGGTTCCCCTGACATCACCCCCCCCTTGGAATGCGGCGCCTCGACGCATAGAACGGATACGGAGGGCCGGGTCCCGGAAGGGGAGCGAGTCGAAAGCGGCGGAGGCGATGGAGCGAGGGGCAGCAGGGTATCTCCGGTAGTAGTCGGCGACGAGTTCCAGGGCGAAAAGGTCGGAATGCTTAACCCATTTATCATGTGAGTTATCATATCCTTTCAACCGACAATAATACCAGAGTCCGCCATAGCGTATCTTGGCCTCCAGGATTTCCTGTACTTCCCACTCCGGCGCGGCGTCCGGAGGGGCCTCTTCGTCGATGACCGGAGGAGGCTCGTCGTAGCCGGGGCGGCCTTCAAAGGGGTCCTCTTCCGCGAGCTGAAGCTTCACGACCGGAAAGACCGGGTGGAGGCCGGAGAGACGGGGGGGAAGCGCAAGCTTATACGCACCTCGGCCGACGACTTGGATGACCTTGAAGGGGCCCAGTCGTCGGTGAGAGAGCTTGACCGAGGGGCGGGTCGTTTGGATGTCCGAGGCATCAACCCAGACACGATCTCCGACCTTGATGTCCGGAGCCGGAGTGCGCCGACGATCGTAGTACCGCTTGAACTCCTCCTTCGCCTTTACCAGAGCTGCGCGGGCTTCGGAGACTCCGGATGCAATCCGGTCTCGGAACTCGTTTACCGACTCAACCTTCGAACGCAAGCCATTCGGCTCAAAACCCATCCGGGGGAGCCGTCTGGTGTCCGTCATGAACGGGACCTGTTGCGTAGAAGAGTGAATGTGGTTGTTGTAGGCGAATTCCGCGGCCGGAAGGAGCTCGTCCCAGTCATCCTGCTTGTAATTAGTGAAAAGCCGGATGAACTGCTCCATCTCCTGGTTTACCCGCTCCGTCTGCCCGTCGGTCTGCGGGTGGTACGCCGTGGAGGTCGCGGGTTTGATTCCGATGAGGCGCCAGAGCTCGGTGGTGAACTCCGCTACGAACTGAGGGCCCCGGTCGGAGATGTACTTCTCCGGAGTTCCGTGGTGGCGCCAGACGTTCCGGTAAAAGAGCCGGGCCGCACCAACAGCGTCGATCTGGGTGTGGCACTCGATGAAGTGGGCTCGCTTACCGAGGACGTCGACTACAACCATGATCGCATTGTAGCCGTGCACTTCCGGAAGTTCGACGACGAAGTCCACCGACACGGCACTCCAGCGCTCCTCCGGAATCTCCGTCGGGTGCAACTCCCCGACCGGAAGCTTCCGGAGCGCCTTGGTCCAGAGACACAAGTCGCAGGTCGCTACATACCGGCCAACGTGACGGGACAGCTGGGGCCACCAGTAGTTCCGGGAAATGAGCTCCAACGTTTTGAAACGGCCGGCATGCCCAGCAATGCGGGTGTCGTGGTGCTGCTCCAAGATCCGGCGACGAAGGTCCTTGTTCCGGGGAACAACGATCTTGCCACGGAAATAGAGCAGACCGGACTCGACATGCCACTCGGAGGACCGGGAGGACCGGGCGCCACGAACCTTCAAAAGTTCCCGGGCCGCGAGAGCGACGGGGTCCTCGAGGTCAGGTACGCCGGCGAGGGCATCACGGATCTCGCGGAGGATCGGGACTTCCGGTCCGGAGACTATAACACCCTCTAACGCACGGATATGGAACAGCTGTGGAGTCAGGAGCGTCACATCCTGATTGTCCGAAGCCGCTCCATGGTCAGCGCGTCGGGACAGGGCGTCCGCGCGGCCCATAAGGCGTCCGGGTTTGTGGTGAAGCGAGAAGTCGAACCGGGACAGGTACAGGGACCACCGGGCCTGCCTCCAGTTGAGGTTCTGCGCCTTCCGGAAGTACTCCAAGTTCTTGTGGTCCGTCCAGATCTCGACCGGATGCTGAGAGCCCTCGAGGAAGTGCCGCCACTCCTCGAGCGCCCGGATGATCGCCAGCATCTCCTTGTCGTGGATCTCGTAGTTGCGCTGGACCGGACTCAAGCTCTTGGAGAAGAAGGCAACCGGATGCCACTTCCCGTCGGAACCCTCTTGAGAGAGGACAGCTCCGGACGCGAAGTCGGAACTGTCCGCCTCAACCCGGTACATCCGGGACTCGTCCGGAAGGATCAGGACCGGCTCGGTGACCACTGCGTCCTTCAAGGCTTGGAACGCAGCGGCCTCCTTGTCGTCCAGACCCACGCCTGGCCCTTCTTGGTGAGGTCGAAGAGAGGGCGGGCGATGTCGGAAAAGTCGCGGATGAACCGCCGGTAGAAGTTCGTGAAGCCGAGGAACTGCTGCACGTCCTTCTTGTTTTCCGGCGCCGGCCAAGCGGAAACTCCGGCGACCTTGACCGGATCCATCTCCACATGATCGTGAGAGATGATCATGCCGAGGTATTCGATCGAGGACTTCTCGAACTCGCACTTCTCCGGTCGTAAGTAGAGCTTATGCTCCCGGAGACGTCGGAGGACCTCCCGGACGATCTCCCGGTGCTTCCGGAGGTCCGAGTGCGCGATGAGGATGTCGTCGAGGTACACCATGACGTCGCCAGACAAGATGAGATCTTGGAAGATGTCGTTCATCATTGTCTGGAAGGTCGCCGGGGAGTTGGTAAGGCCGAAGTACATTACCAGTGGCTCAAAGAGCCCCCGGTTGGTACGGAATGCGGCCTTCCACTCGTCACCCTCCCGGATGCGGACGTTGTTAAAGCCCCACCGGACGTCGAGTTTCGTAAAGAACCGGGCTCCTTTCAAACGATTGATGAGATCGTTGATCAGAGGCAGGGGGTACCGGTTCTTTACGGTCATCGCATTGAGCGCCCGATAGTCCTGGACGAACCGGAGGCCTCCGTCCTTCTTTTTGACGAAGAAGACTGGAGAGGCCATCGGGGATTTCGACGGCCGGATCCGTCCGGTAGACAAGCCCTCCTCGATGAACACGTCGAGTTCGCGCTGCTCGAGGGGCGAGATCGGGTAGACCTTGCAGTTGGCGGGCTTCGAGTCCGGAACGAGTTCGATGGCGTGGTCCCAGGTTCGGCTTTCAGGGAGCGAGTTGAAGGACTCCCGGTTGAAGACGGCCTCAAAATCACGCACCCAGTCCGGAAGTTCCGAACCGGCTGGAGCGGAGTTTTTGGCATACGCCTCGGCCAGTCGTTGCGAAACGGTGCTGGTCGCGCGGATATCCTCCGGAGGCGAGAACCGGGTGTACAGGATCCGGTCACCGTCCTCGAGCGGATCGTCCTTGTCATCGGAATCATCCGGAGAGAGTTCCGGCAACTCCTCATCGAAGTCGAAGTCGTCGTCGTCCTCGCCGCTCCGGTCATCCACGTCGATAGCGCAGATATCCACGCTTGGCTGGGACCGGATGGACCGGAGGATCTGGGCGACGGCCTTCGCATGTCGGCGTTCGGCCCGGGCTTCGTCCGTGCAGGTGTTGCAACCGGACGGGCATCGGCTCATCTTGACCTCCTGAGTGTCCCAGTTGATCTCTGGGTTGTGCTTCCGGAGCCAGGAGTACCCAAGGATGAGCTTCTGCTTACCTAAGCGCGTGACGGCGAGTTGCACGCGCTCGGTGTGGCCCTTATAGCGTAATACCACGTCCACGACGGCCCGGATGGAGCCAGCCTCGTTCGGGGTACCGTCGACGTTGAAGACCGGGATTGGCTGCGAGAGCTGCCGGATCGGAAAGGAGGTGGACCGGACGTACTCGGAGTCGATGAACTCGGAGGTGGCTCCGCAGTCGACAAGGCCTTTGAGCGAGAGCTTGGCGGCATTGTCGGCAGACTCAATCTCCAGAGGGAGGTGGAGGGAGTTGGCGGTCGGAGCGGCGGCAATCGTATACCGTTTCGGAAGCTTGCGTTCCCAAGACGGCCTACGAGGCGGCCGGGTTTTCGGAAGGACCGGAGCGGCCGGAGTACCGCTCGGATCAGGGGGTGCGTCTATCGTTTCGGGGGATGCAAGAGATATATTGTCAGACTCGTTACATAGAACAGCGAAACGATTAGGGGACGCGAACGAGGGCGCACCGCTCACTCGTCGCGGAGGGGAAAATCCTCCGGTTCCGAAATGACCGGACGGTCCGCGACAGCCTGCGCGGACGCTACCTTGGCAAGGAGCTCCTCCAGCATCTCGCCTCCCAGCTGCCGGATCACTTCGTCGAGCACGTCAGTCGACCGGATGTCGACCGGAACGGTGCAGTCCTTCGCGAAGTGGTTCGGATCGCCGCAGCGGAAGCAGCCACGGCGAGGGGCATTGCGGGCGCGGGTGCGGTCCACGTCCATAGGGACCGGAGGTGGAAGCACCGGCACGGCAGCCCTCGGCTGGGGGGTCGAGACCACGGCGGGGGCGACGGGAATCACCCGGGCGCGACCCGTCGCGGTTGCATGGCGCATCGGAAGGGCGGCTTCCGAAGCGCGGAGCTTGGCCTCGTACTGGCGGTAGGCACGAAGCCTCCAAGCGGGGTAGTCGCGGATGTCCGGAGGGTCGGAAGATCCGGTTATCGCGGTGTTGATCGCCGGATCGAGGCCCGTCCGGTACTTCGTGACCTTGACGAGTGGGTGTTCGAAGCCGGCAAGGTCGACGAGGTCCTCGAAGTCGTCCGTGTATTGGAAGACGTCCCGGGAGCCCATGTGGTACGAGCGTCCCTCGAGCTTGTTCAGCGCATGGTCCTGTTCGTTCTCCTCGACGAACCGGAGCCGGAACTCCCGGAGGAATGCGTCCCGGCTCGTGAGGAGGAACGGGGTCTTGTTGGACTGACGCTCGGCCCAACGTTGTGCGGAACCGGTGGCCATAAAAGACATGGCGTACCGGACGACCTTCTCCTCGGAGGGTTCCCCGTTCTCCGTGAACGCCTCCGGAAGCAACCGGGTGTAGGACCGGACCTGGTGAAGGAAGGCCCGGCCGTTCTTGCGGTCACCGTCGAGGACGATCGGGGGGTTCGGCCGGAGGACCGATTTCGCTCCAGGAGCAACATTTTTAAATAACCCTGGACCCGGGTCCGGAGCCGGGTCGGCAAGGGACGGGGCAGGCGAAGCAGCAGTGGGGTGTTGGTTTTGGACAAGTTTTGCAAGCGACGCGATGCTCGCTTCGATCCGGTCCAACCGGGCGGCGGCTTCCACGGACGCGTCGGACATGGAGGGATCTAGACGAGGGGAGGAGGGGCCAAGATTCGGGTTCGGGGAGACCGGAGCACTTTCGGAGTCGTCCGAGTCTGCTAAACCGTAACCCGCAATCTTGGCCGGTTAATCCCTTAGAGTCTTTCTTCTGCTGTAAGGGCAACCTCAAGGCCCGAGTATACTCAAGAGTCCTGACGAGGGGGATCCGAAGATAAATATCACAGAGTAGCTACAGATACAAATGGACAGACCTGACGAGGGGGATCCGAAGAGAAGAAAGACTAAGGATCACCCGCGTCAGATCCCGGTATATAAGTAACTACGGACGGGGGGCATGTGATAGCAACCGGAGTGATCGGCAGAGGTCCCGGGCGGAATCACAGGCCATGTGATATCGGGAGGAGCCGGAACGGGTCGGAACGGGACCGGAAGGTCCGGATGCGGAAGCGGAAGGGCCGGAAATAGGGGTTCCCCTGACAGGAATGATGTTTTTGCAATGGTGTTATTCCCTCCCACCAAGTCCGCAAAGCTCTGCGGATAACTAGTGTGCCGCAACCTTGACGCTAAAGCTGTAGTGTTTTTTGTGGCTGCTGTAGTCACTCCTAGCAACTCCACATTGCTCTGTCGACAGGTAGCGCCCCGCAACCTTGACGCTAAAGCTGTAATGTTTTTTGTGGCTGCTGTAGTCACTCCTAGCAACTCCATATTGCTCTGTCGACAGGTAGCGCCCTGCAACCTTGACGCTGAGGCTGTAATGATGTTTTTCCAATGGTGCTATTCCCTCCCACCAAGTCCGCAAAGCTCTGCGGATAACTAGTGTGCCGCAACCTTGACGCTAAAGCTGTAATGTTTGTTGTGGCTACAGTAGTTACTCCTAGCAACTCCACATTGCTCTGTTGACAGGTAGCGCCCTGCAACCTTGACGCTAAAGCTGTAATGTTTTTTGTGGCGGCTGTAGTCACTCCTACCAACTCCATATTGCTCTGTCGACAGGTAGCGCCCTGCAACCTTGACGCTAAAGCTGTAATGTTTTTTTGTGCCTACAGTAGTTACTCCTAGCAACTCCACATTTCTCCGTGGACAACTAGTGTCCTGCAACCTTGACGCTAAAGCTGTAATGTTTTTTGTGGCTGCTGTAGTCACTCCTACCAACTCCATATTGCTCTGTCGACAGGTAGCACCCTGCAACCTTGACGCTAAGGCTGTAATGATGTTTTTCCAATGGTGTTATTCCCTCCCACCAAGTCCACAAAGCTCTGTGGATAAATAGTGTCCCGCAACCTTGACGCTAAAGCTGTAATGTTTTTTGTGGCTACAGTAGTTACTCCTAGCAACTCCACATTGCTCTGTCGACAGGTAGCGCCCCGCAACCTTGACGCTGAGGCTGTAATGTTTTTTGTGGCTGCAGTAGTCACTCCTACCAACTCCATATTGCTCTGACGACAGGTAGCACCCTGCAACCTTGACGCTAAAGCTGTAATGTTTTTTGTGGCTACAGTAGTTACTCCTAGCAACTCGACATTGCTCCGTGGACAACTAGTGTCCCGCAACCTTGACGCTAAACCTGTCATGTTTTTTGTGGCTGCAGTAGTCACTCCTACCAACTCAATATTACTCTGTCGACCCGCAAGCCCAAATTGAGATCTGGTCGGCGACAACAAAACAGTGTCAGTCTGGTATCTCCTTGAATTACTTCTATGCTCACCTCCACCTTGACTTGCTCTTTAAGGGCCAAGGCTCAGTTTTTTTGGACTTGACGCTAAAGCTGTAATGTTTTTTGTGGCTGCAGTAGTCACTCCTACCAACTCCACATTGCTCTGTCAACAGGTAGCGCCCCGCAACCTTGACGCTAAACCTGTCATGTTTTTTGTGGCTGCAGTAGTCACTCGTACCAACTCCATATTGCTCTGTCGACCCGCAAGCCCAAATTGAGATCTGGTCGGCGACAACAAAACAGTGTCAGTCTGGTATCTCCTTGAATTACTTCTATGCTCACTTCCACCTTGACTTGCTCTTTAAGGGCCAAGGCTCAGTTTTTTGGACTGCCTTTGTTTCCCAATTGCACACAAATCTTTTTGAATCTGTTGGCAAATTTGAATAGAAAATACATTCAACATTGTAAATTATCAATCACTCGGGTTCTGAACATCGTGATCGACAGGTGCATTCTCAGGCTCCTGTTCCTCCCCCTGATGTGCTAGCTCATCCTCTTCCTCCTCTTCTTCGCTGTCACGCTTGCGCTTCGTAGCCCTGACCTTGCCTACACGTTGGATCTTGGGTGTGTTATGGTGCACATGGCGGTACCATTTCGGGCGCTTTTCACCAACGATTTCCGTGCTGATGGTAAAATCTGACTCGGCTTGATCGCCATGTGCTTCCACGTCATCCTCATAGAGTGTCTTGAGGTTTCTGAACGAAAATGAAAACAAATAATCAGCTGTGCTTGAGTTAGTGAAGGTGTGACGCACTCGACAACGGCTTGCGGTCCGTCTTTATACAGCTCCTCAAGGTCATCATCAACCTTGCCACAGAATGCATTCGGTGGATGTTTCTGCTCGACATGGTAGCGCTGGTAATGTTAATGTCGTCAGCTTGGGGCCAGAACAGTCCAAGGAGAGCTCACAATTAGGGCGATGCGGAAGTAAATGGTAAGCGTGGCATTGAAGCTCTTCGCATGTGATGTAAGGAGTCGTTGGGTCAGAGCAGCGATGTTCTCAATGTCGCTGTTTGGCGCCAGCGATTCAGTTATCTATAGATTACATTAATGGGCAGAAACAAAACAGAAGAAGTATTGCGTACCGTTTTTTTAATTGCATATCATGCGTTGTTAGTCTCCCGATTCAGCCATGAGGCTAAAGCATCACAATCATCATCGTCGGGGAGTTGTTTTATGCCACTCTCGCGTGCCACAACCTGAAATATGATTGAGCAGAAGCGAGAGAGAACAGCATGTGAAAATTTACCATGAGGGTGCTTGTCAGATTTCCTGAGTAGAACTTCACATTCGGGATCAGAAGAAGAGCGTAGATGAGCGGGCACAGTGCTTTCTGGAATGGCAGTCAGTGACATAAAGAAAGGCCTTATATAGGTGACACACTTCAAGAGACTTGGGTGGTGTCCAGTTGACGACGGTCTCTTGCATGGATTTGCTGATCATGTCGGTGAGTCGCAGGGTGTAAGCAACTTGAAGAGCATCACACTCATCCTGATTGGCCATCTGTAAGGAATGAAGTTTTCAGAATCAAGTGTGGTAGCATGGATCCTTGACACACCTCAACAAACTGTACAAATTCAGCTTGTGGGTTGCTCTCAAGTTTGATCTTCTTGAGCACACGGTCGCCAAAGGCCTTCCGCTGCACCACTGAACTACGGCTGACGGTTGAGCCGGATTATGTGCCACTTGTGAACAGGTTAGGGGTGGCATTGAAGTCGAGGGTGGGCAGTGGGTTTGGAGTAAAAGTCGGAGAACCGTGCAGAGGGGGAGAAGATGACCTGGTGCTGGCAAAGGCTTCTCTTGCCTGACGTGCACGGGTGCGCTCAAGGAGGGTCTGCACAGGCATGGTGGAGATGGTGGGGTGCAGAAGAAAGAGTGGACAGTCACATTATTTCATTGTTCATGAGCCAAACCTGCGTGGTGGCATAACCCAAAATGGAAATATCATAGACGCGTGCCACATTGTGTCGCGTCGCGTCGCATCAGTTTTGGTAGCACCAGCACAAATACAGACCTCACCCCCCAAATCACAATGCCCCAAAAGAAATCGCAATGGGAGCCTTCAGCAGGTATGTTAGATGATGTATTTCTTGCACTTGAATTTGAAACGCACATACCATAAATTCAGCCATTCCTTGAATATCGTGACACCAAAGTGCGGTGAAATATTTGTCGTGAAGCCCGTGTCTCTGGGGTCGGCAGATGGATAGACAAAAAGGGTCTCAAGGAGCATCTTGACCGTCCAACACATCAGGCTTGCTGGACAAATTATCAAGAGAAAGAACAGCGGCGTGCCACAGAACAGGCAGCATTTGCCGAGGCCTACGACACCGAACTACCCTCAGAACTGCCACCTCTCTCTCCCTCCTTGCCTTCCATGTTGCCTGTCATGTACCCTAACGACAACATGGAGATCGATGCTGTCTGGGACACCTTTCAGCCAATGCCTACTGCTGCACAATTAATAGCAGATCTGGGTGTAGCTGAGCAGCCCGAGGCACTGGATCCAGAAGAAACTCGGGGGTTGCTTCGACAGGAATATGAAAGAATGCTTATTGGGGCATATGAGGAGACACAGTTTGACAAGGATGGGCTGGACGGTCAGTTCCTCGGTGACGATCTGCCAAAAGAAAGTCCAGACAATGATGATGAAGATGACGACCTTTGGGATATGTCAGAATACCGCCCATATCCAAGTAAGCCAGTGAGTTTGATGTGAAGCTTGGATATATGTAACGCTGACTCAGGCGATGCTTTTGGACGTGCTGGACAATCTGCCTCGTTGTTGGTTCACCAGTGCGCAGATGAATTTAATCATCCACTTTGCACGACAACTTGGGGTGATGAATGTTCCTTCATTGAAAGGCCTCTGCAAGATTCAGAAGAGCCTTCAGGCCAAATGTGGACACGAACCTGTGAAAATTGAGTCGCCTCAAGCAAATATTTTTTACATGAATGATATTCACGACACACTTGCACGCAACCTGGCCAATCCACTTGTGGCTCCGCACATGCATTTTTACCCTGAACTCGTCACGAAGGGGCCCATATCAGAGACATTCCAAGCAGAGCGATGGATGGAATACACACCAGACCAGTTAACACCCATGTTTTCGAAAGGGCACAAACATTTTTGGCTTGAAGAGCTTGCTCGATGTGCCGATGGGACCTTTGTTATTCCACACACTTGGATTGTTCGGGACGGTATCCTCACCTCGGATGTCTCTATTGTGAGGTGTAGTGCAGACGGTCGGTGGCATCTGGACTCCACAGAGGCTGAAATCGTGGCCAACGACCTTGAATTCGATTATGACGATCTCATTGCAGAGTTTGGGGAAAATCTGGATTGGGCAGATGCGTCCCAAGTTCCATCAATGCCGAATACCATGCGCAAACTTGTGGAAGATGATGAGGATTTATATGTCCTCATGGTCTCACCATGGGCTGACGACGTCTCTGGAAACTGGTCAAAGCAATACAACAAACACATGAACATGTATACCGGAAATGGCTGCCTTCCTGGACGCCTTTTGCAGCAGGAATTCCATGTCCATTATGTCTTGTCATCCCCCCATGCATCATCTGCGGAACAATTTGCAGTGTTTCGTGATAATGTGAATGCGTGGAGATCCAAAGTCCGTGGAAAATCTACAACGTTCAACAGGGACGAAAGACAAAATCACGCAGTTCTGGATTACGCAGCTGATCAGCAAAGCCCAGGCAATGAAGGTGGAAAATCCAAGACGCACTGCTGATGATGTTGCGTTGGAGCTTATGACCTGGCTAGACCAGCAGCCTGGAGACAAAATGAACCCGCTCCTTGATATTGCAGGACTCGATCCGTCGCAAGACACACCTGTCGAGCTTCTCCACACGATTCTGTTGGGCGTAATCAAGTATATCTGGCACCATATGAACACGAACCGGTGGTCGGACAGTGATCACCACTTGCTGGCGATTCGATTACAATCAACCAACCTCAGTGGGCTCACTGTCCCTCCCATCCGGGCTGGATATATGATCCAATACAAAAACAACCTGATCGGCAAGCATTTCAAGACGTTAATGCAGATACTGCCATTTCACGTACATCATCTCTCGACACCCGAGGAATTTGCCTTGATCAAGGCAGCGAGGGAGAAGGAAGTATAGGGATCAAATTGATGGTGGAGTCCATGGACACCGCGAATAAATTACTCCAAGTAGAACACCGCAGGACAATCTGTCCAGGTGAAGTCGTACAGGGTATTCTCTCCATCCGGGGCCCTCCAGTAATTTACCTTCACGGCACTCCCTGCAATGATATACCCGCATGTAAAGCCCTCCAATGTCCCAATTGCAGGTTATGCATTGCATGACTTCAGCCTCGCGAAGATCACTCCAGTGATTCCAGTCCGGCCCTTCCAGTTCTGGCAAATACCTGCAACAAAGACCCTTCAGGCCTCTATGTGCACTCAGATAAATCCGATTTATTTGATGAAGTGTTACAGCTGCAGCTTAAAACTCCCAGTCTTCTGTCTCCATTTGTGCGACAATATTTCCTTCTGCATCTGGCTCCGCAACTCCTCCTCCTACTTTTCTCCTCCAGATAAAGACTCCCAGTCAATTTGGTCAGCAACTATCTAGTTCCTCGAAGGCATGCTGCTGACTTTTCTCACGAACCTTCTCTCGCTTTCTTTTGTCCATGCATGGAAAGACTTGACTCTCGGTGCCACGCTTGCCAGACTGGCACCATACGTGCAGCCCGACCTTCGACAGGAAAATTCACTCCAGAAAACTGGGGCCGCTTTTATCAATCTGTACGTGCTTCTCTCGTCGTTCAACTATTTGGACCATGCTTGATTTTTCTTCGTCAGTGCACCCGGAACAATTTCAAAGAAAACACCTTGTGTGCTACCTTCTGGTGGCGGAACGACATTCCACGGCTCCAACAAGCATCCACCATCGACCCGCCTCCTGGACCACCGCCTGTGCCACCACCTGGCCCACCGCCTCTCCTACCCATGATGCCTGTCTCATCTATTCCGCCACCTCAACTCCCACCAACTCCGGCATCCACTCCTCGCCGGAGACCGAAACAAAACTGCACCAATGCGTCTTGTCAACAGCTTGGTCATCATGGCGGTCACTCTCATGCACAGTGTGTTTCACGCTTTTGTAAAACCTGTTGTCAGATGACCGCTATTAAGTGCTCTGCCCCTCGCCACAATGAGCCACCTGCCGCCGCTCTCAATGCTTTCAGCACAGCCCCCCGCACACCTCATGCAGTCTCTTCTGATCCTTTTTCTACCCCACGTTCTGTACCGTCTACACCATCCACATCAACGACAGCTACACCAGTAACATCAGCTACCAGTTTATTCACCTTTGAGCAGCCCATGGCGAAAGCTATTGATCCCACTTATGCCGCCAAATTTGTCCTTGGCGTGCATGAGCCCAATTTTTATTGATTGCTCTCAACATGCTGCAGATAGAAAGCACCACCTATCCCTGCTTGTCATTTGTTGGTGGACACAAGTGAGCTTATCCTTTTCTTGGGCAGACGTCAACTGATATATTTTATAGAATCATATGGACCCTTTGGTCTTCGACGTTCCAGCTCCTTCCTCTTTCCCCTACTTTCATCCGAAGCAGATTCCCCTTGTGGTCGAACTAGTGGGTTCCAAAAATTGTCTCAACTTTGTGTACTGGAATGGGAGCGAGTGGAAACACACCAATGATAAAATCAAAGTGAAGAGGAATGTAGATATCCTACTTCGTTCCCGAGATGTTACACACTGTCTTGGAGGACCCCAACCCAAGCCCAGAGCTTCGTATACTCCAACACCTCTTCATAGCCTTGATTCAAGGTGCTTTATCTCAGCAATGTACACACCAATATTGATATGAATCTTTTCTTAGCTCACGTCCGGCGATCTCACCCATCAACTTCGATGTCGATATCGACGACGACGACAATGAAGATCCCCCGGCGATCAACCAACCTTCTACTTTGACGTGAGCGTGCCAACTAGATCTTCACCCTTCTCTGACCTGTTAGCTCGTCAGCTCTTTTATCAGTCCTTCTTCTGGTCCAATTGTTGTGCCACACCCTAGTTCTCCTTCTCCAAGGTTAGTTTTCTGCTATTAAATCAAAGTATCCTTTCTCACGAACCACCAGCTCTCGTCCTCCTTCAGGACGCAGATTTGCAGGACAGTTCCCTCAGACCTACGCTTGTGAAATGGATGCAGGTTTCTCGGCCATGGCCCTTTTCAACGGTAAAGTGCCAGAGAAGTTTGAGGAAGCTTTTAATACAGAATTTGTTCGCGGTACATATTATTCTCATCACAATCAGTGGAAAGCAATGAAGGACCACAGTCTCCTGGCAGCTGCGATCAAATGTGGGCAGGCTGATGGTGGAGAATGGGCCACACTTCTCAGGCATTTTGGCAAGGTCAAACAAAATTAACTAGAGACTCTCTATAAACACACACATCCTCAAAATATTATGTCCGTTCTGCCTACCTTGTGTGCTGTGTTGTTTTTGTCTTATTTTTGACATCGTCTCATTTTTGATGTCATCTATCTGTGTATTTGTTTGGTCAACACTCTGAGCAGAAAGAAAACGATCATGGTCGTCAGCCCTCTTACCAAGGAGTTTTTGTCAGTCTTGGCTTCCGTTTCTCACAACAAAACTCATCACAATTCTATAGAGAGTTGCACAAGGGAGCTACGGCAGGAAATGGCCTTCAGCTGAAACATCTCCTGGTAAAATTAATACAATGTACTGCGGCATGCTCATACGGCTCTTCAGGATATCATTCGAAAAAAAAACACAATAAAGAGCACCTGAACCCCTCACCTCCTTTTTACGAGGAGGCTATCGCTCAGATAGTTGGAGAACAAATTGCCGTCGACTGGGACTGGGTCGCCAATCTGCAGGGAGAAGGGGATAGGGTATCCGAGAAGGTCCGCCAGTTTGTAGACGATAAGCTTATTGTTTTGCCGGTAAGTGCTACTCGAAGATGTCAATGATTCTAGTGCTTTACTCAAGATGCTTTCAGGCCGACCAGAATCATCTTACCATTCAGCCCAGGCCTCAGCCCAGTCGTAAGTGCTTTGATTTTTTATGTTTGAATTACATCTGCTTAGTCGCACGTTAGTTCTCACCAGACATTTGACCTGGGGCGGGACCAAGGAGGAATTTGACGAGGAGCGAAATGATTTATTCTGGAAACTCGTCTCGCATGGTAAGAACTTAACCTCCTTTTTTGAATAACCACTGAAACTCTTGTACAGATCCAACTTGCAATAGCATAGACTATGATCCCAAGATCATAGTCCTCAACCACCTTGGAAACGACGAACATGAGTTTTTTGCCAAACGTTTCCATCACCCCGAGCTTAATGAAGCAGTACGCTATCTGGGAAGGCGTAAAGAGGGTGCGGAGGATGAACCAGCTGGCACTGTGACCAACAAGTTGGAGCTGCAGGAACTTGATTTGACCTGTCATGTTTTGGTCAGCGTGCGTACCCGGAAACTCATTGAAAAAGTTATCCTCTTTGGACGAACCATCATGCCTGGAGAAGGTACTGATCATGCTCACCATTTAGCAAATGCTCACGTTCCGCAGCCCCAGGATATTATGTGTACTGGACGCTGCCCGGTGTTAATGCTGGCGAAAAGTGGGGTCCATTGTACATTTACAATCCTGAAGACTCCGATGAAGGCAAATGGGGGCCAGGTATAGACGGAAGGCACTGTATTCCAGCCTTGGGCCCCAATAATGCTCTCCGCATTATGTTGGTCGTGGACCCATTGCCCTCTGTGAGTTGTTGTCTTGTTGACCAGGTCAACGTACTGAACTCCTGCAGTCCCAATACCTGAGTGACGAAGAGCGCATTACTGTCCTCTTTGTCCAGTATCTGCAATGCACGCATGGCCATGACCAGAAAATCGAAGAAATATGTGATATCTTCCACAGCAAAGACCACACAAAGAGGAATGCAGGTCGAACCCCAGCGCAATGGACCAGTTGGCTGCCAAGCATAGCGGCCATCATGGAAGACAAGGAGGTGCCTGAAGACGCTAGTGAAACTGACATTGCAGGCAAGAAGATTACCCAGGTCCATGTCGCCGCCTTTTTGGGTTGCCGATCAAATTGGGTTTCTAGCGCCCTCAAAGCCCATGGTATAATCAGTGGCAGAAATCGTAATCTCCCTGGAATGGTTTATTTTTGGTCATCTCTTCACTGCCACTGACCGCACCCTCCAGTGTGTTACGCGCGCTGCAAAATTCGCGAGTCAGACGTGTACGCAAAGTGCAAAAGCATCTCTAAAAAAACCTACTTACAACTAGATACAGCACGTTGTATGTACCTACTTGGCTGCGAGCCCATCGGCAAACAACGATCATGTGATCATCAACGAGACGCGACGCGACGC
Organism: Mycena crocata; assembly: GCA_029281795.1. Lineage (NCBI taxonomy): Eukaryota > Fungi > Basidiomycota > Agaricomycetes > Agaricales > Mycenaceae > Mycena > Mycena crocata. The sequence goes on along the minus strand of JARJCP010000012.1, from coordinate 531,286 downwards.
GTTTGTATAAGGCTCTCACCTTGTTTGCCCATCTTTGGCGATGCTGCTGGTTAACCCCCATGCACTCCCCAACCAGGTGGTCTGGTGCACCCAGAGTATTCGTGTAACGTCCCCACTGGCAATGGAGCGCCTACATTGTGGCCTGCTGCAGCTTCAGTCTAGCCCCGGCTAAGACGTCGTGAGTCAGTGGTTTGCGACACGAACTCTGTGCCCTCCCCTACTCCATAAATCCACATCCTGTTGAGGTCCACCCAGTGACTGTGTAACGTCTCCCACTGGCAGCGGAGTGTCTACATTGTGACCTGCCGTAGCTTCAGTCTGGCTGCAAAGCTTAGACGTCGCGAGTCTTTGGTTTGCGACACACACTCTGTGGCCTTTAAAAGTTTGTGTCAACTCAAAATACACACGAGAAACATGAAATACATGTGACGACTGCAAGATTTACTTGCCCCGTCGCGTAAATCTTGTGTTTCCCACGATCGTGCCCACCTGCCGTCACCGAGCAACAGCGGACAAACGGCGGACACAAAATGCCACGCGTTTTGTCGTCGGAGCAGGTTGTTCGGCGATAGTCGGGCATCCGACCTGAAAGTGACGTGACAGCATCACCACTTTTCAACAACAACAACAAGCCCCCGGGTCTCACACCCTATCCCAGTACCGCTGACAATATCCCTTCGATCCCTTCGAGACCAAACCGTATTTGACTGGTCTCATCATCCCAACAACATGCCGCTCCGAGTCTGAGTTGAGTTACCTCGGCATGTGGTACATTCTGTGCTGGACGAGTCGAAATCCTGACGCACTTTTGCAGATGCTCGGTCAGCGCTCATAGGACCCTTCTGGTGCGCCCGGTGGAGAAGTTGTACCACGCTTAAGTATACGAGGACCTACATGACGACTATGCAAAAACCTTCACAAGTCAGTCCTTCAGTTTCACAATGATCTGTACTGACTGAATGTGAATTTTTATTTCAGATTTACTACTTCCACGTCTTGGTGGTACATTTAAATTCGACTTACCGCCCGGCCTTCGGAAGCAGGCTTCGTATCGCCGGCCCCGCGTCGGCCCCGCGTCAACACCTCGAAGATATGCCGTGTATGCCGTATACTTCAAACTTCGAGAGGGGTGTTTGTGCGCGGATTCCCTCGAAGGTGTTGTCGTAATCCCGCGCGGCGAGGTAATCCCTATGTGTGTTAGTTGGAGATGTCACGTTGACACGCTCTCCAGGCATCCTTCGGTACCGATTGGAGGCGCTGTCTCGGAGCGGGTAAGCGCCGCGTCCTGCAAACAAGGATGAGCGTTGTACTGACTTGGGATTTGCAGGTTTACACACCTTCAAGGTCCGACTCTGCCTCGACGTTCCGCAGCGGCGTACCCACGGTCGAGTCGGGGCCTCAGGTACGTCGGCGGTGTATTACTGCGAGATTGCGCAGAATCCCTCAACGCGCAGACCATGGCTTGTTGTTCCGACTCGCAGCGTGTCTGTCACGAAGTTCACCCACTCTGTCGTCCCCCGCGCCGTCCCTATTTTACCGCCCGCCACCTCCACGGGAGCAACTCCCTGCTCCCTCGGAGGATGCTCCGTGGCACAGCCGCCGGAACAGAGCGAGTGGAGACCTTGCACGTGTCAAGGTCTCTGCTCACTCCGGTCTTCTGCCCACACCACACTGTCTTGCCCACGCCGTCCTGCCCGTGCTCGCTCCGCATGCCGTCGGCCCCTCACCCGCGCCATCCGGCCACCTTGTCCACACCGCTCGTCGAAAGCCCCTACCGCAACTTCGTACAGACAGTGAACAAACGCACCGGTGTGTTAGTTCCTTTCGCCCACCCGTTGTTCATCCCCACGCAGTCCCTTTTTCGCCGACCGCCGTCGCTGTTTAGCACCGTGGCGCGCCATGCCCCCCGCGCACAATCCCACGCCCTCGCTGCAGATGTTTTGCTGCGTGGGACTTCGCGCAGGTCGAACTCCGCGCCAATTTCCGCGCAGCGGAATGTCCACACGTGTACCACCCCACCGTAACTACTGCAGGGATTGACCTGCAGCAGTACGCTTGCAGAGAGTGCACCCCAGGTTAATCCCCGTGGTGCTTTCTGCACAGTGTTGTGGCTGCAGCAATCACTCCACGCTGCGGCCATCTCATCCACACCACACCCCGGGCAAGACCTCCGTACTCCCTCGGACGCTGCTCTGACAAGTCGTCTCGCCCGTGCTGTCTCACCACTTCTCACCGCCGGCCTGTGCCATCTCCGGGGGAGCGATTCCCTGCTGCCCCGGCTGCGCCATCCCTGTTTCGCCACCCGCCGGCGCTGCGGGTGTTTTGCTGCGTGGGACTCCGTGCAGCTCAAACCTCGCGCTGATTCCCGCGCAGGGGTTTGTGTGTGTGTATACCACCGCACCCCAACTGCTGCAGGTCAATCCCTGCAGCAGTACCCTTGCAGAGAAAGCGCCGCAGAGACGGCACCCCGGGTTAATCCCCGTGGTGCTTTCTGCGCAGTCTACGCCGCACCCAGCATCTGGCTCCTGCCTGTGTCTCGCACCCCGCACCGTCTCGCCCGCGCTCGCTCACCACACTGTTCTACCGACACCGTCTCGCCTGCCCCGCCGCTTGCACGTATAGGTGTGTTCCTTCCGTCTTGTCAAAAAACTCAAGGCTGACTCGAATTTCTTCAGACCCGGACTTGTGATACGGCACATAGGATTGGGCATCCCGCTTCGAGCCACTCCGTTCCGTCGGAGGCTCCTACGTCGCACAGCCCCCGGAACAGAGCTCGAGCAGAGACCTTGCACATGGCAAGGTCTCCGCTCTGTTCTTCTTTCCACCACCACCAACACTCCTCACCGTCTCACCCATCTCCCGCTCCCTCACCCACACCACACCGAGTCCGTCGCCGTTTCGCTGCCCGCCGTCGCCGTTTAGCACGACATAGCCACCAGAACCGCGCGATTTCCTCGAAACCACCCACCGCAACTTTGTACAGATATTGTCTCCGTCAACCGCTGCCTCCGTCTGTGTCACGCACACCGTTCTCGCCGGCCCCGTCGCTTGCTCCCTCAACGTCTTTCAAGGTGTGTTCATTCTTCGCTTGGTTTCTTTTTTCCTGCTGACACCATCCAATTCTCCGTTAGGAGAGCCCTGCAGCCACCACCTCGATCTCACCCTTGGTGACTGCACCCGCCCACAGCACACCCCTCGTCTGTACCGCCCACACCGTGACCCCCGCCGTCGCTCGGCGTGTCATGTGTACCGTCTCCCACACCCTTGGAGGAGCAATTCCCTGCTGCCCCGGCTGCTCTGTGGCACACAATCGGTGCGGGATGGTGTGTGTTGCCCACGCCCACAGCTAACCTCTATCTCCTGCAGGTATCCGGCTGCTGGTGAATGCCACGCGGGGAGTGACCGCAGGTAAATCCTGACGATGAATTCCCTGCCAGATTTTCGGTGCAGACACCTCACTGCGGGGGAATCACTGGGAGTGGACTACTGCAGGACAGGATGCCTGCATGGTGTGTGCGCAGATGTCGCTCGAGCTTGAGCTGGAGCTCGCTTTTGTCTTCGGAAGCCGCGGCCGTACCAGAAGCGCTAATTAACGCTTGCTGCTGCGAGCGCGGCTACATTGACGATAATAATTTCAATTTAGAGTACCTGTCTACATAGATTGCACAACACGTATACATATCTGTGTCTGAATATCTGTACTTCTGTGAATAAAATAACAAGTGAACAGGATTTGAGTCGTCCATGACCAAGACCAATCCCTTTTGGGTTATTTGTGCTTCGTGGTCGGGTAACACTGCTGCTGCCTTTCTTCTTCCTCGAGCCGCTCTTTCTTGGTCTGCAATGCCCGCGTCGTTCTCAAAGGAGAGACTTTGGACTTGTCGTCTTTCACCCTTTGAGGAAGACTCCGATGTCTTGAAACTAGACCTGGTGGCCAAGATCTTTGCTGTGGGACTTCAAATGACTTTAACTCGCGACGAGACCATCGATCTATGGCAACCCTTGTTCCAAATGTTATTGAAGCCTAGCTGGGTATTCACCTCATTATAATCCTTGCATCCGGCTTTGTCTGATACGATTTCTAGATGCAATATGTCACCGACTGGGTAGCATTCAGCATGGGCGGCCACTTTGTGACTGAAGCGGGGTGATCGAAAGCCCGTCAAGTATTCCTTCATGTCCTATGGACCCGGTTCCATAATAAAGGGAGTGCAGATGGCGATGTATGGGCGCTGAAAGCGCTTGATAACCTTCAAATCAGTTTGACATCTGATATGTAGGGTGCAGGATGGGATCCCTGCCGATCATTGTTGGTTCGACGACATTGACGAGCCAGAGGCTTTGGCTGACCAGCGAGACTCCGATTGGGAGGATTGTACCGACGACGACGAGCAATATGATGACCCTGCAGATGACCCTGCAGATGACGAGTACGACCCACACCAGGATGGAACAATGTCCGAAGATGATGCGCTGCCAGACTTTGTTCAGGAGCCACGCTCCCAACGATTTTCTGCTTTACCTAACCAACCTCTGAGCCACACTCCTGTGCACAACGCTGCGGAACTCCCTATGTATTTCGCTACACATATACAACTTTTCTTCTTTCCGGAGCAGGACCCTGACTATGTAAGTTATCTTCTTTGAGTCATGTATATGCTGTGGCACTCATCTTCTGAAAGATGAATGTCGATGAAGTGGAGGATGTTCGTGACGCTACACATGTAGTCAGCGATCTTGTTGCGATGCGCAATCTGGTTCCCTCAGAGTATAATAGTCCTGGTTTTCAGCGAAATTTACAGGTCTGTCTTATTGCGCCGACTAAACCAGATTTCTCACCCTGGCTGCAGAGATCTGGTCTTTTGGACATGTTACACGAGGTCTGCCGGGCTGGCAACCTGCTAGAGACATCTCACCCAGTTGTCGAGGGGAGCTTTCGCTGGTATTCCTGGAGAACCAGCTATGCTGAGATGATCTGCCGGTGGGTTGCGCCCACAATTACGCAAGAGGAATATGACCGTGTATGTAGCTTTCCCTTTTTTCTCAGAGTGACTGATTGTTTGTGCGACAGACACTGCCTCAAAGTGATCCAAACTACCAGTTTACGCTTGTGGATGCAGAGCAACTGCTGAGTTTCATGAGCAGCAATCCTCGCATATTGCCTTGGTCGTTCAATCCTATGGCTGCCTACATGTTTTTTTTTCTTTTCCATGCTTTTCGGCGAACTGCAACACCTGGCTGGTACCCTGTCTGCGAACAGTTGGATATTCGGTAATGTTTTCTTTCTACCTTTTCTACCAAGACTGACCTGATCATAACTAGCGTATAAATGGTTGGAATTCCAAGATTGTTTACCGACGTCTCATGGAGCACGGTGTTTTCCTTGAGCCCAAGGCGCATCAGTCGTTTTTAAATTCGCTTGAAGGCCGTTTCTCGACCATCATCCAGGAGACCTCAGAGCATCGAACCTTCCTGCAGAAAGTCTCCAGGCAGCTTTTATGGACGCCCATGCCTAAGCCAACTGGTGACTGGGATGGATATGACTCAGACGCTTCTGATCATGCCTCATCTGCTGTGTCAGATCTTACTGAGGATGAGGCTCAGCCTGTCAAGCTGAGCAAGAACATGCGTCGAAGACTGAATTCAAAGGTGAAGTCAAAGGTGAAGTCGGGTGGTTCTTCAACTGCAAAAGATACTTTACTCGGACATGTGAGTACATCTGTGCGGGCTCCATCTGGAAGCAAGGGGCAGGTCAAACATCAGGGTTGCCGACGTTGCGCAGATTTGCCCATGGATGAACGCTGTGTACGTGAAGTTTACGTAGAGTTGCAGAACTGCAGTCATCTGGTCGGAGGAGCATTGACCTGTGCACCGGAATCGGATCGCTTGAAGCCTGAAGCACCAGTGCGTTCCATTATGATTGTGACATGGATTTTCTGACACCTACCTCTAGTCCAAGACGAAGAAAGGGGGCAAGAAAAAGCCACGCTCAGCCCAGAAATCACCTCAGAAATCACGCTCACCTCAAAAAAAAACACGACCCACTAAAGTTCAGTACTATCATCCGTTCAATGACCTAAATATGCGACGGATCCGTCACCGCCGCAGTGTATATCGCCGCTGCAGGAAGGATATAACCCGTTTTATCTGGTGTCGTGAAGGACACCCTGATAAGTTTGTAGGTTGTTTATCCTTTTCATATGCTTGTGCTTATTCAATGCAGGTCGGTGGTGTTCGTTTTAAAGCTTTCAGCAAGAATACCTTGGCAAGGCTGGCTGAGAATCACAGACGGGTCAAGGTTCGTGCTATGCGACGGCGAAAAGAAATGCAAGAGTGGGCCCATGGTACTATGACCGGGACTGGTTCTCACCAGGCTTCTGGGGGATATGACGGTGATATCTACGGGGCTTTTGATTGTCACAGCGGAATTACTCCAGAGGATATCAAGGCTGTAATACGACACGGTGTGGTGAGTTCTCTCTGAGCTCTTTTGTGATGCTTTGCGCTAATATCTACTCAGGATGCCGATGTCCTTGTGGAGGCCGCCAACACAATCTATCCTCAGATGAAGACTGAAATGTCGTCGCTAACATATGCGGCGGCTCTAAACTATCTCGGACGATACGGTGTATCAAGTTTTTATTGCACTAACTACATAAGCTGCATGCACAATGATCTCGACACCGACAATCAAGACCCTTGCATGCAGATCACCAAGTCTGGTTGTGGTAAGGACAGTTACAATTTTGCGTATGTCCAGTGGGGCATTGCGCTTCAAACCCGAAGCAACACAGTTTGGTCAGTTTTTTGTCTGCTGGTGTTTGTGATTGGGAGCCTGACAATTTTTTTATGCACAGGGTCTTCAACGGACGCCATGTTCATGGCACCATCATGCCTCGTCAAAGTGAGGTGATCAATGCTGCTCAGTCATTGGGGGAACATGACACAATCCGTGATCGAGATGTTACTTGTGCTACTGCACTCAGAAATGTTCGTGGTGGATATAATCTTCGTCCCCGGGTTGCATAGCTAGATAGATATTTACATTCCGATACATATTTACATTTTGTCATTTTACGAATATTGTCTACGATTTGACAATGACAAAGGGAAATCCTCCCCGCAGCAACTCCTCGGTCTGCAAATGAGGTGCATTGCCCTCCCGTGCAAGCTGGGCTGCAATCTGTTCATTATGAATAGTGATCATCTCGTCCAAATAAACTTGTATCTGAAACATGTTATGAGAAGAAGAAGAAGAAAAACTGCAAAAGACCTACTTGAGCAGAGGCATATCTTGGACAATGTTTTGGTACTTGACAAACCAAGCATTGGCCTGCTCAGCTGCTGATGAGTTGAACACCCATTTGCCGTCAGCTCTGACTAGTTCTCGGAACCTGGCAGGGTTACAATGAATCTGGCAAAAGATATCGCCTTCAGAGTGCTTGCAGTTGAAATGGAAAACATCGACTGGCAGGCCAACATTGTCGAAATAGTGGTCGCCACTGCTTAGAAGGTGTTTGAGCAGTGAGCAATTGTTGTCGTAGAAAATATAAGAGGGAATGGCTCCTGGATACTCAGGCGGAAAAGTCGCTTTGAGAAAAACCTGCAAGCTTGTGTCAGGATAGGAATTGTTGTAAAAGAAGGGAGTTGGATACCTTGGCTCCAGTAACGCCCTCAGAACCAAAGAGAGTTGCTCTGGAAATTATGATGCCACAGCAACGAACAAACAATTTCTCATTGTGAGTCCAACTTCTCGTAAGTTTGGCTTTGAGTTTTGTTGGAGGGGCTGCAGGGTTAGCTGCTTGGGATGGCTGTGGTATGTCGGTCATCGGCTCCAGAGCGTCAGGTACTGAGTCTTCATTACTCAGATCAAGATCTTCAGCAAAATCACCAGTGTCGTTGACAGGGGTGAAGGAGGGTGTGTGTTCCTCCCCTGCAAGTGGAACATGGGAGATGCCAGCTTTGCGGAGCCGACTTTTCAATTGGAACATAGCTGTGTGTCTTTCGTCTGCAGTTTTCTCCAGTGCACGGTGAGACTCAATTGAGCAAGTCCTGAAGCCAGGCTGGGAAAGGGCTTCACAGCCTTTGACTGCACAGATGGCAGTGAGATGGCGATGTGTTTAACAAAAGTGGTCTCGCTGGGAGGCAAGGGCCTCAAAACAGTCGTGAACTCCACAACACAGATGTCGAACATTGACACCGTCCTGTACTCCGGCTGTCATGCGGTCTAGAAATACATGATTAGATATATAAAATTAGAGGTGAAATAAAAGACAGATCTCACACCAGCCTCCGTCTTCTCCTTGGTAAATTTTCATGCATCGGTTGCAAGTGTGTGCCCACATGTCTTGACCAGTCCCTGCCATTCGGAGATTTCTGTTTGCCAACCCCTGGTCATATTGGTGGTTCTGATAACCATGATGCGGTAGAGACAAAGTTTCACGCCGTTTCTGCTTGTCACAGAGGATGGCGTGGAGTAAAAAAGAACCCAGAACAATATCTCCTGTAAGTTCAAAGCTCAGTTGAGCTGGGTTTGGTATGTGGGAAGGCCCCAAGGCAGCATTGTACACCCGGGAGATACCCTGACTGGTGCCACTTCAGAAAATGCATCAGAAGAATAAATGCAAGTCAGAGAAATCACTTGCTGTGCCACTGCCATTTGCATCCGAAAATAGTTGCAAAGGTCAGGTTCAACAAAGCTACTCTCAGTTACGTGGATGAATTTGGGAATTTCTGCAGAGTAATACTGGCGCTGAGCCATAGGATTGGCAGCCTCGTGCACAAAATAATTGCTGTAATATCGTGTGTGACAGGCTGGACATAGTGTTAGAGCAGGTAAAAACAAGGAGAGGGAAGAGCTACATCGGCAGTAAAATGATTTTGAGTATATAGGCAGTACACCACGTCGCAACGTGTAGAGACGAGCTTCAACAACCCTTTCCTCGCCTATATCTGCAGACTTGCAGGCGATGTTTATGCAGGTGGAGACAGGAGGTGTGATGGTTTCAGCCCCTGGATTACTTGTCAACTAGTGATTTTGTTGAGCAGAAAAGGCAAACCCAGGAGATATTCAGGCCCATGGACCCTGAATTCATCATCAAGAGATGGTGCAGGTCCAGCAAGATGAGACAGTTCCGCCAGATCACCAAACACTTGCCAGGTGAGTTGGATCAGGCTGGTGTCAAGACCGAAGACCGAAGCAAGAAAGTTAGCAATAGGCAATGGGAGCCAGTAAGGACGTGGCTGATCCGGTCGGACAATTTCTGGCCATAGTCTACCCGTAAATTCAAAGAATCTTTGGATATGGAAAAACTGAAGGTTATCTCTCAGGGATTGGTGCCCGAGTAGCCTCTCGAGTATCTGGACTGCGAGAGCTGTGGATGCCATATGTTAATGAGAGTAGACTCTGAAAGTGTGCGTATTACTAATGTGGGGGAATCACCTCCGAGTTAATGGCTCTAGGATAATGTCTGCATGGACAATACTGCACCTAGCCTGCTGCAGGTCTAGCCCTGAAGGGATATCTCCGGAGATAAGTATCCTCAGGAGATTTTGTGCAGGAAATTATGTGCAGCGGTAGCATAGCACTAGTTTCAATTTCAACCATGCATAGTACAATTGGGTGGTCGGAAATAGACCATGGTAGCCGTATTTGGATGGATGCTGGAGGGCTTAGGTTGCGGGAGATTGAATGCAGAGAATTACTTGCAGGGATACTTCTGCACTGATATGGGTGAATGGGTTTACCTACAGTGATGGACTCCATGGACTCCGGAGTCCGCCATCATTCCCATTGTTTCAACCTCCTGAAGGCAGCCAGTGATCTTGGTGCTCGTCTTTGGGTCGCTGAAATTGATGACATGGATCAGTATCTCGGGGCAGATTAAAATTGCTGTTGCCAACCTTCTCGATGTGTTCGATGCTGTTGATCCATTGTGAATCCTGACCAAAATCAAACTTCACCTCTGTGCACACATTCCTGATGATGCACGACGATTTGGGCCATTAATCCGCTCGTCGACAGAAATATATGAAGCATACAACGGAGTATTCCGGCTGTGCTCAGTGTACAGCAACCATCTTGCTCCCAGCCACGACATTTGTCGTAAATTCACATCCATGAGTCGAGTCAAACATTTGTTATCTGGTGGACATTGGCAGGACTCACTGTCAAAGCGATGGATTCAGGCAGGCAGTGCTGTCCAAAACCTGCTTCAGGAAGACAGAGTTCTTCAGCGTCATCTTGGTTGGGTCTCAGCAAAGAACGTTGACCCGGGCATCATCAAGGTGCTGTCATTGAAGCGAAAGCCTGCATTCCAGTGGATCAGTTCAGTTGCAACAAAATACTGCACATTCACAGAACCTCCATCACCGCAAAGCACATGGCGTGCAGGGCGGAGTCTCACCACAAATGATAGCTTCTTGATAGCTGTTGATGCTGTTGTGAGGGGCGGGGTGGCCGGCAAGAAGTGCAAATAGGCGATTTTTCGCATCAATCAAAGGTTGACATGCACTGGGACTGTGGGTGAGAGATGGGAGGCAAGGAGTTAGAGCAACGCACAATCTGTCCCATGCCAAGAAAATCATCCCAAGCGCGTGGAGCTTGGCGAGGTTGTACGTCCGAAGCTCAGGCTTGGAGATGCGGACTCCCATCCAGGCCGTGGTGGTGGTGCGCAAGCCGGCGGTGTCGAGGGAGGTGATGGTGGGCTGGCTCTGTTGGATGCACCACATGACCTTGTTTTTGCGTGGGCCATTGGCTTCCCGGAGACGACGGCAGTGTGCCTGCTGATACTCGGTCTTGACGCTGCGAGTGGTTGTGACGCTGCGAGCGGTTGAAGGAGTGGCGTGCGGCGTGAAGGACAGGATCGGGTGTGGGAAGCTCAAAACCAAGGTCCAGGTCGATGGGAATGGCTTGAACCTTGACTAGGTGCTCGTCCAATATACGGGTGGCGCGTTCCTCCTCCTCCAGCTGTATGAAGTCGTAGATATCCACGTCACCCAGACACAGAAGGGCAAGAATACGGCCCCGCTGCGCATCACACGGCCTACTTATATAGTCAGTGCTTGGCGACTCAAAGAAACGAAAAAAAAAGATATGGATAGTACCCGGTGCCTGAGCACCTGGTTCTCCAGGGCCATTTCCAGGGTCGGAATCAGCAATGGAGGCCAGATGCTACTCGACGCGAGGCAGGGACGGGGGCGGGAGGGGGCGGGAAACTCACCGAGAATGTGCGCCGTCATGGGTGTCGGAGGGAGGATGGATGGTGTCGGGGAAATGCCTTCCTGTGATGGTGATGTGATCAATGTTGCGATAGTTGATGCACCGTGTGAGTGTCCGTAAGAAAATATATGAATTTGGGATATATTGATCAATGTGGATCGTCTACTGCTGCCGACAATGAGTGATGGCCTGATGAATCTTGGCCTCATGATCACGCATCTGCGTGGCGAAACGAAGGAGCTGGTTCCGGGCGCTGGGATCCCTGTGGCGGAAGCAGCAAAGGCTGTACCTTTGATATTTGAGGGCAAGAATTCGGCTCAACACCACCGATGCTCCGTGTTCCCCCGCATCAAGATGGCAAAGACCTGTAAGGTAGAACAGGATTTGAGGCTGCGGCGACAAATTTAATACTACAGAAAACCTACCAAGATCGCAAAGACTCTGCATGAATTCCCACTGAGCCCATTGCCCTCGGGCTGCGGCCTGGCAGATAGCATATATTTCTGCTAGGGTAGGGAGGTGAGCACATATTACATGGCGAGTGGTACGGCTCACTGAGCGACATGGTAGTTGGTAGGTGGAATTGATAACTGAGGCGGGCGCGTTAGGGGGAACAAAAGCAAGTAAGGATTTCCTCACTTGGTGTCGTAGAAGATTAAGAAAGACATGTGGAGGAGATGTTTCAAAGGGAAATGTTTAAAAAATGATCATTGGTGCTACGAGACGAGGATTATGTGCAGTCAGGTTGATCTGCCGCGAGGTAGCTCCGACCCCATGAGTCGGGAGTGTCACCGTTCAAGTCAAGGGCAGCGCCCTCCCCCCCAGCCAAACCGCAACCAGACTGGGGGGAGGTGGGACGTACCGTTCCCCTCGTCGTCCCCTCAGCCTCCTCCCTCCCAAGCAGAGCCAGCAGCAGTGTCTTGCGCCCAGCCACCCCTCCCCCACGTTTGAGGGGTGCCCTTGCCCCAGCCGTCGGGACCCCATCCCTGGCCGTGGTTGGTAGCGGCGTCCCAGTCGTAGGGTCCACCCACAAGCACCAGGGGTGGTGGTAGAGGAGCTGTACCTGAATTGAGATCTCGGTCTCTAAGGCAAAATTGATAGGAGGACTCACCATTTCCGGGGAAAAGGGTGTCATACGCCGCTGGACTGCGGCGTTCCCGCCGGCGCACGCAAAGAGAAAGTGCTGCAAGTAGTGGGATGGGTGTATCAAAATATAGGAACAGGACATACTTTTTTGGGAGGGAGGATGATATTTTTTTTGTGTCTTGTGCGCCATGGTGGGGGAAAGGAGGGATACAATGGGATACGATATAGACGAAACAGCAATGTGATGTCTGATGGAGACTTGCAGAGATCCGATAAAGCACATGAACCAAAGAAGCGAGACGGCTGGATCTGGCTGGAAAGCCTGACGCGGAAGCAGCCCCTCAGCGACGAGAAATTGGTGGCATATAAGAAAGAAAGTGAGTGGGATCATCATACCTTTATAACACATTTGAGATTATATTGAAATCTTTAAGGTGACCGAGTGCAGTGGTTCCGGGCAGAGGCAGAAATGTCACCTATATAGCCCACATAACCAGACCGTGTGTTAGACTGCTTGCAAGACATCAAGTCTAATACAAGCAAAACATGACTCCAATGTCAACGAGGAAGACCCAGGAGATCTCGATCCTTGGTTAGACGCTAGAGTCCCCGAGCCTCTGATGCCTAAGGCCAATACACCCTATGGTAGCATGTTGATTGCCCCTTCCAGCCCAAAGGGGCAAATTGCCGTCTCAAAGCCGCCTACATTGGGCAATACCAAGCATTGCATGGCCTGATACATGACGATGAATTACTCCTGGTGGGTTGGTGCGCCTCTCTTCCCACCAACCTCACTCGCATAAGGCAGTCACATCAAAGGTACATGGTTTTGTGGGGAGAACAGAGTTCTACCCATGCTAGATTTTCGATTTTATGTGTGTCCACAGTTGGGCTGGTTTCATTTCGACACAGGCTGACATTACAATACTAGGTCAAGATTACTGGGAATTCCGATTGGCGGGAGTATGACAACCAGCAGATGCACCAATTTGCGTACGGACAGATCCTCGCGATGTGGGTGAGTTTACATCGGCGGGATTGGACCGACAAATTCGGAGAACCCTGTAGTGTGCACATTGTTTACAGTTTCTTCCTCCCGGCTGATGACTCACTAACAGATCTACCATCTCAAGTCCAATTTTTACAACTCCATAACACTAGGGTCGTTCACAGTAGCCCTTTTTTCTTTCCTTTTTCTTTCCCTTTTTCTTCCTCTTTTGCTTCAAAATTGAAACTCTGGTTGTACTTGATATTAAACTTTAACAATTCAAGGGAGAACATTCTTAGGTCCAGGGTAAGTGCACTGCTATAGTTGTCATGCACCTGAGGGAGTTCAACGAGCTAACGACACCAACAGATGAAAAAAGGGAAGCAAAAAGGGAACAAAAAAGGAAAACCGGGAGGGGGGTTTCACAGTAGCCCTTTTTTCTTCCCTTTTTCCATTCCACCGTTGTTCCTTTTTAACCAATTTAGCACCTAGGGTCGTTTTTTCTTCCCTTTTCAATCCTTTTTACATCTCCAAGTTAAAAAGGGAAAAAAAAACCCGGAAAAAAACCGAAAGAATCCAAAAAGTCCGAAAAAAGGGAAAGAAAAAGGAAAGAAAAAAGGGCTACTGTGAACGACCCTACTGTAAGAGAAAATACAAGGAAGATAATAGAATTCAGTGTTCATACTGCACAAACTACCTGGCTTGTATACTATTCTACACTTGTTCTAGAAGTATCTACTTGAGTCCATAGAAATCCCCGAAGCTGACTGATCAGTGGAGCGGAACGTTCGGGAAGGTTCCCACGGTTGCTATAATGTTCGGCTTGCACCGGGAATACTTCCAACACTCCCCTTCAAGCCGAAGTCTATTCACCATGCAGCATCAATATCAGAATCTTTGGCGGCAGCGGCGGTGGTATTTTTCTCGGGACAATTAGACTGGTAACGTCCTTTCTTCTGGCAATTGAAGCAGGTGGTCTCGGAGAGCGGACGAGTACGCGAGCGACTTCCATCGGCTCGGAAAGCGGTCTCGCGTGTTGAGACGGGTGTTTTACGCGACTCTTCGTTGAGTAAACGTCCAATCACGTAATCGAGGGTAAGGGAGGACGGGTCGGAGGAATCGAGGGCGACGGTGAATGTTTCGTAAGAATCCGGCAGACCCATCGTGAGCACAAGGATAATATCTTCATCGTCAACGGTGATTCCGGCTTGCTTCAAGCGGAACGCGACATTACGGACATCTCCAATCCATGATGCCATCTTCTGATTCTCATCCATGCGCATCGACATAAATTTCCGTCGAAGCGACATCTTCGTGGCAAATCCACGGGAACGGTGAACGTGTTCGAGTTCCTGCCATACCTCGTAGGCAGTCGGGGCGGACATATGCGCGAGCTGATCAACCTCGACGGCTAAGATCATTTCAGCGCGGGCTTCGGCACTTTTGCGATCCCAGTCCTTAACTCCTTTCGAGTTCGGACCGGTAGTGGGGCGCGGCGTGAGTCCCACGGCAACATCGTGGACATTTCGGCGTGTGAAGACAGCCTCGATGAGAATGCGCCAGATTTCGTAGTTGTCATTGGTGAGTTTCGCAACACCTTTGACTTCAGACATCGTAAACGGGGGGGAAACGGGTTCGTGGGAAGACTGGGTTCGGTTCGGAGTCAACGGTCAACGGTACGGGCGCTTTCGGATAGGCGCAGCGATTCGGGTTCGGTTACACACGCTTTCGGATAGGCGCGATCGGGTTCGGGACACGCGCTTTCGGATACGGCGCGATCGGTTCGGCGGTTTCGGATCAAATGCCACTCGGCGTGGACTTTCGGTTCGGCGGTTCGAAAACTCTCGACGAGTTCAACGGTAGGTTCAGCACCTAGGGGCTTCGGTGGTTACGGATTAACGATGCGTTGGGATTCGGCACCCAAGAAGGCCAAAATGAGAGCGAGGTTCGAGAAGAGAGGAAGCGATTTCGAGGCATAGCTACTGCAGCGACATTTCTGTGGGTAAAATTAAGATTAACAGGTGATTAATTTTTTGATTTCTATAAGATCTAATATGAAAGAAGTACTGAGAGAGTTGACCTGTAAGAGAAAATACAAGGAAGATAATAGAATTCAGTGTTCATACTGCACAAACTACCTGGCTTGTATACTATTCTACACTTGTTCTAGAAGTATCTACTTGAGTCCATAGAAATCCCCGAAGCTGACTGATCAGTGGAGCGGAACGTTCGGGAAGGTTCCCACGGTTGCTATAATGTTCGGCTTGCACCGGGAATACTTCCAACAAACACTGTGTTCCATGGAACTTTTTCGGCCACATTGTAGAAACGGGACGTGTTGTGCATCGTGTAACATGTAATGTGAAATAAAGGAACCGACAGAGGTTAATCTCGTGATTTATCGAACCATGGTACGATGGTGGTAGACGGTTAGCGAGATGTCGGGCTTGTGTTTACTGTTCCTCAATTTTGATTCACCCAAAATTCACCCAAGAGTAAGCCAAGGACATACCAAACATCCCTCTTTGGCATTTTATTCTCGCCAACAGCTGAAATTTGTCTTGGCTTTGCGAGAAGAGAGGAAGCGATTTCGAGGCATAGCTACTGCAGCGACATTTCTGTGGGTAAAATTAAGATTAACAGGTGATTAATTTTTTGATTTCTATAAGATCTAATATGAAAGAAGTACTGAGAGAGTTGACCTGTAAGAGAAAATACAAGGAAGATAATAGAATTCAGTGTTCATACTGCACAAACTACCTGGCTTGTATACTATTCTACACTTGTTCTAGAAGTATCTACTTGAGTCCATAGAAATCCCCGAAGCTGACTGATCAGTGGAGCGGAACGTTCGGGAAGGTTCCCACGGTTGCTATAATGTTCGGCTTGCACCGGGAATACTTCCAACAAACACTGTGTTCCATGGAACTTTTTCGGCCACATTGTAGAAACGGGACGTGTTGTGCATCGTGTAACATGTAATGTGAAATAAAGGAACCGACAGAGGTTAATCTCGTGATTTATCGAACCATGGTACGATGGTGGTAGACGGTTAGCGAGATGTCGGGCTTGTGTTTACTGTTCCTCAATTTTGATTCACCCAAAATTCACCCAAGAGTAAGCCAAGGACATACCAAACATCCCTCTTTGGCATTTTATTCTCGCCAACAGCTGAAATTTGTCTTGGCTTCTATTTTGCGTGTCCATAGCCTCCGTGGCCGGTCAAAAGCTGTTAAAATGCACAGCAGTTCTTCGCAACGAAATCAGAGCTGTAATGTTTTGCCGCGCCAAAGCTACGCCGCAGCTAAGCAAAATTAAAGCTAGCCTCGCCGTCCGTCGTTCTTGCAAAGATAAAAGTTCACTAATTTCGGGCAATTTATTCTGCTTTAATTTCAGTGAAAGTTGCCTACCGGAGCGTAGCGGAGGCATTTCTTGTAAGGCTGTAAATTCAAGGAACTAAGTGAAATTACGGATTGTTCTACTGAGAAACCCGGTTTCTTGATAGCTTCACAAGTGGGGAACTCTCAGTGATGGCAGCTGATCTCCCGGTAGTGCCGATTTGATGGCCGACAAGTATCTAGTTCAAACTTCATTGTGTGAGCGTTGACGATGATGCATCTCCTTGGCCCAATTCAATGGTATCTGGTACAACCTGTCTGATTAATACCAAGCGTGAAATCCAAAGGTAAGCGCGGTTATGTTTGAATCACGGTGATTTTGACGCCGAGCGGGACAATCATACACCTTGCGATTTTTTTTTGTTCGTTGGCGGTATTATTAATTGTTTAACTCTTTGATTAGCAAACCCCGTTACTTTGGTTCTGCAGAGGGTGCAGTCTCACTGGATGATTAGGCAACTTCAAAGTTCAGGGCGGCATGAGTTTTGTGGCACAACAAATTCACTTCTTTTGTCAAGGCTTGAAACAGCAGAAACCACAGAACTTCTGCAGACATGCCTCAGAAAAAGAAGAAGAAGAAAGAACCCTCAGGGCCTCAACAGAGCAGAGCTTGGCAACAATTGATCCGCACATGGCTTGATCGCTGTGAAGGGTTTCTTAGTAGACTTTCCCTCGGGTTTCCGTAAAATTCCCAAAACGGGCAGGGTTTCTCATTAAAATCTCCCATGAAATTACATAAGTCATCAGGCGTCGTTCATATAAAGCCAACCCGGCCGAAACACACACACCAAACCACTCATCGAAGCGCATAGAATTTAAGTAATACCTATCAAACCGTGGAATATCATGAATATCCACATCCTATGCATGTCTTGGTGTGTCCCATGATTGAATGGGATAGCTGCCTCCTTTTCCTCGGAATCAGAGTCGATCAGTATGGGGGTCGCGAAGACAGAGCTGGTGACTCAGACATGTATTCAACTCGACCGCCGGCATAGAGCGACTTGACCGTGCGACCGTGTGCGTCCCGAGATCTGATTAAAGCGACGTAGCCGTTTTTATAGTCTGGAATCGGTCGTGGTTCAGATACAGGTAGTAGAATCTGCACACACTCACCGAGAGGGTTACCAGAATAAGGTCTGAATCGAAGGCCATGAGATGGATTAGTACTCTTCCTGCGGTCGATGGCGGCATGCAATGCCATTTTCTGGTCCGCTCTTAAACCATTACAGCCATTGTTTCCTGGCGTATTTTTGGGGTAGGGAATCTCCGACGGGTATCCGTCCAGATACAGCGAGTTGGCGATGAGATGAGACTCCAGATTGAGCCATGGAAATCCTTTGCGAGCGGGCATGGAGCCAACATCCTCGTGGTAAATAGTGCGAAGAAGGTCGGGGAGTTTGAGTTGCTTGAGTTTGGAGGGGGAAACGCTGCTGTGAGATCGTTTCGTTTTACTTGCCGGAGGGATCACAGGCTGGAATTTATCCTTCCACGAGATTCGAACCGTTTGGAGGGATAGCTGGTTCCTGCTAAAGTTTTAGTCTGTAAAACGACTATATGTGTCTGCACTCACATTCTGTGGGTACCGAGATGATGACCTGCCATTTCAGGATTCGCCCGACATTTCTCCAGGAAAAACTACCAGCGCTAGTCAGACGGACGTGGACAACAGAAATATGTGTCCGCCCACCCCTTTTGCGAGTTTTGTCTCGTATGTATGATTCCTTCTTTCCGATGCTAACACGACAGCGCCGTCAATCCCGTTTCTTTGAAGCTGATCAAGCTGGGAAGGGTTAGCGAAGACGCGAAGTCCATAGTATCGACAACACACCAATTGCTCAACCTGAATACGACCACGCTCAAAGGTGATATGTTTGGGTGGTGAGTATTCATTGACCGTTCGAAGAATCTCCTCCCAGTTGGTAACCCGCGTTCTGAAATCTGCAAAGCAAATGCTAATTTGCGCATTGTCCGTCACCGACAAAACTTGTCCTTGTTGCTGCATCAAGGTCGCATGCCGTTGTCGCTCAGTTCCGCCCAGATTGGGGTCGCGGAAGTACCGTTGATATGCGTTCCAAAGGCTGGGTTGGGAGGGTTTGTAGGTAGTCACCGAGGCGACCCACAAAGAGGCCAATTGATCAAAGTCCATCGAGATTTCCTGAGCGATTGTCGAAACGAGATCGTTGATCCGAGCGAATTGGGAGGTCCACTTATCCAGCATTGTGGCAAGAGATAGGGAGTACGAAGTATACGTTGATGCCGAACTATAAATATGGCCGTTCCCCCATTCGTGCACTGAATCAAGGCCTCAGACCAAGCGGGAATATCCAACTTTTCAGAGTCGGTCGTACCTATGGATGAATATCATCCATATAATTCGCCTGGACATTATGATGCACGAGTCTCAAGAAAGTGGCAGATGGCATCTGTCTACCCCAGTGAAATTAACTTGACCTGTCAATTGTCAGTCTCTAGACACTTCAGCTCGTGCGAGCGCACAGGATGGTGAGCGCGTAATGAGGCCGCTAATCAGCGCCCATCCAATCGCAGCTACATAATCGTATTGTATCAGTATCCTTCAAACAACATAGCCTGTCGCCGACGGCCGCCGCGGTACTTGCGTTTCATAACTTTCGTTCCGAGGATATTTATAGAATTGTATTCACGCCATGATGCCGTGACGCATCGTCGATATCATAGTATGTAGTATGTACTTGTCAGGTACTTGTACCGTGCCCCTCCGTGCCCTCGGGTCTATTCGTCACTGAAAGCCCCGGCGGACGCTGTCTGATCCCCTCGCAAACCCAGCAGCTCGATGCTGTCGACTGGCCGAGTTGTCACGGTTCCGAGCGGCGCCTATCACATGTAAAAGTTCGAATTTGTTGATAAATCCGCGCCTGCCGAGACTTTTTTCCAGGCATTCTCCACCAAGCTGAACACATTCACTTTATCTCGAGCGCCCGTATGTCGCATGGCGACCTACGCAGACCATGCTTCTCCAAAGGCTTCCGGAAATTTCGTGACGGGGACATTGAAACTAGTACTACCTCACTTCTCACTCCGGAGTGAGGAATTTACACGTGCAGATTCTTCATTCATTCACATTCAACTTGGTCCTCCATGAACCTAAATTTCAACCCCCATCGATCTCGATGGGTTGCAACTTGCATGCAATGTAAACCCGTAATTTACGTACTTCGTTCGCCACTTTACTTCAGCGCACCTGAGCTTTCTAGATTCTCGGCAACCTTGTCATCCAGGTCATCATACATATCAGCATTGGTTGGAATGACCCTGAATGAGTCGTTTCATCCAGCCGCCAAAGTGGAGCCTGTCATTCTGCCAGACATAGTGGCTGAATCTGCCCAAGTGGACATAATGGCTGGATTGTCGAATATTGTCGCGGCAACGTCGTAGCTGATTGATGGTGTGCACGCCTGTCAAAACAATGGTGGAGGTCTGTGGAGGTGGTGGATAATTCCATGTATGCTGGTGCCGCGTTCATGAACTGCGAATTTTATTTTAAAATTCAAGGCTCACTGGGTCGTAATTAGTTTCGCCTGCCGCCGGCTGCCGTGACACGCAACAAGGTCCGGATGCCGGTTGGTTGTGGGCGTGGCATTCGAGTCGACCTCACCACGAAAATTTAAATATCAATATCGCGAGAAATCAGAATGCACTATGCGGTTCTCGCTAAACGTTGAAGCGGGTCAGTTCAAGATATACCATCTTAGTTTCACATCCCACAGACAGATTCTGCGGCTGCTCAGGGCCCAGGCTCCGGCCCGGGGGACAATACTCAAAGAATTACAGCAGCTGCTGCAATGCTTATAACGCAGTATGCACATGTGCTCTTCTGCATCGAGTATGACTCACCTCACTGAAGTTGCGGAACATAGCAGCAAGGACGGCCGAGTTCCTCTTCGCCTGCCATGACGGATTAAACAATGCGCATCTGACAAGACGGTTATTTCTCGTGATACAGAGGCCCCTTGATATGAGATCCACGAATCAGCACGCCAATGTGATTTGTCCACCGAGATATCCAGATATCCCAAAATGTCCTCTACCTTCCCCTTCCAGCTGGCATTCAATGCGATTTGTACGGGGCGAGGCGATGCGCCGCTGTCGCAAGGGAGGGCGACAGGATCGATGTCAGAGATGTCAGGACTTGGACTTCCAACTTTCCAACCTACCGAACCAGAAATCGCTCGGCACCAACTCGGCACTGAGATTTTCAGAAACCGTCAGGATTTTCGAACTGGCCTCGGCGCCCCAGCTGAAAATCTTTCCAGAATTTGATTTCCAGAATCTGACACTGGCCAAACCTCGAAATCTCCAGATTTTGTCAGGTTTTTCATCAACAGTCCCCAGGGGTACCCGGGCATAAGGATCGGTCCTGCGGTAACGTATCCAACTTCCATGCTTCCATCAATGTCGGTCCTTGGCGTGTTCTGTAACCCTTCTCACTGTACCAGCACACTCGAATCCTGAACTGCTGGAGTGACACGCACCAGGTCAGTACCAACTGAAACTATAACCTTGGTAGTGAGGCTCAGTTGTGTCATCAGCTGGTATGACATCTGATTCGCGCAAGCAACCAACGTGCCAGACGTGCGGTAGGCCGCGCAAAGGACATCCGCAGAAGGGGTGCCGCGATGGGCCAGATAATCCTCAACTCATCGGGAGAGAAATTCAGCTCCACCGCCAGGCAGCACTGTCGGCCCCAAGTAGCCAGCAAACGGCAATGGTACTACACTATATTCTTGGACTGCGACTGGCGGCTTATTTTTTCTCTTTTTCTTCTTCTCTTGAAGCCAGCTAGCACTGTTCCAGCCATGTCCGGGATCCCCAGAATAGCGCGCGCGGACCAGCCACGGGCTTCGCTTCCCAACATCGCTGTCCCTCTTGGCATGGCCAGTGAATTCGAGTGGAAATCATTTATTCGTTCCATCTCCGAGATTGGCAATCCAAGGACCCATGTCCTTCCGAATGCGAGTATCCCCCATGCGTGTCTTGTTGCCAGAACTCACGGGCTGTGCACTTTCTGTCTGCCACTGAACTCCAGACAGACGATCATCATCCTCGGCAGAACTTCCGCCGCCGTCGTCTCAGAGATACTTCAAGCCGGTATCGAAACAAAACAGCCTCGCACTGATGCACTCGGCACATTCATCCTTCTTTTCTATGTCATTGCCGCATTGGTCGTCGTCGTTTGGGTGGTTTCTTCATAGATTCAGAAGACATGCTCATCGATACGGTACACGACTGCATCGAGCGTCAATCCAGTAAGATACAGCCTCAGTTTATAAAAATCTACTATGATGTTCGCTGTTCAGCATTGATCGATGAGACTTATGAGTACCAACTCATTTTGTCCTATGGAGGAGTGATATAACTTATAAGAGAGTGGCGCCTGTTTGGCATACTCCCGGAAGGTTTCACTACCTCTTACAGTTGACATGGCAGCACAGATTGTACAATTGTATTGTAGCCACGCAGTTATTTAACTGGTTTTCAGAATAGACCTGAAATTTGAAATAGACACAGATTTCGGCATATAACTCTGGTTCAGACCTCAGACCCGTGGAGAAAGCAGTTCTTTCAGAACATGCTCCAGTTGGTTCGCGTATCTCACGTATACAGATGCTCCTGAATTAAATTTTCTGCAGTTGTCAAAAACCAGCTGTGCATCTGCGAGGAAGTCCTCCAGAGACGTACGTTGATTGCTCGACAATCTTTCGCCCATCGTCGCGAAGTCTGAGAACAATCTTGGGTTTATAACAGGCTCTTGGGGAAACCGCCATTCACGCACCCATGGGTTGCTTGATGACTTCACATAATACAGCGGAAGTTCATCTCCGTTGACTGATTGCTAGAACGGCCCCGCCGCAGATTGTTCTTGAAGCTCCTTGAGAATTTCCCGCATAAAACATGGTCGAGCTTTCCGATTGGGATACGCACAGGGCTATGTAGCCTATCACATCCGGAAGAGTATATGACGGTTCGTTTGTACAAATATTGATTTTGTGCGCGCGCGAGCTCAACGGTCTATATTACTGACTAACTAGCTATGTAAAGCCGGGCTTGTCGAGGGTATGACTGGTTAGTGGTAATACGCAGACGAGCCCGACTGGCAACCAACTGGCTCCACCTGCAGCGGAGTACTGGTACGAGGTCGTCCTGCCATCCGTGAGGACGAAGAACACTCCAGGCTGTGGAGTTGCGGCGAAGCAATGGCAGCCAGGCCAGGGTGTACGGGATGAGCGGGACGTGAGCGGGACGTTGCGGGAGGGATATTGCGGTGGAAGTGGAAGGAAGGATGACGCGTCTGCCGCCGTCTGGCTTGGCATTGGCCAAAACATCAAGTGATGGGAACAGGTGGCAGTGTATCGTACTATTTGTGTCTTTTATTCCTTCCCCGCTCCTTCCTGCTGCCCTTCCCTCCCATTTCGTTTGCACAGGCTGTCGTCCGCTACTGGCTGGGGGTATGCACCTCACCTCATAATTGAGTGTCCAGCGCCGATGTGTTGAGGATCAATCAAATATCGCAGAGTCGGACCGTCGAGTCGTGACCTCTGCGGCTGCCAGATGCGCTCGTAGCTATAGCTATTAGAGCCGGAAAGTAGTCCCGATATAATCACACAATTTCACATTTACCTCTGCTTAGCTACTCTGTACTAGTACTGTGTGCACTTGCATCGTGATTCGTTTTCTTACAATTTCTCTCGAAGTAATCCTTTTTTAGATATCTTATCTGAGCCAGGTCTAGAATCTGCATGGTCTGGACCAGGTCCAGGCCTTCAAAAAAACCACTGACGCGCGCGCGCGCAAAATCAGTGGTGTGGGCGCAAAAATTTATTTGTACAAAGAAACTGTCATAGAGTATACCTGACCCTCGTCACTTCATTACTCCGCTTAGAAATGAAAATGTTTGTGAGTTTGATGGATTAGCGTGAAAGTTCGTCATTTCGACGAGCATCGGAGAAAGCTCGTAACTTGAGATCAATGCGGTGAAAGCTCGTCACTTCCGTGCGCGGGAGAAGTGTTTGGTCTTGGTTTGGTCACCGGGATCACAGGTCTCTTTCTTACCACCACCACACCCCACGTGCGCGTCGCAGTCGCCTGCCCGGCGCCAGCCATGGACTACAACACTTTTTCTGAGGATGTCCAACAATTTCAATTGAAGCGCTGAGAGTTTGGCAGTTTCAACACACTCAACGAGGCTCACGCGAAAACGCTCTTGCTGAGCATCTTTGTAGTCGGATACACTTCCCAAACACCTGATGCTCGGGCCCCTGAGAGGTTGGTGGGTTCATAAGGACAGCGTGATTGTTATCTCGAGTCAAATAGATTGATACCTTATTATCTTGCTGATATTCTCCGATACATACCTTCAACTACTGTCCGTATTTTTAACTACGATAGATTCAGATCCAACTTGAAATTGCACGAATGGGGACGGACGAGTTCTGGGTGATGCAGAAAACCATCTCTCAGTGAAGATGTCTTTGTAGTGAAGCATATGACATACTTCCCACGGTTCAACTGCCTCGTCCTTCGCTCGCAAAAGTTTAAAACACTTTTACGATCACATAAACATTGTGTTAGGGGAAGGAAATGCTAGGATGGGAATGGGTGCAGACCAGTGATCCTGGAAGTACAACTTCAGCCCAGTTTGATTTTTTGGGAGACTTGCTGACAGTTGACATGTCACTCGCAGAACCTCCTACCACAGATCGACATTACCAGGTTTCAAGAGTCGATAGTACATGTGCTGCAATAAGATGATTCTGTTGGCGGGTCTTGATCAAATATGACGAAATCCATGGTTGAATCGCATTTACTTGGACCTCCAGTCCATACAAACGTGTTATCTGGCTCTGAGAATTGAGTTATGTGCAGCTGTACACAATCTTCGGTGGGTTATGTCAGAATGAAGCAAAGCTGACTATATGAAAATCCTGAAGCTTAAGCCAAAATATTCGAGTTTCACTAGTCGACTTGTCTCGAGGGATTTATTTGTACCCATACAATATATTAAGGCTATTTAGTGCTCCCCCAGCTTAAGCTGTGGCTCTCCTAGCCACACAAAATGAAAGGAGACCGCACACCGATGCCACATCAATGTTTACAGCCACGGTCGCGACCAGGGGGAGTCCAGTCCGTTAGCGATCAAAATCAACCCCCCCGGACCCTCCGTGGGAAAACTGTCAATTGGTCAGCAAGACCCTTTGGGTCGTTTGGAATATTGCACACCGAGTCGCATTAAAACTTTGCGGCAAGGTTTCCGAGGCGCAAACAAGTCTCTAGAAATTTCCCTGCATTTTATTTTGACTTCGTGAGGCAGCAAGGTGGGGGCAAAATGACGGTGGCAGTGCTTTGATTGACAGCTTTCCCACGGAGGGTCCGGGGGAGTTGATCTTGATCGCTAACTGGACTGAGCTCCCCTTGGTCGCGACTCACATCAGTGTGCACCAATGCGCACCCTTTCTACCAGACCCACACGATGATATGGGATATATAGTGTGCAATAATTCAGTGCCCACAGGCAAAAAAACCGCACAGCTTCAGATAAAAGACACAAGTTAGGAATGCCGTTTTTACACAACTTCCTTCTATAATCTTGAACTTGGAACATACACAACTGGTTGGAAAGAACATAATACTTTGCTGCATAGAACTGATTTATGAATTTGAACCTATTCAGCCTGAACTGAGATAGCTTGGATGATTTTGTCATACAACATTTTTTTTTGTCTACTAAAGATGTTCTCTAGGCCTCAATCAATTTCCAACCCATTCACTGCACCTCCAACCATGGTCAGATTGTCAGTGATACTGTTCGGAGTTGGGCATTCGACTCGGAACAGACTTGATCTGCATATGGTCAGAAGAAGCCAGTAGATGACTGCAAGTCCAGTTCAAGGGTTTCCTTCAGAGGTTCCAGTTCATTGAAGCATAAAGGACTTTGTTAGAGATTGGAAACAACAATCCCATCAGCTGCTGGTTATACCATCAGTTTCCATGGATAGCACAGCAAGAGAGAGACCAGATCTGCCCTGGAAATTGGGACGTGTGAGGTATTCCAGGGCCGAAGTTGTGGTTGGGTTTTTTTCCGAATCACAGATTTCAAGTTGTGTGTCTTCTTCATTTTCTTTTGTCCAGTTGAGTAATTTTTGTCGACTTTTCTGTGGGTTTTTTAAGTATTGCACAGTATATGTGCCATACGATGATCTTCGACGCGGTCATGTGGTTATCTTTCATGTTTCTCAGAGGAAGTGACGAACAAACATGAGATCTTGCTGAAGTCACACACTTTCACAGACTGCAGCCTCAAACTCACGAACTCTCGTGGGGTTCACTCGTACTCACGAAGTTCCACACTCCTAAGCGAAGTAACAAAGTGACGAAAGTGGTGTTTGTTCGCCAAACCACGTGTCTCAGTGTTGGAGACCACACCCGCTCAAGAGACGAAAACATTAACAAAAGCTGCTAGCAAAAAAAACCTGTTGAAGACGAGACGAGATGTGAGAAGAACTTTAAACGCTCGCATGTCAGAACCGCGGAGATCATATAGAAGCTGTACAGCATAGACTGTGGGACTCTGTGAGATTAAATCAGATTAAATATAGCTTTGATGTGCCGGCACCTTGATTTCTAAAATGGACGTGCTCCCAATACCTAATGGTACAGGGGTTGTGCACGTCCAGTTAGTGAACTTCACTAAACGGGTGTCGATAACCCCATACCATTAGGTATTTTGTTCGAGCCCCCGCACGTTCATATTTTTGCCTCTTTTTGCCTCAGCTCAATTCTTCTTCTGTCAAGTCCACTCAATTATTCATGCAGTCCAAGAAAAAATCATTCAAACGCAAACAATAGTAAATACACGACGACTCGAGGACTATCAAC
Source organism: Mycena crocata (assembly GCA_029281795.1). Lineage (NCBI taxonomy): Eukaryota > Fungi > Basidiomycota > Agaricomycetes > Agaricales > Mycenaceae > Mycena > Mycena crocata. The sequence continues at coordinate 504,678 of JARJCP010000012.1, read as the reverse complement.
AACAGACACGGGCGAAACAATGTGAACAACAGACATGACACAGCGTACATCAGAGAACAAATCTAATCTCGCAAGAACGCGCAGCGGCATTTTACAATTGGGCACACTTCCCCGATAAATATCCCTTGACCTCCTCGACTTCCACCACTCACACCGTCTCCGTCTCCCCCATCTCTTGCACAGCCTTCGCGCTGACCAGAAAAGTTAGCTGTGAGGAAAGAATGCAAGGAAAGACAGAAAAACACATGTGTTCCTGTAAAAGAGACCCGTGGAATTGTTGAGGAGCAGACGCACAGCCAGGGGATTCACTTGGGACGACGAGCCTGCAGTGCTGGAAGCGGACGCGCTTTCGTTGTGGTGCACACCCGATGTGCCCCCGCCGAGGTCCTTGCTCGGGCTGTAGCGCGTGCGGTCAGTGCTATGCATGTACCTTCCAAAGGCATCGGGCCCGAAATAACTCACAGAAGCCGACCGGGGTGCAGATGAGAGAGCGCGGGGTGCAGCTGCGGATGGAGCAGCCGGGCGTGGCAGAGGAGCAGCAGCTGTAGCAGCGGGGGGAGTCGGAGATGCGGAAGCGGGAGCAGGGGCAGGAGCGTGGTGGGTGAATCGTGAATCGGTGTGGGCCACCATCACGCCCAGCTGAGACCAACTCAGCCAGATTGCGGAAGGGGTGCACGGAGGAGATGGAAGTGGACAGTGACGATACTGAACTCACAGTCAGCGAGATGTCGACTGTTGGAGCCAGAGACATGGCGGCGTTTCGGCGTGGTGTCCTCGCACGCATTTTGGAACAGAGGCACAGAGCGCTTCCGGGATGAAGCCTGCGCGTCGCCATCCGCCACATCCTCCTCGTCATCGTTGAGAAACAACGGGAGCATCTTGATTGGGCTTGACGCGCTGACCTCATGCTTGAGCTCCTCGGCCTTGACGGGAACACGCTTTGATGACCGGAGGATGGGTGTGGCGCGAACGGATTTGATGGGAGAAGGGGTGCGCCTCGACGATGCTGGCTTCGGGTGTAGATGCACCCTGTTCCTCGTCGCTGTTCACTTCGCTATCCGGGACAACATCGTCGTCCACGGCATGGTGATGGCAATGGTGCGCCTTGCAATGGGCGTTCATGAACTCGACGGTTTGATCCATTGCCAGCGCGGTGAAGACCTTCTTTTTGACGGGCTCCACCACGAGGGCATCACTGCTAAATCAACCCAAGTCTTCGCAAAAATCCTCTGGGGTGGGACACTTACATCAACGTGTAAATCCTGACATCGCGAACCGCAAAATAGAACTTGTGATTGTTATCGCCGTGCTCGCTGACGCTCTTGAAGTTGGTGCTGTCGGGCCAGAACGGGGGCTCGCACAGACGATGAGGAGCCATGCGAGCGAACCAGAGAGCTTTCACAAGACAGAGGTTGATTATTTGCAAGTGCGTGTTTTCCCAGGTATAGCCTTCCGATCTGTGCCGATCTCATCCCCGCCTTACAGCATTGGCTAAATTTATGTGTGAATTCAAGGCTACATATATATGTATTTCACAAGGTTTTCGTGGCCCCAATAGTATCTTATACCCACCGCGCTTCATTGGTACTATTGGCTACATATATATGTATTTCACAAGGTTTTCGTGGCCCCAATAGTATCTTATACCCACCGCGCTTCATTGGTACTATTACTGGATTGTTTCCCGCTTTGTGCCTTTTCGACGTGTTTTCTCTCCTCTTTTTTTTGCGGTGCTGCTCCTCCTCTTTATCGCGGTGCTTGCTCAACTCCTGCAAACTAGCTTTGACCTCATCATCCATCTTAAAGTAGAGGCCGGGGAGGTGCCACTTGCCCTGATTTCATACTGGGGAAAACAAGACTCGAAAAATGTGTCACTGCCAAATTTCTGTCTGAATTTTCTGCATCGGAGCCTTTCTGTAGTGTCAGCATGAGCTTCACGGATATAAGATTGACTCACAGCTCGCGATAGTCTGCGTCCCCTCCACGGCATTTCTGGAGTATGCCCTGGATTTCCTCGGCGCTCCGATTCAAACGTAGCCTGTATCATGTATTAGCCTGTGTCGTGTATTGTACAGGGTAGTTTAGATTGGATATTATTGACGTACCTGGCCATCCTTTCTCGTGCTTTGGTCCGCGTCTCCTCGAGCTTACTGGTTCATGTGAGTTCTCGAATGCGGTCAAGGATCCAGAAGACCTTTGTACCTGGCGCGGTATCGGCCCTGGGCTTCGGCATGCTGGCGGCTCTTGAGCTCTTCAGCACTCAGAGGTCGTGGGCAAAAATCAGAAATTTCAGTGTCAGACATGAGAATGTGGAGGTCAAAGAGCAAGATGCATATGATCGGTCAAGCCAAATACAGGCATGTATTGAATTATTCACATGTTCGTGATCCCAACACCCTTTTATTTCATTTCATTTGGTACACTTCATCGGAAAACAAAACTTCGATACTTATAGAAATGCACCCTCTTTGCGATCATCTCAAAGAATATCCAGCCCTTGGATGTGCCCAGGGAAATATATATTCTCAACTTTTCATTCCGTTCGGCAGCGAGTTCGTGATATCGGCAATGTCGGCCAAACGCTCAAAGACAGATATTTCTCAAGTTGCTCGTACGGGAAATGGGAAGAAAAATTCAAAATCAATTCTATGAGCTACATATTATCAAGTACACTGAACATATTGAGACCTTCTTCCCATCGTCCTTCGCTCTCGGCTTGCCTGGCCACCTTCCCTTCCACTGAGGCAGAAAACTCGAAAGCCTCATCCGTCTTGAAGCCGTTGTGGATTCAGCAGAAGATACCCCCGGCGGTGTATTGGGTGAAGGAGCAGCGGCTCTCATGATGCCGGATGGCGACGTTTGAGGGCCGAATGAGGGCTGAAGGGAGGAGGACTGTCGACCCGGGTGGGAACCGAATGACCAGACGGAGGTCCCACAGAATGAGGTGACCTCCAAGGTCTGGGTCAAATATGCCCAGGGCGGTGATTGCACACCAGCCCCAGGCAAGATTCGCAAAGTCCAGGTGGGGTGCCGTGATTGCTGCACGGCCCGAAATTGAACATGCATGCAGTGAATACACTGCCCGCGAAGTTACGGTGGAGCACGGATTTCCACGCTTGGAGGATCGCCATCTGCACCTGGTAGAAGGCGAACAGAAGGGGGCCCACATCGCGAACAGGACTGTGGGATGCTTAGCAGGGATTTGATAGAGGGACAGGCTGGACTTACTGCATGCAAACTGTGTGATGTGCTCAAAATAGTCGTGAGCGAGAAGCTCGTTGGTGAGCTTTGTGTTCGCGACATTGTTGCACAGTTTGCCGGGCTCTCAGAGCAGCAGGTGAGCAGGATTGAGGAGCTGGGTAAGCACAATGTACAGTTTGGCCTCCGCCATGGGACCCGCCATGTGCGAGGGCAGGAAAAGAGTCATCTGCGCACGTCAGTGGTGCAGCTGCTCGTCCGTGAGGCGGATCCTCGAGAGCCGCTCTTCCATTAGCTTCGCGGCACCATCGGTGACGGTTTGCCACCCAGCCCATGCCACCGAGGACTGCAATTACTCAATGTTTACTGTCCGATATGGGGATGGTGAGCCTGTGGAGAATGATAAGCACAGGGCAACGGTGACTGAGTGAGGTGAGTGCGTACCTGCCGAGCCACCCTATGTACATGAATCCCTCTGTGCCGCTAAGGGCATCAACCTCTGCCTGGGAGTATGACCTCCCTGCGAGGGCGGTGTCGAGGTTGTGCGGAGCCTGGGGAGGAGAGAACTCAAACTCCTCCTCGCCAGCGGCACGGCTGCCAAGCCAGGCAGGCTTGGACTGTGGTAGGTTGGACGCGTCGAGGTCAAGCTCAAGTGCAGACGACTTGCTTTCGTTGACATGTTTGGTGTTGATACCTTTGAGGAGGGGGTTGTCCGACGCTTCACGGGCTGTGTCGCATTTCTTGTGTCGTCTTGCACGATACTTGACCTTGTTATGCTCCTTTGCGGAAAGCGAGGTGAGCAGGTTGGCAGGTGGAGATGCTGTGGGTGTGTGGGTGTCGATGGAAACATTGGGAAGGCTGCTGAAGGGCATGGTGGCCTCCTCCTCCTCAATGCCGCAAGTTATTGCCTGCTCTTCTGGGCGGTGTGGGAGGTGTGGCCCGACATCGAAGTCAGGCATAGGTGCTATGGCTCAGGCGATGGAAAGGTGGAAGGAGGAGAACTCCTTCCCCGAGGGGAGCGTGCGGCGGCCTGGGAACGAGTCAGCACGGATGGCAAGGTAGGGAGAAAGGAGAAAATGATAGATAGGAAATGGAAAAGGTGACGTAGAGCCTAGAGTTCCGGGGTTGGGTCTTGTGTCTGACGGATTACATCAGCCAGGGAGCAGAAGGGAAATTGTTGCGTTGGGCGGGGAATTGGGGGGTTCTTTGGAAACGGAAATTGAGGAGGACTCAGGGGATCATAACGAGGAGATTAAGGCCAAGTACGTGTGGTTCTTTCTTCCAGGGATGAGTGCTGAGGCATTGCATGTATTTAGGAAGGCTGAAGATTGACGAACAAGGTGTGATCGCACAGAGAGGCGCAACCTTGCCTTTCGTGGGCAGATGCCAGAAATGGTGGAGGCGTGTATCTGTTTGTGTGCTGAGAACGAGATGCCCATTCCTTCAGCGACGAAGACACGCTCAACTACAGCGATGGAGATCTACGAAATCGAAACCGTTGATATGTTTGGTAGGCTTCCGTTTTGACGTGATCGATGTGTTCTAATGAATTATATCAGACACAACCACTGTGGATGTAAAGCTCGACCCAAACGGCAGTGGGTTAGCGCCGGCATTGATCCTTTGAAATGGTCCACACCAACTTTCGAGGCAAACGGTGGCCAGTTGTGGCCAGGGAACATGTTCTAGTGCCGACCATCAATACCTTGGATCAAAGATCGAAGGATCACACCGTGTTATGTCAGGATGTGGTGCATAGCCCTAATCCTGAGTGGCATTCCTCTGCGGGCAGCCCACGGCGTTCGAGTGAGCCACATTTCAGGGAGAACGGCCCCGATTTGACCCCAGGGCTGTGAAATATTACGAAAACTGCCAACATCTGTGAAGGGAAGGCTACAAATGTACATGTAGAGACTACGTTGAAATTCAGAAGAGGCATTCCTCTGCGTTCCGACCGCCCGCGTCGAATGCCCATATTTTCGAGGCAAACGGTCGGGATCTGGGGGCAGGGCGGCTGTTCTAGTTGAAAATGATGAAAACTGGCCCAAAACGGAAAGAAAATCGGCCGCGCCATAAGTACCGCAAAGAGCTGTAAGACTTTTCTTTTTTTATGGTGATTTCCTTTTTGGGATGGCACGCCGCCATCGGCAGGGCGGCAGAAATGATTATATAATACAGACGTGAAAAGAAGTACTGTACGTCCCCTGCAGCATATCTGCAGCTCATCTGCAGCATAGGCAAACCATGTCTATTGCTTCTAATTAGAAAGGCCACATACAGGGGCATGGCCATTCTAATTAGTACTGTAAGTTGGGATTATCAGGTGCCGTGTATCCCCCCGCCGTATCCTTCCTCTAATTAATAGCAACTCCAGTAGCATCCTACATCAGCCACGCGAGCGTTTGCATTTCACTATTGTTGGCATAAATCATTGTGACTTTGCAGCACGTCACGCAAGTGGGTCCCACCCAACGTACACATTCTCTTATTGATACCATCCGTAGTCCTCATATTTGATATGTGCACCTTCAGCGTTGTTGAGAACCTATGTGAGACAACTAGTCAGCTGGAGAATATTCCAGATGCTACTTGCCGAACATGGTTGAAAGTTATTGATCATAGTAGAATATTCTAGAACATCAGTTGCAGTAGTATAAATACTCCGCAATGAAGCAGGCAAGGGCATCCGTTTGTCAGGCACTGCCCTAGCCTCAGTCAACCGGAATCCCTCTATTCTTTCTTCGCTTTCCTAAGCCTAACAGCTTAGCCTTACGCGCCCTCAGAAACTCAACAAGCGTTGTGTCGTAACCTTATTGGATGAACTGGGAGTGCCTCAGTGAATTGTACCCTAGTTTTTTCTACCCCATCATCACTGCACTTTCTTTCTATCGTAATGTTTCCTGCAATGTTTCTTCTGACATGTGTCTGCATCCAGTCCTCCTCCTCTAATAGCTGAATACTCAGGTCAAATCTCTATTTACTTTTTACATACCCACTTTTCACACATTGTGCTCATCACCTGTGACAAACTACTTACATGCACTGTATTGGCGTTTGATGTTCTGCAGTGCACACATCCGTACATGCGTACATGTAGTACATAGGCTACTTGCTCAATAAATCACTTTGACCCTTCCTTTGGCTGCAATGAATTATTTTGAACAATGTATCATGTTCTTGGGGCTCCATAATGCATTACATTTCATGCCGACTGGTTGCAATTGGCTACAAATGTTGAACAATTGGTGGAGAATGGGCAACAATTTTTCGTGACCAGTCTAATCACACATTCTGACAAAATCGAACATTTTTGGAAATTTTGAAGTAAATGTCATCAAAATCTCACATATTTCTACTTTTTCCACCGAATGGCAATGGGAGTTTGGAGTTCAGCACGCACTGTCTCACACACAAAGTAATTAAATTGGAAAGGAAGTGGTGAAGTACCAAATAGTTTCATTGGCAAAACATGATATACTCCAATTGGGTGTTTCAAATATTTCAACTTCAGTTCCAACTTGGTGTCCACCCTAACTTTGCTCCCAACTTCACAAGAAGTTAGAACATGAAATAGGCCAGGGAAATTAGTTGGATATCAAACCATGATCCGGACCAGGTCTAAACATCCAACTTTGTTCCAACTTCATGTTCCAACTTCCTCTGTCTGATTGGAAGGCTTCTTGTGCTTCGCAGTGAGAAATTAGGAAAAATATTTGAAACACCCTTATGTACTCACTCCTGAACAATTCTTCATTAGTCTTCAATGCAAATTGCAACCATCTGTTTTCCCCTCCACCCTGATATTGACAGCTACTGAGCTATGGGTCATATGCTACCATCTGGCTATGGACACCCAGCCCAGACGCTACTGATGCTACTGATCCATAACTGAAACGCTACTAGAGCTACTAAGCTCTAGGCGCTACCAAGAGCTACTTGCAATCACACTGAATGCTACTGGCACTACCACTCCTATCAAGTTTTGGCTCAAAGCTAGGTAGTAAATTGTTGTTTCCTGATGAAGGAGAATGTTGCAAGCACCTCTGGTGTTCCCCCACATCACGTTCAGCAGAGTAAGACCAAGAGAGCCACGCCAGCTCCCAAACGGAGTGTGGCATCTCTCATGAGCCTCGACTGCGTGACAGGACACCCCATTGTGTATGCAGCAGTTTGGCAGGTACGTGAATCCAGTGTTTGCTTAAAGACCCCAGCTAGACCCCAGTTTGAATTGGTGCCTTAGTACAGTGTCGGCCTATCAGATGCTCACCACTGGGACGATTCATTTGACTACGTCCGTTTCTAGGACTTTTTCGAGTCCCCTCCTGGCCCCATTGCGAAGCTCAATGTGGAGTGTCTCCTGAACTGGTGGAATATGTGAGCTTCTCCTTCGCACTTTGATTCATAACTCACACTGCTCGGCGCTCATACAGGTATGTGCTTAACCTCTCCATCAACTGGACCCTGTGTGAGGGCGACACGTGTGACTCATCAGTCCAGCGCATCAATGCTATTCCGGCGGCTCGCAAGGTTGGATTGAACATTGTTCCAACCCTACCGTAGACAGCTGTAATAATAATTTATTTCTCATGCTTTCTGTTTATGCACCATGAGGACAATCGAGAAAATTATGGTTTGTGGTTGCCGCTTCCCAATAGCTATGTGCACCACCTCAAACTCGTTGTATGTGCAGACAAGGCCTGGCACATCATTCAATGATCATTGTAATGCTCATAACATTCATAACAATTGCGGGAGTTGTGAACAAGACAAGTGCAGACCGGCGATTGCCTGAAGGTTCACAATAGTTGTGAGGATGGTTGCGAGGATTTCGGTGATTGCAAGCCATTTTGAGCACCAACAACTTCTTTTTTTCCAGATCTGGTGATGGCACCATAAATATAATATCCGATATGATATTAATAATTCATGATATTACAGATATGTTACGGGGTCAGGACGGAGACAAAAATATGAATATGGGCTGATATGATACGATATGATACGCCAGGACCATATTATGCATATTATTCTGATATTATGATGTTTCGGGCACAGTACCAAGGCACCTTTTGGGGTTCATTTTAGCACTTTTTTGGGTTCTCGCACCTCTAGGAATACCAGAATATCCCCAGGCTAGGTACAACTCATTGCAGCAACTGAAATTTACCCATCATGACTGAACACAATCCTCCTCCAGTTGTGTATATTTGCTTTTTGATCATCAATACCAAGGTGACCTACTAGCATAGTGGATTTGATTTGGTAACTATGCCCAACAGGCTTTCCACAAATCAATATGATGAGTGTACCTCAAATGCTTTGAACCAGCTGTGTTTGAACTTGGGGTGAACATAGGAGTTGCACATTAAAATGGAACATTTTCATCAAGAAGCTAATCTGAATCCCTTTCCTAATTCTCTCTGGTCTTAAAAGTATGATGAATGTCCTCCAGAAACCTGGATAGTTATACAGAGCAAAAAAATTGAACAACACTGGTTGAACATTTCGAATTTTTGACTGAAAAAATTGGTGAAAACTATTTTGAGTTTTGCAGCAATTTTTCATTGAAAAAATAAGTGCAAAACTTGGAACTTTTTGGTAGATATTTTGAGATATTTCGGATTTTTCAGCATTTTTTGACTCAGAATCAAAATTTTCATCAAAAGGTTTCAAGTTTTTCACCCGTTTTACACTGAAAAATTGATGTAAAATTCAAAATAGTTTTCACCAAATTTTTCAGTCAAAAATCTGAAATGTTCATCCAGTGCAATGGCCCCGTGAAAAAACGCTGAAAGATATTGAGAATAGGGTCATTCACAGTTGCCCTTTTTCTGGCCCTTTTTCTTTCCCTTTTTCTTCCTCTTTTGCTTCAAAATTGAAACTCTGGTTGTACTACTTGATATTAAACTTTAACAATTCAAGGGAGAACATTCTTAGGTCCAGGGTAAGTGCACTGCTATAGTTGTCATGCACCTGAGGGAGTTCAACGAGCTAACGACACCAACAGATGAAAAAAGGGAAGCAAAAAGGGAACGAAAAAGGAAAACCGGGAGGGGGGTTTCACAGTAGCCCTTTTTTCTTCCCTTTTTCCGTTCCACCGTTGTTCCTTTTTAACCAATTTAGCACTTCCCTTTTCAATCCTTTTTACATCTCTAAGTTGAAAAGGGAAAAAAAACCGGGAAAAAAACCGAAAGAATCCAAAAAGTACGGAAAAAGGGAAAGAAAAAGGAAAGAAAAAAGGGCTACTGTGAACGACCCTAATATATCCGTAATATATTCTGATACACATTAATAAATATGGATATGATACGATGCTGGAGACGGTGATATGATACAAAGGCCCTCTGGGCACCCCTGGTACTGCTACCTGGCGATGATTCTGGAGGCTATAGCTACTACATGCTGGATTTTGTGAGACAAAAAATCTCCCTGGGTCAAATTCAACTTGTACATTTGTCACCTTTATGACAGTTAGTCGCCTCGTGCTGCTCGTCGCCGACCTTCGGTCGCTCCTCGCGGCACTGGCGAGAGACTATAAATAACATCTTGCCATGGAACATGTATTGATTCCAAGCCCACTACTGTTGAGAACATTAAGAATATATTGGCGGCCCTGCCAATTGCAGGGCCCTTAGATTATAATGAATGCATTCTAGTTGCACACATGGGACTGAAAACAATTATATTTTCTTTTGCTTTTGACAGAGGGAAATATAAAAATTGAGGAAAGTTGGTTGTTGGCTAATATGCCTAAGTATTCCGAGTTGAACCAGCAGTTTCAGACTATCTCACTTGACTCCATTATACATGCTGGAGAGCCGGACCGTAACTTACATCAAGTCATTTGAACCAAGTTGAATTCAGCGAGCAGAAATTTTGCCCTTGCAGAAAACTTTATTTATTTATTTAGATACTTTATTTTGGATTTCCGGGCCGCCAGCTCCGGGATGATCGGGTTTTCCCACCCGCCAAAAATCATTTGGAGCATTCGTGTTTCAGACCTGGTATGGTAAACCAGTACCGGGAATAATGATATAATATAATATGCAAATCTTTGTATTAATATCATATGTGGACAGCACCAGGTGATGCTCTCCGCGCCTCTGATGCTGAGTTTCACGATTATTCTCGATTGGCCAGACTTTGTGCTCATTATACTTCGCTGTTTATGGTGGTTACCTACTACGTCCGGGTCAGCATCGCTACGATACTGATGCGATTCAAACGAGAATAGAGACAGGAGCCAACCACAACATTATACACACCTGGTAGACTCATAACCAGTCTGCCTACCGATTCTGACCCGAGGCGAGCATACGGCACCCGTGCTCGCCTCGCGTCAGAATCCGTAGGCAGACTGGTTACGAGTCTACACACCTGGGTGATTGAATCACAGCCTAACTTCTTCGTCGCGACGCAGTTTTGAGTCGTGGACGCCAGTGGACTCCTTCCTTATCCGTGACCTTGATACCCTTCCCATACAATTCATCCGCCCACTTGACCCAGAAACTCCTCCGAATATCAAATCTGAAACACTGTAAACTTCGAGTCCTCTTTCGTCCCGGGATAGTAGAAGCAAAGGATAAAGGAAAAAAAGCAGGAAGCTTACTCGGTACATGGCCATTCGCACTCGGGGATCTGAAGCTCTTGGAGAACGGGGAAATCTGTCAGGCGCAGGGTCGACAGGATGGTTTCCCATTCTGCTTCCTCCTCAGACTTTCGATACCTGGAATGCGGTGAGAGGGACATTCACTAGCTAAACCGCGAGACATGATCAGAACACCCACTTGCAACACTTGTGAACGGTGATTTTTCTGACAGCGAGGTGTGGAGGAGAGCAACGGAGCTGATACCCCTGGAAGTGAAATCGTGTGAATAACTAGGAAAAATTCAATACAAACACCAACCTCAGAGGTGTTCGTTGGCAGGAGCCCGAATGTGATATTGATATTGCAGAGGTTTGGACATAGTGTCATCACTTTGTCCAGAGTCGACCTTCGAGTTCCAACTTCGCGAATTTTGGGTCCATGTTTCTTGAGAAACAGGTGAGCTTGAAAGTCACCAAACAGGTCCACGCGTTGAAGATGGGGCAACCTGTAGTTCCAGATTTGTCGTCAAGTATAGTGACCCTCATGATAATAACGCACTCCATTTCTGTCAAAAGGGGGTACAGACTGTCGGATCTTAATCGAAGTTCATTCAACGCTGGGAGCGCAGCGTAGAGACTCCCGTTCTTTGTTATTGGCCGGAAATAAAGATCTCTAGACTCCCACCCAAGCGTAACTAAGGTGACGAACCGGGTGAACACATGGGCGTCAGGAATGTCGCCGTGCGGGACAATCACTGACACAACAAGGTGGGTAAGGGTCGCGCCAGCGCTCTCTGAAAGTACTCGGAACATTTCCCAGTCCATGCGAACACCGTATTCCGCGTTCAACCGGGTAAGATGAGGTGTGTGCGAAAAAATGCAACCCTCTCTGAGTTGATAGAACCCCCCGTGATTGTGCACGTTCATTGCATAAAGATGAAGTCCGAGAGTTGGATTTTTTACTATCCGCCTTCTGAACGCCTGGAGTGATTCTCTGCTGTCCAAATAAGGCTGTCGGTACAAGTATGGCAGGGCGAGTCTCTGCGACACACCCCGGGATATTAACTGACATAGCCTGCAAAAAATAGATGAAGAACTTACGTGAAACATCTTCGAAACCAGTAAATAATTGAGTCGTTGCGTATTCAATCTTCTATACTGGTGCTGTTGCAAAAGAGATAACGGAAATGTCGGCTGGATCTCTACACTGGCTGCGAATAAGAGAATCCGCGCCCAAATGAGCTCTACTGTGTCCTGCGGCGTCATGCCGTCTGTCATCGGGCAAAAGGACGGATCCAAAGGTAGCAATGATGGAACAGATACGCATCGACGTTTTGTGGGCCTGTTCACAAGGTTAATGAATGTTATATTGAGCCCGCGAAACCAGAATACGTTACCTGATGTCAACAAATCGCAATGTAGACTTCAACCTTGAATCCAGACATAGATTGAACGAGCTTGCAGCTTCCTCTGGAGTCACGGCAACCCTTGCTTCTATGGTCTGTATGGTGCCTTTTTCTACAAGTGATCGAATGTGTTGTGGAAGGGGAGGATATATTACCGTGACGGGGAAAGACACCAATGTGACCCCGGTAGCGCTGCACATAGCCATGACAAAATCGTGGCGACTCGGCATGAGTGTCCTGTAGGGGAAGATCACAGTTTTCTGAAAGGGGCCTTGAATACACAGTTGATGCTCTGCGAAAAACACAGTACCATGTTGCTCCACTTGCTGACAATTCCCCCCAGTGCTGTCATCAACTGCACGACAGATTTGTTCTGGAGGAGGTTCTCAACATCATCCCAAATGATAACGCGAGTGGGATTTATTAATCCTAGCCCGTTGACGAGCCCGGAGGAGGATTCGGATGCATGTAGGTGTAAGGATATAAAGATTTCGTTCACATTCGGAGTTTCTTGGAGAATATTGTGCATGTAACTCCCGAAACCGCCCTCAACCCGCAGCTTCTTAATGAAGCGGCCCAAAGGTTTGTTCATTTTCAGCGTATTTTTGAGTGATTTAGCTTGCCCTGTGGAGCGGAGTATGACCACATCATATAATAGAGGTGTGGCGATGCGTAGCCACGCTCTGCACACCAGAAGGAGCGCAGAAATGGACTCGTCGGTGGTTGCCAAAGGACCGCTTTTGGTCGAGGTATTTGAAAAACGTTGGTCAGAAACACGCAGTAAAGGCGACAGGATTTCAAGGATGATTTCCTCGGGAAGGGCCGCCTTCATCGTAGTTGACTTTGGAGAAACTGCCGTTGGCGGAGGATGAGGGACCAATGATAGACGTATTGGCAAAAATGATGAATCGATGATCACAATCTTCAAGTTGTGACTGTCCACTGTCCCCCATATGGGCATATAGGCCCAGATAGGCCTTTATACCGGTGCCGTTGTTAGGTCACCGGTGTCTACTTAGCCTTAACCTAGCGCCCCAAGTTTCAGGCAAAAATTCAATGAGATTCAAATTTCGGGTATCTACCATGTCTGGTACTTTCTCTGGTCGCCGATTTGAAAGGCATAATTAATGTGCCGGAATGTCCGATTGGTGCAGCATTTTCTTTCATCGCAAACTTTGCTGCGAAACGGATGGGTGGCGGGGTCCCGGAATGTTCCTGCCGCAGTCGACACCGGGAAAAACCGGCGGGCAGATAGATATTTGAAGGGTCCTGAGTCGACCGTAACCCTTTGACTATGCATGGAGTCGTGGCCGAACACATATTGTGGCCACAATTGAACGTGCTTCGTTAACCTGTTTAACAGGACCCTGTCAATAAAGCCACGCGATACGTATAAATTATCCCCCCCGATCAACGTATCGCCCTGTGAGCTTGGTAGCGAGTCACTCTGAACCTGAGATCTGAGAAATCGTTCTCGGACATCGAATCATACTTCAGACTTCATCCAAAAAAAAAATGTTATTGGTCAATGGAGGCGATTCCTAAAACATTCACTGGGACAAGTCCTTCACGTAGTTCCAGTTGAATTGATTCTGTCTCAACGCCCACCGAGGTAGAAAAGCGTAGTCGTGCCCTCAGAAGTCGCTGCTAAACTCTGGAACGTCCAGACGCGACATTGGCCGTCGGCAGTGTTATGATACGGCCGGGGTGTGGAAATTGTCCAACCGGGAAAGCTGCTTATTTGACGGAGCCTACGGAGCATAGACTATCAGAAGAGAGGATCTAACTTGGGCAGGGAACCGAGAAAGTAAGTATATACCACATCTACATTTTATTTGAGAAATTCAATTAGCGAGATCGAATTGGAGTCCACGGTCAATTGTATACAGCGTAACACCTACATCCTCTGTGCGCTCAGGAGACATTCCGGCATTCGCTTCCAATAATGATTCGTCTTATCCTGATACCAACATCCCGGGCCAGACCCAGGAAATTCGGCCGTCCCAAGCGGACAGCTGTGAACTCCTTGCTTCGAATGTGCAGCGAAGTTCCATGCCGATCGAGGCAAGTCTATCTCGTTCCGTTTGTCCAAGTGGGATGTGAAACCACCCAGAATAGCCTTGGTCAGCGCCTCAGAGGATAATGTCCCTGTGGCATCGGCGGGAGTCGTGTCGACAATGTCCTGGAGGGCCAACTATGAGAAGGTTGAAGGATGAAGTGGAGGCTGAAGACTTTCCGGGAAGGGCACGTTAGATTTACCTCTTCCGTGAATGGTATCTAATTCCTCGAGGAATCTCCTTGCATTCGGATCGTCACCTATTTGGACGAATTGTATCCCTAGCTGTCGGTGCGTTTCCTTGCATGCAGAGCATGTGAAGGTGGCGACATCGAGATCTTGTAAAGTTTGTGCTGCATCAAGGATGGTATACAGGAGCAAATCTTTGTCGCCTGCTCAAATATTTGTGAGACCAGGTACATACAATGTACGAGGATTAACTTGCGTGCCTCCCCATCGGTAATGAATATATAGTTTCTGGGCTTCGTGGAGGCGGGATGTTTCTTTAGTTTCCATTTGAGGCGCAATGAAGTAATCTTGCCCCAAAGGGTCGTCTCCTTCTTCTGGATCTCTTTTTTCAGGCGAAGCACATCGAGGTATGGTTTCAATTGGGTCCACAAAGTAAATCCGGTTGGAGTGTCTCCATCGGGCATTACCCTATCCAGTTTGGTTTCCACATCTTGAGCGGTCTGCGGCATTCTCTTTTTAGCAAGCTGCAAACGTAGTGGAAACTTTCAAGTAGTCACTCACTCGACAGTTTGTGATCGTCTGCGCGTCATTCGTTATGAAGAAGATGTCGATTCCGTCGGGATCCACCCCAGTGACATATGGAGCGAATCGACTTACGGCCATTCGGAGCTGGATGGTATATGGTCACCGAAACGAAAACAATCCCGAGTTGCGGCCCCACCCACCTGTTGCCAGCGACTCAGTCCGCCTGGTAACAAGCATTTCATGGAGTCTGATTGATCAATTCCAATGTACAAATCACAGTTTGAGAGACATTGCTTGTACTGTTCCCTGTCCATGAACTGTGTCGGGGAGTCGTCATGTGGTTTAGAAATGGCTCACAGATCGTGAAGCAACTTATTGACCCTTTGCGTTGCTGGCGGTTTGTAGGATTTTCGGTTTACCAGTGGTGACTTGTCGACCGCTGCGGACCGTGCGGGCGTCGGCGAATTCGAAGATGACGATCCATCATAGCCGGGGAGAGAATCATCCGAGTTGTCCCAGACATAGTCACTGGCCATGGTGAAGGGGATCTGGAGGTATCTCGAGGCCGGGCAGGTGCGCCCTATTCAAGGCAAAGTCGTCACTTGTGGGCGTGGGATTCCGGAACATTCTTACCCACGAGACGGTAGCTGTGCAACCAGATGGCGCCATAGTTTGGTCACACTTATCCGCAAAACCGGATTTTGTTGGTAGGATTTTATGGCGGTCGAGGTAATTTTTGATAGCGCTTGTGTCGCTCGTAGCCCTACATAGTGCTACCGTAGTGGAGTCAATTTTCTTGTAGCCCATAGCCCTACGTAGCACCGAGGAAGTTTCGTACTGTTTCGTACCCCTTGCTACATACTGTAACATACATCAAGAAGTGTTGTGGATAGTACAAATGACTGTGGCCAACGATAGGAGGGAGAAATGAATCAAATGATGGGCCTGCAGGCCAACATTCTGTGAGCCTGACCTGCAAATGAGATCGCGAATAAGTACCACCAAACACGGAAATGGACCCAAAATGGACCCGGGATTTGCCAAGCGGCGGTATTCACAAGACGATGGGATGGTTGTGGAACATTTTTAGCGCTATTGATTGACTCTAGGCATCGTTTGAGAGGCTCGAATAAAATGTTTTCTCACCACAGTCTGGGGCAATGATATATCATACTTTGTCAACACTGGGCAGGGCCCCAACAGCTTGCCAACAGCCATGATATATCCCAGTGGGCAGTTGGCGAAGTGCCAATGATATATCAATTGGCGAACGTACCCAAGGGAGTTCTGCACTGTTCTGCATCATTGCAGGACTGATTGGAGCTGGCTCAAGCGTGCGGCGCGATGCGCTCGATTATCCGCATTCGGAGCACAGCGATCAAACAGTCTCGATGCCGCCAGAAACGATGAGCACGAAAGATGCAGGTAAAATCGGGGAAAAAATATGGAGTGTGCGAGCGAATGCTACGAAACAGCAGAACGATACCTCAATACGATATGTACTGAAACACGCTCGCAAATTTGTATTTACCTCCGAAACAGTGATATGGTGGGGAGAGCCGATGCACCTCAAACGAACCTGGATAACTGTGTGTACACATAACGATACCGCAATACTGTTGAGAGCAGCACGGGGAGGAGGGAATAACTCACTGTGTGATCCATGGAGACTCGTCGGCAAGCGCACATTTACCTTTTCTACAGCCGGCTCCCCGCTCAGATTCACGCTGACACACCACATGGCGTACATTTCTGCAAAATCCACACGGTACTTAACTCCGCTGTAGAATGTTCTGCCATTGTGCATGCACCCGCAACTGCGGCGCACACAGAGCGGTGCAGCACGAATGCATGGGAATTGGCGGTTAAAATCCGGCATTCACATGCACCTGCACAGTAATAGTAGGTCAGTATAATACTTAGGTCACTAGGGAGGGTGAGAAGCGACGCTACCAGGTGCGCGCGGTCGACACGGCGCAATATCTGCATGCGTAATAATGAAGATCAGATAAAATGTATGTGTTGTTAGTCCTTAGCGAAGCCAAATGCTGAGCAGGCGTACCAGGACACTCAAATACACCTCGTGCAGCTTTCCTACTGCCCAGCGTAGACACCAGTGAGGCCTTGAAACCAGCTTTCCAGCAAAGCGATCACAACAAATCACTCCTGGTAAAATGGCCGCGGACGACTGCGTCCAAGCTCGGAGAATATGTGTGATGCCCCAGCAGTTGTATTCTGTACAGATTCCGGCTGCAGACTGAGTTCGCGCGTGTTCTTATACCGAGTCGCGAAAGAGAGAAAGAGACTGAGTCACCTCATATGACGTGAGCAACAAATAGATACAAATTGCAATCAGCCTGTGAATGTTCACGTTCGTTCAGCAGTTTGAATCATCTCAATTGAACTAGAGCTTTAGGGCCATTGCTGGTGCATGGCAGAACGAGTCCGGCCTGCGGCCATTTCAACTTTTTTATCTCAACCATTACACGAGATAATCAGTGGGCTAGCTTCAATGCAAAGTTGGGAATCTTGTCTCAATCCCTGCTGCACCGCCCGTCGCCGACCTGCGGTCGCTCCTCATGGCGCGGGGGAAGTTTCAACTTGAGCTCCCATTCAACTAAATAACCTGTATCACATATAAATTGGTGGGTGTATTCCATTTCAATGCCAGAATTGCCTCAATCGCGGGGAGTTCAACTTGAGCTCCCGATTTAACTATTTTAGCGTCCAAGCTGTACCTGGTAAGTATTGACTCTATTAAATGAAGTATCTGCCAAATAGCAGTTCACTACACAGTTGGGTGGCTCAAGTCAGAAGAGACAACATGATAAGCGGTGACTTGCATCGGAGAGCCTCCGAGGCCGATGTTTCTGGGTGTGAGTAACACATAGTGATGTCAAAGTCCGGTTCGGTTCAGGTTCGGGTCCTCTCTGGCCGAACGCTGAACCTGAACCTTGCGTTCGGTTCGGACATTTGCTGAACCTTGAACCTGAACCCAGGTTCAGGTTCGGTTCAGATTTGAACGCGTTCGAACGCTTTCGAACCTCTAATTTTTTTCCAGGCTTAAATTTGTGAATTAATGACTGAACAACACCAAAGAAGTCCCAAATTGTCTATCAGTGTTGTCTGGAGACCCTTCACCCTCTATGTCGGCAGCCCCGAGAGTTGTTTCACAAGCTTTCATTCCGACTGCGACTAGAAAAAATCATTGATGACTTATTGAAAACAATGGAGCAACAGTGAAGAGCCCAAAGAACAGCTCGCCTACTCCCCCGACAGCAAACAAGTGAGTTTCCTCTGTCATAATAGCAATTTCGTGTTGAAAAAAAGCCCCCAACTCTCGAAAACCTGCAATGATACCCATGTTGCGGTTCGCGGTTCGAACCTGTTCAATGTCTTCCGAACCCCGAACCGAAAGTCCGGTTCAGGTTTGGGGATTTGCTGAACCTGAACCTGAACTTCGCGTTCAGTTCAGTTCGGTTCAGGTTCGAACCGATTCCCTGAACCGGACCTTGACATCACTAGTAACACAATCATGAAAGCCGAAGAGATGCTCCGCTGAAGCTAGTACTGTTGATTGAATGTTGATTTTTCACAACGAGAGGATTTGACATGGTTAGAGTTCGAATATTAAGACGATTTGATTGAATTGAATTGAGGGTTGAAGAGGCCAGAGGCCGGACTCGTTCTGCCATGCGCCAGCAATGGCCCTAAAGCTCTAGTAACAATAACAATGGAACTAGGATTGAACGAAAATTAGCGCCGGCGCGTCAATGACGTCATTGACGCGGCGGCATGTTCAACCTGCACATACCGTGGTTGGAAAAGCATTGAATTTCGATTTTCTGGTTCGCCGCTTGCCGGCCTCTTACCGTCATTGTATACACTCGGCAATGTGTTGAACTCCATATCACGTGCTTCAAGTGCCAAATGCTTATCAACGAATCCGGAACTTGCCCGCAAACCAACACTAACCTATGATGCCTCAACCCAAGAAAATTGCATCCAAACGCGCTAACACACGGTCCCCGAACGCTCGGTCTTTCCGCATAGATGCTATCCAGTTCGGGTTGCTGTACCATGATGGCGGTCCGACTAGTATACGTAGCTTTTCTATCGAGTGGGAAAAAAGAGTCGTTAAAGCGAAGCCACCACCGTTGGAGTACCCTGACAATGTCGCCTGGCTGCGCTTTGCCCCTGCCGACCGCAATATCCACATCGAGGTGTGTTGCCATAGTGTAAGCCCTCATTTTCGGGGCACCCTATGACGCCAGACTTTAGATTGGTGATGAGACGACACAGCTAAAAGGCTCAAGAATCAAAATTCCGATTGAAAGTATAAAGAAAATCGGGTTTGGGCAAACATTTGAGCTATGTCAGTCACCATACCTCAACCGTTCTCAATCATACGTGTTCAATCGATTATCCTGCATTGTAGATGCATGTTTTGAGCTCCACGCCCCGCCAAAATTCGAGTCGTTCGAGTTCTACCACAGGGAGCGGAAACCCAATCACATCGGATCCTTGGATCCGGCGCATTTGCGTATCGCACCTTATGCTCACCACCTCAGGCTTGTGCTTCATGATGAAGGGAAGACCATAGAGGAATTCGAAGAACAGTGTCTCGCTGCAGGCGTTCTAAAAAAATCTTTACTCCTGCTCACATCCCCTTCAGTCATCCCCAGCTCACATTGCAAATTTCTCGAAGAGAAATCGCTGTATAAAATGTCGAAGCTCTCTGCTCAGTTGGAATGGGCTGTTGCGTTCCAAGTAGAACGTCTTTTGCACAATGCTTTAGTGCATCCCCGGGCTATGGTCGACGACCTGATGCCAAAGATCAACGACCTTTGTGTCACCAAAGATTCCGTGCTTGTTGCTTTGTTTCTTAAAACCTTCCACGACTTCATTCTCGAATTTCCCCACGAGAACCCTGTCGACCTCTGGGCTAAATCGTTGGATGATTTTAGGCCAGCTCCGTCTCGTGAAAGCAGCAAGTGCCAATCTGTGTAAGGAGCTAGTACTTTTTAAAGAACAAAAGACCTAACCCATTCAATAGGACAGTCACCCCAACGAGATTAGTCCTTGATAGCGCGCTGCATACTGTTCAATGGAATAGCGTGGTGAATTGGTACAAAAATGCGGAGCACAACTTCCTGCATGTGCGCTTCCGCGACGAGGTACGTTGAAGAATTGCATCTGGATTGAATATTCAAATGTTCTTAGGATGAAATGGGATATCTGCCAGATACCCGGGCGGATGTTTCTCGTCGCTTCCTAAACATTCTGAGGACAGGAGTACAAATCGGAGGAAGAAATTTCGAATTTGTTGCTTCAATTACATCCCCGAGCCATAGGCACGACTTCTGGTTTATGACTCAATTCAAAAACAAGAACGGAGAGATTGTGACCCCTGAAAGCATTTTGGCAATGGAAAATCTACGTGCATTAAGGTACTAGCTGCCCACTGAGCCGATGATCCTGCTAACTTCCTTTCCTTGCAGCGCTACCGATAGGTCGCATTCGACCGACATGGTCGTCGAGGAGGCCGAATTTGACCAATCACTGGATTTTCGGCTGGAAGTAGCCATCGCAAAGTTCCAATCCTTGCCATGAGACGTATGTTGTGATAACAGAGTTACCAGATGGCGGGTCTAGGCAGGGAGAACTATGGAAGGTCAACTACCATGGCCCGGGACTTGTCTGATAAATAGCGAAGTTCCGGTGTTCATGCCCAGACCAAGCTCAGACACAGTTTAATGTTTGTTTCACTTATCACCCAGCTCTCGAGACTATTTCCAGACTTTTACGGTTGGCATGGGGGTCAATTCCCGCAGAGAGGAAAGCCCATCTTCTGCCAATGAAATGCTAACTGAGTGTCGGAATGGGAGAATTTCAGTACCCGATTCTCCCCTCTGATTCTTGACCCTATTCACCATTGTCTTTTGCGAGTCGGGACTCAGAACCCGTGTTGTGAGATATGCAGCCAGGATTAACTATCTTTGAATGACAGGCTGCGTCTATGACCCGTCGTACACTGTTCGCCCAAAGTTCAATTTCTTTATACCCTACACCACTGCCGATTCATCCCACTTTGTGACGCGTACCGCTCCAGAGTTTCTCGTTGTCAGTCCATGGTGCTTGTACAGTATTGGCGTACAGATCACCGTACAATTCAGGATTCCCACTTTTCAGGTCCGTAGGCGCGGACCTGGAACAGTCGTCGTAGCGTTGTCCATTTGGCTTTCTATCTTGCTGATGCATTCTATATAACTGGTTAATAATTGCAAAAGGGATGCTCTATTGCCGGTTAGGGAAGTACTGCATGGCAACAAAAAGACTCATGAGTCATCGGGCTACTAGGGGCAAGATAAACACCGTGATTGGATATCCATATCCTGGTACTGCGCTAGCCACCGTGTAGAAGCTGCCGATTGTCTCACCCAGCATCTATAGTAAATTTAGATTCAACATTACGCCAATCATAGAATAAAATCGACAAACGCACCCCCAATATTGGAATGGTTTCATAGATAGCTGAATCTGAAAACACCGTTGAGAGACTGCTGACGAGACGACGCGCCGCAAGAATAGAGTTGCCTCGGAATGTCTGTAATGTTTGGACGTGCGGGGCATGCAATCGAAAAATTGCTAGGTCAGTCAGCGCATGCGTAATGATGAGTGTCGGAGAACCCGGAAGGGGTTGCATACTAGATTGGAATGTTTGCAGTGTTTCTGCCACGAGTTGAACACGGCAACTTGAGGATCAGAATGACCCGGACTGCAGTCATATCATGAAGGCAGGTGTAAATGAGCAGTGTACTGACCCCGATTAAGAAGAAAATATAGTAACGCGCTCCAGCAATGTCGACGCTTTCGCCTGTATCGTAACGGGTGAAAACCCATCTTGTTCGGTTCCACTTAAAAAATTTGAAATTGTTTCATCGCCCTAATTTTAGTCAGTTTCGAGGCATGTCGGAGGAAAAGATTAATATTGTACTTACCACAGTACTGTTAGGCCACGGCGTGTTGATATCAAAACTCGTGGTCACCGATGGGAAGCCCGTCGCAGCAAACCAGTGATTATTCAGAATCCAGGCTCCCCAGAATACATTGACGCGAGTCGTCGCTTCCTTTTTATTTAGCACTGGGGCAAGTAAAGTTTGCACAAAGGTAACGGATGGGTAGTCTTCATGCCATGGCTCATTCGAGGCACACAATAAGTGCAAGCCAGCCTCCAGTGCAAGATTCACGGCGGCCATGGAGTGGTATAGTCCTTCTGTGTTCCGGGCGCAATAAAGATAGAAATAAGAAAGGGGAATCTCCGCCTGGATGGTTTGAACGACAAGATCCGAATGTCGACTGAATGTTGGACCGTCCTCGGAAAGGCCTCGTAACGCAGAGATAAGGAAGTCTTCCTCTGTGTACGGGCGGCTGGGAGGTATCGAAGAAAGAACACATCCCCACAGATAAACTACGCCAAGGAGAGGCAGAGATAGACGGTCGGGGTGGCTGAGGGGAAGTGAACGTCGAGTAGAATTGAAGAAGTCGGTCGACTCCAAGAAGAAGAGCCCTTGTTTCTGCGGCAGCCGGTCGGCAATCATTTAGCATTTGATTTGATCAAACGTTTCAGAGCGTGGTGCTCTTCCGCTTTCCATACTTACATAGACCTCGACTGATTTCCGATTCTCCGTGTCTCTGTCACGGTCTTGTTGACGACCACGATGAGCCTACAAACGACCTCCTTCGCCTTTGACTGTTCGCCGAATAACAAGGATCCGCCGGGTTGCGTGCTTAAGATGACTGCAAACCGGTACTGCACGGCCGCCTCCGAGGCAATCGCAGGCGGGTTCAGCCTGCTGTTTGCACACTGCATCGGGAGCAGTATGTCTCTACTCATTGCGTCTTATCGCAGTCTCAAATTCTGCACTATATGCAGATAAAGAGCAGTGGGAGCCGGTGATCGCGCAAGTATTCCGCGAACAAGCGTCAAAGCCGGTCCACCAGCGCGTACACGAGGCATGGGCTTTCGACTGGCAAAACCACGGCGACGCGGCGGTGTTGAATCGCGAGCTGATCTTGAGCAGACGGGGAACAACGGGCGTATGTACGTTCAATCCTTTATTAATCCTCCGACCTCATTGACACAATCAGACTTCGATGCTAATTTCGCCCTATAGCGCCATTCGAATGGGCAGAAGCCATCGGCGCAGTCGTGCGGTCACCGCAGATGCAAGGCAGGCGCCTGATTGGCATCGGGCACTCAGCGGGTGCAGGCACTATGTCGGTTTTATCTTTAATCTACTCCCCATGACTATATCAATTTCACCTACATCCCCAGGCTCTTGTCCATCAAAGAAACGCCTGTCCCAGAAATACCATTCGTCGCCTTCGTCCTCGTTGAGCCGACAGTGGCGACGCGGCCCCTGTTCGCTAAGTACATCGCACGAAACCTCCCGCCGGTGGTTGCAGTGACGAACGCGCGCCGTGAGCGGTGGTCCAATCGCCAAGAGGCCAGGGCGTTTCTTACTCATCGCCCGCCGTTCAGGACGTGGGACATGAGGGCGTTGCAGATTTACGTCGTGCGTGGACTCTTGAAAATACTCCTCCATCTGATTTGTTTTTCATGGCTCACCCATCAGGACTCCGGGCTCGAGGATGCACAGGACGGCAGCGGTGAGGTCACCCTCAAGTGCCACCGTCGGCAAGAGGCGATCGCCTTCTTAGACGCGGAGCCCCACTTCGCCGCGGTGGAAGAGCTGGCGCGCGTATCAGCTACGGTGCCCGTACACCTCGTGTGGGCGACCAAAAGCGACTTAGTGTGAGTTTGCCTGCTGCTTGTTTCTGCCTCTGGCTGGCTATCCTTGTTCATTTTCTATGATTTGCTCACAATAACCAACCATCCAACCCGTTCCCTAGCCACAAACGCGTGCAAGAATCCCTCTCCGACGCCTCGGAAGGCCGCATCGCTGCGTCCATCACGCACGTAGCGGGCGGACACATGGTGCGCATTGCTTTTTTTGTCTCTCTTTCAGCTCGTGGATATATGCACATGCTGATTTACTTGTCGCGTTTCTTCGCTCGCTTTTTATTCACTCCTTGTGGCTTTGAATTTTTACTTCGGATATGTTTCTTCGACACACGCAGCTCGTACAAGAAGACCCCGACGGCATCGCGCGCGCCATCTGCAGCGCCTTGGACAGTGTCGGCCCTGGGGCACTGCACCGCAAGGGTCAACTCTGAACATGGGGTGCCAGTGGGGAGGTTACATGGGGTGCCAGTGGGGAGGTTACATTTCGTACAGTTTTCTCTGTTGTATATGTAGGGTGGCGGTTCTTGTTTACATGTTTACATAGAATACCTCGCCTCTGCCCAAAGCTGGGCTGAGGTTGGCCGAAGCCAACCACGGCGGGTCGCACGGAGTGTGTAATAGATCATCCCAAGAACATGTATATCTCTCCGAAGTGAATCTCTCCCAGTAAATCTTTCCGCGCCAACAAACTTCACATCAACCCTTCATCTACCCCCCTTGTTCATCGTCTCCGGCTTCGTCTGTCTGTCGGTAAGTCTTGCCATCTCTCTCTGCCAGTCACCCCATATGCGGCCCGCGAGGGCATTAGGAGGCCGAGTTTGGAAAGATGCCTAAATAATACTGGGAATACTGAAGTGGCCATAGAGGGGCGTGAATAAATAGCAACTTAACTGGGTTGAGGAGACCGACAGCGTCGGTCTCTTCAAATCCCTTTTCGCTTAGCTTGGATCTGGTGCGCCGGAGAAATTCTTCGGCGGCTTTCGTTCTTCATTCGGTGTAACGTTCGCAGTGCACGAAGATGTGATGTTGATCTTCTATCGCGTTGCAGCCCATTCTATATCGTGGATTGTCCGTCTTGTGTCTTGTTGTACGAGCGATACACCCGAAAAGTGAGAAACCATCTCTGAACGGCTTCCATCAGAAGCAAGGTAGAAAAGCAGGCGTATCCTATTAGTGGGTTTTTGTAACCTCTTCGAAAAATGATCGAGACTCGATTTTGTCGCCCAATGCGGCCGTGTGATGTCATCGTTTGATGGCCCATCTGATGTTCAATGTTTCGTATTTGCAATTGAATCTTGCCCTTTTCGTCACATCTTTTCTTCCTTTCCCGCCTCTCTCTTCCTCTTCTTTTTCCCTTCTTCCTGACAAGCATTCCGCAATTCGGCTTCCACCATATATTTAGGCCTTCAAGATTTAGCAATATCACCGTGCACTGCGAGGAGCGACCGAAGGTCGGCGACGAGCAGTGCGATGTCCGTGCGGACACAGCGATGACTCAGAAAAATCGTTCTTGATCCATGAATTTTATCACAACAGTGGGTCAAGTCCAAGTGGTCACATCCACAGCATCGGGAGCGTGATTTGTTTGCGCACAGCAGATCTAGACTGTTCTTCGGGGACGGATTGCTAAGCGAATATATGCATGCACTAGCTTTCATCATCCACAGCTTGTGTTCAGTCCACTGCTGCAGGTACCTGAGTGGCTACTTCAACCCGGGCATCGGTCACCATCACACGCTGCAGGGCTAGCAAATCCGTCGGGAAAGGCAAGATGTTTCTCAACAATGGTGCGTATGCAGTGGCAATACGTCCATTCAATGATATTTATACATTATATCTACTCCGTCACTCCTCGCGGTGTCGCAGGTCAAGATGCCATTTATTTTATATGAGCTGTGAGCATTGAAGTTGGTGAGTGGCTGTTGTGTCTGGCTTTTCTGCTTATACAGACGCTACCCCACTTATGTCTGTATCCTCTCTGCCCCATATCGACGTGTTTCTTTTGCTGCTATATGCTCGTCTGTCCGTTTTTCAAATCACCTCTCATTCTCGGATTTAGATCCCCCGACTCCGTCCGAAACTCACTGCGTTCCGGTCCCACCTAACCTCACCTTTTGTAGGTGATGGAGGCTGAGGGTAGGTCAGCGTAGGTGACTACGCTTACCGTGTTTAGGCCAGCTACACTTGATTTTCGGTAGGTGATGGGGGGTCAGCGTAGCCTATTGGTAGCCGACCTGCGCTCAATCGGCGCAGATCAGCGTAGGTGAGCGTACCTCCCTCCGCTTACCTGCTCAGACCTGCCCTCACCTCTGTTGTCTTGACAGTTCAGTGGCTCCAGAAAGAGCTACACTCAGCCACGGTCAGCCACGCAGAGCTTCACACAGCTAGACACACCTACGCAGACCTTCGCATAGCTACGCAGAGTCTGCCTCTGCGTAGCTCTGGGTGGCAACCTAACCTCAGCCTGAGGTTAGAAGGGGCCGGAACGTAGTGACTCCGTCTCACATCTCCGGCTCTTCTTAGTCTGCTCGCACACTTCGCATGCCGTGTGTGTATGTCAGCTCAAAGTCGAAATTGCCCTTTCCTCGGATTCAACTTGACTCGTCGCTTACTATTCTGCCAGTATATTTATTTCTCTCTAATGGATAATCCATTCGGCCGTAGTTGAAATGTAGCCACTTGCTGACATCTATCATATCTAATCCCTTCAATATTGTCGTTCGTTGAACCATGTCATCTGCGGAGCCCGAGGCTAATTGGATAACTGTCGGAGTGCCGTCAACTTGAGAGAGCGAGTACGGGAGCCGAATAACTTGATACCAAGAGCCCAACTTTATAATGGGACGGCCTTGTTCTGTTAACTAGCTACGGGGTAATTTTCACAACTGGGTTTTTTTTTAAATCAGGATGTTCCATTTCAATGCAGTCATCATTACTCGCAGCAGCCGCGCGTGTGCGTAAGTTGAGCGCCTTGATTGAAATTGTACAGTTGAATTTTTTCAGATATTTTTTGAGTGAGGCGGTTAATATACAGAAATTCCTCAGGCGGACGTTGGACAGCAGAGCAGTGTTGAGACCGGGCAAAATGTTGAGATTGAGAAAAAAATGCGATGTAGATTGATTTGTTCAGCTCACTGCACAGTAGTCTTTGTTATAATTATGGGAGGGATGGGATTGGAAGTCGGATAGCGGGCAATGCTGGCGGAACGGCGGGCTACACAGTTTATTGATATATCATATGGTGGGCAAAGTCCTAAGTACAATGATATATCTGGGTGGGCAGTTACCTACCCTCATCCGCAGGGACTGATGCATCAAGTAGAAGATCAAGCCTCACATTTCCTTTCAGAATGATCTCCGCGTGTGCTCCTGCACGCGCCTACTGGTCCGTGCGCAAATGCACTTGATGTCGCATCAAAAGTGACTCATCTGCTTGCGCTTCAAGTTGTTAGGCACTGCTTCTGCTTCCCGCCACCACGATTCGTTTTTCTGGCCGCTGCCTGGCGCCGCCCCGCCCTCTCTTAGATTGCAAATTGATCCGAAGTACTGGCTATGGTGTTAATCAGCAAACCCACGCTTCAGAGCTTCTCTTTGAGGGAGTCAACTGAACCCAATTCTGCCACCATTGGTCGTTTTGCGCTCCTTCCTAGCCGTCCCTTGTTGCAATGTTTGACCATATGGCTTTAGCTTCAACTTGAATTACCTCGTCTCAGTGCTCCGGTCCTAAACAGCCTTCTAATGCCCAAAATCACCACCACCACCATATTGTGTATTGCCACTTACGTGCCTTCATGGGCTCTCAGTGCCGGCGGCCAAGCCCTATTTCAGTGCGGTTCCAATCCGTAAATGCTCTCCTTAAATTCCGCCGCTGCCTCCTTACGTGTCATCCAATGATTTCGATTTTTCTGCTTTCGGTTCCCCCTTGTTGTGCGCCCCCTGGTGGGCCCCAAATACTCTGGTGTAGGGTGATCAGAATTTGATTGGCCCGTACCTACTCCCTTACATCAGCTTTTGTGTCCTGGTACTCTCTGGCGCGTCCCGTTCGCTTATTTCCACCCACGCCACCTCCCCTTCTGCACTCGCTTGGGGGACTGATTCTGCCCGCCGGTCAACGGATGACCTGAGGTGGGTCTCAATCAAGGTGTGCGCATAGTTCCGCAGGCCTCGAATCTTCCATGTGTTCACTATCTCTGTTTTCTTTTTGAGTCCCAGCTTGCAACTGCAGACCTTGTTCATTGCACCGAGGATGAATATAGGTGGCTCCGTTGTGTTAGCCGACTCACCACCACCATACAGACCCATTCTTCCGGTCATAGGTGCCCCGGTGCAGCTGCTATACGGATTTCCGCATATTCGCGCCCGATTGCCGTTACCGCTCCACCAGGTCCCTGGCCATCGGACCTGCATGTGGGTAGGCTTCATCTTGCTTGATTCCTCTCCCTCAATTTCTACTACTGACCAATTTTACCTGTAGATGGTTTTCACGCGACAACAAACACGAAACAGGTGTACGGCTCCCTCACACTGCTCCCGATAGTCTCAACCTGTGTTCTGCTATTCAATATCTATACTCGTTCTATTTTTCCCCACCTACTTTATGTCGTTCAACTCAGTATCGCATATTTGACAACCTTAACTTCGCCGGACATGCAGAATCCAGCTACAGACAGCTACGCCCATCCTCTGAGTTCCAACAGTAATCACTTCGAGTGGACCCTCACTCCTGTGAGGGTCTCCTGTGAGGGTCCTTTAACTTTATAAATAACGCTTATTTATACTATTCGAAACATTCTAGAACCTCCAGGAAAAAACTTTTGGTGGGGTACATATAACGGCGGAAGGATGGTCTGTTGCCATGATGGGTATCTGCCTCCAAGCGTTTGCGGTTTGTGCAACTTTTGATTCACAAGTCTTCAACACTTGAACCTGCGTGTTTTCAGAAACGGTTCCACTGCGTGAGGTCTTCTATCATCTTTAAACACAAATATAAGTTTTACGGCCCCGAGCGAGCCTGATCTTCGAGAGGCTGATTTTTCCCCCTTCAATTTTTAGGAATCTCTCTATGCGAGCCGATTCATTGAGGAACTATATGATGTTCTGGCGACTCAGATCGCATTTATCGCGTCTCAAAATGTCGCAAAGACGCGGTTTTACTGGGGAAAGGTAATTTCAGTCTTGATCTTCGGCTACTGCACAGCAATGTCAAGAGTTCTGGGTTTTCGAAAGCGGCTTAACTCTGTGAGGGCTCTTAGCATGCTAAAACCAGCATGTAAAATCTTTTTACCTCCGATGGAGGCGGTTTTCCGCTAGGCTGATATTTAAGTGGTCCCATTATGGTGATTTGTTCACAAAACAATTTGGCTCGGAATTTTGAGTGGTTCTGTCGATTCAGAATTACGAGGGCTAAATCGAGCTTTAGCGAGATTTGACTGACACAATTATCATTCCGTTGTCGAGTGTCAACCACAGTTTGCAGTCCGTCGTCCTTTTTTGGAAGACAGAGTAGCGGTGCTGCTTGAGGAACCGGTTTCATCTCCCACCACCCTGCTGACACGTAACGGTTTATCTTCTCCCTAAGTTGAGGGCGAAGTGCGTCCGGGCATCGAGGCATGTGGTAGTGGTAGACCGTGTCCTCGTTGTAGAAGAATAGGTTTGTCCTGAGGGGGACAGGGGAGATGCCAAGGTCGTGCGGAAACCAGACGCTAAGCGTGTACTGTGATCGGGGACAGGATATCCGGGAAGTAATAGGGTAGCTTTAATTGATGCAAATGACTTGAACACTTATCTCGTTGACTCAGACTCGCTCGCGCTCACTGTGACTCAGGGGAAAAAGAGGTGCTGCCTCGGTAATAGGCCGAGCGACTTTAAATACAGGAGGGGACGGCTGCTCGCGTACTCTCGCGACACCGGAGCCCGCAAGCGGTACATGAAACTGATGTAAAGTATGTAATTTATGTTGAATTTATGTAAAATGTCCGTCGTAAATCCTCTCACTAAGACCACTGCTTCAGCACACACACACCTAGTCTCGGAAAAGCCCATACTCTCATGACATCCCAATTTGGGAACCCTGTCATGAGAGTCTGGGTCTATCTCAGGATAATAGCCGTACCATTGCGCTATCAAAATTTGATGTATATTTCCCACGACTGTTTCAGAGAGTTTGGGTGTCTGCTGGCCTTTTTTGCTAAAGGTTGGGTGGGAATATACTTTCTGCCAGACAATTAAGCATATTCTCACTCTTCTAAATTATTCTAACGACCCCCTCCCAATGGATGCCTTTTACACCGATTCCGTTGCTGTGGCAGTGCCGCCGGTAACTTGAAGATGGCGAATAATTGTGCCTGGCTTTGCACATCGCATGTGTAATCTACAACATGTGTGGAACATACCATTGACATATCAAATAGACTTTCTAGCCAGGCTTCAAAGGATAGTGGGTCAAAATCCTGAGTTTTAGGGTATACGAGCCCGTGGGAAATGTCCATCAAATTTTGATAGCGCAATGGTACGGCTATTATCCTGAGATAGACCCAGACTCTCATGACAGGGTTCCCAAATTGGGATGTCATGAGAGTATGGGCTTTTCCGAGACTAACACACACCGGGAGATGAGCAAAGACGAATAGGGAGACATACACTGCCCGCTCAGTGCCGAGTAGGTGCCCAATCCATCTCGAAGTCGATCCCCGGCTCAATCCGAGTATGTCACAATGTGTGGCTTCCGAAATGGCCGTCGCGTCGGGATGGCTACTAAATTAGTAAATACTCCGAGGTAATTTTGTGATCGGTGAGGAATGAAACAGGAATGGAGAGCGGAGCAAGTGACCTTTAATATAAATTATGGACCCAGACCCAATTCACCAAGTACAATGCTGTTGCAACAATGCACACCCAGGAGGTAAGTGTGTTGATGTTGAATTGGTCCAATGCCATTTTGTGGCGGATGTTGAATCCGTGATCGTGAGGCGAACTGGATAACAAGGTGGATGTGAAAACTGAAGAGGGGATGAAATGGTTAGTAATTGGGATATGCGCGCGAGAAGGTAAGATCTGCGTGGTGTTACCGCTTTTGGACAACTGGTGGGTGATGCCTGATGTATGGAGTCGCCGTGCGGGGCAGGGCATACTTCCACATCGTCAACCAGATTGATCTTGTGGTTGATTTCTCGCAATGGCGGCAAACATAAGGGGATGGGTCCCATGAGGTCTTAACAAGCAGCACTTCTTTCGCAGAGAGTCAACACGGTCGGGAGGAAGGCAATACGAGCGCTGCACATTCCAAGTATATGGATTGCATCTTCGATAGCGTCGTCACACAAGTGGTCGGGATCATCCTCTCCTGTCCAATGTAGCGGGCGCCCAGACGAATGAAGTGTGATTCTATCCCTGGATAATAGGCCAGGAGTATGTGAAGCTAGATGATGATTCCGGTCTTCGGAGAATACACCTTTGTCCGAATGATGGACACGAATGTAAACGGGAGGGGCCTTCGCTTCATCATCGCAAGTATCGGAGGACTGTTCACCCTCCTCGGAGTACAAGTCATCATCGGCGTAAGGAAGATCAGGGGAACGTGGTACAGAACTGGGCACGGGTAACGAGGTACTCTCATTCGAGTACTTGCGGGTAGTCCCAGGGAAGAGTGGGCAGGGGGGAGAAATCATCTTCATCCATGATATCCTCCATCCTCACGCCAAGCTCCCCTGGTAACGGGGTGATTAGAGCGAGTGCGACAATAAAGGGGTCACTCTGACAATAGGTTTTGAGCTCAAATGCTCGGGGGTAATTATAAGGAAGTACAAGTAAATGTTCACCTTCAATTTCTTCATCGATGGTCTCTATCCACGGCCGTGGTGCTCTTGCGTCAGATCGACCGGTAAGTCATCGCGAACTGGCGTGGGTAGCAGCTGTCGAGGATTTTGAAGCCTTGCCATGGCGTTGAACTAAGATGGAGGCTTCCTCAGGAGCTGACAGAGCTGGGATAACACGACCGTTGGGGAAACAAATCTCATGTTTGCCAAAGTCGAGTATAAGGCCGTGTTTGTTCATGAAGGGAGTGCCAATTATTCCATCATAGCGATCCAGGTTGACTTGATCGAGGTAAAGGTGTCCTTTGATCCCGCCAAAATTGATGCCAGCCCTTGTTCCATAGCTAATCTTTGATTGGCTGCCAACACACCCTAGCTGCAGTATTACTTGGTCTTCCAGCTTGATGCGAGGCAACCGAGTAACATGAGCATATTCGGGGGTGATTGAATCGGTGTTGCTGCCAGAGTCAAAAAGCATGTATGCTTCAGAGTCCCCGACCGGGAGGAGTGCTGAGAGGCAAGCCATGTTAGACTTCACCCTCAGAGGTTGGTCCATGAGTCCGATCATTTTCGAGGGTACGGAACGGCATATATTAGATAGGTGTTCAACCAGGGGGGTGGGGACCTGTTGTGCCAGAATATGCACACGGAATGCCGGGAAAGCATCTTCGTTGTCGTCCTCGGGTCCCAGGCTGCTAATCCGCTCATGGTATCCAGGCTGGGGCAGGCGTATATGGGGTTCTGATGTATCACTGCTCTCTTATTGAGAGAGATGCAGTGATATATCAATTGCCCTGTCTGTAGACTTGCCAGCCCCCTCACGTGCCTCGCTTGGCCCGCATGGCGCATGCGTAGCTCCGCCGTCGGCGCGCGTCCTTTGCGCCTGATGGTCCGTGCGTCAAGGGCGCATCGGCAATCCGAATGCGGACTGTTGACACTTATTATGATCGCCTCTCTTCGCCTCCTCCCCTCATCCTCGATCCCTCCTCCTGGCTTCCCTCCGCTCTCCTGATCACCTCTGTGTATCTGAGACCGCACTTCACGTTCCTGCCCATCGAATGGCGGCGCTCATAAGTCTGCATTCGTCGTGAATCGTCGTGAATGGACCCAGACATCGTGAAAAAGTGACCGCTGCTGGCGCCGCGCGATTCCGCTACAGGCAGCCTAGAAGCCCCATCTCCGGGCGGTGCCCACTACGGGGTCCCTGCTTCAACCCTCAAGTGGAGTTTTGGGTGTTCGTTCACCCGTTAGGTCCCCAGAGCTTGCACAAAAATGTGCAGCATCCGGGTTCTCGTGCAGCCAATCTACGGGTTCTGGCTGGGTTTGGGCCCAACGACCGGGCATATTAGGTGTGTAACGCTGTGCTCCCAATTTTTCAAGCGCTTAGGGTCCTCCCTTCGCTCTGAAGAGCGAAAACATCACCCCGTACCGCACCTTGCGGTCTCGCTGTGCCGCAGCCTCCAAGACCCCATCTGTGCAGCACACACTGTCTCACACTATGCACCACCCGTCGCATATCATTGGCAGCCTTATCGCAGCTGCGTTCGGTCTCCACGCCACCAATGCCCATACAGCATTTTTGCGCTTCTACGGTCCGCAGCTGCCGCTACCTCTCCACCTACACCGTCAGCCCAGTGTTCCGGATATAGCCACATTCTCTCCGCCCGTCTGCGCCGCCACCTCGGTCCTGTCCACCGACAGTGCCTACCTGGCAGCGGGTGTCTTGAATTCGAGTCGCAAACTGCGCCGCCTGCTCTGAGACATCAACGGCAGTGGTACGCAGAAAGCTAGCGGAGAACCCTAATAACAAGGGCGGTTGTGGGCGCCGAAGAGCGTCCAACATCTTGCGAGCATGTTCCTCCGCTCCCAGTGCATCTATCACTTCGAGTTCGGAGGCCTCTGCTGGTGAAAGGGAGCTGCCGTGGCCACCGGATTCAAATCGGGCCAGGAGGTCAAGGTAGGTGGGAACCTCAGTGATGGTATCATCGAGGTTCACACACCGCTGTTCCGCCTCGCTCTCGGGAGTCCAATCGGGGTATTGGTCGGGAAGACGGAGAGAATTAGCCGACATTTTCAAATCGGGACGTGTCACGTCTTCATTCTCCTCAGCCACCGCGTCAACGGGGTCCGGTATGCGCATCACGAAATAGCGTGCCCGACAGGCGCCAACGCGCAAGTTGTCTTCAGGCTCGTCCTCCGCTTCCATCAAGTCAGCCAGGTCCAGGGCCTCGTGGGCATCATAATCTGGATCGTACTGCTCGCCCCACAATCCCTGCATCTCGTCAGCATCTCCCACTGTCTCTGCAGCCTCGTCTCCCTTGACAGCATGATCAGGGTCAAGGTCCCCTTCAGCATAACTCTCCATCACCTGCTGTGCGCCGACTCTAGCCCCCGGATTAACGGGTGCATCATTGAATCGCGGGCAAATTGGGTTTGTACCGATGTGCCCAATATTGCCGCACTTGAAGCAGGTGCGTGAGTCTTCGCTGTTCTGGGGTTACGAGGAGCAGACGGGTGGGGGTGCGGAGACCGCAGGTCGACTCGCCGGGGGACGGGATACCACTGAAGCAGTTACCCATCGGGAACCAGCAGGAATTGTGGCAGGTGGGCGCGGGGAGGGAGTTCCCTCCCATTGCGTGGCCTTCATCATTTCTTCCTTGGTCAATCCCGACCAGAGTTGCCTGGCGTTGGATCACAGTACCTCCAGGGGAGTGTACTCCGCGGAGAGCTGGCGATCCACCTTGAGTTTGTATCTGATGATGTGGGGCAATCCGGAGAGGAACCTCTGGTTAACCGTAAATTCACTGGGTACGTGGTTCATCTGGTTAGCTCGTTTAATAAGAGCTTCGGCAAATGCCTCAAGTGATGTGTCACACACCCTCTTGTCAATATCAAAATTTGGGAATTTGATCCATGTTATGTGTCACGAAGGGCTTTATGGAACCAAAATTTGTGTCATGCAGGCCAAAATCTCCCAAAAACACCCAGAAAAAACAAAACAAAAAAATTACCTCGGAGTTTTTGAAGGATTTTTCTGGCAGCACTAAAAAAAGCTGATCAAGGTTTACGACACAAATGATCTTCTGCTGCGCTCCAACGACGAGATTATTGTGCAAGGTCAGGAGGTCGAGTGTGCATCATCGAAAGCGGAAGCTGGTCGATTGGCGACAGAATATGGTGTCAAAGGTGTACCTCTCCTTTCCTATTTGAAATTTCTTTCCTTCCCGGGTTTGTTCCAATACGACTTCATGCATCTGATCTGGGAGAATCTAATCAAGAACTCGATTCTACTGTGGACTGGCGACTTCTAAGGGCTCGACGAGGGTGAGGGCAAATACAAGCTATGCAAGGCCATATGGGGGCTATAGGCCCAGTTCTCCCCCAACACAAATTCCCCATTTCATTGAGCTTGTTTGGCTGTTAAACATTTGCCTTCAATCTGAGATCACCGACGACGAAATCAAGGACGTTCCTGTAGGCTTTATCCGCTGGGTTGAAGCTCAGGCTTATGAGAAGTACCTCATCTATACTTCATATTCTGTTCATTACTACTCTTCGTTCTGCAGGATGTACTACCAGTTCAATGTTGAGAGATTACCGACATGCCCCCTCATGATCCACGCTCTACTTCACATTGCACCGGCCATCAAGTTTTCTGGGCCAGTGTGGTGTGATTGAGTGTTTCCCACAGGGTGCTACTGTGGAAGTCTCCAGCCCGGCATTCACAGCTGGAGATTCCGTTGGGCATCTGTTGATCACTATGTCCTCAAGAATGCTCAACTCACCCAGATAAAAGCACTTTGCAATGTTTACAATGAGCTTTCTCTCATGCAACCACACACTGAGGTCCCTGGGTCCCTCTTGGACCCATTTTGTAGGTCGCTTTTCTTCTTCTTCTAGATAGATATTGACGAGTTTCAGATCCATCCTGCATTCTTTCCAGATAAAGGACAACTCAAGAGTATTGTGGCTGTCCTGTCCACGTGATCCGGTGCCAAAATGCGTGACATTGACACCGCTCTCAAGGGTGCAGATGTGGAGGAATGGGGCAAGGTTCATAGAGTCAATTCTGATGCAGGGGACACAATGTGGTCCTTCTCTCTGAGAACAAGGGCAGATGTTCCAGGGATGCGACATACGTTCGCGTGAGTTTTCTCATTTGCTTATAAGTTTTATACTGACTTTTTAGTGTGCAGTATAACATGCTGGTCGATAAACAGGCCTGTTTCACCCAGCGTGCAGTTCAATTCGAACTGCAAACATTCTACGGCCAACTGACACAGATCTATCGGGTGCACTGCTGAGCATAAACATCCCAACAACCTTTATTTTTGCCGCTATCCGATCCTGCATCCTGGAAACAGATGATCTGGACCTTTGTGGCCTGGACATACACCATATTTCGCCTTGCGCCATGGTGGTCTCGATGTCATCGATATCACCAGCATGGTTGGTTGTGTTCAAGACATGAGTGATAATTGGGCACTCATTGATCGCAGCAGCGTCTTAGCATGGGCAGATGATGGAGAAGGGATGGTGACTGACTATTTTCTGTGGTGTCTGAATGCGATCAATTTCAGTCCCCAAACTAATTCTTGGTAATATTAGGGCCTCCACAGGTGACCTGGGCTCCCTAAAGTATTGTATTGTAGGTGATGAAAGACATGGACTGGCTTTGAAATGATTTCCAGACAATGTGGCTGTGTTGTGGCTATGTTGTCTACCCATAAGTATTTTCTTCTTCTCAGTCCCAGGTCACCTCCAGGTCTCAATCATAACACTGTAACATCCGCCTTTTCGGTAGGCCTTGCGGTAGGCCCATTTTTCCATTTTTCAGATATTGATTAAAACACTTTGAAAACACTACTACACAAACTGATTGACCTCGTAAGTACAGCTGGGTATGAACCTGCCACCCACATTGGTATCGAGCCTTAGTAAGCTTAGTTCCAACTTCCCACATGGTGTTCCGTAGTGCTACGTAGGACTGGGGGGCAGTTCTGTAGCACTAGACATCTGCATGGGGGTATTAGATTTGATTTGTAACAAAGTTTTGTTGTGAAATTTGATGAGGCTCCACTTTCATCTATTTCTGACAGTTCTTCTCAACGCTACTGTGTATACCATATTTTGAAATCTGTATATGTACATCGGAGAACTGTGTGGTGAAGGCCAGGACACTATCACAATAATTTACTGTGAGTTGTAAGAACAAGAAACCTGAGCGAGGAGTTTCTCAGCATTCCGGATTTTCCCGAGTTGGCTGGAGCGAGTCATTTTTCGACATCGGGTCCGTTTTGAAAGAGAAACCACTTTCAAACCAAAACCATCAACAGGAAGAAAGAGCGCTCTCCATTGATCTATAATCCAAAGAGTTTTTGGATGTGGTTCAACTGCCTCAATTGCTCATGAGGCCGTCGCCGGCAGGGCGTCAATTCATAGCAGCCACCGCTGCTGCACACACTGTACGAGGCGCGAACTCATGCTCGCGAAGGGTGTGCAGCATGTACGGCTTGCTGTCCAAATCGATCTCAATGACGAGATTGCCAGGCGAACCAATACTTAACAGCAGTGCAACAAGGGGCGAGCTAGTGTTCGTGCAGCACATTGGGTGTGCACCGGGGATGGTCGGGTTGTCGAGAGGTGCTAGGTGCGCAGTCACAGCTCCCGTGCTCGTGCGCGCCGTGTGGCATCGAGCCATCCCAGCTGGGAGGCACGAAGCGTGAGTTTGGAGTCCAGTGTTTGGACAGGCCACACAGAGACGGACGGTGAGTGTCGAATTGCTGGAAGGAATAGAAAAAAGATATGGAGACTCATCATGCAAGGTCGCCCGTGATATCTCTCCAGCGCCTCCGTCTCTGAATCACCACTGTTAAGGTCATGCTCGTGCCGATGGGCCATTGTGCGGATTTGACGGCGATGTTTGTACCCTGTGTATTTCCGACCCAGGTCTGTGCATGGGTGTGCTCGAGATGGGTTCACACATTTGGGTGCACGTGTCTACCGCTGGTGGCGCGACTTGCGCAGACCCGGCACACGGAAGGCATGGACATTGGCTGGACTCGGTGTGGCTCTGAACAAGTTGAGTCAGAACTTGAACCGACTATGCCGAAGCGCACGTGATGAAAGCCAACCAATACAAATATTTGTCTCAGCTGTCACCCTCTTGTCTTCTTCTACCACCTTCAAGTTCCTCTACTCTTCTTTCAGTTCATGACCATATGGTGTTCACATCATCCTGTTCTTCAGAGTAGACGGTCTGGGCATAACTTATGTCTCCCATATGTTATCTGCCGATCCCAGAACAACCTTCTCATCTGATTATCATGCACATTCTCGTTTGTGTGCAGCATTTAATACTGCAATGGGATCGCCGGCCGGTATACGCATTATGTGTGTAGCCTCATCTTCCTCCCATTCACCTGCGACTCAGCTTTTCATCAGTTGTCTGACTCCAGCCTGCTCTCGCCGGCGAGTTCTTCAAAACATCTCGAACCATGTATGCCTACTACTGGGACGCCCTTCAAGTTCGAGATTCTCTTGCAGTGTGTTCGTCTTGTCGACCGGGTCTCTCGACCGACTACTGAATACGCAACCTACACTTGCCGGCCCAAGACGAATCTCAACTTTTACATATATGTGCGCCGATTTAAGTTCTTTTCTCTAACCTTCAAGCTTATTGCATATCAAACCGCAAACTGTCCAAAATCAAATTCAATAGCTCTTTTGCGCAAACGGCTACCTCCTCCGACAAAAGATTACTTTGCTACCGATCGGGCCTTCTTCCTTCACTTCACGGAGTTCAACTGTGCTTGCCTGCTGGTTCCATTCTAACGGCTTTGCTGTGTCATGTGCGCACCATTTCGAGTGCAAGCCCTTCAATGTTCCATGTATCAAGACCGGTCCGTTCAACTTCCCTTCTCCGCTCAATCCTTCAGATACCAACACACTTTGCTTCTCAACTGACCTTCAAGTACCGACATTACTCTTATGCAAGTTCTCGGTTTTGTGTTCTCGGTTTACTCCATCGATACTGTGCTCCCCTCCGTTTTCTGTCGTATAATATGTAGAATGAGAATAACTTTCTGCAACTCTGTCTGATATCTGTCCTGTAAGCTGTGGCAGCCAATAGTAGCCAGATCATCATGTCTTTACAGCCCTCCTACGTAGCACTACATAGTGCTACGAAATATCTGCTTTGCGCTACAATCTGCTACGGTAGTGCTACGTAGCGGGGAGTGCTATCATTGCTATGCCGGCAGGGGGGCCGGGCCGGCCGTTACCGGCATCTTCTGCGGAGGGAATGTCTGACTACTGAAATATATATATCGTAGGTGCCTCCATCACCAAATCTGGAAAATAGTTGTCGGCACATACAACCGATTACAATTGCCGCAATTCTCATAATCCTCGCAATTCTTGTGGACCCTCAGGTAAGCCCTGATCTGCACGTGTGCATATCACGGTCCCCACAATTGTTGTGGATATCGCAAGCGCATATCTGGCATTATCTGGCCTTACGACCGAGCAGACCTGTTCCCCGTATTATAATTTATAATGCCTTGCGTTCACCCATCACAAACCGAAAGAAAATCGAAAGAGTTGTATTGCACTGAAGAGAGCCGACAAATGGTACTTGCGCTAAGGTACCTACGAACGGGCCGTTACGCACCAAGTGGGTACGGAGATAACCAGGGCAACATAGCATTGAGTAAATTTTGGTCTTGGTCCAGGAGCTTGTTTTCGTAGGGCCTTGTAGTTTGAATGTAAGGTTGAGGAAGCGAACCGTGATGAGAAACTTGCAGAGAGAGTGTGTACATGTTCGACGTTCTGGAGTCATGGCATTGAGGGAAACTTGTTCTTGTCTATGTTTTTCTTGCGGTGGGATATTTGAAATCCGGGTTTGATGAACTGAGCCAAGGTAAAGGGCTTGCCGTCTTCAGGAGAGGAAGTTCTGGAAGATCCTTAGGCTTGAGGTCTTGAATCTTGAATGCGACAGGAAGTCGTGAAGACGTCAACGTGGCCAGCGTTTGAGTTTCGCATTGGTTCTGGAACAGCGCGAGTGCGAGGTTGATACCATTGCTATCTCCCGTGTACTTGTGAAGCAGGCGGTGGGCCGTGGACATCCAGAAGGTAGCGGCCCGAAGTTGGATGGTGGGGAAAGAGACAAGAGCGCGATCAAAACCAACCATTTTCCATCAATCACGCCATGCGCGCACGGACCATCGGAGACTAAAATTCCCGATGACGTCCCCCGTGCCTCCCCCGCAATACTCAACGTTGTCAAAGTTGGTCATGTATTTAAACGGGTGAATCAAAGGAGGTCAACCTTGACAAAGGAGGACCGAAGGAAGAATCTTAACAGGTAGAAGTTAACCGTCAGTATTCACGAATCACGGCGGGACTCCTATATAACTGACGAGTGTCGACCCGCTCGGCAACGAACATGTCTTCGAAGGCAATAATAGTAGGTATTCAACCCAAATTCAACCACTGATTACTTCATTTTTAATCTTATCTGGCAGTGTTCTATGGAGGATTCATTGAGATTTTGGTATGTGTACGCAATCATTGCATGCTGCTCGCCAGAACATATAAGAATTGCCGGTGGTTGCTAGCGATTGCGAGTGCGTGTGAGTGTGCATCAGTATTGCGACCAAATCGCGAGCCTCACCTGGCCTTAGCTTGTTTTTCCAGATTTCGTGATGTCATACGAGCGCTACGAGCACTTCTGTAGCATGCCGTAGGGGGGTCAGGTTTTGCTGATGCAACAGTTCCCGGTCGGATCTTTTTTGTGGTTGCATGACGTTCATGTAGGGTTCCGTTGGCATGCCATTGTATAAATGGCAGGTCAAGGAATAGGAGTTTGAAACATGATGGAACCACAATCATCACGGCATGTCAGCGACGAGGGTGGTCACGGTGTCAATATTTGGCCCACGACCATTCCTTCAGCCGTCAGCTACCCGTGGCCACGAGCAGACGAACAATCTTGCTCCCTGAAAGTATGGACAGAGATATGTATGTCTGTGACGAAACTGACAAATTCGTGCAATCCCAATAGTTCCTGCATTGGCGAATCCTTAACGATGTCGATCCAACCACCGCAGTGGACCCCCAGTCAAATACGCACCATGGGTGACGGTAAATTCCTAGAATTCATATCAGAAGGGTCCTGGAAAGCAGTCAAAGTACGTCAGAACTGGACGGGTGTACTTTACCTTGTTCTCACCATCCAATAGAAAATGGGGCGGGAGCTCGCCAAATCAAACAAAGCGCTAGATTGCGCTGAAGTCAGAAAAGAGGTTGGTCGTCCCTTCCGTTTTCGGTTTTCGTCATCATCGGAGTACAGTGCCTGGACGAAATTCCAGCTTTAAAAGATTTTAAAGATCAATGGCCGTTGCGATTCTACATGCAAAAATATGTGTATTGCCGACAACAAAACACAAAGCACAAAGGACTACAACCTGGGCACCCCGAACAATTACAGTCTCGGAATAAAGACCCTATCAGTCATAACAACTGTGCACAGGTCGGATTATTTCCCCACTATTTCCCAGCACTTCGCAAATCCCCTTTTCTTTTCTGCTTCTAAGTCACTACAATTATCGGTCTGTCGAAAAGGACCGTCGGTGAATTGTTTCCCTGTGGATGCTCGCTTTTTCTCACTGTTACTGCAGCGAAATAGAGTCCATACAGCATCCACACCTGCCTCCAACACACAAAATGTGTGTATTTCAGTCAGTTCTGTCTTTAATCTGACGTGCGTAGGTCTCTGACAGATGCTTGGAGCGTAATCCACCATTTACGAGCACTCGAGACATCGTGAGTTAACTAATTCATACCGCCGTACTTTGCCTGCAATCCCATTCATCAGGATTTTCCTTGGGCCACGTTTCCGCAGCGGTGTCTGTTCTGTGGTTTTCGCCCTGGTATTCCCCGATGGGCGCAAATGCTCTTGTGTCGATTTTTGAAAGGAGATGATACGTTGCTTCAAATATTCGCCTCGGCTGGAGTCGAACATGACGTTGATTTGTTCTTACTTTTTCGACTCCCTCCTGCCACGCGGATTCAGTTTTTAAACACGCATTGGAGTAGTCAACTCTCGCCTCTCCAAAAAATTGAAGTGGAAGCTTTGCTTGAGGGAGCCGACTTAACGGCTATCGTAGGAAGTCACAGCGATGCTGGAAATGGAATCAACATCATGGCTGCCTTGGGGATTGAAAATCTCGAGGATTACACTCGCTTGATGGTAGGTTTCATTCCTGCGCCGTTTTTCTTTTTACTTGAGCCTCCAGTAGGGTCAAGTATTCTCGCAGTTTCGGTACACGCTGGATCTTCACAAATCATTTCATGAACAAGACACTGAACGGATCAATCTCCTTTTCGACGAGGTCACGATTCGTCTTGTAACCAACGTATCTCACTGACGAATGCCAGGTTCGCCAAGAGTTCCCAATCTTCAAGATGTTTCCCGATGATTGGCCCCTAAGATGCCTTGCCACGCAGTTCTTAGACAGCATCAGCCAAGCAGTGAGCACGGCTCACTACTTCGTGAAAGTCCTGAAACATCTAACAGTGCGCGGCGATGTAGCACAGTTGCTATAATGCCAATTTGTATGGCCAATCAAAGACCAGTTTAGGAGCTGTTCTAACACGGAACTTGATGGGAGAGCTGGTATCAGTCTTTAACGTACTGGGCCTGACATCAAGCGACCAGCTTCACAAAAACGGTATGGCAGGAAATAATCTGGCGAAGGTGCAAGAATTGGTCAAAAGGATGCATACTCGCCAGTTCCAGTTACCGATTCACCTCACGCCATTCCATTTTTTT
Organism: Mycena crocata; assembly: GCA_029281795.1. Taxonomy (NCBI): domain Eukaryota; kingdom Fungi; phylum Basidiomycota; class Agaricomycetes; order Agaricales; family Mycenaceae; genus Mycena; species Mycena crocata. Next base: position 462,262 of record JARJCP010000012.1, on the reverse strand, counting down.
TTGATTAACGACGTCTTGGAGCGCGGAGTAGGCTACATGTAATTCCCCAGAACACTATATTATGTCCTCCATTCACAATCGCAATCAATGGGTGAATTTATTCAATAACAGTCGATGGACTACTCAGTACCACATGTTTGACTCAAATGATCTGGCCGCCATCCAGCAGTTCCAGTGTTTTGTGCTACTCTGTCTGTACGTACATAAACGAGGGCTCGATCTGTTGCACGGGAACAGAAACCAATTAAGATAGATGCAAACGGTACCAGAAACTATGTAATGATTTATGGTTGCCTGAATCTGTTACAGAAACCAGAAGTTTCTGTCACGTTTCCAGACCACCCGCCGACAACCATCCGTTTCGGTCACGGTTTCTCCCGACCCAAAACTGCTCCAGAAACTCAAAGTTTTTGGAACGGTTTCCGTACGCCTTGTTGTTTCGAAACGGCCCCAAAACAATAGTTTCAGGAAGAACTTCGGTCGCGCCGAATCAATAAGTTTGTAGGTCAGTTTTGACCGGCCGAAACTGACGTTGAATCTTAAAGTTTCGGGCGGCGGGAACCACGGCTGCGGCTCATCTGCAGCTTCAAATCGTCTGTAACCGGCAGGCTGCAGCTTAATGTATATTGGATTTTTTTTCTCTTTCACAATTCACAAGCTAGGACCGCAACCAGGTGCTGGAAGAGAGACAATTTGAATATGAATTCGAACGGCAAGGCAGAGTGACGGCAGTTGGACGCTTCAGCAGTATAGTGATTTCATGTCATACACTGAATTGCTTATTGAGATTGTGCCAGCTATCGTCTTCTCGATTTCCCATTGATTGACTGGAGTTGGCACTGAACGCCACTTAGGCTCATCAGTGCGTAAATTGGGCTACATTGCTACAACTGCAGCTGCAGGGAAATATGAACCTGTTGTAATTAACCCTATCGCTGAGCAGCAACGCAACATCGTTTTTCGTGAAAACCCTCATCAGCAACTTGACAAGTTCTTTCCTGGCGACTTTTCAGGGCTTTTTGGTCTTGACTCTTTTTCGGTCACTTTTGCCAGGCCCTTTTCTGGACTGAATATCTTTTGGTGACTTGGCCCTCTTTTAACTTCTCTTTGGTTTACTGGTTATCTCGTCCCTTTTTCCACTGGGCCAATGTGCGGGAACCTTATGTTCAGTCCCGTTAGGAGCCTCTATTTTGCTTTTGGCAGACCAGAAGAGGCGTGGGATACCTGCATCCTGTGCAGGATGGGTTTTTGACGGCACTTTCTTGCAGTCGTATTTTTTGTTCATTTCGTGGCAGACAAGTCACTTTGAGCTTCAAGAAGAGACCATTGTATTAAATGTACAAGTTACATACAATATATTTAGAATGCAATCTCGTGTGAGTGATGGTCGGCGTATTTATTTACATAGAAGGCTTCGAAAGCGTCCAAAGAGTCTGAGAAATCAAAATTGTCGACCGGGACAAATTTCGCTCCTGCGACACCGATAAGATGTGCGCCACGCAGCAGCGAGTCAATGTGCACAACAGCCAGATAAGGCTGTGCAGCGTCCCCACCCTGACGGCGCAAAAAATCAGGTTTCACGATCCACATGCCTGTATCCGGACAAGGATCCACACCGTGCGCCGAGAACCAGTGCACTAAGGCGCACGGATAGTCGACCCCGCGAAATTTAAATCTGAACAAGAGGCGTACACGCGCTGCGTGTAGGCCGCGAAAGCCGGGAGCCTCGGGGTCATGCTCAATGAACACGCAGTCATACCTGGCGGGGCCACGATACCACGACTTGGCGGCACGTATCCGCTCATGGTGCATTCCCCCAATGCCGCTAACGTCGCTGGGAGCATAGAACACGGCACGCGCCGAGTTGTAGATGAAAATGCGCTCTGCGAAGTCAGGGCACCGGGCAAGAGGGATAGGATCACCGGATGCCAGTGCAGCATCATCGGGGTGAAGCTGCTCGAAAAGGAATCGACGAATCAACTCGTGGAGGCGTGGCTGGCCAACGTATACCGAAAGCTGGTGCACATCTCGGGGTACCTTGCGAACTGAAAAGAATTGCATTGAGAAAACACGGCCATTATCAACATTTTTTGCTAAAACTCACCATAGGTTTTCGCCAATTTTACTTCCCCAAGACATGTCGGTCCCGGTAGCGCCCCTTGATCGATGCGCTCGTCGTTAGGATCATCGGACGGAGCAGGAGGGGGTGGCGGTGGAAGTAGAAGCGGAATGAGGGCACCATCCATCATTCCCCGAGCCGTAAAATCGACGCGCGCAGCTGCCAACTTGTCGAGTCGCTGGTTTGTCAGAAGCATCTGACTCAGCGGTTTATTGCGGTTCGAGCGCCGATATGGCTTTTTAACGGCTTTGATGTGCTTTGATTCCGTGATAGACGAGCACAGACCATTGGGGGCACCGAAAGCCTGAATCCACGAGCGGTAATGCACCATGGAGTGTTGGCGGGGTAGGGAAAAACCGTCGGGTCGGATGGTGCGAAATATCTCACGGTTTACATGGAACCGGTCCACTTCCGCATCTATGGCGAGAAGAGTGTCCTCGTCTACCACAGAGCGACGAACAAGGTGGCAAAATTCGATAACAGACGCGACCGCTTGAACCATCTTACTGGGGACGTGGCCAGCGATGGCGGGGAGGTAAACCTATTATATCTGTCAGTATGTGGTTCCTAACGCGCAGGAAAATATCAACAGGCCTTCATTAAGCCCTTCGAATCATTTCCCGTCCATTGTTTAAAGCCTCGTCCGACGGGGAAGTGACGGAGGCCAGGAAACGATGGCGTCAATGCGATACTGAAAGGAGAGTATAAATAATTAATAAATCAAGTGGAGCATGCAAAAACCTACCGTCTGTCAATATCAGCCAGTATCCGCTCCGCCTCTGCTTTCTCGTGCGCTGCCAGGATGTACTCTTCCACCCAATCAACAATATGATCCTTGAACGTTCCTTTAATAATCTGATGCAGAAGATCCATCGAGATTAATTCGTGGATGTCGGCCCGCGGGAAATCGGCGGTGAACGGCTTCAGAAATAATATTAACGATGAATCATGAAAGGCTACGTAGATAGAAGACGCACAATTATATCCCCTACAATACCGAAATCGTCCCAGAGCTCCTTGAGTGTCAAGCCCTCTAGCAAGGCTGCGGTATGCTCTGCGCATCGGCGCGCACTATCCCGGTCGAGATCGTGAGCAGGGGAAAGACATCTAGATAAGGCGTGAATTTAAAATGAATTAAGCCAGTTTCAAAGCTTACCGAGCGCAAAATCCCTGAACAATACAGGCAAGTAGTGCCTGTTCGGGGTAATCGGCGATGTACGGACCTAGCCCGTAGATGGCGCGGCGAAAATGACCATCGGCGCATCTTGTGACTCGGGCCTTCGTCATGTAAGGCTTGAGCGACTGTAGAATCCGGCGAATTGATGCATGGAATAACTGGCGCCGGAATTTTCGGAACTCCTTGCTATTCGCGTACTGACGAGTCGCTGTTTTCATGTTCAATACCACTCTAAAACCGAATTTATTTCGACAGACGTACTTTTGGGAATGGAGAGAAAGGCCATACAGGATAGAACGTCCCGATGTGCACGTCGCGTTGAGTTAAAGACCCCACCGTAGAAGGGGTAGAACTCGGTGTTACCAGTCCCGACTGACACGGTGGTCTTGTCGCTACCGAATACACCCGGAACGTACATCGCACCGTGTGACTCGGGATCTGCGGCGGCAATTTTGTCCTAAAGAATAACAGAAAAAAATCAGCCGCGCACACAAGCGGAAAATAATGACGTACCGCCTGTTCCCAGACCCAGTTACCGGAAAACAAATCGGTAAATTGGCGCTTGCCGTTCTTGAAGATACGCTTAGGGGCCCAGTCCATCTCGTCCTTGAAATCGGGATTAGCGAGTTGTTTCTCGAATATCGCTAGCGGCGACCGAAACCAGACTTCGTATGTCTCCGTCATCCACACTGGAACGACACCCGTCTCAGGAAGTGGCCCAGTATATTTAACGGAGAAGGATTCCCAAGGGATGTCACCCTGCTGAATCGAATCGATGGTAGCGTAAAGGTCTTTGTGGTCTGCGAAGGGAGGGTCGGATCCCTCGTATAGCGCGGCGAGGAGCTGCGCGAGACGATCAACACCCTTGGTTGACATCTCCTCACGGGTATACAGAAATTCCGCGAACTCAAACTCGGCGCGACTATCAAATGGGGAGAAATCGTCGGCATCACGCTCCTCCCATGGTGGCGGGGGAGCACCGGCAGGTAAATCGAATCCTTCTGCGTCGCATGGAGTACCTAAAATTGTGGTAGGCTTAGGATCGAACATTTTGGGATGGTGCTAAACATACCATCTAGAATTGGATGCCTCTCAATAGTGGTTCCCTGCGCTGCGGGCGGAACGATTGGGTGCGGTGGCGGTGACCGGGGCAGCTCAGGAGAGGGAGAGCGAGAGGGAAAATGTGGACTCGGAGGTCCTGCGAAATCATCTGAAGCGGGTGGTGGACTGTCATCCCGATGGTCGGCGGCGGGTGCTGCGGGCTGGAGAGTTGCCGTCGGAAGGGTGGGATGGGCAGCGTCACGGTGCTGAGTAAGGCCTCCGGCTGTCTTGCACAATTTTGGACAGTCGGGACACGGAAAGGCGGCAGGCGTAAATCTTCGGCGGCGTGTAGACATGTGTGCGCAATGGGACTTGTACGAAAATACGAGAACTTGAAATATTAGTGAGGATTCCGGTGCAGGAATCCCTAGCCCTGGGCCAAGGGTCAGAAGTGGCGCGATAAATGTGGATTAATCAGAAATCAGAAATCAGAAATCATATGCAAAGTGCAGTGCGAGGTTTCGGGGCCGCCATCTCAGAAAGAAAGATGACTCAGTCACGCCATACGTTATCTCTTTCCTCCCGCTATCATGGCCAAGGCCAGAAAAAACGACCAGCCACCACCGATGGCAGGCTCTATGGCACTCCGACCTGGCCGCGACAAAAACCCGGGCAAACCCGATAAGCCCCGAACCACGAGAGGAAAAGGCGCAGTTGAACAAGACAAGCAGGTGAAGGCCGACAAAAAGCGCGAGGCTGACGATGCTCGCCAGCAGGGCATTGAAAATGCTGCAGCCATCGAAAACCGAATCACTGCGGAGGACAGGCAGCGGGAAGAACATGCGAATCGCGCCCCGCATCTGGATCTCACCAAGGTCTTGCGTCCGCGACCCCAAAAATCGGCACCAGAGGAGCACCGGGAGGACAACGGGGAGATATTAATTACCCGTGCTGCATAGAATTGACTATGATGTCCTCGCAGATGCCCCGGTCGACCCATGCTCTGACGGTCGCGGCAGCAGCGACGATTTCCAGCCAGACGATAAGAACCTAGCGGAAGATACTGACAACGACATGGATGTGTCTGAAAATGAGAATGCGGGAGGCGCCAAGACCGGTCGTAAGAAGAAGCGGGCCAGGGGAGATATACGGGCAGCTGTGGACGCGGAACGCGTTGCCCAGGGAGGTACAGTCGACAAGAGAAAGGCCCCTCCTATCGCGTAAGTCTTTCGTTTTCTGTGTGAGTTGTCACTGATTATTTTCAAGGTCAAACTCGAAGCCCAATAAAAGGGCGAAGAAGGCGACGGTCGGTGGGATTCGCGTCGATTGGGAGCGCGGAAGGACGCCTGCGATACAGCCCACGCCCTCTGTGAGCCGCTCGAGGTCCACTGGCTCCGCCATGTCGTTCCACAGCCATCGCCGCAGCGCTTCCAGTGACGCCGACTTTGGACCCCCAGGTAGTGATTCCAGTGCCATTGGCGGCATAGCATCCGACGAGGACGATGGGGACGAGCGCAGCGCTGTTGCTGATAACCACGACAAGGCCCAGACGGCGCGTAAGAAAGTAAGTCGGTCGCTGTGTGTTTCAAGGCAGTGACTTCCTAATTGGGATATGTGTCTGTGTTTATTTCACAGGTCGTCTCCATCGCTGGCATCGTCGAGACCGAAGCTCCTGGTCTCGTTCCTCCACGCCGCAGCTCCAGCAGGATCCGCAAGGCAGATATCACCCTCTCCCACATTCCTGAAGTTGCGCGGCCCATCTTCCGCAACGTCTTCGTCCCCAACCTGCTCGCTCTCGTCGGCACCCTGAAAGCCTGGAAGGATCCCACCCCAGCAGCTATCATCAAGCTCTGGAACGACGCAGTTGCTAAGGACCACATCGGGTTCTCCTTAGACCCCGAGCAGGCTGGAGATGCCGACCTGATTCTAATCATCGTGAAACTCGTGCGTGCTAACTACTCAGACACATTTACTCTTACTTCATCCTACCCAGGCCCAGGACAAGATCGATGGCTACCGGCACAGATTTGCCGACGTTGCTGTCTCCACCCTTAAAATTATCTTCGCCCACAACAAAAGTGAGACACCCGCACAAATTGCCGAAGATGTCGAATGGTACAACAAAGGCAACGACCGGTCCCGAGTATTCTACTACCGGGATATTATTGAGGATGAGGAGACTGGGAAGATCAAACACAAGGTGCGCTTCGCTATGATATGTCGATCCCGATCTCACAATGTGTGCAAGGGGATATTTCAAAGTTATCTTTGTGCACGCGTGTTCGCTGTTCACTGCGCCGCGACGACGGTCAAGGAGGATGTCGGCCCTGTCGCCTTCGATGCCAACCTGCGATCGACCTGGCCTATCGGTGCCATGACGCTCGGCATTCAAGCGGTGCGTACAGTCATGACAGTACTATCACACATTCAATCTGACTTGTGTTTAGATCAAACGCGCGCTCAACTACTATGCGACGGGGAAGCTCATCATCCCGTCAGCAAGCCTCGGCCACTTCTCCAAGACCAACTGGGCTGACCACAAGTCCTACGACGAGGGTGTTGCAGTACCGAAGCTCAGCGCGTCCGCCATTGCCATTGTCTTCAAGAAGTTGGAGGTGGACCAATGGCAGAAGATTATGGCGGCAGCCCGGGCCGCTACTGTGGTGCGCGACGAGCCGCCGGAGATCATTGACATCGACGCGGAGTACGCTGTTGATGATGATTTCGACATCGTCGATGACGATTCTGATTAGGTGTGTCCTCTGTATTCATTGTTTGCTTCCTCTCAAGTCTCACACTGTTGTTTCCAGATATTCGAGTCTCAAGCTACTCTCGCTGATCATGTATGCGTACTCTTGTTCTCACCGTATCTCTGTCCATCTTGCACATACCCTCCGTAGTTTATGCCACGTATGCCCCTTATGCACCATCAATATATGCCATGTTTATGCGAGATTTCTGTGCGGAAGTGATCAAAAAAGCCACTTTTATGTGATCTTGATGGCAGCGTTTTTGCGCACTTGGCACCGTCTTTTCTGTCTTTTGCACTTTTTCAAGGAAACGGACCTAGCCTAAAAAAGAGGAAACATCTTTTTCCTCTTGCAGAGCTTTGGTCACTTTTACCGCTTGGAAAAGATGCAAAAGATGCAAAAGGACGGCTTGTCAAGTTGCTGATGCTGCTGAACTGTACCGCTTACCGCCCAAGCGCAGAGCGCTGCCAGTGTACGCTTGCGGCAGCTCAAACTAAAAACATTTTTTTTTAATAGATCCTCAAACTTGAAAGTTCCATTCTGCGAGTATCTCTCGAAGGCTTTAGCTTGGCTGCTGCCTGATCGCATTAACACTTGTATCCAACTTGTATCACCCGCAGCGGTCATCCCTAGCGGCTGGGAAGATAAGCGGCAGCTGCAACATTGATCATTTGATTTATAATTTCGGCTCTCAGGCGAAATTAGGCTCGGTACTGGTGTCAGTGGGCGAAAATAAGAAAATAAAGAAATAAAGATATGAAAATATTGCTTGAGAGAGCGGGAATTTCCGGAAGCTTCCGAACTCTCCGATCTTGCCCAGCCACCATCTGGGATACCAAAAAAAGTCAAGAAAGATACTGTGCTTGGACCGGGCCGTACAATTTGAGTGCGGAGGGTCATTTTATAAGATTCAGCTGGGTGCCCATAATTTTCGTCTGATTTTTGGAGCCGTGGTGATTCGTTAATAAAATTCCAAAGTATATTCGGATAGTGAGCGGAGTTACAAGATAGCAAGCGGAGTTTGAATTCTGCCACACACCGCCCTCGAATTTGTCTTTTCCCCGCATTTCAGCACAATGTTTTCTTTGCGGTTATTAGCCTCTTGTATCATTCTGAGGTCTTTTTAGGCCACTGGCTACCATATAGTCTCCAGTGTAGGCTGCCAACTACAGCCACTAAAATTGGCTAAATTTGGGGGTGATGGCTTGTTCCCTTGGATTTAGATGATAGAAAAGCACCATGAGGCCCAAGACTAATGCATACCAGAAATCTGCAACAGAATGTTCATTCCCCTTGCATCCGGTCATCCATTTCCCAATGTTGAAAAGCCAAGTCAACCCTGCATTTTTCGATCTCAATCGTTATTTTCATGCCTGTAGCTTCCAAAACAGCTTCCCTGCAACAAAGGCACATCCCACAGACACACTATGCAATAAATAACTCAGTTTGGGCCTGGATTCTGGCTACAAGATTTTTTTTTTCACCACCTGAAAGTAATGTGGTCAGTGCTGGGATTCGAACCCTCACACAGTCCTCCGCCCGCTTACAAATTCAAACTCCGCTCGCTATCCAGATACCGCTATTCCCCACTGACATCAGTATCGAGCCGAAATTATACCAAAATTATACCATAATAAAAAAGACGAACCAGCCTGCGAAGCCCTGGCATATATTTTGCGGGCACATGGCCGGCCGCATTAGTTTGCTGTCCTCTGCTGTCCTGAGCCTCCACCGATAACGTGATACACCGGGTCCTGGAGTGCACGGGGCAGTGCCACTACGACGATAGTCTGGCAGCAATCGTCCGGCGACGTCCCCGTACTCGACATCAACGCAGACAATGTCAGCGGCACATGGATAACCGTTGGTTATCCACCATCACCGGGGCCGACGCCTCGCCCCCATCTCGTCCTCCGTGTTCAACTGCGGCCATATATCAAACCTCCGAACCAGCAAAACACGCACCTCCCTGCCTTCGACACCACTCCAAGCACCCCCATCACCGAGCATCACCGCCTTCACCAACCCAATTGACCATCGGCGCAATCACGTACCCCATGCTCGAGCACGGGCATGAGCCCGTCACGGTTGATGCTGTACACCGAAATTAGTATCTACCAATGCATGTGTGGCAGAACACTCACGCGACCATCGATTACTCCAGCCCGGTCAACAGATGTATGAGCGTTTTGCGCAGTTAGGGCATCACAATGCCAGGTCGCGTTTTGCCGTGCGCTGTTGGGTAAGTTGGGTTACGATCAACACTCCTGAGCGCGGGTGAATCTGAAGATGTGCTCACCTCGATCAACGCCATCGCCTCACGCTCATGCGCGATGAACAAGTTCCGCACGGACCGACGGTCTCCGCCTGTGACAGGTACCGGTCGAACTGCTCGTTCAGGAAGCCGAGCACGATGTTGCGGAGGGTTGGGTTTACCAATGCATCAGCATGCATTCAATCTAAGTATCGGTGCAGTGGAAGAGCCCCAGCTCGCAAGTCCGGAAGGGCTGCCGAGCAGCTTTCACGAAACCACCGAGTTGACATAAGCAGACTCGGACCAGTGGAACTCACCAGGATCAGCGTTCACTTGGCACTCCCAACTGTCAATGGCTTCCCCAGCCCACGGCTCACCACATCCACCGTGAGCCCGCTCTTCTGGTACCCCACCCTGTCATCCCCATCCCCATCGCGGATTCCTATGCGAAAGGGTGTTAGCCAGGGCTAAAACTGCGCGTACGGAGAGTAGTCGAAATAAAAATCCACGGTGCAGTGGGTTCGTATGTAGGAGGGTTATATCCTGTCTGCGTGCAGAACGAGAAACCCGGCCCGTTGATGCTGAAGTTCACGAAGCGATTGCCCCCAGGCTTCACGAGGGAATTTCCTTCAGCGGTAGGAACAACTCTGAAAACGCAATGTCGATCAACTCAACGGATCAAAGGGATTGAGGAGTGAGAAAGAAAACACAGATGCACTATAGTCCTCCTCCCCTCCCGTCGAGATACCAAAGAGACGACAACACACGAGCGCTGCTCGCGAGGCGCACCTGAGGGGTGTTGTCCTCTACGTACGGTGGCGTGTTCGTCTGTGGAAATTCGGTGAGGATGTGACTTGTGGAGGATAGGAAACGTTAGTCTTCAATGTTAGAGCAGGGTGAAGAGCAAGCTTACTAAGAATACGCGGGGAGGGGGAAAGGGAGATATGCGAGGATTTCAAGATCCAAGCGTATCCAAAATAAATGCCCGCATCCTGGAATCATCCAGCGATTGGCAAGCAAGAAAGCAGGCTTCGGGGACACGCGAGCTTATGCACCTCGATGCATTGCCAACTCGACCTCATTATTGGACATGTTTGACTCCTGCTCCAGACTAAAAAAAAAGTGCGAGTGAGAAGTGGAATGGACACCTTTCAAACCACGCGGTCGACGAGTGGGAATGGGCATAAATTATCAGTGGGACGCGTGATCCTCAGTGGGACTCAGAGTTGATCGGTGTGGGACTCAACATTTCAACAATCACAACACCCCTCAGATGTGACATGATTATTAGATCAGGCGGGCGTCAGGGACGAACCAAGGATGGACTGGGCATTGTTATCTAGATCTCGCTGTTATCTCATTCCCATCTTGCTTCAGACTTCCACCATGTTTGAAGCAGCAGCAGGTATTTTACTGCAAGATATCAAAGCATACAGGAACTTTGTGAGTCTTCCTTTCATATTTTCAACGGTCGTACTTGACGGTTTCCACTACGGCCAGGCATTTCCCGAGGCGCTCAGAAATCCAGCGAATGATCCCTTCTTCTCGGTGGAAAATGCCACGTCGTGTATCACATCCTTTGGCTTGCAGCTCTACCTCGAGCAGGAGGATACAAGAGCACCTGCTACTTTGCTGTGGTCACCCGATGATGTTTCCACAACCCAGCTAAAAGTGTATCGGAACTATGTGTGCTAATCATACCTTTATCTCATTGTTTCACGCTGACCTGAGTCCAAATTGTGTAGATGCTCAGCGATGAATTCAAGAATCACACATTTTTCAACCTGGAAAACACAGAGACATGGATAAATCCCGTCGCATTTCAGGTGTATATGGAATCACATTACGGGTGCTTCGAGGAGTACTGGAGCACCCGGGAGACCCCTTTCAGATCCCGGGCTGCATCTTCGATTTCTATGGCCGGAACCCATGCAGGTAGCTGTCCATCTATTGCTCCTTCGTCTCGGGCCAATTCTCCATCGTCGCTCCCTCATTCTGAGAGTTTTTCGCGTCCCCCTAGTGCATTGTCTTTTGACGGCGTCATTCAGTTTGATGATGCTGATGAGATGGCCTCTGTCGCGTTATCTGGAGCTTTTTCTCGCCCCTCGAGCGCTTTTTCTTTCAGCAACGGTGGCCCGATTGATGATGTGCTGCTCCTGTTTTACCTCCACTTCCAATCGAGTCTACTACTGCTGGCGAGCCGGTTTTCGATGCGGGACCAACCGAATTTCAACGCGCATTGCACCCCATCCAAAGCGACACACCTCTTCTCACCAAACCACCCAAACGCAAGGGCAAATCTAGGAATACGTCTGAAAAGATTTACATCACTAGCCAACTCAAGCTCGACAAAATACTTGATATTTTGAAGGTACCGTCGATGTGGGATGTTCTGCACGGCTCTGCAGTATGTATATCGAGTTGATACCAGCAACTCGATGAAGTTGCTGAAGGACCCTGAAAATACCCCGAAATGTTAGGTCCCGACTTTGCTGAAAGTGCCATTTTTGTCCAACAACGCTGATCGGTCCGAACTTAGCCGGATGTGATGGCATCACCCTGAGAGGGTGATTTCCAGCTCCCACGTAGTGTTGCCGTCGGTGTGAGGTGACATCGATTTGTAACTCGGATCGGCCATCAAGTTGATGAACTCGCATCGACTCGACCTGTCGAGTTACACACCGGTGTGAAGCGAGTTGGTGCCATCACTTTCCCATCCGCCAGAAAAGTGACACGTGCAAGTCTGACCTCACAGCCACAGCCATCACACAATGCACTTGAGAAAGGATGCGGTGTATAGCACCCCAGAAACAATTCAAAAGCCTCTCCAAAATTCTAAAACGGGCTACTGATCTATCGTCAACAGGTTTTTCAATATTTAGCTGTCATATTAAAGTATACAGCCAGTAACTGAGGTTTAGGACGGCATAGCATGCATTCTTATACAAAGAAAAGTTTTACAATTATTTCTAACAGTAGGATATGTGCTTGTGATGACTGGACACCCTTGAGCTCACTCAAAACCTCTTACTCGCTCTGGTTGTAGGCATCTCGACCATGTGCATCTAAATTGGGTAGCGTGGGAGTGATGGGAGGTCCAACTCGAATCAACTTGATGCGTAACTCGCATCAACTCAACCAAGTCGAGAGCGGCGTTGATTGCCAGACACTGTGAGACGCCAATGGAACTGATCCCCTTGCCAGAAGGCATCTTGGCGGGGATGCAGATGTCTGGCCAACACTGAATGTGTACTTGATGTTTCTTGAGAGCGCGCTGCAGCTGCGGAGGCCACACTGCAGATCAGTTTGGCCGTATTAGCATCCGATGTCGTAGATTATGTGATCATATCTGGCTTTCCCGAGTACGTCCACGCGTGAGTGCTTCGTGCCTCCGTGAGCGTCTCCAGCGCGCAATGGCCGTCCAATTCGTCCCTGCGTTCGTTATCTTCCACACGTCAACGCCGGTGTCAGCCAGGCACACCACAGAGAGCCTGTCGATGATGCCGCGCTGCTCCTTGTTGTAACCCGCCTGCTGTCTGAGGGATCCCTCGGACTGAGCAGCCTTGCACGCTTCTTCCGGTAATCCCTTGAAGTTGCGGCGTGGAGCCTTCCCCAACTTGACGTCGGAGGCCTCCTGCGGCCCCGCATTTTCTTTGACATCACGCTTAACGGTTTCGAGGAGGTGGTCTGTGCTGCTATTGCTGGAGCGAAATGTCAGAATTCTGCACGTACAGGTATGTGGAACACTTACTATGCACAGCTCTTCAAGACACCAATGATGTCGTTCAAGTTCATGGGCATACAGTTCGCCCACTGCAAACAAGTGTTAGTAACAGGGCCGCATGAGATTGAGATCCCAGACGCACCTCCTTCACCCCTGCCATGAAGTGGAAGTCCCCAAGCCCGGAATCTTTGTTAGCACCGGAGCCACAGGCCAAAAACATCGACTCAAATCTGTAGGTGCGCTGTAGGTTGTCCATCTGTCAGCACATCGCAAAAGGAAGGGGGCAAGGGGACTTACAATGGTCCTCAGCTTCTCAAACTGCTTCAGAAAGTTAACCTGGCGGCCCGCCATCGTCTCGACCTTCTCGGCTGCATTCACCTCGTCAAACTGGCGAAGGATCACCTTGTGGTTCGGCAGCTGCTCGCAGAAGAGAGCGAAGCCCTGCCTTTGCTCAGGCATGCTCATGGGGCGCCACTCTGACTCGGGGGTTCCCTCCACCCAGACGAATGTCGGGTCGAGGCGCTGCCGCTCTCCAACACGATACTCCAGGGTGTTGCACATAGACTGGTACAGATTCCACGAGTTGAGGCTGGAGCCTTGGTAGAGGCCGCTGTAGTGATTGAAGCCTCGCATGACGTGGTGTTGCGAGTAGCCGGTTGCGGAGCATGATTTCGTAGCTGTTTTCCAGGCGTTCCCTCTGGTCAACACTGGGGCGGCCTCCTGCTGGGGTCGTCACGGTCTCTGGGGCACCCGTAGCAACTCGTCGTCGTCATCCTCCACCACCGGCACACTTCCATCCTCCTCTGTCTGTGCATTGAGATCTGCAGTGCCTGGCGGCTGTGCAAAGGATGGGTCCCAGCCAGGCGGAGGGGGGAAGTCCGCCGCCTCCCATTCGAAATCTTTGATGTGTAGTGGCATGCGCGGTGGTGGCGCAGGGGTCGACGATGGAGGCGTGTGTGGCAGCGTAGTTTGTGGGGGAGGCGGCGGAGGCGGCACAGGCGTGGAGGGTGGTGTTGGTGGTGGTGGTGGTGTCGGTGTTTGTGGAGGAGGTGGTGGCAGTGTCGGTGTTCGTGGAGGAGGCGGCGGCGGCATCGGTGCTCGTGGAGGAGGCGGAGGCAGAGGCATTTGCGGAGGAGGAGGCGGTGGCGGCGGGCCCATCAGGGGCAATGGACGCTGTCTCCACCCCTTTGAACTGTTGCTGTACCCCCACTGGTAGCCAGGCTTTGGCGGCGGCAAGTTAGGGCGGGGAGGGGGCCCGAGTCACTGGAGCTGGGATAACACCGGAGGCCTCCGATGGTGGAAGCGATGGAGGTGGCGACAGCTTCTGCGTGCGGATTGGACGCTGACTCCACTCGCCCGGTGTTTTGTGGCGTGCCCACTGAAATCCAGGTTCGGGTGGCGGCCGAGGAGGGCAGGAAGAGGGCGTAGGAACCGGCATATTGTTAACATCGGAGGCCTTCGCCGTTTCCGGGTGAGGCTTTCCGGGAAGCTTGATCACCGGCCTGCCTGCAGCAACCTTGCCAAGCTTGCTCAGGTCGAGCCATTTGCTGTTGGGGAACGCAGTGGGCTGCTTCCCTATAGCCGCCGGTGCGACGTCCGAGGGCACCATGACGGGTTTTGATCTCGCAGGTTTCGGCGGCGGGGTGACAAGGGGAAGCTGGTGGGAGGAGGCAGGGGGAGGAGCAGTCCCTCCTCCGCAGCGCGTGGCTGCACGCTGAATCAAACCCTGGTCGTGTTTGGTCGGTGTGACCGTCTTGCGCAGCCACGAGTCACATTCCTCGACGGGACGGTCCTGTGCACGTCCCCTGCCCCCTACCTGCTCCTCCAATCCATCACCCACCTCCTCGTCGCTCGAATTGTTGGCATCCTCGGGATCAGGGTTATCATGGAGGGAGCGGCGGGTGGGAAGGCATGTGATGGAGGGTTGGGAGAGACGGGGATGGTGGGCGGGCGCATCAGGCAACAATTTGGTGAGCTCGTCCTGTTCATCCTCTCTATCATGCTCGTTGTCATCAGCTGTATTGAGGCCCCTGCGCAGCCACTGCAGATGCTTTCTTGCGGAAGGCAAGAAATTCGCTTCTGTGTACGGGAAGGATCCGATGCCGGTGAGCACATCGCTGAAAATGTCGCTGCCAAGCGACATTTCCCCGAGGAAAGAGGTATCAGAGATGGAAGCGAGGGTGGGAGGTGTGGTGGGTTTCCCATTGGGTGAGTCGAAAACGTCGGAGGCCACCTCTGGTGCAGCGTTTTGGAAAGCCAGATGGGTGGGACGTTCGGGTGTTGCTTCTACGCTGCTAGCGTAGCCTTCCAACGTGTCAAAGACATTTTGTTCGGGGCTGGCGAAGTCCATTGGTGTAAAGACTCGTCCTGAGGGAAGCATTTTATTATTTTGATTCACAAAGGAAGGTAAAAAACCCACCCGTTGGGAGATATGATTAATTTTGCTGAAGCGAGTGGATGGGAGCCAAGAAGCAGCCTGGGGAAGAGTTTGTTGAGCGGGTCGGGGCAAAGTAACTCAAACATGAGTGCACTTACGACAAAAAAAGATGCACCGAAGGAGGCCTCCTATGGGAATGGAAAAAGGCAAGAAAACGAGACAGAGGTACAGTGCTGAATGAGAATCAGCTATTTAGCCATTCTGCAAGTGTTTGTGGCGCACCGGAACTGAAAGCAAGACGATGGAGGGTGCCAAAAGCAAGACAACGGAGGGTGCACGAGGAGATTTCCCGAACGCGCACCAAGACCGTGCATGCGAGCAAACTTGATGTGTAGAGACAGGGAGTGGGTTCTGGGCAAAAGCAAAACAGACAAAGAGCATGTTGCTGTGAGACAGCGAGCACAGGCAAGGATAGGTGATGGTGACTGAAAAAAGAGAGGCAGGAACCCTAACCCCAGTGCGATTACATGATGTGATGGCGGCCTCCTTTGCTCCTACTCCTCCTACGCCGCATTCGTCGGTGCCTCTGGACGTAAGGCGGTGCTCATTAAGCACGTCACCTTACCTCAACCAGGAGCCAATCACCGAGCGAATAACCATCCACGTATCGCTCTTTTTTTACCCTTCACATTTGTCGTGTCTGCAACACTCCCTCTTGGCGGTGGAATTCAACAAAATGACTGCCCCCACCCAATCCATTTTAAATCAGATTTTTTGGAGAGGTTTTAAAAACGGTGCATGAAAGTATCCAGAAGGCTAACATTATCCCATAGGCACTTTGCTCTTGACTCTCATCATCTCAATGGGCCGTCGTCCAAAACACCTCACCAGCGAGTCTCGAGCATCGGAACACCGCAGGAGAAACCTAGCATACTCCAGGACCACAAAGTAGGCCTTTTCACCTCTGGATTCCTTCGCTTTCCATGTCCGAAATTGACGGCGGAGGCCACCTACACAGTGCAATAATCCTTTGAGCATCTGTTCAGCAGGCGCGACATCTCTCGGAAGCAACTCGTAAACACGGTCTGCACACTCCCAAGTCTATTCCACACCTGGCTCCACTGCCCTCCTTCATTCATGCGCTGTGTGCAGAGCCTTTGCCTGTAACCGCTCCTCTTTTCTGCCAAGCGCTCGCCAGTGCCACTGCACTTGACGAAAGCGACCTCTCACGATGGAAGAAGGAGCCGCCGTTTGTTGAGGACGATGACAACGACGATCTGCACTCCGAAGATTACACCCGCTTCACCCGATCCCTGACGACAGTTCTGCACGGTGTCAGGATGCGCGAACAAAACGAGACAGACATTCGTAGACAGCTGGCATTCAAGAAGGAGGGCTGGGATATCTCGATTGGCAAGCTGCGCACCGAGGTGATTGAATTACTTGCAGACTGGCAGCGGGTAGTTGACCTCGACATCTACCATGGCTATCACCACCCCCGCGAGTGGACTATGCATCGGCATTATATCCAGTGGCAAGCACGTACCATCTACCACCTTTATCATCTCAAATTTCTTGGGTAGCATCGAGATTTCATATGTGACGGAGGCCTCCAACTTTTATCAATATTACTTCTTCTTTTTTTTTGGAAATGATACTTCTTGTTCAGTACACTATCCAGAGGTCGTAGGTAGTGAATGCTATATTTTTGCCTTCAGCCAGAGATTTTGCTCAGCCAAATGAGTGCATATGATCAAACAAAGTAGGCCTCCTCCGCCAGCAAAATATTCATGTAATTGGTAAAGTACGAACATGTTCAGTAAGAATCTGGCGTAGATAGTTCATGTGTTCTTCCGTGATACCAGTAGTGTTAAACCCGCACATGATTGCGGCCATTGTACATAAAACCCAAAGGCCGCAATCGTGGCCATTGCTTTGCATGGGCCGTTGCTACAGCACTCTGTTAGTATACATATTTTAGCAAGCAGATAGTTAGTGACGCGCCAGAGTAAACAGTGGGTTCGCAACCCATGTGTCCTCCTCTGTTGAGATGTGAAGTGGATGTTGGTTCCGGTTGGCCAAGGCCACGAGCCGGGTGATCAGGACCATGGTGTCATGCAGGTCCTTGCACCAACCGCTCTTCCGGGCAAGGCTGTCGAAGAAAAAAAGTTCTCTTCGGCGGCAACAATCATGTTGTTGGCCTCCGACGCCGGACCAATGTCCCCCTCGTCGAAGAAATCATCATCGGGTTCGAACGTGACCGTGACTGTGTGCGAACACGTATCAGCAGCAGAAGTCTTCGACGCCATGGGCGTAGCAGGCAGCTGGCGAGCGTTTGTGGAGCGTTCCGTGAGGGGTTTTGTGAGGCGGCGGAGGCCACCTCTGCTATGGGATGGACGGGCAAAATGGGACAGTGTTGGAGGGCAAGTGCCCATCTGGTCTTCAAGAACTCTATATCTTCTTGTGTGCGTTGCAGGTAGAAATCCAACGCCGAATCTGAGCCAGAAAGCATCAGGAAAAATGCGCGGAGGAAAGAATATGACATACCAGTGCATCTGGTCACCGCCAGGGCCACAATATCAGACTCGTCCTTGAGCCAGTCTCTCATGTTCGCCCGCTCGAGGTTGAGTCGCTCTGCCTCCTCTCGGCACCGGTCGGAGGAATGCATCGCGCAAATGCCATCACGGACATCAGAGTCATCGAGCCAGTGAGGAAAGCTGCCTTGCGACGGTGTGATCCATACATCCTCGTGAAGGGATGGATCATCGCGAAGGCCGTTTAATTGGGTGGAGAGGGGCTCGGGAATGGGGATTTGACATCCAGCAGGTCGGAGTCGTTCGAGGTCAGCACAGTAGTCGTTGAACTTGCCGATTGCCTTCAGCAAAGCGGGCTGGCGTTTGGTGATTGCCTTCCTTGTGGTCTGGTGAAGTTTGGTGCCTGTTTGAAACTGACATCAGAATTTCAATTTTTTTTTTTTTTTTTTTTGGCACACGAGGCCTCCGATGCCTACCTAGCGCCTCCCTCCGTCCTCCGACAGCACGGTCAAGAGTTTCCCACTCATGGAATGAGCCGACAGCACGAGATCGGATGTTGATCTTGAGGTCCCGCAGGATAAGCAATGTAGGGACGAACTCCAAAGGGAGGTTTTGTAGTTCCGGAAATGCTTTCTGAATGTTCAATGATGCGTAGAGGGCCTCGGCCTGGGCGCTGAGGGTGTCATGTGTTGCTTCCAATCCACGAAGGAGGACAAGTGAGTCGGGAGAGGCATCGGAGGAGGTGATGGACTTCTTCGCATCGGCAATGGATTGCTCGACTATGTTGATTTGACCTTGGAGTGACAAGACCTTATCGAGCTCGCGTCGTAAACACACCGGCGCATCTGAGAGATGGTGAGTGGGATGTGAAGTCAATTTTTTTTGGGGGGGCGGCAGAGGCCTCCTACAGATTGACTTACGAGATCGGACAGAGGTTTGGGCCGCTTTTTGCTCCTCCCAGTTCTGACGCAGCTCAGCGTCGGGGATTCCACAGTCACGCAACATCTTCTCTGCGGCAGCCTGCTTCCAGGGGAGATTCTTTGTGTGTTGACAGATTATCCAATCCCCCAGATTATCACGACCCTTTGCATTGACAAAGGCCTCATACTGGTCGATCATCCAGATGCGACGGGATTGCTGGAAGGAGTGAGGAGCAAGCTCAGAGAGGTCTGTTAATCACTCACCCATTGATTGCGTGTGATACCTATGAGTTTGCGGATTCGGGACCAAAATCGTTCAACGCTTTCGGCATCTGTGAGCCCTATGCCTTGACGAAGCCGTGGACTGTACACGAGCTGACAGATCCATTGGTGGCCATAGGCGTGCATTGCGTTGATGACGAAGCTAATGTGTTTGCGGTAGCCCTCCTTCAGAATGGGATACTAAAAGATTTTAATCAAAGGAGGCGTAAAGGTGGTAATTTCTGAAATGTGCCAGGTTCACACTATGCTCCGTTACACATGCAACATCATAACACTGTACCACTGTCGCCTCTTTAGGGAGATGTGACATGACTTCCTCCAGGAGTGCAATGATATATTGCTGTTGTTCACCCGGCGTGTCAATGTTGCACAGGAAGAGAACCTGTGAGTGGTGACAGGTCATAACGAAGATGCCACTGGCATCGTGGCGCGTGGGATCAACTTTCTTCTTCTTCTCGTTGGCGGCATCCCACAAGTTTGCGCAGGCATCGATGGCCTCCTTCGGAATGGGCGGCGTGAACTCTGCAGGCTTCTGACTTCGGGCAGCAGCAATGTGATCGCGCCCAGCGTTGACCTTCTCCTTTGAAACAAAGTACGATGGGTCGTATGATATGGGCCCGTCACCGGCTGAACGGAGGTGCCGATAGCTGAAGCAGCCATCGGAGCCCAGCTGCACGTCACCTCCTCTGTCAAAATAATAATAAGACAATGTTAATAGGAGTTGGAAGCTGACACACTCGCTGAAGGGCCGGCCCCATTTTGTTGTAGCAAAGCAGGTAGGGCATCTATTTTGCAGTATCCGATTGGCACGACCGGGCGTGAGTTGTGGTGCTTCTGGAATCTCAGGATCAGGTTCGAATGTGGGAGCTGGAGGGTTGGTGTTTGGCACAGAAGAATTTTCGCTGGTATTCAGCAGGGGTGTGTCCGCGTCGATGGCCTCCATCGCGTTAGGGTTTTGGGATGCTTCCATCCGGAGTGGGTGGGAAAAGTATGTTGGAGGCTGCTGAGAGCGCAGCATTCAGGTGGGCCTCCATGCGTGTCCGGAGGTTGCTGTACGACTGTACAGCCTGGCTGAGCCTTGCCCGAAAGGGATCCTTCGCGACAAGGGCGGGATTCTGAAATAAAGAGTCAGCATATTACTCCCGTTCAGCCTGTAGCTGCTTACCCGTTGCGAAACGACCCTGAATCCACGCCGGTCGTAGATGGTGTGCAATGCAGCAGCCAATGCAGTGATTGCGTCGCAGGAACGCTCGAACAGCGCCCGGTAGACTTCCAAGAGGTCGATGGAAACGGCCGTACGATGAGTAGAAGGGGACATGGGGAATACCCCGTGGTGCACAAGGACTGTGGCAACGGGCATGCACGCGCAGGTGGCCACCTGCACTTGCTCAACATCTGTACAAGGTGAGTACGAATGGCAGGTGCAAGAAGCTCGGATAGATACTGACGTGAAACAGAAGGTTGTACATTCGTGCTGCACCAAAACGGAAATCGTCGGAGGCCTCTGACCATACGTGGCCTGCTGGTAGTAAGTGAGAGGCTCCTCCAGCAGAGGAAGGAGTGCATCCCAGGACTCCTGTCCTCTTTTGGTTGCTGGTAGCCGGTCATGCGCACCAGCAGGGATGGGAATGCACTGTAGAGCGGGTGGGGAATCTTCGACCCATTCGGGCATTTCTATGTCCTCTGGCTCCTGGATATCCGTAGGGATTGCCTGCGGTGGTTGGGGAGTCCGTGCCGGCGGTGGCTTGAGCATGGCCGCCAGATTAGCGCGCAGCTGAGCAGAGGCGCGTGCGGCGCCAGGTGTGCGCACAAGTGTTTTGTGACGGCTGTCTTTCTTTCTGAGTGGACTGGTATAGTGTACCCCATGGCCGGAGACTGATGCTTTATCGTGTGCATGGCTACTAAGGCGCCCTTTCCCGTTTGGCGGCATGGAGGTGTAGGGAGTAAAGAGAAAACGTAGGATGTACAAGTAAACACGTGATCGTATCAAAAATCCTCGGGTTGATCGCAGTCCAAAAGAAGCACTAGCTCCTTCGCCTTCTACGCTCTGAGGTGGGTTCTGCCCCCCCTTCTAAACCCACCTCGAAGGTCGACACGTGACCACGTAGGTGCTCCCCTGGTGCAAATGTGAATTGGGTGATAAAATTTTGACAAAACTCAGGCCAAAGGTCCAATTTTTGTCCAACCAGAACCTAAGCTTCCGACCCAAAAAGTCCATTTTTTGTCCAACACGGAACCTAACATTTTGGGGTATTTTCAGGGGTTCTGTTGCTGACCACAAAGAGCGGTCGCATCTTGACACTCGACGGCTTCATCAGACAGGAGGTGAGTAGTTCTGCCGTTTTTACTCTATGTTCACTGATTTCCAACACAGGACCAGGAATCCTGGCATGTCTCCGCAGGGCATTCTGAGGGTGATGTAAAAGTCCGTGGACTGACCTCAAATCCGGAAGAGGAGCTCCTGTGTCGCCGCGCCCACCTATACTGCAATGGTGTTGACACCTGTGAATTTATTGACCCTGCGCTCTTCGCTGGATGTGAGCTTTACGAGCCTGACTTTGAGGCAATGCGGGAGTTGTGGAATCACAAACTAGATGCAAATGAGCGTGAAGCCGCCTCGGCGCCTTCGATACTTGCATGGTATGTTGTATTTTATTGTGGTGCTCCGACTTGCTCAATATCTTTTCTCAGTTTTTACGCACGGATCATGAATTCAAAATGCAAAGTTGTGTGTGATGGTGTTCCTGTTCTCATTCTTCGCTCAAAAGTAGGTCATCAACCCTCCCTATTTTTCGCGGTACTGACGCAAATTTGTAGGGACCCTCAGCGCACGGAAAGAAGTACTTTGTGGGCTGCTCCAAGTGGTCCAGAGACCAGAAATTTCAGCACAGTTACTGGCCCATTGCACCAAACATCGACGAGGCTGCATTGGAATTCGCCTGAGATAATGATGGGCTTCTTCCGGGCGTTGCACCCACGGTGAACACATGTGTACTCACTGCCCACCGACGTGTAAAGTTGCAGAATTGTTGTGAGCGATTGCCCCAAGCAAATCTTATCTTCCACTTGTTAATCTGATCTTCACTGCTGCCTACACTCTTGAGTACTTCAGACTGCCGACAGTTTACACTCCGTCACTGGATGAGAACGAGACTGGTCAGTTAAGCTTGTCCTCAGCGCATTTCAGCCGAGACGGAAATGGTACGTTTTCAAAATACATTACTGGTGGTTGATCTCATATCACGAATAGGAACTCCCGCAACTTCCACCTCCTCCCCCGTCCTCTCCTCCTGAGGACGAGAATGCGGGTCCTTCTGAGGCTTCCACCAGTGACAAACATGCAATCCCAACCCGAGACATAGGTCTTGAGATCAGCAAGCAAAACATTGTATCTGGGAAGCGGCAGCATACTGTTTCAACCCGTGCTCGTGCGGACATTGACGAGCCGGTTAGCAAGAAGATATCGAAACCAAAGTGAATTTTCTTACATTCATTTGCAACCATTAAACTGACGCCGATAATGCAGGAAATGATTTAAATGCTCTTCGTCACCGTGAAATAAAGGAACTGCGGCGAGAAAAAAAATGAGAAATCTTACCAAAGTTATCCTATGGATTTATCCATCGGTGCTCTCAATCAATGTCAATTTATTTATTTATTGCAACTACTTGCCGTGTTGGTACTTGGTTCGCTTTTCCCCACGCCGCCCATGGGACATGAAGGCACCCTTTGGGGATGAAGAATACACCGGAAATTTGTGTACGGAGCACCATTGTGGGAGCTTGCCAAACGGCGCATCAGCTGGTCACACACACTGATGCAGAGTAAAGCCGACTCCCACTCACTCGCAACCATTGCAGCAGATCACAGCCGAGTCCCACTGTGAGAAAGAAGGGAGTGGGACTGCGTGAGTCTCACTTACACTCTTTTGGTATATACTCTGAGTCGCCCTGCCTCTGATGCAGTGGTTACACAGCATGAACAAGGAGCTGCACATTGAGGTTTATGTCCTGAAAATTCAGCCTGCCCTACTCCACCTAAGGACATCGAACATGGCTGTCCAGTCTCTACACCAAAGTAACTCAGCTTGGTTGGTTCAGGAGGCAATCAGCATGCATGCCTTCACGCAGGAAACCGACTGTCATTTCATTTATTCCTTCCAAAAAATGCGGGGTTTCTTTTTGAAGGAGTTTTGGAATTCTGATCAGGAAGTGAAATAAAACAAGAAAGTAAACAAATTCTGTCGGCGACTTGCGAATACGAAAACCCCGCAGGCCTCAAATTCAAGCCATCAAAAATGAAGCTGTTCACGGCTTCACCTTTCCACGCTGTCCACGATCACAGATCTCGGTGTCAGTACCAGGCGGTACCACAGCGCTTGTACAGACGCTTTGCACAGATAGACGATGAGTCTGGCCTTCTTGTGCTCGTGCTTCTGTGCTTTACAGCCTGTGATAGGTTTGCCACTGTTCCCGATGGATAGCGACGATGCAGGACGACGCGGGTTGCTCAGATCTTTTGTCCTTGTACTTTCAGCTTCGAGCGCTTGAAAGTCTAAAGAACAAGACGGACCAAAATCGAGTCAACAAAACAAACCTCTCTGTTAGGCTCGAACGCAGCCGGACGCCAGCACGAAATTGATGACACTCGATCAAAAGGTGCTGGCGAAGCGGCTGGAACATAATAACCGGCAGCTAGTACGGTCGGAGTTTGCCGATGTAGGTAGTTTTGACTTGATGCAATTTTCGATTCAGCGAAAATTCAAACTTCCTCAAATGAAATTCTGAAGAGACAGTTCTCTTCCATATGCTATCGAAAATACTTCCTATTGATTCCAGCTCGAAATACTTTACAACGGGACTACTGCACTGAAAATAGCGGCGACTCAATTTGCCCATGTGATTGCAAATGGGTGATGATCATTTCCAGACAAATGGTCAGTGACCATAGCATCGGCACGACAGCAAGCCTCAAATGAAGCATAATCACTGTGTTTCCTACAAAATAACCATAGGGTAGATATTGGGGTGGATACCTCGGATATCGTGAGGTATATGCTGGGGGGATAGTTGAGCTATCATGTAGTGGATACCCAAGATATAGTATCAATTTCCGACGATATCTGCCACCCGGATATCTAGGATTTCTACTCATATCTCCCATGCAGATATTTGAGCTATCCGCCAGTGGATACCTTGGGGGATAGTATCAATTTCCACTCATATCTACCTCACAATATCCATGATATATTTCGCTATCTGCCCCAACAGATATGACATGCACATTCATTGCCTAGAAGAAAATCCTTGAGAAAATCGCTGTGGTGCATGTGCTTCGTGCAAAGTAGTTCACATCACATCACAGTTTGTTCTGTCGCACTTTGTCTCACAGCCAGAAGAGAGAGCGTAAATGAAGGTTGATTTAGGTAAAATAATATTTCATGTAAAGACTGCGTGCAGTTCAAACGGAACCCGGAATTTTGTGCAAACCACGTCCCCGAAAGCAGTGATGGCAAATTTGTACAGCATGTTTCAAAAGACAATCTGATTCTTGTGGCACTGGAGGTTAACCTCCCCCCGTGCAGGAGTTCCCGCCTGTCCCACAAGAGTTTGAGTACTGCTTGCAAAAGTCATAGGCGAGGACTTACGGTGTGTAAGACAGGGTCGGGCGTGGCGAGGGCCGCGGGGCGGAGGCCGAGGCGGATATCTGGCGCGGTTGTTGCTTGTGCTTTGCAACAGTGATTGGAGTGCGGAGAAGATAGGTGTGTTCAAATTGGGTCGACGACATTTGGGAGTTCGTCTGTGATGAATGTACATACCCTGCCGCCAAGTCGCCTTTTGAACTGTTCACCTGGAATTCAAGACATTTCTGGGGCATTAGACTCATGGTATCTGTCTGAGAGATACCTGGAAGGATATTTGAGGTATTTTCCGTATCGGTTAGCAGCAGATACTTTGATGGACATCAACCGATACCATGATGGACACCTTGGATATCTCCCCCAACAGATATTCCGTCTATTTACCCGTTGATATTGCCAGACAGGGTTGGACACTTTCTGATAGTCCGTGAATCACAAGATATCTACCCCTGCAGATATTTTGTAGGAAACGCAGTGAATGAATGCACTCTGGGAGAGTTCCATCGCATGCAAAGCTCTCATAATCAATGGAATAAACAATTGACATGAGTCTCAACAAATCTGTCGCTTCAGAATTTTATTTGAGGAAGTTTGAATTTTCGATGAATCGAAAATTGCACTAAGTCAAAACTACCTACACCGGTAACTCCCGACTGTACTAGCCGCCGGTTATTATGCTCCACGCCGGCCTATTGATCGATTGTCATCAATCTCAGGTCGTCCCGAACAGCGACTGCCTCGAGTCTACCTCTCTGTGGGAACGTTGTGGGCGCACATTCACACAGCTTTGGCCACACTATCCTATTGTACTGCAAACCCTTAAGAGGCGAGTGCTGTCCGCCCACCTCCAACAAATTCCTCTCCTGAACTCTCAACTCAGCAATCTGACATGCCGCCTCCAGTCCTCCCCGCCCGCTCGTCTTCAGTCGAAGTCACAGTTTCCCCGACGACCTTGACTAGCAGGAGCGAAGCAAAGATCCAGAGAGCTCCGACCCGAGGCCGCGCACTCGAAGCGAATGAAGAGTCGACCAAGCTCGGACCGTTCCCCTCCAACCCCGTGCTCCGAGGGTTGGCTCGGTTTCGTAGATCGATAGCCAGGCGCTTTTTCAAGAAAACAGGCCCAGAACCTGTTTGGACAGACAGTCTCTGGGCTATCCTTCTATCATGGTGTATGTCGTCCTACGATGCCGTTGCGTTGTTGCTCATCTATATCCTACAGGCATTCCACTACGTAACAACTATTTCATCCCCCTGAACCTGTTGCTCGCCTTCATCCCCGTCTCGGTAGAGTGTGCCACTCTGTGTATTTATTCCCGTTTATTGATTGTTTTCACAGTGGGTACTTCACTGGACCCTTCCCACGCAGTATACTCTTATATTCATCAGTCCGTGGTTTCTATCTCTCTCGTTCTCCCCTCTCAACTGCATACTCCACAGCCGGTTTCATAGCTATCATTCCACTCGCAAAGGCACATACATCTGCTCATACAAAATCGGATTATAACTGACTCCCTCGTTAGCTGCTGGCCTTTGCTACGGATGATTTGTCCCTACGCATGGGACAGGCTTTGGCTGGATTCACCAACGCTACCCTGGTGCCTATTTTTCCACTTCCTGATTCTTTTCGAACTCACGCTGTTCTATTTTTTTCCAGGGCAACGTGTGAGTCGTTTGATATCCAATCGTGCTCATTTCAAACTCACGATGAGGGCAGTGTCGAACTCATAGTCGCAGTATGTGTTCTCTCCATTTCCATCGTCGGAGATCTCAATCTCACATCGGCGCTAGATCATCGCCCTGAAAGAGTGCGAGCTCGGGATCGTCCAATCGTCGCGTGCGTTGATATCCAACCATGTAACACGTCAATCTAACCTCTCCCAGTCATCGGTTCCATTCTAAGCAACCTATGTTCGCCTCATTTTATCTAGCGCCCTCATGCACATGCTGACTGCCCTCCAGTGCTCGTTCTCGGGATGTGCTGCTTTGTCGGCGGAATCAATTACTCAGAGCAAGGCTTTGCTTCAGGTGCGTGCAGTCCTGTGGAGATTGAAATGGATTAAAACTGATGAAAGATTGTTGTATTGATAAGGCGCTTCGCAACTCAACAGCTCGCTGCTGATGCTCACTGCAGTCACCGTCGTGCTGCCCGGTATATACGATATGACTCAGAAGGCGGTGAACCCCGACATCGTGCAGGCGCAGATCCTCAAGTTCAGCCACGGGGTGAGCGCTAATTCATCTTCATGCTTGTTGCGTGTACTGATCTCATTCTCCATTTCAGCTGGCGTTTATCATGCTCGTTAGTGAGTAATTCATCTGCCCTATGCCCCGGCGGGAAACGCACTGACGATGTGTAGTCTATGCGGGCCTGCTGTGGTTCCAACTCTTTTCGCACAACGCCATGTATCAGGACGACAGCCCGGACATCGCCAAGTCCACTGCCTACAATCGCAATCGCGACATTAAGTCGTCTGGCACTACCCTGATCGAGTTGGGAAACATGCCCCACGTCGATGAGCCCCGATCGATCGACGGCGCCGAAGGTGCGCCAACAGAGCCGGCGCCGGAGGAGGAGGAGCTGGAGACACCAAAAATGAACAAGTGGGTCTGTGCGCTCCTGCTGGCCGCAGTGACTGTAGTGCGTATTACGTGCCTCCTTCGACGTTGCAGCTGATAAGCGCTCCGATAACAGCTTGTGGCCTTTACCGCGGAATTTCTCGTGGGTTCAATCAACGGGCTCACCGCATCTGGAGCAATCACCAAGGAGTTTGTCGGAATCATCCTACTGCCCATCGTCGGGAACGCCGCAGGTCCGTGGCCACTGGTCAACTCTATATCTGACTCTTCGTAACTCACAGCCTCTTCATTTCCGCTACAGAGCATGCCTCGGCGGTCAGCGGAGCTTCGAAGGACAAGATGACACTTGCAATGAACGTTGCTGTTGGGTCGAGCATCGTAAGTCCCCGTTGTCGGGGCAGGGGCAAGATAAACTTGCCATTGACTCACTTTACTATCTTCACAGCAAATTGGGCTGTTTGTTATCCCGTGAGCCAATTCGTAAATTCTATTTCCACATAGTGAAGTCAGACTTGGCCGCAGGCTTACCGTTATCGTCGGCTGGGGTCTGGGCACGCCGATGACACTCCTTTTTGACCCTTATGAGGCCATTTGTCTTGTCCTGGCCGTATTTGTGGTCAACTACGTCTGTCAAGACGGGAAGAGCAACTGGGTAAAGTGTCTCTTAACATTTCCGCTACGAATCTGAAGCGCGTCTTTTCAGCTCGAAGGCATGATCCTCATGTGTACGTCGAAATTTGCTTTTCGAAGAGTTTAGAGCTAACTGCGCTCCGTTCGTCTAGGTCTCTACGTGGGATTCGCCACCACGCTGTTCTTCTACCCGGGAATGTCGCCAGTTGAACATTTCGCTAGTTGCAGCTGATCTTCTCAGCCAAACCTCTAGCTCTCTTCCCATCCTCTAGATCTATGCCACAAACCAATCACATAATGACCACCATCCTTTGTATCCCATCATTTTCCATCCCAGAACATCCCACTCTTTGTGTATTATGCTCGACTCGGACTCTTGCTTGATCTCTACTGTACAAGTCCTGTTACTGTATCACACCCGACACTGCATGATATAAAGTACCACCGATTAAGTAATCCCTGTAGCAGCTCCACTCATCCGATTATTCCCTGCCAACGTGACTCTGTTTCGGAACGAGATGCAATTTTGTCACTCAAACCAAGTTGAGAGTATTACCACTTTTTGAAATCACCCCCGATATTGAATGCAAGAATGCGTTCTCTGTGCTGAGTTCTCTGTGCTGAGCGTCCGGTTACAAAGTGAAACTCAACCCCCTATCTTCAAATTTGACCGGCCCGGAGCACAGCTGACCGGACCGCTCGGTAAGCGACGGCCTTATCGCGGTGCGGCCGTGGCATATACGCGGCGCGCCGTCCCTAACGAAGAGTAACGACTGCATTTGAAATTTCTGCGCATCACCCCTCCCGTCCGAGGCACAGGCCTCATGATCACATGGTGATGATTTGCATTTGCGGAAGGCTGGACTCCCATGGAATCGCTTACATCCCTTTCTCTCCCACCACATTCGACGACTCAAATGCCACCACCTCCTCCAGCCTTTTCGTTTGATGGAGATGTACGTGCGCTTTGTAGCGTCCTTTTGAAATAAGGCAGTTGCTGAGATTGACCTGGGCAGGTCGCGATCGTCACTGGGGCTGGGTCTCGTTTAGCTGGTATGACTTCATCGTGTCTCCGCACTGTCTCAGCAGGGAATACTCTGGAGGACGTTAATCTAGGCTAAACTTTATTTTTTTGCAGGCGAAATCGGCAACGGGCGCGCGACGGCGATTCTCCTCGCCCGCCAGGGCGCCAAGGGCGCGTTAGTCGACTACAACGTCGAGTGGGCCCAGGAGACGAAACGCATGATCGACGAGGAGGGCGGTACGTCGGAGGTCATCCAGTGCGATGTCACGCTGGAGGCATTGTGCGAGAACGCTGTCAAGAAGACGGTCGAACTTTTCGGCGCGCTGCAGATCCTCATCAACATTGGTGCGTCTGTTTGCCCCGTTGCGGATCGCGGGTATACTGAAAGCGTCCTTGAAGTGGGAGTGGGCGGGCCACACGGAAACGTCACCGAGGTCGACCTGGATGCGTGGGATCGGGACTTTCGCACTAACGTGAGCAGTTTACTGGCTGGTTGGGTTATTATTGATTGCAGCTTCGCAAGTCACCTCCATGGTTATGATGTCGCGGTATGCGATTCCTGAGATGAAGAAAGCAGGGCGCGGGGCCATCGTGAACATGTACGCATCCGTATTCGGTGTTCTCAAAAAATCAAACCAGTCAATTGGCTTTGATCTAGGTCCTCTGTGTCTGCCCGTGCGTCATCTATCCAGATGTTTTGGGGCCCTGATTGAATTCGTATACTTCTCTTTACCCATCTAGTTCTGGGCGGCAACCCCGGGGTTCTGTATCCCGTCAGCAAGGGCGCCATCATCCAGCTCACCCGCGCGATGGCCGCGCACCATGGACCGGACAACATTCGGTGCGTCGTCCATGCAGCCGTCTTCCATTCATATTTACAAAAACGACTTGACAAACGGAATAGGGTCAACTGTGTCGCCCCGGGCATGGTCTACGTACGTCGATCCTGCTACCGGTGATCGTAAAATCTAAGACGCTTTGAATCCAGACCCCCATGGTCCGCGGCCGCGGCATGACTGACGAGATGCGCCAGGCGCGCATTAACCAGAATCTCCTTCACCAGGAGGGCACAGGATGGAACGTCGGCTACGGTGCGTCTTCCCTCCTTCTTGTTTGGTCTTTCTACTCACTTCATCCAAAATTTTGTCTACTCCATTACATTGACCTTCCTAATCAATGCGTCGGCATTTAAAATGAATTTCCGATCACACCTCCATCGGATCTAAAATCAACAACTCAACCACCGCCAGCGATCCTCTTCCTCGCCTCGCGCGAGGCACGCTGGATCACGGGAGTCATCTTCCCTGTCGACGGCGGCACGACTGCGGGGAACGCGAACCGCCCGGCGCTCAAGGAGGACACGCTCGCGGCGGAGAAGGCGCAGGTTGGTTCTTCAAGTGAGCCGGGCTCATCAAGCGCCGAACAGTCAACAAAGCAGAACGCGGTGTAGGCAGAATAATATATGCAGTCTTCTTGTACCAATATTAGTATGGACGCGAGATTTTTACAATCTTTTGAACGAGTGTGTCGGAGATACTCCTGGTCTTCTATACATGACATCCGAGTACCTGACGGAAAGCCAGGGGCGAACGCTCCAGGTGATACAATACAGGAGAAGCAAAAAGGAGCAAAACGGGACACATCCCGGAACTTTTTCGCGCTGCTCAAGCAGCGCCGTGTCGGACCACCTGTGTATGGATACATGACTTTTTAGCCTACATAGGTTATGATGTCTTACATAGTAGACTGGCTGTTCCAATTTTGGGACCGTGTCAGTATAATTTACTTCCTTCCTTCCTTCCTTCCATGTGCAAGACTTGCTTTATAGATTGAATTGTACTAGAACTTTCACATGCTACCGTGACCCTTCATTTATCCTTTCTTCCCGACCACCACGTCCTCTGCCACCGACCTACTTTGCTCTCCATCTTCTTTCGAGCTCGACCACAGAAATGACAACGAAAACAGCGCACAACGAGCACCGAGATGCGCTGGCATCGCCGTCCTTACGCCGACAGCCCCTAGGGAGTCAGGATCTGTGGCTGGAGGACGTATTGAAGGCAGAGGAGAACGAGGAGGAATATACCAAGTACACGCTCGATCTCGGTGCAGAAACCGATGGTATTGGGTCCCCAACCCCGCCGGAATCGTATTCGCGAGCGAACGCAAATCGAAGGCAGAAAGTCGGTGGCAGCGATTTAATTACCACCACTATTCGGAGACGGACCAGGGGAGAGGAAGGTGATTGCGGGATCTGGTAAGTCCTTTCCTTTATTATGTTTCATCGCAGAAAAATTCTGGCGGCACTACGGTGATTCAAAGGTGTCGCGGTGAAAGAACGGTCCCAGATTTCCCATGTGGCATTTCCTTCTGTTTTCCTACCATAAAGGGCCTACTTTTCGCGGTGGGAAAACGCGAGCACAATTTCCCAGTGGGAGTTCTTGGGTTTTCCGGGCCACATTCCTTCTGTGTTTCCTTTCATGAAGCGTCAGCTTTGAGAAAAAGGAAATTGTCCAGGATTGGATTTCCTAGGATATTCCGAGTGGGGCCAATGACTCCCGCTTTCGGATATTCCTTGGACACCTTCAGCGAACTTATGCCGGGGTTCAAGTGATCAACTAATCAATGTAAACAACACAGTTTCGAGCACGCCACATCTCCAGTTCGGACGCCCTGCTGCGGCCAGGTGTTCCGCGCAGACCACATTGCCACCGTAAGTTCATCCTTTTTTTAGGTTGGCGTGCACTCATCAAATTCAACCCCAGTGGCTACACGGCCCCGCATCAGACGGTCTCTGCCCCGGGTGCCGAGCACCAGTGTTGCCTCAGCTTGGTTCACCTACGCGATCCGGTTCCACCTCCTCAAGCTCGATGTTCTCTACGTCAGAAGCGGAGGAAGAAGACGCCACGGACTACTCCTTCGCCGCGCTCGCCCACGCGCGGCAGCTCCAAGCGCGTCGGCACGCTCCGCATCCGCTGAGCAGCGTCCTCGGCGTGTGGGGCGCACTCGGGGCGCTTGCGCGCGTTTTGGGGTGCGTCATCGTCGTGGGGGTGCTGGCGAAGGGCGGGCGGTGGGTTGCGTAAACGATAACCAGGCCGATTAGGCATGGTAACAACACCGATCCCGGCATAATTCAGGATGCGCGCTGCACGTCGCGTTCCCCTGACTCCTTGTCTTTCTCCCCTCTCTTTCCTCGGACGCTTTCTTCCCTTCTCCACAATCCAGCTCTGATCTCTGCACTCCAACTGTACCATCATAATGTGGCCATTCACAACATGTAAATCTGTACACTTTCATACTTATACCCATCACGAATCGGGACTCGTTATGGATGAACATTGCACGGGTTTGTCTTTTCCGAGCTTCAGTTCCAATTTATTAGTCTCTTTATAAGTGTAAAGTCATCAGTGGCCGAGTGTGAATTCATCTTTCGGATCAATTTGTTTTCGTCCCTTGGCCGAGCTCGAATATTCTTAGGGTTGGATTTGGTTGTATCTGCCCAACTTCAAACAAGTCAGCCAATCTACTCCGATTTATTCATTAACAATGACATCGACACACTCGCGGTCGCATGGAAGCTCATAGCTTGACTCATGGACCAAGACATCGGACGTGGTGGATGGAACAATGCTAGCTCTCGTTGTATGTATTCTTTCAATGGTGCAGCTGGCAGAGCGGGGTTCGATTCCCCGCGTCAGAATGATTGTGGCTTTGAGTGGTTTATTTTTGCGTTCAAGTTTCTTTCTCACGTTCAGCGGTTGATTGCTGCGCACATCCAGCGACTATTGCTGTTGAGCAGCCGGCACCGGGCCCGGCTGATATTCCGGCGTGCCAAAGAGTTTGCAATGATAACAGTCGAGGAATCTTTTTTGTAGTCCCACTATATCTCGTTGTGGACTCTCATTTGATCATTACCCCAGGTGTAAGCGATAACCCCAAATGAAATTCGATTCCGACTCATTGATAATAGTCCGCCAAATTTGCATTCCAGCCCATACCGGCACCGTCAGTCATCCTCCCCGTGCCCCGCCAAGAGCGCATTCACCTCTTCCAGCGTGAAGTACTTCTTCATATTTTCCCCACGCAGATCGTTGACTTCCGCATCGAGGTGCGTGAAGAGCACTTCTCGAAAGCTGTCGAGACAGGCCCGGATCTCGGGCCCAGCTAATTTTCAACGTCAATAATCCGAAATGACTCAAACAGGATGGAGCACGGAACTCATAATACGCTGATGGATCCCGTTTGAACTTGGAGACCAGGGCCGTGAGCGCTTCCAAACCTAACCTGCCAGTCAGGAGCGGCCTCCAAATGGTAAACAGTTGAGGAAAGCATACCATCGTGGATGCCTTTATGAGAATCGACGTGCCCCGCCTCTGTCTCGGTTGAGAACTGAGTCGAACGTGTCAGTTACTGGCGAGAAAGACGAAGAAAAAATAGAATTTTCACCTCCGGCATCCGCTCAGCTAATATGGGAAAAAGGTGCGCCTCCTCGTAGGTGTGGTGCATGGTCAGATCTACGAAAATTCGCTCAGCAAGCATGCAACAGGGAGGATAAAGCCGCACGGGAGTCGAATTGTCCGGCGATGCCCAAGTACTGTGAGCGGCTGAGGCCGCGTCGTGCAAAACTTCCATCGGCGAGCTGTACCCGCGAAGAATTAGATGTATCTGACTTGGACCGATAGATTGGGATAAGCTTCACCTCGTAAATAGTGTTGACTATCCAACATGGTCAGGAAAATAAAGTATTGTTTGCATACCATAGGTGAACAACGTACATTCTCGTTCAAAATAGGCGTGGAAATGGCTCATGAGCTAGTTCGAGGTGAGTCTTCATACTTAACAGGGCGGATAAAAGTCTGAAATACCTGGCTCAACTGCAGGTGCGAATAATGAACACACAAAATCAATGCCAAGTGAGATTAGCACACACCCGATTCCGCTTGCTTTCTTCGCGTTCTGTTGCGGCTGTCATGTCGGAGACTGTGCGAATGTGAGTCGAGGAACGAAAGATACAAGTCAGGGCCGATTTCATTGAGTTGGGGATCTGACCTCACCCTGATACTTATACCACGTCCGAAGTTTCGTGAATCGTCTTACTAGCGTCGTTGTAAGCAGTGGAAGGGCCGGGACTCCTAATTTAAATAGGCGACTATTGCCGTCAGCATGGTACTCGCGATGGCTGGACTAACGCACCCAGGAGACAACGCCGTCGGTTTGTTGAAGTCTTCACGCTGGTATGGCTAGTGAGCACAGCGAGCGCTAGGGGTGTTGTTGTTCGAAGAGGAGGTGCCCAAGCGTTTTGCAGCTCGCACGAGTAGATACGGAGGACAGTGCGGTCACCAATGTGGCTCTGTCCAAGGTTCACGACAGATCACAAGTTGCGGGTCAGAGTCGGGACGGAATACCGCCGGCGAAAAGCTGATGCTTACAAAGGCGGTGTAGTCACAGACTTCGTCATCAGGATTTCGAGCCGGGTTAGATGGGCGCCGGAGGCAAACCTCGAAACAATAGGCGCTCATGTTGGGAGAGCTCAGAGAACGCAGCAACCACGAGCGTGAAACGAAATGCTATAGTAGTTTAGTTACTAGGTGACGGAGTATGATATGACCGACATAATTTATAAATGAGGCACCTCAGGCAACTGCCGCAAAGGCTTCACCCAGCGGCTCAGCCAGCTGGTGCCTTTCAGCCTCGTCGATGAGCATACTTATCCTCTCCTCAATCTCCGCTTGCGTTGTAGTAGAGCCGTCTGCTTCGGGTTCCAGATCCAGATCCGTTCGCAGTCTCTTCACTCCGGCGGACAACACCGCGTTAGCGAACAGCATCGGCATTAGGTACTTGCATTGTATAACACGGACCTTCATCCATAAGTGTACACTTTGCTAGTCGGAGTAAAAGCCTGAGCTGTGGGTTCCGTGTAGCGGCCTCCGCCTCCTCGTCTGTGCCGTATGGAACGACTGTCCGCGGGCGCGTTAGAGAATAAACTAACCCGCGAAAAAGACTCACGGAAATCGACCATCTTTTCGCGCATCTCGGGTGACGGTGTCTCAAGCTTTTGTGCCATCCGCTTCGCAAGTACTTCATCGTCATCCATATCCTCCTCTAGGGGCACCTCGGGCTTGGCTGCCTCTAGCTCGCTCGTGATCCTCTCCCACTGTCTGATCACCATCTCAATGATCTACATCCGTCCCCAAGGGTTAGTACGGGCGGTATGAGGGATTTTCACGCACGTCCTGGACCTAGTCGACCAGCACGATCTTCCCCGCATCGACAAGAGCTGCAATCACGATCCCCAGTTGCTCGCTCCATGAGTACCCGCGCTTGACCTGGACCTCTCCCGCACCGCGTTTCTCCGCGCGCGGTGCCCGCACACCCTTCTCTGGCGGCTCCCAGCTTGAGAACGCCTTCCAGTGCCCCCTATTCTTCGGGAAGAAGGCCTGAAGCAGCAGTCAGTGTGTAAAAGAGGAGCGCAAACAGAAGGAAAACGAAACGTAAATCGCCTAC
Source organism: Mycena crocata (assembly GCA_029281795.1). Classification (NCBI taxonomy): domain Eukaryota; kingdom Fungi; phylum Basidiomycota; class Agaricomycetes; order Agaricales; family Mycenaceae; genus Mycena; species Mycena crocata. Next base: position 426,708 of record JARJCP010000012.1, on the reverse strand, counting down.
AAGCGACAGCGACGGCACGAAAGCCCCGAAGCACAGGACGAAGAGGACGGAAGCAGACTTACCTCCACGGCCGGAAACGGCTCCTCCTCGAGGGCCTTGAAGAAGCGATGCAGCACAAAACTTACGAGCTGGACGAGATCGCGGTGGGGCTGGTCTCGAGGGAACGTCTTCTCGGCGGCCAAAATGCTCTGGAAAAGGTATAATGTGGACACCTACGCGCGCAACTTAAGTTAGCGATGAGCCAGTGAGGAGAGAAGAAGGGGTGCATTGAAGAAGAGCCCCTCAGCTTTGGCGCGCACGCCGACTCGGTGAAGGCGGCTCACGACGCGCTGCAGAGCGTCACTCTGGAGCTCCTTGAATCGTGTGAGCTGCAGGAGCAATGCACGCATAATTCCAGCGCTCGCCAATTTCTGATGGATGTACGTTAGCCATCACGTTGAACGAGAGGGGCAACAAAAAGACATACCATCTCGAACGCGTCCAGCGAGAACGTTGTCTCTCGCGTCTCCTGCTTCTTCCGTCGTTCCTCGGCGGCGCCCTCGTCCTCATCCTCGCCATTCTTGCGCGCACCTTGCGAACATACACACCGTCGCCCCCGTCAGCCCCCCGCTCCAGCATGTGCACCGCGGCGTCGAGAAATGCCGGCCCGCGGCCGGTGGCAGTGGCCGCCGAGCACGCACGGAGGCACTCCAGCGCCAGGTCCAGCGGAGCCCCTGCATAGATCAGCTGCGCCGTGAGGGTTTGCACTGCATCCGCATCCGCGTCGGTGCCTGAAGACGACGTGGAGATGGCGTCAAGGATGAGGAGGAGCTGGGTGAGGCAACCCATGCCCGCATATAGTGTCGTCCAGCCCTTGGGCTGCAGAAAGATTTAGCACGAATATAAAGAGATGGCAAATTTGCACACCTTCTCGTCCGAGGCCTCGCGCATGCGTCGCAGGACCCACGAAACAAATCCCCTCTCTACTGCGGCGCCGACGTGCCCAAACTCGCGTTTTTGGCCTTGCCGTCGTTGACGTCGTTCCCATCCAGCAGAAAGAACGAGGTCGTCCACCGGACGACAGCCAGCACCCACATACCTACGCGATCCCCCGTAGCCCAAGAACGCTCCATCCTGATGTCCTTCAGCAGTCTCGTGAGGAACGCGTTAAAGGCCCCCTCCTTCAATGAAGCGCGAGCGAAATTACGGAGTATGTCGCGCGCCTCTAGTGTGAGGTGGTCTACGAGCGCTGCCTCAGCAGCAGGGACAGCGCGGGCACGCACAGGACGCTTGCCGGCGTCGAGAAGAAGGGGCGTGGGTGCGGTGGTGTGCACCAGCGCTCTGGCGGACGATGAGGCTTTGGCCAAAACTGTTATGGTGGTCCCGAACCGCGGGTGGCGACTTGTGGGGGCCGGCGCGGCGGGCGCTTCTGCGGCGAGGAGGCGCTGTAGGGCAGGGTAATTTCCATCGTAATTAGTTTTGACAACGAGAGTCTTCCAACTGGCGAGGAGTGGATCGGCATCGGAATTGGCAGCCGCGGTGAGAAGAAGATCTGTGAGATGGGTCTGTTGGAGCGCACGCAGGAGACGCGATTGAAGCCCCTCTGAGTCGCGGATGGCAGCCAGATTTTGCATGATGTGCAAAACAAGGGCAGCAACTTGGTTGTCGCGCAGTGTGCGCTCTATTTGTGCCTTGGCAAGGGGAGGGAGCAACAGACCGAACAGAGCAGACATCACCACAGGCTGCAGGATGGCGGCCTTGTAGTGTTGGTGGCTCTGTCGCAGCTGGGTGAAGTCGGCGCGCTCGCCAGAATCGAGCTCTGCCAGCTCCTCGGCCATGTCGATGGGCAAGTCATCGCTGAAATGAGATCGGCACACGCGATGGCGCATTTGTCTTCCACCTGACCCGCCCCCGCAGTCAACAACAGTATTGGGATGAGATCGTTCAATAGGACGCGTTTCTCCCAGAAGATGCGGGCCACCGTACGTTCATCGTCCGTGTCGTCCTTTCTCCACAGCTTTTTCAAGTCCTTGAGGCAGCCACTGGCCTTGAGCGAGCCACTGGCCTCGTCGCCATACGATAAACGCCGGTCTCATATCCACCAAGCGCGTCTACGACGCGGCCGATAACTGGCTCGAAGATTAGACGGCGCGGATTGAGGGTTTTGAGGGTGGCAGGGTCGCGAGGCACCTCCTGCTGAGGCTGCTCTTCATCGCTGCTATAATCCGACATGGGTGAAGCTGAAAGACGCGTCGGTCACACGCCGCGCGTTCGGCCGAACTTTCCGAAAGGCGCCCACCAAATACGGACACCACTGTACAAAATAAGATAAAATAAAACATCCAAAATATACGGATTCTACTTATCGATCAGTGATGCTGAAGCTGGATTGGGTTTTTGTCTCCCTCTTTCTGCGTCAACAGTTAAGTATCTTCAATGGGAACGGATCGCCGTGATCTACTTACCTTTGAACAAAAGGCTTCAAGTTTGAACTTTGAAACGTCTGGGTCTTCATGTTGACCCGTGAGGAAAGAAAGACAAGAGCAAGTTCGCCGTGTCGCGTGTAAATAAAGTTCAGAATGTTTCGCACTGGCCGTTGACGTCGCGAGAAAATTATATCATTGTGGTCCGACTGGCTCTCGCGGTGTAGCGTTTTCGATCCAGCTAAATTTGTTCAGGGTGGCGTAGTGGGTGGTGAGACAAGGGACAGTAATCAGTGAGTTCGAGGAAGGCTAGCCAGCAGGGGTATAGTGAAGGAGCTGTCTGGTCCGACAAAGCTCTCTTAGCTGTTTAAAGAGAACTTCACGGGAGCTGACTCTTGGAAGCCGAACCAAAAAGTGCAGACTGGCCCACAGACCAGCCGGTGGATGGGAAAATGGAGGGTTTTTGTCCATGTCGGAGGCATCCATATAAGTACGTGAAGGCGCAATTCGGTGGGAAGAGAAGAAGAAACTCGTCATACGACCTACTACATGTAGCATTTTTTGTCTCCGTTAATACTGGAGGGTCAACCGCCAAATTGAGTATGCATTCATTCACTGTCAGCTTCCGACTGAATCATCGACCGTGAACTGACACCGGACATGCTATCGGACACAGTATATGATGCGTCGTCGTCAAACAGCTCCCCAAAACCGATGCATCGCCGGCAAAGACGTTGCCATTGATGTTGTTTCGACAGTTCAACATGATCTTCAGAACAGGGGTAATGTTGTCCAATATTGGGATTCAGAGAGGTGTGAATGGGAAACATGTAGTCCTTGGAGGCGATAACTTGATCGCGAAAAGAGGAATGAAAGCGCGGTAACGGGATTTGCAGCAAGGTTTTTTTCTGGGAGCGGAGTGCGGAAAGTGCAAGTCGGTTGATAGATTGCGGCAAAGGATACCCTGACTCCCAGTCGTATGGGAACATTGACACCAATGTTACAAGGTGTGCAAGGGGTTTTGCGTCGACGAAAGTGACGCCGGTGGACCTTGGTGTGATAATGAAGCTGCAATGGACGAGGTTAGCGGTGCGATTCAGGATGGTCAAACAATCAGGAAGATAGATCGAATTAGCCATAAGAACGGTTAATTGGGACCAGGGGATGGTGGAGGCGAATGAATGGTGGTAGCGTTCAAGTGTGACTTTGTATAACCAAGGCGCATCGAGGAAACGAATCACACCAAATCTTCATATCGACCCGAAATCCAGGCTACGGAGGAAGGGCATTTTTGGTCTCTGCTACGAGAGCTTTGCGCAGAGGGAAATTTATCCGCAAATATTCCCAACGTAAACGGGTGAGGCATAAGCACCTCAATGAATTGCTCTTCCCCACCATACAGTGGCATCTTCCCCACTGCGACTCTGATGAAAAGACCAGAGCCTGAGCGGTTCAACCAGGTCTCCAGGTTTGGAGCCGACCCTGTTTTTCTTCTGCGAGTGAAAGGACTCCGATTACCCTCAACAACATGGCGATGGATAGGGGATTTCGCCTCAATCTGTGGCATATTTGGCCGAGTAGTGTCGGCGACGAACATCCGGTCGCAGGAGGCCGACCAGGATAGACCGGAAGCAAATGGATGAAGAATTCCACGATTGCGTGGGGCAAATTGAGTACTGGATGTTTATGGGTATCCACTCGCGCCTTCAGCAAGTCCCTCTCATCTCATAGAGAGCGAGGGGGATGTGTCAATGCAACCTGGAGAAGAATCGCGAGGTAATAAGCTGGTGGCAGTACGACTGGAACCATGAATAAATTCAGGTATAGATGCCATTATCACGCCGGTGCGACTGGAACCCTGAATGAATTCAGGTCTTGGGGATATCGTGTCGACATGGCGGGAAAGCTGAATAAACGTAAATTCCGGAAAAGATCTTGTGGTGTTGTCAAGATTGTGCAAAGTATAGAGATTGTCGAGCTCGACTGGATCCGGTATTGGCACATCCAACATGCCACTTGGAACATCATGCAACTGCATGGTTGTTTGCGGGACTTGCGGCGCGAGAGCCATTCGCCGAAGATCGTAAATTCGTTCCATAACAGGTGCGCGTGTCTCGCCAGTGCGAGCTTTTGTCTGTTTGATGCTCGAGTGCATATTCCAGTCGCCGTTGTAATAAACTTTGAGCTGCTCCGCTAGCTGTGAAATCCGTCAACACAATAGAACCGTGAGCAAATCTCAATTGTTACCTTGTAATAAATGTCCTTGTCGCGGTATGGGCGATATACTGTGCAAAAATTCAGCATATTTTGCAGGGTTTTCACTGACAACTTACAAGCTGTTTAGTGAAGTTACTGACAGTGGCAGGTGAAATTTCTTTCCTTACATCTCCCATGTCGCTTACATCTTGTGTAGTTTACTTACATCGTCCAAAACACTTACATCTCCAACGCTGATTGCCGGAAATGATTGCATCAGGCCGGCTTCAGGCTATATCGGGTGAAACCCAATAATCTGCAAGTAACTCATTTTTGTAGATTCTGTGCTCTATCGGATGGGCAGCTTGAGGATCAGAAGCACGAATTGAATGACCTACACTTGGTATGGTCATTCTCGTGATTAATTGCAGTAATCACGACGAAGTCCGGAGTCTATTTCAGATGATACTCTACACTTTTATTGACCTCATTTCTTCGCAAAGTGGTAATACCAGGGACTCAACTACGCATGTAGGATGATTTATAATGCATACAAGACGCTTCTGTTGGGCACACTCGAAAAACAAACCAATTGCTGTTTATGGATTTCGGCACCATTGTTGCCATCAATGTTGCGATCAGGCGCAGAATCTTCAAGAAAATTCAACCAAGTCAAGGGCCTTGCAGGAAATACAAGACAGGTTGTATCTGACCACTCAACAGATGTAATAGCTTCAGGCAAGATGTCAGCTAACTTGAAAAACGGCAAGTTGTAAGCAAAAACCCTGTGTTCAATGGGGAGATGTAAGTGTTTAATTTTTGCACACTATATGTGCCATATCGCGGGCTGAGGGGAGGAGAACCTGTTTCAGAACAGGTGAAATGCGCTTGCCTGCAAGCATTTTTCCGATCTGTCGTAATATAAGAGTGCCATTGTGAACTCAAAAATAAATCTGTGATATCCTTTTGAGGACTGATCGTCGAAGGAAAGGAAACTCTTGAATTTGTTCCCGAGCCGGCCTTGCATTGGTTTCGCGTGAGAGAGCCGCGAGAGATACGAAAGCTGCAGTTTGTCGTAGTTTTCGAGATGGCGAACGCAAAGGGCGGAAACTTTTGAAGGATACGTGGATCCCAGCTCCGGACTGTAATGGTGTTCAAGTGGGATTTTGGGTGTAGACAACTCGGGCAACGATATCGATAGCCAATGATGTAGAATGTACGGTCCAAATCGAGACAGCGGCGGGGGTGACGGCGTGTCGATACAGTGCGGTTTGGCACAACGGGCAAGGGATGGGGACGAGAGCTGCAGGATCCCACAAGAAGAATTGCGCGTGGAAAAGTTTCTCGGGAGTTAGGTCATTGAGATCTAGCAATGAAAAGTAAGGATCCTCCTTCGGGAACCAAAATGTTTTCTGTTTGCCAAGTGCTTGCGATAAAGCGCAGGGACACCCTGCCGATCGCGGTCATTGGCTTCCACGAGTCTGGCTTTGAACTGGATGTCAAGCCAAGTCGAGACGGTCGCGCTGTAGGCCGTGGAACTGGAGTCAGACCCGGGACCATCCCCATCGTCGTCACTGCTGTCGTCGCCGTCTGCATCACCTACCCCGTCGTTTAGAAGTCCGGAATACGTGTCCTCGTCGTCATCAGGGGGAATGGTGTCGTCCAAGAATTGGACACAGGCGTGGGGATATGGGATGAGAGCGTGTTTGGGGACGTGACTGCTGGTGTGCTCGGAGTTTCGTTGGTGGTACCCGGAGGTGGGAACATCGGATGTAGGTTATTTGGATTGTTCTCGTTGGGTTCTGCAGCAGATCGTGTACGTATCGGAATTCCAGGAATGATCTGAAACCCGAAGGTGATTAGATATGGTCGAAAATATAATTCAAAAGATAACATACCCGTTGTCCCATGTGAACAGAGAACGCGCGGAGCGGAGCCTTCTTCCGCGGTCGACACACAGGGTGCCTTGTTGCAAACTCGAAGTTCGCTATTGGCACTGGAATGGCCCCTGCAGATGCAGCACGGGCTTTTTCAAGTTGTCGAGGTCCAGTGCCGCGTGGACGACCACGAGTCTTTGGCTGCTCGTCGGTCCTGATTTCGGAGTTTTATTCTTGTCTAAGGAACCCTTAGGTCGCCCAGGTCAACGTTTCGCAGCCGGTTGAGATACAACAGTGGAACCTTGCTGTGGACAAGTATCAGAATGTTGCCGTTGATTCGATTTCTTTTATAACGCACCGAGCAGGCTGTTCCACTGTATCACCCGGGACGCTCTCCTCATCCCTCGCGTTCACAGTAGCACCTACCGATACTCCTGTGCTGTCCAAATTTGCAAGTGAGACATCCATGCCGAGTTGGGCACTAGCGGATGAAACTGGGCTGATAATCCGAATTGAGCAACTTTGAGCATGGGATACATGCTCATTCACATAGTCAGAACTTGAGCTCTAGCGAGCTGTAGAACGAGTCGACCCCAGTAAAGATCCAATCGGACTTCACGATTCAGCTGGATTGTGCGACTCTGAATGCGGAGGAAGTGATGGGCAGGGCTCGGGGAAAGGTGACGTTATAGGAGTGCAGATGGATGTGTATAAATTTTTTGAACTGCTGGATAAGGTGTACGCGACGCGACGCGAAGATGAGAAGCCGTATGTAGGAAGCCGTACGCTTACAAATTGATATCGGACCATCGGAGCCGAATTCAAACTCCGCTCGTACACCCAGGGCCAACGTACACCGCCATCAGTATCGAGCCGAAACAACAACCACCAAAATATATCTCTGTCCGTTTTTCAACCTGGCCTGGGACCCATCGTTCCTTCAGCTGCTTCCCAATACATATCTGCCGCACCGTTCCGCCTCTCAAATGCCCATGATCGGACGCAGTGAACCGTCTTAACCCAGCTATCAACTCCACACACACAATGCCGTTGATTTCTTTTTCTCGCCCATTCGGGGCCCACTCTCTCATGTATAAAGCCATGGATGACACTGGCAGCTCGGTGCCTGTGGACTCCCAGCACGCACGGACATGAAAAGCTCCTCCGACAAGTTAGATGTCGCGCTTTCGGGCCTCTCGACGCTCAAGCCCTCGAACGGAAGCTCTGCAACTCTCGATAAGGCCATTGTGTACCTGGAGGCCCACTCAGAGAGCCAGTCCGATACCAACGATGTTGACCACGCTCTGCTAGTGCGCAAGATCGACAGGCACATGGTCCCCATTGCCCTAGCCGCGTATACGCTCCAGTTCCTGGATAAATTGTGAGCACTAAGTACCTCCTGATTGCGCTGCGCGTGAATTCATTGTTGTGTCGGTGCAGGGATCTTAACGTAATAATTCTCCGTCTTGCGCATGGCTCATGGCTCACCTGTTCTAATAGTATGCCGCCGTCATGGGGCTTAACAAGGATCTCGGGCTTGTCGGGAACGACTTCAATAATGCGGCTAGCGCGATGTACATCGCCGACCTCATCGCTGAATTGCCAACAGGTGTGTTCTATACTTGTCGTATTCGCACCCGATTGACATGCAACCCAGGCTACATCGTGCAGAAAGTTAGGCCTGGAAAATGGCTGGGCTTTAACATTATACTGTGGGGTGTTGTGACGGCGTGCACGGCCGCGATTAAAAACTACCATGCCCTCGTCGCCACCCGCGTTCTGATCGGCATTCTTGAGGCGGCGACGGCACCATGTTGATAACCGGTGCCGGCCTTCCAAATCTGGCGTTTAGTTTAAGCGCTGACAGACAGCCTTCAGGAATGTGGTACACGAAATCTGAAGCTATTCTGCGGTTTTCGATTTGGTATTGCAGATTGGGTGCGTGGATACGACGGAGAAAATAATCATAGTTAACTCGGAGGAAAATAGGCATAGCCCAGATGCTGGGTACTGTACTATTTCGACCGTTCCTTCACCATTTTTAGATTTTGGTTGACCGAAGAGACCGATAAATTTCCTTTTGAATTAAGGCGTTTTTTGAGCACATCAAAAAAATCGGGTGTCACCCGTCACTGAAGGAACGGTCGAAATAGTACAGTAGTCTAATATCCTGGGGTACGGCAACAACATTCCAGCGCTAGTTTTGACATATTGTTCAACCCCATTTCAGGTTTTCAGCAGGTGACTCACGAGGCGCTCTCGGGGTGGCGCATCATGTTTCTTGTGCTAGGATGTGTGACCGCCGCTGCAGGGCTGTGGGCGGTATCTTATATGCCCGATTCGCCCATGGATGTTTCGTGGCTCACAGAGGCGGAGAAGCGCGTCGCAATCCAACGGGTCGCCGTCAACAAAACGGGTATTAAAAATACCCTGGCGGCATCTCCTTGAGTTAGTTAAAGATCCGCAAATATGGCTTTTGACCACTAGTTGTGCGTCCTTTCACATTATTTGAGCAGCTAGACTCTCACCGGTATTATTATTCTTAGACCTCTCTGACATCGGGCGTGATCTCATTTTATTCGACGACGCTCATCCGAAACTTCGGTTTCTCATCTGCCCGCAGCGCACTTCTGAATATGCCCAGTAACGGCTCCGCTGCTGTCATGCCTCGCGACAGCGTATCTTTCGCACAGGTACGACAGCCGTGCTCTGTGCATGTCAGTTTTTTGCATGTTCGCTGCCACTGGGTCTGGTTTGATGTCTTTCCTGCCTGCCTCACATCGAGCGGGTCTCCTGGCCGGAGTGTATCTCGTCAATATGGTGTGTATCACTTTTTTTTTACATGAGCCAGTGGCTGAATACAAAACAGCAAACCGTCACGCTCTTCCTCGTCTTTTGTCTTACCACGGCCAATGTGGCAGGGCAAACCAAACGGTACAATATTTCAACCACTCCGATTTCATCACTCATGTGCTAAATAAAATCCAGCGTTGCAGCCAATGCCCTCATTTCCGGCGCATTCTCAGTCGGCAACATTATAGGCCCGCAGTTGTTCAAGGCCAAGGACGCCCCGCAGTTTATCCCCGCCAACGTCATTCTCCTCGTCACCGAAATCGTTACGGGCTCGATCGCTGCCGCACTTCGGATATATTACGGCTGGCAGAACAAAATCCGAGATGCCGCCGAGAAGCGGGGAGCTGAAGGAAGTTGCGAATATTGATTGGTTGAATTGTGGGTTCTTTTTTCAGAAAATTTCAGGGTGCCTCTCTGATTCTTCTGCAGTGACAGACCGTGAAAACAAAATGTTCAGATATAAATACTGAAAGCCATGCACATTCATATAGCTGTATTCCGCAGATCACTTCGATATGAAACTGGTTGAATTGAACGATGGAGAGCTGAGTGCGCAGCAACCTGCTTTTCCATTTGAGAAAACATGATTGAGAGGAACAGGCGAAGATTTACCATTACATATGTACATTTCGTGGAGACAATCATCTCCAATCGTACACTTAAAGAGACAAAAAAGGCAGAGTACGAACGCACATAGCCACTCTTGGTATCAGCCATTTTGGGGACATTCCACACCCTGGCTCGCCCTTGCAGAGCCCTCAAACATATGTATGTTCGAAATACGTACCAGGTTCAATTTTGTGGTTCTGTCCGAGTCTATGTTTTGACTCTCCGCATTCTTCATTCTCTTTTGTTCAGTTGATCACTAAACCCTGCTGAATCTTACTATATGCATGTATTTCTCTTTCAAGTTGGTTGAAAGCTATGTTTACATAAGTTTACAAAAGAATTGAAGTCAACTGAGCGCATGTAGTCATATGCAGTACCCGCTCCCCGCTCAATCTTCCCGTCGCCATCAAGGGTGATGTGGTGCGCGGCCTGGATGTTGCGTCTGCGGGCAGAGAAAGGGAAAACTCTCAATTGCTCTGAGTGAGAGAAATGTTGAACCATTAGCGACCTATAATACTACGACGTTTAGGAATATCTCCAGGCGTAGTTTACACCACGAAGCACAGTTTCCGATTGTTTGTTTTGACGAGTAGTCCCATCACATATAGAACTGTGGCAGGTTGTGTTTTGACAGGAAAAGGGAATTTTATTTGCCCGCTGGTTTCCCGCGCGACTGGGCTGTCCGGCAGGTGGAAACAGTTAACGAAGATAATTCATCCCTTTCAACACGGCCAAACATCAAATACGATTTACTTGTGTTTTACCTAAGATTTACCCAGCTTTTCTTGTGTCTCCCGTTTTCAACGATGCTGGATGAATTAACAGTCAGCCATAACGCTGTTCCGACGGGATCCCAGGTCTGGGTCGCAAATGTACGGCTGGTAAGCATTCCTGGAATTGGGCTCAACGAGCGGCGGCCCAACTTTGATGTAGGAGCAAGTGAAGGGTCGGCCGCATAGCGACGGAAAACATATCGCTGTTTGCTTTGACAATTTCAGAGCCGAAGTGTCTAATTGGGAAGAGGTAGTCCGCACCGTCATTGAACATTCCACGTCGAAGCAAATAGGTCTCGAAGATGGTATCCTTTTGCTCGTCCAGCAAGCTGTGTGTTCGCAATGAGTATGCCGGGATGATACTGATGAACTTTATCACAGGTAAATAATTTACGGTTTGGGTGGATTAGCGGGGGGGTGGTGGTGGTTTTGAAACGAGGAGACACTTACGATTCAAGAGTAGTGCGCACATGAAATACTTTGCATTTGCGAAACATTGATAGACTGCAGGTCTTTCACAAACAATGGGAGCTCCCGGAGTCAGTGGGTCGCCAGATTCAAGTTTCTTTCCCTGGAAGGTCAACTCTATAATCTTAACTCTGGTGCTTCCCATAAGACAGTAATAGGAACGGCGGGTCCTTCCAAATTGTGCGCATGTCATTCAAGGATGATGCCTTACCCATAAAACTCCCTGAAACCGGTAGCGGGATGGATCCAAACCAATCTCCCGGTGAGAAGATTGTCTGCCGAAAACTACCCAACCTCCCCAAGCTTCTCTCCTCAATTTACCGCGAGGATGTAAAGCAAGCCCTGAGTGGCCGCGGTTTTCCATGGCGCAATCTAGTTTCCCATCTCGCCGAAAAAGGTTTCTACCTGGACGGATATCCATCCGATATTCCATACCCCCATGATACAGAAGGAAACAACGGCTGCAGTACCTTGAAGGCCGTGCACAAGATGGCGTTGTGGAGGGCTGTGAAACTTAGGAACAGTGATCACCCTTCGCAAGGTCTACGGTTCAGACCTTATCTTGGCAATACTGCCGGTGGGCGATTCTTCTAATGATTGTATCCCATTGATAATCAATTCCAGACTATGTACAACACGGTGTGGCCGTAATCAGATCCAGGGATGCAGACGGTCGTCCAGTCAAGTGGCTCTTTACCGATGGGCGAGTTGAATGCAGGTCAGATTTCCCAGGTAGATATTGCTAAGTATTGAATTTCCTCTCTCTGAATCTGTAACCCTGCCAGAGGGGTTCAATCTTTAGACGAAATTACAATGTTGAAATCTCCTAGTTATGTTGATACTTTGGAGATCTTGCTCCGAGTCCTAGGATGAAACAGGCATCAGAGAAGTGTAAACTTGAGGCAGGTTTATAACGTACCGTAGACTAAGGATTACCAGCCCCCTGAATGTCTTTCGGAACTTTTAGCTTTCCATCACGATTCACGGTGGCATCACCTCTACAGAGCCTGTGAAACTTTAAAGGAAGAGGAGATTGATGATTTCAACGCGCGCAATGAGAATCGAAATTCGGAACCGGCAATTCTGATGCGGTTCCTCAGGCTCCTCGGGAGTAGGAACTTGCACCGATTCATACCGATCCATGATCGATTCTGGACTCAAGAATCGGAATCGGCTTCAGAATCAACCTCGGAATCGATTTGGGATTACCCCCGCCCGAGGGCTTTGACTTACCCTAATGCCGAAGTAATATACTTCCTGACGTTCTTTCATTTACATTTACTTGGTCAATACCCCAGTGAAAAACGGTGTGCATCGGAAAGTATCGGTTTGCGTTGAAGTTATCTTTTCAAGACCTGCTGATGCACGCCGATGCCACAATGGGGGAAGTCAGAGATGACGATTCACGTCAATTCTCGTTCGATTCGGGCTTCGATTCTGTTTCGATTCTCAACATTTCGTTCGAGAATCGAGAATCGAGTTTCACAGATTCGAACCAGAATCAACGATTCTGCAGATGGAATATACTGATAATTTCAGAATCGTATCTTGTTTCGACGCAGAATCGTTTGCAGCTTTGACCACCCCGAAAGGCTGTCGATTCTGCAACGATTCAGCTCTCAGAATCGGAATACGAATCGATCCAGAATCGTTCCCAAATTGTCAACTCTGACTTCCCCTATTTTACAAACATGTATCCGCTGAGGCGCGGGGTGCCCGCGAGGAAGACAGTTACGTGAAAGGAAAGGCGGAGAAAGCCTCCGATAGCTGCCGACAGGACGCAGCCACCGAGAACCCTCAAAATGAAGATGCAATTTTAGCGTCTCACCGGCTATGAAAGCCGTATCATCAGAATCAGGTAAGGCTCCAACTAAATCGTTTTCGTGTACGGGTCCCCGTAAATTAAATAGAAACGGTAAGCAAACAGTTTAAAACCGTTTTATAAATGGTATTTTTTTTTACCGCATCAAACAATCAGTACAGCAGACATTACTGCCTCTTAGTTCACCTGCACCGCAGCAGACCGCAGCAAGAAAAAGTGCTGTAAAAAGCATAAAAAAACTAGTATCGTAGCATCAACCCCCCACATGGGATTTCCCAGCGCCACGTTCAAGTTTGCACTTCTTCCGATTTGGGTTTTGTCCTACAATCCTCAAACCCGAACTTTCTCATCCATACTGCTGGGATAAGTATCCCGATTCTCAAGTCCTTCAACACAAATCTGCTATAGCCTTGGTTCAGAATTTGCAAGCTTTTCTTTTCGCACAATACACTTCGTTATGTTGACCTGGTCATCACCCTTCTTCACAGCCATTTTACTCTTGCCCTCCGCCGCAGACAGCATGCAAAGATTCCACCACCACCAAGAGAAAACTACGAATTTTTGTTTGCCTTTCTGTACTTCATCTCATGCATATGAAATCTATTTCTGATACCAAAGCGTAGCGCAGGCCCGCCTTCTTTGGAAAACGACCGCTTGATAGACACACCAAGTCTTGGTATAACCAAGAAGTTGTGTGGCATTTTCATAATGGAGTACTCACAAAGTTCATCTTGTGCCGTCAAATTTAGGTTGAAGGTTGTAAATCTGATGTTTAACTTACTCTGCCCCAGTGAACTGGTAGCGCCACCGGCAGAGGTGTCAAAAGACGTTCGAAATCGGTCCAACACGCTCACGACAGTTGTTATGCGTGCTGCAGCGGCAACACCAACCATACAAACATCGTCGCGAGCTCACCTTTGTGGGTACTGAAATCTAACCATTTAAACCATTTACAAACAGTTTGTAAACCGTTTATCTCTGGGGCCAAATTACACGGAAACGTAAACGGTAATTCCCGTGTAAAACGGTTGGAGCCTTAGAACCAGCTAACGAGCAGAATTGAACATTTTTGAGATGGCAGAACCGACACAGCCACTGTCTCACTACACATTGTATTTGTTTATTGCATCCTCCAGCTTACTTGTTGAGTTTCCGCCGCAATGTGGCTTCCGAGTTAGGAAGTTTGTTGGGGGCGGTGTAGACATGTCATCATGATGACATGCTGGCCTGAGGAGCCGCATTTCTAAGTTTTTATCGAAAGCTCATTAGAGCCGAGCTCACCCTTGCTGGCAATGGCCCAACAATGGGGATTATTCTATTAAGAAACCCGGTTTCTCGGGGGCTTCATGGGAAGCCGGGCTTCCGGGAACCCCAGATGATGGCATCAGTTCCACTAGCTGATGCCTATTTATTGGCCGAGCAGCTGTCCATTGGTTATATCGCCCTTTCAGGTCCTGTTTAACCTTCAGCGGAGTGATGGTACAGTGTGTTGAAGAATTTAAGCTGAATTGAAGGACATATGCAGCGTAAAATCACCAATATAAACAGGCACAGACACTGACAGACAGGTACGGGATAGTCCAACAACCTCTTCGACAGGTCAACCACACATAGCGTCAGAGTCTAGCATTCCAGTTGATGTCCTGTCAACTCCTGTACTAACCAGATTTTTTTTCAGTCATGATCCTTGCATCCATTGCTATCTCGGGCATCTCGGTGTTGTTCAGTGACTGCTGGTAAGTGGATAGCAATGGACAAACACTCCTACTCGTTGGATGTTCTTCAAACTTTTACAAGTACTCAAATGCCTGTCTCTGTCTCCTCCTTGATTGTATTTTTTTTTAGATCACTGTAGGTACATGTAGCTGAGTTTGAGCAGACAAGGGCCAAACCCATTGATTTGGGTTTGCAAACAGTCTCTAGCGAGTACTGTACTAGTCTTGCTGATGGGGTGACTTCAAAATTGGGACAAGAAATTCAGGGTTCATTCATTCAAACGTGTTAGAAGGTACTTTTTGGCCATAGCTTGATCCGCCACCTTCGGCATGATTGAGATTGATTGCCGTGAAAGGTTTCTTATTAGACTTTCGGCTGGGTTTCCTTAAAATTCCCAAATTGGGGAGGGTTTCACCAGAAACCGGGTTTCTCATTAGAATCATCCCAACAATGGCCCCATAAATTGTCAAATAAATAGAGCTTTCAATAGTAATTTGTTCAAGTGGGCTGTAAGTGGCCCTCTATATGCATTGCAGGTTTTTCTAGTTGTACGAAAAAAGGCCGAGTAAAGCAAATCAACGATATATGATTTGAGAAAAAAATGTCTGGTACGCCTCCAGAACGGCATTCCCGAGACTTGGAGACCCTGGATTTTGGCGGGCTCATTGTTGCACCACCATGATACCACTTTGAAGGAAGTCATGTCTGGGAGAATGGGTCACTGAGGTGTGCGTGTGCGCAGATGATGCCGAGGACGGTGGGGAAGCTGGTGCCCGGGCAACAGACAAAGCATAGAGGTAGTTGGATTCAACTTGGTTCGACGGTTGTGGTGCCCAGAGGGGAGCCTGCGATGCATATTGTTCGACTGGCGGAAGCAGACTGGGGTCGATAGGTGCGAGGATGATAGATTCTTGCTAACAGGACAGCCATCTTTCTCAATGGGATGGACATGGCAACCACCAAGTTCGTCACAATGCGGTTAGCACAGTTGGCAATCACACTTCTTGTGGACATGTTGATGTGTGCACCTATGGTATGGACAGTGCTTGACAGGGTTCGGCGCTGCCTGGGGTTGTGCTGCAGATTCCGCCTCTAGCTGCTGAGCAAGGAGTAGATTAGCGGGTCTCTCACCAGGTCCAAACCAGTGGAACGAAGGTTTTTCGTGAACTGTGGGATTGAACACTGTCGTAGGAGCAATCTAGTGTCAGTCAGGTGGTTTCACAAAAGGCGTGTCGACATACAACGAAGTGACGAAGTAACAAAGTAATAGCAGCCGGCATGAACACCCGTGGCAGTATGCTTGAGCTGAAGCTCAGGTCTTGTTCGACATCTTTTGCTTCCCTGACAGCAAAACACTGGGTCGGTGATCGTTATGGAGGGCATGGGAAGGAGAGAGAAGTGGTGCATGCAGCACGCGCGAGAAAGGAAGGGGACGGTGGGACGGTGAAGGGTGTGGTTGTCAGCTGATGGCTTCGAGTTGCAGCCAAACATCAGTGTAATTGTGATGACTGACCGACACTGCCCCCAAAAAGTTTCCTTTCTGAGAAACCACGTCGCGGCGGAAAGTCAGGAGTGCTCCAGCCCCCAGCCAGTCACGTGTTTAGAGTACAATTGCTCGCTTTGCTCGCAACAATGGGTTTATTTTCCCCCCCAATTATCTTACAGTAGGTTGCATGATTTGGAGATCCGTCCCAAACGAACGCGGCTCATCGTGCCTTCGCCTCCGCGTCACCGTGCTGCACCCAACCTCGCATCCACCCGAAGGACCCTGCCAGTTGAGTCTGAAACGGAACAGAACAGATGAGGACATGGATGATACACATGAAATGAATCTCACCTACATCTAAGCGCTCGAAAGCTGGGATTGAAAAGGACCAGATGGTTACATGCCATAGACACGGAATCTGCCTGTGTCAGATTCGTTGCTGTTGAGTGACCGCTCTGCCAGGAAAGCCTGCAAATACCACCAGGATTCATAAGATCGATATGTAAATAAAACTGACCAGAAGCTCTCATATTAGCTGCCCTCAATCCGACTCCTTTGCCTGTTTCATGCCCGCTGGTTGGTGGTAAGATCTCTGCAAACAAAACATACATACTTGAGAGCCGCCTTCACATTAGGGTGTTTCAGATTTAGATTTTCGGCCCCAACTTGTTCTCCAACTCGTGGCCCAACTTTCCCCACGACTTGACATCCAACTTCTGCCCCAACTTGCACCCCAACTTGATGCCCCAACTTCGGCTAATCTGCTGTTCGGGCCGTCCTCACAGACTGATCCCATCTTTTGTAACACCAACTTCTGAATGCCGTCGAAATGACACTGTAGGTGTTTCACGATTAAGGCCTCAACTTGGTCCAAGTTGAGGTCAAGTTGGAGCCTGAGTTGGGGCACAAGTTGGGCTCAGAAATCTAAATCTGAAACACCCTATTCTCTGGACGCTTTTGAAACCTATTGTAAAAAATGGGACTGGTGGGAAAGCATAGACTCATTACTACCAGTCTGTCCACGGAATCTTACCTGAGGCAAGCACGGGTGCTGTAGGCAGACTGGTACTTCTCGGAAATATCCAAAGGGCGGGGCCGGAGTTCTGAAATTTAACTAAGTAACTTTTGAATGATGCCGATGACGCAATGATCCGCCGATCACAGGTTCTCACTCAAACACCCCCAAACACCACGGCCAAATATTGCGATCTGATGAGTCCTGATGAATCTGAATAGACAGAACTGTGAGGATTCTTTTTCTCTATTTTTGGGTAATTTTACCAGAAAAAACGAGTGAAATTTGAGTTCAGGGTGAGTTGATCAAACCAACTCTGGCCCCTCCCTTTGGATATTTCCGAGAAGTATCAGTCTGCCTACAGCACCCATGCTCGCCTCGGGTAAGATTTCGTAGGCAGACTGGTAACGAGTCTGGGGAAAGCACAAAGAAAATGAACGTGCCTCGCACATCAAGGGAATATGCTACAGGCATGGTCGTCAGATGCAACAAAGATGGCGTGAAGATGATGTAACTTACTTGGCGGGTTTGAGAGACGTTTTCAAATGTGCGGTGTCAGCATTGGTAAACGGAGATGACCACCTTACATGCCTTTGCATCACCGCACTCGTGCTTGG
Organism: Mycena crocata; assembly: GCA_029281795.1. NCBI lineage: Eukaryota > Fungi > Basidiomycota > Agaricomycetes > Agaricales > Mycenaceae > Mycena > Mycena crocata. Next base: position 408,874 of record JARJCP010000012.1, on the reverse strand, counting down.
ACAGTGCATGTTCAAAGAGGGTGGGAAGGAAAACGAAATGCCAGAACTGATTTCGTTACCTACGGAACACACAACTTGCATACTGAGAGGCTAACGGTAGCATGAACACAATATTGCAAACGGGAATGTGCACTTACTAGAAAGCTGCGGGACAAAAGAACTTGAAAGGCAATGTGCATTGAGGTACCGCTTGAGCTGGACGAACAACTCGGTGAGTAACAAATCACATAGTTAATAGTTACTGACGTACCAAAGGAATAAAATAACGGATGCACATCTGTGATGCTGCCATTGCACCGCTAACAGGGATAAAGCACCAGGGAAAGTTGAGGTGAAGAAGCCATCCTCTTTTACTAACACAGTGGGTACAATTGCAATGTGTTGCAAACTTGAGTGGGTTTGACATTAGGTCAATGCATCGATGTTGGTGGTACGAGAGAGAGAAGAGCATTTCGAACTCCGCTCTCCGATGGCAAATCGGGAACGGTGGACTTGTGGTGGACTGGATTAGTGGTAGATAAAGCAAGAGTGTTCGGGCTAAGGCTGGCTAAGATTATGATTATATTCAAATATAATGTATTGTAATGCCAAAATTACAATTAAATACTCTCCGACCATATTCTTAAGTATTTTAAAGTACTTCTGGTTACATTCCATTACAATCAATTAACCTCAATGTTGTCAGAACTGGCTTTTAGCAGTCCCCAGCCATTTTAGAGGGCTTGGAACTCATATCCCACCAGTCAGAAACACTTAACAACTTGAAGTGACCCTGATTTGGACCGAAGTTAGTTGACCCGATTCGGATACAGTGATTACATAACTTGAATGGTGCTAGAAAATAGTGTTGAACATGGTTTAAACACATCTGTTGAGGTGAATCAAGTATTGGAAACATCATTTGACTCTTTCCATGCCTCTAGAATGTCACTGGTACCGTTTGGATTGGCAGTAAGATAATCGAACTTAATTGATTAAATATCGATTAAATATGATTAAATACGATTATATTATGATTATATTACATTACGGGTCCTGAGCGTATTTAATCTTAATTGTCCAGCCCTAGTTCGGGCCGGTCAAGCCAAAACCTAAGGCAGGGAGGGAGGGTCGTCTGTCAGGCCGGAAAAAAAAACAGGTATCACCCCAAGTTGGCCAAATATTGGTCCGGAGCAGTCTGAAGTGGATTTTTTGGTGTTCCAATGGCATGTATCAGCATGTATCCGTATTCTTTCTGTGGGGAACAATGATTTAGAGGTCAGGTGGGTGGAAGAAGGAATGCATTTTTGTGAGGTGTCCCATTAGGGACGTAGTGATTAGATTAGATATGTAGTGTTTAGGCATATTAGGGTCAGTGTAGGCTGACACAGCGATACCTAGTTGTACAACCAGGTACATACGGGGACTTTTACTTACTTCGTACGCTCACTAGAAAATCACTTTGCACAATATACATTGTTGCAGAGTTATTCTCGTGGGACTCGAAGATTGTGGAAGTTAGTGTTCAACGACGCTTACACTTTTTTAACTCTCAGCACGATCATATCGTGCGCCAGCCAACTCGTACTCGTTGATACTAAAATACTCATTCACTCGAAATGGCTACCAACAAAAACAGCAGCAACAATCCCCTGCAAGGTAAGCAGTTTTCTGCTCCGGGTCAGGGTGAATGGCCACCAGCAGGTGGCGGAGCGTTGAGGGAAAGAGGTGGAAGTGACGCGGGACGTGGGCCAGCGTCATTGTCACCATTGCCGGAGTTGACCCCGTCGGTGAATGAGGGGGGGCGAGATGAGTTGAAGTCAGTGAACACGCCGAGGGAAGAGAACGGCTCGAGGCTACCAGATAGTCAATTGCAACTGGAGATTTCATTAAGAATGATGGAGCTACTACAGGTCCAGAACCCGGCCCATCTCTACGACGACCAGGACGCCCTCCGTCATTCGGGCATGAGCAACCATATAGCGTGGCGGATAGCTCATCCGAGGTGCAATCTACAGACGTGGTTAGTGCAAGAACAAAATGCTCAATACAATCCCCACGGATATTTATTGCGCCTGCCGAAGCGAAAATAGAGAGCAGCGGCAGGACGATGAAGCCCGACCCAGTGTCAAGGAGTCATGACTGGGAGAACCGGTTGATTCTACAAAAGATACGTCGGCAGGCTATTGCAACGCTGGGTCATAGTATCATACCGGATCAGGGATCGAGTGGGATCATGATGAACGGGCATACCAGGCACGTCCATCTCCGTCGAGGGGTAGTTCCGTCGGCACAAAAGGCGGACGAAAGAAGCCACGAACGAACATGGCTGATCCCCAGTATGCGAACCCGCCGATGGACCAAGTACCGGATCCCCGAGAGCAGCAAGGTGTAATGTGGCAAACCAGAGCGGAGGACAGACAAAGGAGGAAAGTCGGTCGCGGAAGGTCCCACAATCACCAGCACGGTCACCACGTGAGCCTCCGAGACCACCACTGCCGCCGCATAACAACCAGGTGCCGCCGCGACGACCGACGGGGCCACACAAGCCGGAACGTGAGGATTCATGGGAGCAGGAACGAGACAAGGCGCCGGAGAGGGGAGCCGGTGGTCCACCACCAGATCCTTCGGAAAGTTCTTCATCGGATGGGAGCGATGATGGAAGGAAGGACGATTCGTCAGACGACGAAAAGCGTAGGGAAGCAAAAAAAGCTGCGGAGAAAGCAGCTGCAGCCACGGCGGGAGGATTGCCTCCGTTTGGTGATCCCAGCGACGACGAGTCGTCCGAGACAAGTGGTGAAAAGGAGCCAGTGAAGAAAAGGAAGAAGCATTGGGGTAATGGTGCCCCAAAAATGAAGAAAGTTGGGGATCCAATGCTTGCCGCTAAGCAACGGCAGGCGCGACGCTGTACAGGAGCCGTACATCTTGAAATACGAGGAGACAGTGGCGCGCGCCTGCAAACCGTCACCGATATTTGATGAAAATCAGATGGTGCGCATTCCAACTCCCGAAAAATATTCCGGGAGCAAAGATATCAAGACGTTTGAGCGTCACACGAATGCCGTGCTGGATTGGTTCCACATTATGGGCATTTGCGGACCGGAAAATAATGAGAAGCGTATCAAAATACACGGATTCTATCTGACGGGAGACGCACATGATTGGTATAACCGGGACGTGGTGGGTGTACACCGAGAAAAGCGGGAGTGGACCCACTTGGAGATGATACTGGGGTTATTCAATGAATATTTGAATCATGCGGGAGTGCAGTTGGCCACCAAGGAATACGACGAGGTGACATTTGACACTGAACTCGGAGTGCGGTCGTTCTATAACCAACTGTACGTGGCGGCTTGCAAGATGATTGTGTTCCCCGACAAGTATGGATTCCGGCTCAAGTTTTACGAGGGGTTGCCGGTGTGGATGATCAGAAAGTGGATCAAGCGGAACATTACGGTGGAGTACTCATGTGACAGTAGAAGAGGTCGAGGATGAAGAGGACGACAATGGATTTTATAAATCGTGTCAAGCGGGAGGAGCTCCCATAATACTGGAAGAGCTGGGATCAATAGTTGATACTAATGGGGTTGAGTATGGGGAGTGGCTTCAAGAGTTCTCGAGGCAGCGATAGGCAAAATACCATCAGCACTCGACTAATTCTAATGGAAAACGGCCTATGACAGAGTATTACAGGCATTTGGCCGAGGACCCGGAGATTGTGAAAGTGAAGCTTGCGGGGGAGATAACGGAGGAATTTATAAAAGTATTCCAGCAGGCGACGGAAGTTCACATTGAGGAAATCAAGAAGGGGAAGATCAAGTTGACTGAAGCGGATATACCGCAGTTGCAGGCTCGTTGGATGGAGATTGGAAAAGACATCATGTCTGGGGTACCGGAACGAATGCCGCCAATGCGGGAGATCAACCACAGAATCCCATTGATTGATGAAAACAAGGTGTATAACTACCACCTTCCCCGATGCCCCGACTCAATGAAGGAACAGCTGATCGAGAAAATATATCGATATGTCCGTGCCGGCTGGTGGAGAGCAGTCCAAACGAATCAGGCGGCGCCCATGCTGTGCATTCCTAAAAAGACAGGGTTGTTGAGAACGGCCGAAAAAGGAATGAGAACACACAGAAAGATGTGACACCGTTTCCGGATCAAGACCAGATATGTATGGACTGTGCACGGGCGAAATACCACTCTAAGATTGATATATCAGACGCATATGAGCAGATCCGAATCGTGGCAGAGGATGTATGGAAAACCGCATTCACGACGGTCTATGGGACGTACCTGAGCAACACCATGCAAATTGGTGATTGCAATGCGCCGGCGACATTCCAATGGATCATGACCATGGTTATGGTGTTCCAGGAGTTTATTGGGTGATTCGTCCATGTGTATCTGGATGATATTTTTATTTATTCGGATTCCATTGAGGAGCATGAGATACATTTGGGAAAGGTGTTTGATACACTCCGGAAGAACGAGTTTTGTCTGAAGAAAGAAAAATGTGATCTGTACTCAAAACAATTGGACTGTTTGGGGTATATGATTGACGACCAGGGGTTACATGCAGATGCCGACAAGCTGCAAAAGATTCGTGAATGGCGGACACCTCGAAACTATTTGGACATACAGAGGTTTCTGGGGTTGGTTCAGTCTCTGTTGCAGTTTCTCGAAGATATTACTGCGTTCACAGGACCACTGGCGGCAATGACACGCAACGGGAATTCATTCGCTTGGAGACCAATACATCAGACCTGCTTTGAGAACATCAAGCAGGCCTGCTGTAAGACACCGGTACTGAAACCGATAGACCTGCGGTTGGACGTGCCGATCTGGATTATTTGTGACGGATCGACATCTGGGGTGGGCGCAATGTACGGTCAAGGAAAGACTTGGCAAACGTGCCGGCCGGCCAGGTTCATGTCTAAGAAGTTCACGGCGGCGCAACATAATTATCGGGTGTACGAGCTGGAAACGTTGGCGATTCTTGAGGCATTCCTGAAATGGGAGGATAAGCTTGTGGGAAATCGTTGTCATGTGGTAACAGACCACGAAGCACTGGAGTTCTTCATGACGCAAAAATCACTCAATAGCCGGCAAGTTCGGTGGATGGAATATATGTCAAAGTTTGATTTTGAGATCCGGTATATCAAGGGCGAGTTGAACAAGACGGTGTACTGCTTATCTCGTTACTACGAGAACGATGCTTGGGAAGATATACACGAACCGCAGGAGTTCGCAAATGCAGACGTGAGGCTTGATCGTGAGTTGAACGTTTGCCGGAAGATCGGATCGAGGAGATTGAATCCGCAAAAACAGACGAGCTGTTGAACGCACTACGGCGTAGCTCACGCCTGCAGAACAAGCAGGAACCTCGCGACGTAGAGGTGGCCGCGCTTGAAACAGTTGCAGAGCCTGCAACTGTTCAAGAGTGGGAGAAGGAAGCGGTGATAGTAGAGGATCCGACAATCTTTCACTCGAGGCCATGGTCCGACACGGTGGAACAGTCTCCCACGCTTGAAGACGAGATGATTGTAGCGTGCAGAACCGTGGCGGAGAAGAGGTCTTGTGTATTCCACAGGCTATGATGGGGGAGCAGTCTATCCGAGGACGAATAGTGGATCAAGCGCACATTGCGCTCGGGCATTTCAGCGCGCAACGAACCGGCGATTACCTTCGGCGGTGGTATTGGTGGCCAAGTGTGTCGCACGAAACACGTAAATTCTGCGATAGTTGCGCGGTGTGTCAGTCCAGCAAAACTGATACGCAAAGACCAGCTGGCAAATTACATTCTATGCCGATACCGACCAAACCCTGGGAGTCCATTTCAATGGATTTCGTAGGACCGTTCCCTAAGTCCGCCGGGTGTGATTACCTGTGGGTAGTGATGTGTCGGTTAACCAGTGTTGGCCCGAACACCGAAGCCTTCAAAAAATTGGAGCCCTCCAAAGGCGTTCAGGAAGGCCTCCAAGAATTTTCAGCCTGCCTTGGTGCTCGTTGTCTTGCACCACACTGATCCCATGGCCATGATTGGGACTGCCTATCCAGCCATTTCTATAGGAGGTGATAAAATGGCAGTAACCGGAAAACATATTGCATCGGCTGTGTCAAGCAAGCACCATGATCAGTGCTACACAGTCCGATTTGCTCACCGCAGGACATACGATAATGGAATTTATGTGCAGCTCTTTCAGATAACGGTGGGATAGAAAGATGACGACAGAAGTAATAATTCGGTGGGGAAAAATACCGTGGGAAAATCAATTGAAGGCCTCCAAATGGCATTCAATTGAAGCCTTTGGCATTCGGAAGGCCTCCAAAATTCTGGCGACCCAAATGGAGGCCTCCATGGCCAACACTGCGGTTAACCACCAATGTTCATTTGATACCGATTAATGTTACCACGAAAGCCACCGAGCTGTCTCGGATATTCGTTCGCGAAATTGTGTGATTGCATGGATTGCCCAAGACGATTGTGTCTGACAGGGACTCGAAATTCATGTCCGCCTGGTGGAGGGAAGTGCACCGGTTGCTCGGAGCTAAATTGTTGATGTCTACTGTGTTTCACCCACAGGCAGACAGAGCAACAGAAAGAGTCAATCGATCAGTGGGGCAAATGCTGTGGTTGATGGTAAAGCCTGACCAGAAGGATTGGGTCGAGAAAATACCGCTGGTGGAATTTGCTATAAATGCAAGCATCAGCACCGCCACAGGATCTGCACCCTTTGAGTTGATCGGTGGGTACATGCCTTCGATGATTAGGGAGTTTCGGTCGAGGACGAAAGCACCCAAGGGTGTTAAAGTGTTTGCCGAGCAAGCATGCTGAACCTGGCAGAGGCGCACAATGCGTTGATAAGCGCACGGGTGTTCCAGACGGTACAAGCGAATAAATATCGACGGGAAGACCCGCCAATAAAGGCGGGAGAGTTGGTGTATCTGTCAACGAAGAATTTATCCATGCTCAAAGGGCGAGCAGGAAAATTGGTACCAAAATTCGTTGGGCCGTACCGGGTACAGAAAGCGCTGCCAGAGTATTCAGATTATGAACATGAACTGGAGTTACCAGTGGCATTGGCGGCACGGAGGATTCATAATCGATTCCACATTAGTCTGTTACGGCCATTTGTGGCCAGTTGCGACAACTTGTTCCCGAACCAGGACCAGCCCGGACCGTACGATTTCGGAGCACCCGCGGACGATGAGTGGCAGGTAGATGCAATAATCGCCCACCGGTGGGTGGATAATGCCGTGGAATTCCATGTTAAATGGATTCAGGGGGACACGGCGTGGGAGAAGTTCGGGGCAGTTAAACTGCTGAGTGCACTTGACGAGTATTTTGCATTGCACGGGGTGGATAAGTGGCAGAAGTTGTCTAAACGAATGGATATTTGAGCAGCGAGGCACGAAAACTGGCGCGTGGCGTAGAATCCGGATATGCTCCCACGGAAACAGGCGGAAAAAATGTGTCGAAAAACAGACCACGAGGTGGCTGTGAGTGGAAGTCTCATAGATAAAACGGGCGATTAGATTGTTGTTGTGGGCGCATCGAGGCGTCTGTGGGAATGGAAGCAGTGAAGGAAGCTGGGCGACAATGGATATTTATTCAAAGTGGGGGCAATACAGGATGCGCTCTGCTCCTTTACCACTCTCTCAATTATGGCGTCCGTTGACGTGTCAACCATACCTTTGCCGGACTCTGAACCCATGGGACCCAGCATCGACGGCATGAGTCTTGATCGATATGACGCCCTGGACTGGAGCGAGGAACCAATGGATCCCGTGGTCGAGGCTGGCATAGGAGATGGGATAGCGGGAGCGGTGACGGCGACTGTGCCTACTGAGACAGGGTTAACTCATGTGAGTGAGCCCGGGGGAGAGGAGAGTACAGAGAATCGCGGATTGACGCGGGTGCACAGCACGGAATTTGGTAAAATGACGCGTGAGGAGCTGCAAGAGAGATATGAGATATTGGAGCTTGAATGTCAAGCGGCGGTGACCTTGGTGCAGACGACAAAAGGCGAGAAGATTCAAGCGGAGGAGCGAGCGCGTGCGTTAAGTGCGGAAGTCGTCAAGTTGCAGAGATGTGTCGAAAGACTCCAGAGGGTTCAGCACTCGTTTGACGGACTTGTTAAAGCGGAGCAGGAGCGTGATGGATTGCGCGCATTGTTAGTGGTTCGGGACGATGAAGCGCGAGCGCTGGGACAGAACACGGTGAAAGGTCTGATGGACATGGAGGAGAAGTGCTCGAAACTGAGGCCGCGAGCTGGAGCAGGCCGAGGAGGTACAGGACGAGCGCAGCAAGGCACAACATCACAAGGTGTGCGCACAGGCGGACTACGAGAGCATGAAAGACGAACTGTATGATGTGCAGGATCGGGAAGATGATCTCGTCGAGCGATTGGCGGCAATGCGGGGCCGAGTGGGCCAACTTTGCGAAGAATTAGACTGGCTAAAAGAAGAGGTCACGGTGTATCGCAACCGCAGCAGAGAATCAAGTGGACACGAGGAAAGGCAGAAGCCGCAGTACCGCAGCACGGATATCCACTGGACATCGCAACATGGGAGTCGATGCATGAGCTGCAATTGGTGGGCCCCCATTATGCCTATGCTCACCGACTCTGCTGCTTGGCCGTATTCTTGACACCCGTACCAGCCGAGAAGCGTACAGCCCTAGAGCAACACGCAGTCACCGAATATCGGTCATCGGACTGGTACACCGACGTGGGCACGATGGTGCACGCTACCAATTCGGAGAACATCAAGGCGGTGGCAGGGTTCAGCCAAGGCAGTATTCTGAATAAGGATCGCTACGACGTGAACACATTCGCTATGGTTATACAGTATCGGAATCAGCGGGTCCGGGGATGTGACTCTATCGATGATTGCCAAACGGTCGACTTACGGCTGGCACGGGGAGCGCACTTGTTTCAAATGGCATCATTACGCCGGCAGCATGGGGTCGAAGACTCCGAAGTTAATAAAAACTGTGATATGCTCTAGAGAATGAGCTTATTCAGTTACTATCGATCCCTGGACTGTACACCACACTACTCGCCGAATACAAGTTGGTCCCGGCCACTCGACTTAACCCAACATATTGGTCCGCTATCACAGGTGCAACGACGGTGGAGCGATGGGCGGTAGTGACCCGACTCGCAGCGTGGGGCGTAACACCGCCGATGATTGACGACTCGTATGCGTTCGGGCAACAGTGGCTTCAGGAGTCAATGATAAGCGTTGGGAAATTACCGATGTGGACAACCGAGCGGGCAGAAGAAATAATGATGATGAGTGCTACAATGCCACCAGCCCCGCGCATGTATGATGCCGCGCAGGATGTATTGTTGCGCAGATATAAACGGACTTGCGAGCGGATTGTCGCGTTCAGCATGCCAGAACCGAATCATCCAGACGCGCACCACTTAAAACGGCAGGAGAACTCTCGCATCGAGCGACTGCTTGCCGAGGGACGGTATCCCTCAGTGCCGCCTAACGTCATTCGTATTGCAGTGCATAATCCAGGCCAAGCCCAGATTGACACCGCGGAGGCGGATGCGCTAAGAAATGTGATATGATCGCTGGAAGGAACACCAGCGGCACAATCTATAGGAAGCACCGGGCCACCCACGTTCGGACACGCGTATGGGATTCAGCAAACAGGGTCGTCAGTATTGCCTCTGCCCCCACAAGCACTCAGTCCCTTGGCAGTTTGCTTGCCCCTTAAGCGGACGCTGGAATTGCGGCTGTTGAATCCGCTGATTAGCCGGATTTTGTCTCAGCCACAGGATTGCTTGCAACCAGGATGAACGTTGACGAACCGGGGATTGAGTCTGGGGTTGGGCTGTCCGTGTCAATGCACGCGCCAGACTCGGATTACATGGATATGGACGAGTATTAAACTGACAGAACTCTTGGTGTAGGTGATGAGGTCATTGACAGTGTATAGCGCACTGCGGAATTGAAGGGTTATTCGTCCCCACTGGGGAAAGTACCGAACGTAGTTCGGGAGTGGGAGAGTGTGAGGTGTCCCATTGGGGACGTAGTGATTAGATTAGAGATGTAGTGTTTACGCATATTAGGGTAAGTGTAGGCTGACACAGCGATACCTAGTTGTACAAACACGTACATACAGGGACTTTTACTTACTTCGTACGCTCACTAGAAAATCGCTTTGCACAGTATACATTGTTGCAGAGTTATTCTCGTCGGACTCGAAGGTTGTGGAAGTTAGCGTTCAACGACGCTTACGATTTTCTTTCATTTTTTGGGAGTTATTGTGGTTTGAGGAAGCTAAGGAAAGCTTTGAAGGAGATTTATCTATAGCACTTACCTATGAGGGCAGGTTGTCCCTGGGTCCCGTATATACCAGATTGCTTGAAGCTGATATTCCAGGTGCATTTAGACTTCTATCACATACCATGGAGGCTCAAAGTAAAATAGATGGATTATGGAGGTACTTCCCATGGAAAACACGCAAAATAACTGTGCAACTGGAGTTGACTCAACTTGGGGTGATACCTGTTTGTTTGTTTGTTTTCGGCCTGACGGCCAACCCTACCTCCCTGCCCTAGGTTATGGCTTGACTGGCCCAAATGCCCTTGAAATGCAGCCCGATAGAAATATTGACAAACCCCAGACAATTCCAGGGCCTTCCGATATTTACAAGTTCTTGTGATGCATGCTGATGCTCCCCAAGACTAGTTTTTCAATGGAAGCACTCGAGTCAAACGACGGATCAGCCTCTATGACGGGTGGCTGTACCACATCATCATTCAAATCAGGAAAAACCAGGAAAAACATAAATTGATAATTACGCAGGCTAGTACAAGACTTCAGTACACTTCAGCACAACCCTTAATTTTCTTTGGAATTACGTGAAACAAAATGACTCTCTTCGATGGAATCTAAGGGAAATACCAGTTCAGCTCGTGGAAGGAACATTGGAACTGAGGAGTCAAACCAAGGAGATTTAAATCATGTTAAACTTTACAGCGTCAAGCGGTCGACTGTCCTCAAGAACCAGTTTCGGACGGGAAGAGGAGAGTGCACCGTTAAGGAGAGAACAACGATAACAACTTTAGTGGGAGTTGGAGAGCTTTAGGAGGTATGGGCGGGAGGAGAACCAGTTTAGTATGGTCTGACCAGGGTGGAACTCAGCTTTCTTTGCAAGGTTTTTTTGATTGAGAGTTGGAAGCAGGCCCCAGTAGTTGATTCAGTGCTTGCATTTGTTGACTCAAATTAAGCGCATTTGAATGGACCCTTTGAGTAGATTGTTGGTGCCTGGTTTAAATTTAAGGGGAAAATTGTTTGAAACCGTGAGGAAGGGATCAATCATCTCTCACTGCTTGCTTTTATCTTGACCAGAAGTGCCGAGATGCACAGTTGAACAGCTGCAGTCTGCTGTGCTGCAGTGACACACATTGGCATGGGATATGCTGCTTGAATTGTCAGTGAAGCTGTTGAAGTCCACAGCTTTCACCTGTCAAATTGGACAGCTTTTTTAACCAATAAGGAATACAGGGTCAAGACGGACACACAAAAGACACATAGGTTCCACGTAGCAAGCGGTTCCGCAAACCCGGCAGAAAGGAGGTGTATTCAACAGAGTCCTGAAAGTGCCAAGAAGGAAAGGGAAAATCACAGCATTTGCAACACTGCAGCAGGCGATGAGTCAGTGGAGGAAAGATGAGAGAAGAGAGAGATTTAAATGGAGGAAGATCCTGATGGCTGATGCACAGCTGTACAAACAAGCAGCAACAAACAAGCTAGTAAATCTTAAGAGAACAGATAATATGAGATTCAATATATCAATGGATTGCTGATGCTGTTGGTACCATGATGTATTAACGCCCCTCCTTAGCAGAGTGCATCAATATATCCAGCTTTCTCCGGCTTATCTACCTGCCGCCGTGTGTGTGCTGCTGCCCCGTCACCAGGTCTGTGTGCAAGGTGTGCTGCCCATCCAAATGGGGTCGCATGTTTACACTTGTTATGATCACACTTCCTCCCTCCACACAGCAGTGTGCTGGCTCCCCTGGCTCCCTGCTCCTTCCCTCCGCTCATCCTCATGTCGGTAGGTGAATATACTTCTCAAACATATTATAGCATACTTACCTAGCCCCAGATCATCCTGATCATCCCATCATTTTGTTCAGCACCACCCACACCTGCACACCTGTACTGGGCATCAAAGCTGGCTACCTGCTACTTCAGCAATGTAGCCCGGGGGAACTTTGGTGACACATTCACCCTTTTGCCTCCATGTTACGCGCCTGCCCTCTGCCTTTTTGTTGGCCCGTGGTCTGCCCTTTACTGCACCCACTGTATATTCCCATTTTTGGCCCCCTGCGCCACAGCAGCTCCGCTCCCTCGGCTGCGGTCTGCATCGTAGCAGCAGTACTACATCCCTTCTTCCACTTTCTCCACCTTTGGTTGGCCCACAGCCCGTCCCACCAACCCGCCCCTGGCACCCCCTCCGTGGGGCTACTGCCTATGTACACCTCTGCCGGTTAATCACCACCTACCTAGATCAAGCTATATCGTCTTCCGGTCATCATTGCCAGCGCCGCCATATTGGTGTGTTTGATCCACCCGCCCCCACCACTTCCCCTCCTGCCCTGAAAACCTCTATCCACCTCTGTAACAATTGTTACTTCTGCCTCCTAATCACGCTGCACCCCTGGCATGCATACTTGGCATTATACACGGTGCCGACAACCTCTTGGCCTGCCACTCTCCACTCACTCCACACATGAATCACATACAAACACAGTCTTTCCCCCCCTCTTTTCCCACCCGCTTCAGTTCTCGAAACAACTTCACCAACCACTGTGCTCAGAGCTATTAGTCATACACCAATATATTTCTGTTCCCCCAACACATTGGTGGATCCAGAGAAAAAATTGTTCATAAAGGTTTCCAGGCCACCTCTGTGATCAGGGACTAGTAGCTCATGGAGGAGTGCTAACAATCTCTAAAATTTGCTCAAGAAAGTATGTTGGAGCCAGTTCAATTCTTGCTTAGTCCGTTTTTTTTTGGCCAGCGTTTTCCAAGCCAAAAACAAAGTGTGAGATAGTTGAGAAATTGAGTGGCTGCACATAGATAATTGAGATAACAAGGGAAAAAATCAGGTATTGCAGCCATAGGATATATATATATTTAAGCACTTGAGAAAATATGACTGCTGTCGGATTCGAACTGAGACCCTTCATCACAAATCTGATACACGAGGATGTCTGCCAATGGACCAAGCAGCCATTTTCAATTCCAAGCAGCAAGGGAGAGGTTAAAAGCAGGTGCCGTTCCCAGAAAGAAAGCAAATAGCTCTCCAAAGAATGTGAAAAGGTTTTGTACTTGAAAACAAGGGCCGTTGCGGGAGACTAGGCGTCCGGACACTCCCTTGTTACCCCCTCCGGAATAGAGTAAATCAAGGCCTCAAAATGGCCCTACGTACCTCCGCGAAATAGAGTAAATCAGGCTGAAAATGGGCGGGGTCCCTCCGCGTAGAGTAAATCGCGCGGAAAGCGAGATTTTTTTTGGGGGGAAAGTATGGCTGAGGGCGCCCGGAACCACCAGAATCCCACCTGCCAGAGAGCAGTACAACCCCAAAATTGAAAGCAAATCAGGCCAAAATGTGCCCCTAGTGGTCCCGAACGCAGTCAAAGTCAATACTGGCCAGATGGCAAAAAAAAATCAGATTTTACCCCCAAATGTTCCTCCGAAATAGAGTAAATCAGCGCGCAAAACTGGAAATTTATAGAGTAAATCAGTCTCTTTCGGCGGAGGAACCTATATGGGAGTGTCCGGACGCCTGGGAGACTGGTGTTGAACCCGAAACCACTTGCCAAGAAATATGGAGAGGCTCCTAGTGGTAGACCATAAAACCAATAGGAAGGCAGTCATTGGACTGACCATACCCTCCTCAGCAAAAGATGGTGCTTGCCAAGAAGACAAATTGTTGCAAGTCCAAAAATCCTAGCACGTGTATTTCTGACATATGTAGTATAGCACGACGGAAATGCTGGTTGAAGAGCGAGCAAGCAGATAAGAAATAGCTACACATTATTGAAGACGTGTGCCTTGCTGTAAATGTACTATTGAAGGCAAAGACAAAAAAGAGGTACATATAAAAGACAAAAGAAGTTGCTCGTTGGTTGAGCAATGAGTCAGAAACCTCCGCTGGTTGAGCAGCCAGGTATGAAATACACACCATTGAGGGCATGGTACCAACTATATGTTATTGAAGACACCATTAGAAGCACCTACACCCTTGTTCATCTGTGTATGGCATCTAAGAGTCAAGAAATGGCCAAAAGATAGATCAGACATACCATTTTTTCTTCAGTCCATCGTTCTCTAAGGGCACTGCTTTCCTCTTCCTGGCTCCCGCAGTGTGCGTGAGCAACACGGCCTTGGTCATGACATGGGGGCTATTGACATGACTGTTATTCACCCAGTCTCACGTCATCTGTGAGCCATCAGCCATCTTTGGTGCCTTCCGCGCGCGCCACAATGTCAAGCTGACCAGTGGGGCAACAGTGTGCAGACAATGACAGATGCCATTCCAGAGCCCGAGTGGCACCATCTCGACTGATGTTACATGTGAGATACAGCTTCAGCAACACTGGCGCAGCTGCGACATGGGACCTGGGCCATGTTGAGAATGGTCTGATGCCCATGCCGAGGTGTGGAATCATGTGTTGGCGGGATTGGAGGACAACATTTGGGAGTGGCTGCCAAAATGGACTGAGGCGGCCCGCCCTCGGGTGCGCCGTTGTTCAAGTGTGGAGCATAGTACCATTGATTGGATAAATGATGCTCTTAATGCGCAGCACATGAAGTCAGTGAGAAAAACCCATTGCCAGTTACTGTAACTACTACAGCAACTACAATTCGGTGTGTGCATGTAAGCTGTGGGTGTGGCTAGGGGTATCCTCCTTGACTGGGACTAAATGCGGAAGATTGTTGTGGTTTTGCTCAAGCACCATGAGTGCAATGAGTACTTCGGAGCTGTGAGATTTAGCATGCAGTCGAAAGTTGCATTTCTTTTCATTGTACCATCTCATTTAGCCATTCAAAAAACAAATAGATATATACACTGCACCCTGGATGGCACTGGCAAGAGATATTGTACAAAAAATTATGTGCATCCAGGATGGGGCTGTGGCATAATTGAGATGTAGGCCGAGATATTGTTTACCATGCTGCATATCTACCAGGGTGTCAGCGCTGTGAGATGGGTCTATGGATTGAATTTGGGTGTACCACTGAACGACATCTGAGCACAGCGGGGATAACAATGATAGTTCAAAATATCGATGGTGTTATGTTGAGCTTTATGCCAACCAAAGAAGGTTGTGGTAAGAGCGAGTAAGAACAAGTGGGTATGAGCGAGGTTTGACTGTTGACATTGTCAGTGGTCAAGATGTGAAGGCATGGTTAAATCCAAGTGGCTGTGCTCTAAAACTCTGTGAAAAACTCTGGCACCAAACAACCCCTTATTCTATCTTATCGTGTTGGGAAAAGGAACTGTGTGCCCACATGATCCTATTTAAAACTTCTGTATATCAATATGCAGTGTGCACAGCAAAAATACAACGACTCTCTTTCCACTACCACCATGAGCATCCTATCTGCCTCCCCCAGGGGGAGTCCAGTCAGTTAGCGATCAAAATCAACCCCCCTGGACCATCCGTGGGAAAACTGTCAATTGGTCAGCAAGACCCTTTGGGTCGTTTGGAATATTGCCCACTGCTTCGCATTAAAACTTTGTGGCAAGGTTTCTGAGGCATAAACAAGCTCCTAGAAATTTCCATGCATTTTATTTTGACTTCTTGAGGCAGCAAGGTGGGGGAAAGTGACGGTGGCAGTGTTCTGATTGACAGATTTCCCACGGAGGGTCCGGGGGAGTTGATCTTGATCGCTAACGGACTGAGCTCCCCTTGGCCTCCCCCCTCCAGAAGATTGGTATGTTTTCTAACCCAGTCAGCCTCAGCCCCAGCACTCTCAACTCCAAGATAGTTGAACTGTGGTATGCCACATCGTTTGGTTTGATATCACATGACAAGTACACAGATCTCCGTATGATACACATCTGTCTCTATGCTAACTTACTTCCTGGTAGTGAACACCTCTTTGAGTCCCTGGATGAGGTGATCGAAAATCCGCCGATGAGCAAGTCTGCTAGCGACTACCCCATCTTCTCAGCCATTGTTCAAGGGAGCAAGGCAAAGAAATGGTCCATCTGGATGCGTCACACAAATTGTTGAGTGATTGATGCCATCAGATCGTTTCTCGTCTCACCATGTGGGCACTGCACCCCTTGTTCTTCACTGCTCCAATCCAAAGCTAAATTTCTTTGCTGCAACTCTTGCCCTCCTGCTCGATGCACAACCGCACCCATATTGTTGCACATGCACCTGTGGCTGCACTTGAGCCCACAGCCATCCCCCCCCCCCCCCCCCCTCATCATCTCAGGCACCAGTGGCCACAAAGAAGGTGGTGCACAAGAAGACCCGTATTCACACCAATGGCTCGGTTCGGAAGCAGCACACGGTCTGTAACATGGCCGGTGGTGATGAACCGCTAGCACCCAGCATCTTACCTGCGCTGATCATCGCTGCAAGAATTGTTTGGCCAGCAGTGAGCTCCTTTGTGCAACATGTATGCAGGACAGTCACCGCCAGGTGCCGTTTCACCATGTTGAGGTGAATAATCTGTATCTTTGTGGTGACCAATACTAACGGAATCAAAATCATAGATTTGGCAGGATAACAGGTTTGAATTTATAACCTCCAAGTCCATGGGCGTGCACATCCAGCTTGGACACTGGTGTGGACCTGAGCATCGCTGCCTCGTGCCCAATACCGCCCCCGATGATGATTTTGTGATCAATGACTCCCATGGCATCCATGAGGTCGGGCTTGATTTCTGTGGCTGTCGCCAGGGAGGTCTGCCTATCGTGCAGCTATTGCGTGCGGGGACAACAATGAATCCCAGGACTGCAGCAATGTTTGCTGTCCTGTGACGCTTTCACTTCATGTCATTTGAATCCAAATGTGCTGCGTACAGGTTTTATCAAAGCCTTGCATGAGAGATGAACAACATGCATCACAGACAGAGGCAAAAGAAGGGGAAGGGGAAGGGGACAAGTTCTGGTAGGTGCAGAGAGAACTGGGGCAGGGAGACGGAGGAGAGCAGCCCAACCGAGGTGGATGGGGGGAGTGATGGCCACAATACTGAAGAAGAGGAGGCATAAGAGAAGGGGTGTACCAGTGAGTGACTTTGAATCTGGGTGGATCATAGGTTTACTTTCGGGCCAGAATCATTATCAAGAATTCCTGCGTATGACGGGGAAGTGGTGCCACATCCAGCTGCTGAAGCGCGTTGCACATGGCCACAATCCAGGTGGGATTGCGGCTACGACGCTGCTGTGTCCGGCGTGTCCACAGCTGGGAGCCCAGGTGGGAAGAAGCTCCGGAAGAGAAAGGGTAAGCCTGCAAGCGCACTCCTGGAAATTCATGACACTGATGTCGAGTAGATTCTTGCATGCCCTTTTCCTTACCATGGATGTGAACTTCCGGCTGAAACACAAGAACATATTGATGGAGGAGAAGGATCCAGGCTTGGGAAGGGATGGGTGTTCTATTCCGTTGTGTGGCTCACGACATGGTAGATAACCCTGACCGAAAGCATTCAGTGTAGTAGTGGGATCTGGCTAGTCAGTCCATAGGTTCTGCATGGAGTAGCTTAGTCATCCATCCATTCTTGTCTGCTACCACCATGTTTCTGTTTGAGGCTGCACTGGACCCGAACTATCTCAAGGCTAGGACCCCTAGACTTGAGATAGTTCGGGTCCAGTTCAGTTCGAGACAGCATTATTTTCTGTCGACTATTTGGGCCTGCACAGTTACTGCTGAGCCCGGGAAGGGGGCCTTCGTCAACGGTCTCGCAGGTGTTGACAAGCACGGACATTTGCGCGACGGACAGACAATTGATGTCTGGTAGCACGGCGGCTCGTGCATGTCGAGCAGTGTTGTCTTGTGGTCGCAAGGCTCGACGGTGACACCCAGAGACACATTGTGTGTCAGCCACCCAAGCGGGACACTGGGGTCGGGGCATATAGAGCCCTTTTGAATCTTGTGGCCGCTCCCGGGGAGGGCAGAGATGGTGTGCAAGCTGGAGCATGCCGCCACGCGAGCCTCGTTGTCCTAAGGCAGCGAGCACGCTTTTTTCGCCAGAGCACCCAGGGATGCTTCGTGTATAGGGACTTCAGGCGGTGCATTCGTTCCAGAGTTCATAGGTAGCCCGGAGTCGCATTTTGAAATTTTGACATGGTGGTGAGAGGCCATAGTGATGTCAAAGTCCGGTTCGGTTCAGGTTTGGGTCCTCTCTGGCCGAAGGCTGAACTAAACCTGGCGTTCGGTTCAGAAATTTGCTGAACCTTGAACCTGAACCCAGGCTCAGGTTCGGTTCAGGGTCGAACACGTTCGAACACTTTCAAACCTCTAATTTTTTTCCATGCTCAAATTTGTAAACTAATGACTGAAAAACACCAAAGATGTCCCAAATTGTCTATCAGCGTTGTCTGGAGACCCTTCAACCTCTATGTCGGCAGCTCTGAGAGTTGTTTCACAATGTTTCATTCCGGCTGCGACTAAAAAAAAAAGCATTGATGACTTATTGAAAACAACAGAGCAACAGTGAAGAGCCCAACGAACAGCTCGCCTACTCCCCCAACAGCAAACAAGTGAGTTTCCTCGGTCATAATAGCAAATTTGTGTCCAAAAAAAAAAGCACCCAACTCTCGAAAACCTGCAATGATACCCATGTTGCAGTTCGCGGTTCAAACTCGTTCAAGGTCTTCCGAACCCTGAACCAAAAGTCCAGTTCAGGTTTGGGAATTTGCTGAACCTGAACCTGAACTTCGTGTTCAGTTCAGGTTCAAACCGATTCGCTGAACCGGACCTTGACATCACTGGATCCACAGGATTTGTCAAAGTCGGAGTCCCCGATGGCACCCAAGTTGAAGCTTGGCGTTACTCCAGGCAGAATGGCCACAGAGGATTTCTTTGAAAGGGCTTTGCGCGACACTGTAGCGCAATCTGCTAAGCCGAAACCGCCAGTGTCCAACTTGTCAGATGATCCAGTTCAAGCTCGAGGGAAAGCCCCAGCTTCTCAGATAACACCGGGTCTGGATCAATGGGGCCTGGTGCATCAAGTTGTCATGTGTTGTCTAAACAAAAACGAGGACATCTGCACCAGCGTAAGATGCTTTTGAAGCCCATTCCGCCTCCTGTTACAACGGTGCACCTGATACAAATGTGATTCAGTGCTTTGCAAGAGAGTACTTACGTGAAGATGGGCTGTATTCCCAAGGACCAACAAGTCTACTTCATCGATGATAAGGCTCTCGAATTCTATAATCAGATTCTCCTACGTGACGAAAAGGACTGGAACCTTCGACGATTTTCCATCGAGTGATTTGAATTTGTTGGACGGAGGTATTTAGTTACATCACGGACGACTTTCCGTAGGCGGTAATTCCGCTTTTCTTCCGGCCCGTGGCGCATGTGTTTATATACCGCGCCCATGACGTGCGCTTCCCTCACCCGTTCCACAACGTTCGTGAGGGTAAGCAAGTCTGGCTATCGTACATATGCTTTCACTGACACTCTTGTGGTACTCCGATACTCACAGTAGTTGTACAGGTGAATACTGACTCGTTTCACAACGTTCGTGAGGTACTGTGATACTCACAGTAGTTGTACAGCTCAACAGAATTTTGTTTAACGGTCTTACCTCCGAAATAATGTTGGATTATTGACAAGCCGACATTGATCCCGGCCCGGATCATGAGTAAGCGCCTCGGGCGCTAAATGTTCTAGTTCATTCTGTCCGAGTTAGCTTACTGATATCTTACTAATAAATAGAAAGTTCTAGTAGCTATTGTACAGTATAAAAGCTCATGTATTCTAGCTACACCTGATTGAATTACCCATTATCATCTTCCTTGTATTTTCCCTTACAAATAAAACCCGAAGTGTTTTGAGAGAGGGTTGATCCTGAGATTCCGACTTGGAATGAACTTGTCGTTGCTGCCAACAATGTAGAGAGACTGGTGAAGCTCACGAAGACAAGTTAAAGAATGTCTGTGACTGGATATCAATCTGGGAACAATGATGAGAAGGAGGCAGAATATGATGAAGAGTACAATTACGACGAATATGGTGAGAATGATACACACCTGCTGAGGACGATGAGGTTGACACACCATCTACTGGAGAGCGTAGAAGCGCAACAGGCGCGGCAAACCAATGTTGTTGAAGTTCACACTGATGATAATCAGCACGAGTCCTCGCGAAGGCGTGAGGAATACATGCATAGAGGCGGTGCGGGCATACAGTAAGAGACTTTACGGTTCAATACCAAATTAGAAGTGGATAATCACGTGGTCAATCCGCTGATACTGGCACCCACGATGCACTTTATGACAGTATGCAGGTACTAGAGAATTTCCACGTCAGAAGTGTGTGCTTTGATTTCGATCTCGAGGACAGGATGGAGCCCATTGAATTTTTTGATGCTTCTTTCACAGGTTTTGACGATGTGACTTTGCGTTTTGACTCCGAGATGGGTTCTGATAACTATATTCCCCTAATAATTCCGGTGATTTCCGAGTCGAAAGGCAACTTGAACAACCATGGCCACTGGAGCGGCCCGGACAGCTTCCAGCGGATTGAATTAAACTCCAATACCCCTAGTAGAGGGTGGGAGGATGGAAAAAATCTTAAGCAATGAGCTGGGGGCAATACCAGGAGATGGTGGAAGCACGAGAGAGACATGAATCAGGAAAACCCCAGATTCCCAAATGGCAATAATTGTCCGTAATTGGGTCATTATCAGCCACTACTTCCAATTACTGGATTACGCCAGTCCAAGTATTTTTCAGGCAATTACCGATAACTGTTGCACATTACTTGAGTTTAGGCACCAAATATGTCACAGTTTCGCCGGTCTTATGCACTGACAATGCTCAAAATCAGATTCAAAAAAAAAAGTTGCAGTGCAATACTACGTACATATACAAAGATCTAACCACCATATACAAACAAACATAGTACGGAATGGTGGCAAGTACATGCAGCAGTTTTGACAATCAAGAAATCAGGTCTTGAAGTTGAGGCGACACGGGCATGAGCTCTTTCCAACTTGCGAGCATAATTGAATTTGAGAGTGTGGGCAGCAGTGGAGTTGACTTACGATTCCGAGCAGTGCCAAAGTTGAACGTTGAACAGCGAGGGGTAGCAGTATTTGTGGTGCAAGTTTGAACCAATACAGGCGAGTTGACAGTTGATGACGGCAGGGATAATATTGATAGATTGTTTTTTGGCGAGAGGGACGGGGGAGTACAGGTCTTGCTGAGGCGTAGGAACGTACAAGGGACGGTGCAGCCTTTGCATACTATAGATGTGTTGTGGGCTTGACTTGGATGCTTGAACAGCACACAATGGGTGTCGGAGGCAGATGGCCGTCGACAGAAATTGTGATGGCATAAGAGATGGAGGAGCGTAGGAGGGGGGAGAAGCCTGGAGACCGCAAAGAAAGAACAGATGGTACAGAGCAGACATACGTGGCACCGTCGTGAGTCCATTGGTGACGTGGCACTTGAGAGAGCCGTGAGCGACAACTCGGACCCAATCAGGTAGTTGGGTTGCCAGGGAATGCACCGAAGAGCTTGTACTCATTGCTGGGCGAGGAATGTAACAAGTCAGTATGATGCAGCTGGATGGTCGTAACTGACTCACCCTCGTTCATTGCCACCTCGTCGCCAGGCCCATGTTTACCACCCCTATTTGATACAAATCCATGACAGCTCGCAGGTTACCTTGCCCACCCGTGCCTTCTTTGTCCTCGACTTCTTCTTCTTCTTCTTCATATCTGGATCGCTGAACCTTGCACGTGGCAAACCACACACATCCTCATCCTTCAATACCTGCAACATCCACTCCCACTCATTTCTATTCAGCGCCCATCCCAGGCTAACAAGCACCTCCCACGCTACTTGGTACTGGGCCGTCGCTCAATGAATGCGGTCATTGAGTGCCACGATCTTGTCACCCGATTGAGTGTTTGCTCGCACCCCCATGCAGCGACTCATTCGCCTGCCCCACTCATAGCTGATACTCATAGTCCAATATCCTGTTCGTGCACTGGACCTCCCTGGCCCAAGGTGCAGCGATGATAGCGGAGGGGAGGAACAGCTGCATGTCCCACATCCTGATTCCTGAGAGAGGCTGGGCCTCCGTGGCAAGCAAGTGTTGGGAAGTACTTCATTTGGATGTCCATCCAGGCAGTGATCTTGTGTTGCAGCTTGCTTGTTCGCTCGATCATAGCCTGGCACTGCTTGTCCATGGGGTGAAGACTCGTGGCCTTAACGTCTGCAAATTTGGTAAGCGTGGAAATAGTCGCTGACCAGATGACTTACTGCTGCTCCTCGACCTGTAATTCCATTGCCACAAGCTCTGTGATGGTCCATGTGGCCCCACACCTCCTTCGCTGCTGCAGCCTCTGCCAACTTTTTCTGCAGTTGGGCAATGTGCTCATCCTTCTGGAGTATCATCAGGGAAACCCTCCCTTGGTAATTTACCCGGATTACGGGTAACTTGGGGTAAATTTATCAGTTTACCTCCATTACCTCCATTACCCATTTTGGAACGGTCCCTATAAATCCGACCGAATTATAGTGCTATTACCTCGGTTTACCGGCACTTTACCCAAGTATTATCCTCAGTTTTCTATGATTTCAGAGCTTGGACCCAATGAATTGTGTATCTACAACAGTGTGACTACGGGTAACTACCACTACGACTACCACTACCACTACGAGACGACGAGAGATAGCATGACAGTAGACTAACCGGGAACGGTTACATACAAAACATCAGACCCGGAATGCCATCTTCGCAGCAGCGACAAGCACAATAGTAACTAGTTGCAGAGATCTATGAGCCAAGCTGAGTGAGCACAGATACATAGGGACATACCACATTGGAAAGATATTAGATACATGGTGAGAAACCGGCACGAGAGCCTGGAAAGAACAGCTTAAGTAACGCGTAAGTCTGAAGAACTTGGTACTGTAACATACCTGATAGCATGCAAGTGATGCGAATAGAATCCCGGTGTTCCGTGCCCAGGTCTAGGAATGAAATAAGCAAAAGCTTGAAACAAATGGCTCACCGTGGCTCAATGGACTGCTTCGACAGGACATTCACGAGATTCAAACTGGGCTCTAGAGCCTCTCCGCGTGCACTTTCCCTGGCAACAATTGAGTCCGGAGACGGCGACGATGATGGTGATGATGATGACATACCTTCAGGCCAGTATCTGTCCCGCAGTATTATCATGACTCCCAGCGCAAAAAATACACCCAATCAGCACTGAAGGGTGACAAAGGGTGAGTAGGAATAGCTAAGATGGAGCCGACACACCGATGTCGTGTGAGTGAATACTGCACAACTTTGAGGCCGACATGAGTAAGGGAAGGATTGTATGAAGTCGTGAAGCTCACAAAATGTTGAGAACAAGGTGGCCGTGGCCACGCTGGGCAGAAAGCAAGAGGGAGCGATGGGCGACATGGGAGAAAGGAAGAGAGAGTTGTTTGATGCTGTTGTGGGCTGATCAAAACGAACCATTTTTCGCCCCACGTGGTGCTGACTGACATTTCGCGCACACGTGCACTTTAGGGCAGGCTCGTGGTGGACTTGCGCGAAAGCTCGTGTCCATGGCGGAAAATTTGCAACTTCTTAGTCTACTCCGAGAATGGCGAGTACAGCTGCTGTCTAACTTCTGCATGTAACTTGGACGTTTTTGGCATGTTGTTTTGAAGCTTTTGGGCAATCAAGGGAAGGTAAAGGGTGTAATCACGGTAATTTCAGTGAATTATCCCAAATTACCCACCACCATCTAAATTTACTGGTATTTGGGGTAAATTACCGAAAGAGCTTTTCCCTGATGATCGCAAAGAGGTTCTCGGCCTTCAGATCACCCTCCCACGCAACCGCCATTGCTGCCTCAGCCATATCTTCCAGCGCCTGCTTTGTCTCCACCATCTTGGGTACAACGTTCTCCATCTTCCGATCCAGGAAATAGCCTACAACTCTGTCAGCACATCCACTCATCTGCACAACCTGCCCACGTACCCAATGCAGTGATCTTCTTATGATTCCAGTCATTGAAGTGGTCGTCAAGGGTATCATGTCTCGACCCTGGCCCTATTTCCCTGGTGCTATGCGTGAGCAGATTTGTGTTCGACCACCCATGCTCTGGCACCTCTCCATCTGTCTGCCCTACATCCCATGTGAGATTGAATGAGTAGAGAAGGTTGCACTCCTTGATGTGGGTGGGTGGGTGGAACTTGAGGATGAGGAAAGTCATGTACTTTCACCCACCATCGATAGTGAGTACATCATTGGTGTAGTGGTTCATCCGCACCCCAATGTTGATGTGCTACTGGAAGGCAATATAATACGACAAGAAAAAGGTTACAGTAGAGTCTCTCATATGGAATACTGTCAGGAAGGGTCATTAGGGTATTCCATACAACGGTTATTCCAGAGCACATAAATGAATAAAAAATACATTCTATGGAAGAAACCAGTCTCTGATTCAAGAAGTAGGATATAATACTTGTCTGACCTTTGCTTGCTCCACTTCCTGTGCTAGTGCAGAGCCAAATTTCTCGAGATGACCAGCAAGCGGCAGAGCCACATTCACACCCGGCTGATGATGTGCAATTGTTGAAGGAGTACAACCTCATCCACGGCCTCCTTGCTGAACTTGGACTATGGATCCAGCCATGGTGAGTGAGTTTTCACATCATTTGTCTCTTGCAGAAAAAGTAGCATCAGTTTAGGTTTTGAACCCAGTTTAAGACATGGTTTGTGCAGCAAGGCTGGGGGGAATTTTTGTTTCGACCAGGGAGTACAATTTTTCTGGGTCTCTGTTGAAGTTGAGCAAACGCCGAGCCATCACCGAGGCTGACTCAGCCCGATGTTGATGCGCCGATGCGCTCGAATGGACTCGAATATTCCGCTCCATATTTTCTTACTCATCTATTATTCAGCCCCTCGGGCAGAATCTTCTAGATATAATTTGAACAGTATAAATACTCAAGATTTTATCTGTAGTCTACAGTGAATTTATTCTCTCAACTATCCACTCAGTTTTCAACAGGTTATGGGCCCCGCCCGCCTGAACTGAACCACCACATCTCGCCTCTCACATCTCTACTCGCTCTCACGCTCTAACCTCGCACACACATCACTCGCTTGCCATGTCGGACAGCAATTCCGCATACCGCATCAAGCAACTCGAGGGAGCCCAAGGCTATTCAGCATGGGCAACCAAGATGATCGACATCCTGACGGATCAGGATATGGAGGACTACATTATCGGCACCAAAACGAAGGAGCCGGTGGTTAGGGATATTGCACACGCATCAGAGACTGCTGCACTGGCAGACTGGAAGAAGAAGCAGCGGAAAGCTCTCTCCGCTATCCGGCTCCGAGTAGCCGAAGGACCCATGGCGTACATCCAAAACGCCACTACCGCGGTCGATGCTTGGACGAAGCTCGAGCGTATGTACCAGCCCAAAGGGGCTATCTCCATCATCCGTCTCCGTCGACAGCTCTTCCGTTCAACTTGCGACGAGGGAGAAGACATCGAGGAGCACATACGGAAACTCACCCAGGTTCGGAGCACGCTCGAGGGATACGGCAGCGCCATCGAGGAGTCGGAATTTGCGATCACCATCCTCACCTCACTCCCGGAATCCTGGGACAACTGGGTTGGCGGCATAGACCTCAGCACCATCAAAGAATCCGAGGATATCATCGCACGAATTCTCCAACAAGCTGGACGCCCCCATGCCAAGCCCGATGCTGACGACACGGCTCTCGCGGCCTTCGGCGGCAAAGGTAAAGGGGGTAAGTACCCGCAATCACAGCCTCGTAACGACGGCTGTTTCCACTGCGGACGCGCTGGACACCACTCGCACGAGTGCCGTGACAAGAAGAAAGGAAAGACATACACAGACCAGGAGAAGCGTCGAAATTATGAGCGCTCCTCGGGGAACAAGAAGTCTAACAGCGGTGGATCTTCGAAGGCTAATGTAGCCGAAGAAAAGGCCGACGCGGACATTGTGTTCGTGGCTGGCGAATCTCGCACTCTCACGAAGGACTCGTGGCTTCTCGATAGCGCAGCCAGTGTCCATATTAGCAACAATAAATCGATTTTCCACTCGTATTCACCGTTGGATAACCACAGCATTGTCGGCATAGGATCCAAACCAGCAGAGGGTCAGGGCACGGTAAAGCTCCAGCTCAAATTCGGTTCTCGACTCACTACAGTAACGCTACAACGTGTTCTGTACCTTCCGTCGTCGCCCTACAACCTCATCTCGCTCGGGAAATTCCATCGCGCCGGACACAAACTTGTTTTCCCCATCAATTCCCTTGATGTCGAGATCGTCTCCAAAGGGGGAGTCAAACTCGCACACTGCCGGAATATTGGCGACGTCTACGCGGTCGGAAACGTCAAACCGCTCGCACCTGGCCAGCCTACAGCCGCTGGAACCTCACTCGCATTTGCCGCGACACCATCACGCACACTTGATGCATGGCATCGCACTTTCGGACACCTCAGCCCACCCGCTGTACAACAATTAGTCGACAAGCACATGGTTACAGGGATGAAAATCTCACCCGGATCACACGACGTCGAACAGTGCACCATTTGCATCCAAGCAAAACAGCATATTGAGTCTTTTCCTAATGAGGCTCAGCGCGAATTCACAGAGATTGGTGACATGACGTTCACTGATGTATGGGGACCAGCGCGCACAACCGGCATCCGCGGCGAGCGCTACTTCATATCCTTTACGGATGGCGCAAAGCGGCACAAAAAGGTAGTCACTATGAAGAAGAAATCAGAGGTTGAACAGGAAATAATGAACTATACAGAGTTCATTCTCACGCAGTTTGGAAAACGCTGCAAGGCCTTCAGATTTGATCGCGGAGGCGAGTACATCTCGAAGGAGCTTAAACGGAAATTGGAGGCGAAGGGAATTAAAGTTGAAATGACGGCACCATACTCACCTCAACAGAACGGTGTATCGGAACGCCTCAATCGGACCATTCTGGAACGAGCACGCGCCATGCTTGTCGCGCACAACCTTCCCCATTTCCTGTGGCCCGAAGCGGTCAGCTACGCGACTTACATCATTAATCGCTCACCTACAGCTTCGCTCGACGGCAACATCACGCCTCACGAAGCATTTTGGGGAATCAAACCGGACGTCTCCACCTTACAGGAATTCGGCACAGAGTGCTGGGTCCTAACGCAGGGTCAATTGCAGTCCAAACTCGCACCGAAATCAAAGCCTTACCGATTCGTCGGCATCTCGGAGGACTCACGCGCATGGAGGTATCATGCCCCGAAAACGCGCAAGGTCCTGGCGTCCCGGAACATTGTCTTCCAGACCCCCGACGGTGATTACACCACACAACCGGCAGTCCCCACTGACCCGATTCAGCTCGAGGGGGAGAAGGATACACAGAGCGAGCCTACATCGAGTCAGACTCCTGCTCCAGAAAAATCGCCAGACTCACCGGAAACCCCATCATCATCCGACGATCACATTACCCCCACAGCAGACCCAACACCTGCACCCGCACCGAAGTCTCGCAATATTTTGCAGATGCCGCCGCGCGCACCACGAGAATCCAGAGCCGCCGCGCAAGGAACGAAGGTGTATAATGATAACACCTATTGGCGCGAACTTCGGAATCCAACCAATCAATCCCCGAACAAACCAGACGCCTGGCGCCTTCGCGTTCGTAACGAGGACGTCGCTAACGTTGCCATCGACTCGGAGCCTAGCACCTACCGACAGGCGACGCAGCACCCACGAGCCGATGATTGGCGCAAAGCGATGGAAGAAGAGCTCCAGCAGCTCGAGGACTTGGGGACATTCACTGCATTCAACGGCTTCCTAAAACGGCAATTTTCTAGTCGGTTCTATACGGCTAGACCCGGCCTAGACACATCAATCCGGCAAGTCTAGCCGCTTTTGGCCGGTTTCTAGGCCGGTCTAGCCGTATAGAACCGACTAGAAAATTTCTGTTTTAGGAAGCCATTGAATGCAGTGATTTAGTCTTGCGGAATTACCAGAGGGTCGAAAAGCGCTGAGGAACAAGTGGGTATACAGGAACAAGGAAAACGAGATCGGAGAAATAGCACGGCGCAAGGCGCGACTTGTCATCATGGGAAACACGGAGATACCGGGGACGGATTATGATCCGGACCAGATCTCTTCTCCCGTCGTCCGCGCCGAAACCAACCGCCTTCTACTTGCACTCGCTGCGAAATACAACCTCGAGATGCGCACGGTAGATGTTAAAGGCGCTTATTTGAATGGAGAACTGAAGGAAGAAATCTACATGAAACAACCGGAGGGTTTTTCCGATGGCACTTCACGCGTTCTCCGACTCCACAAAACGCTCTACGGCCTCAAACAATCTGGCCGCGTGTGGAACGAAACTCTTGACCGACAGTTCAAGAAAATTGGCTTTCAACGCCTACTTTCAGACCGCTGTGTCTACGTGCGACGCACGGAACGCGACATCGTCATTGTTGCCGTACATGTGGATGACATGTCCATTTACGCATCGAACCAGCAGCTCATCACGCGCACCGAGGACGAACTCGAGCGCGCATTCGAAATCACCCGTCTTGGCGACGCGAAACAACTTTTGGGGATGGAAATCCATCGGGACCGTGAGCGCGGTAATATCACCATCACCCAGACCAACTACATCGGGAAAATTCTCGCTCAGCACGGCATGGAGTCTTGTAATCCAGCCGCCTCGCCCATGGACCCCAACGTGAAGCTTCAGAAGCTTCCTGAGAACGAGTCTCACCCCGAAATCAAGCAGGTCTACCAATCTATGGTCGGCGGCTTGATGTACGCGGCAATCAGCACACGTCCTGACATCGCATACGCAGTCCAGACACTGTCGCAATTCAACATCAATCCCGGACCCACACATCTCACCGCCGTAAAACGCGTCTATCGCTACTTACGCGGCACGCTGAACCTAGGCATCACTTACTCGTCGGACTCGGACTCGGAAATAAACATGCACGCGAATTACTCCGAGCCTGTCCTATTCACTGACGCCGACTGGGCCAACTGCCTTGATGACCGCAAATCGATCTCCGGCTACGTTTCTATGCTTGCAGGGGGAGCTACGACTTGGTCATCAAAGAAACAGGCCACTGTCGCGCTTTCTACAATGGAAGCCGAATATATCGCACTCTCGCATGCAGCACGCGAGAATCTATGGTTACGTTCCCTCTTTACGGAATTTGACCTTCCTCCCACCGAACCCATTCCTATCTTCGTCGACAATTGTGGCGCCATCGACTTTACCTTTAACGCTGGCTACCACGCCCGTTCGAAGCACATCGACATGCGCCACCATTTTATCCGTGATCATGTTGCCTCTAACGAGGTATCGGTTCACCACTGCGCATCAGGCGAAAACTTAGCGGACATATTCACGAAGCCGCTCCCACGCCTTCAGCATGAGGAACAAGTTCGCAAACTCGGGATGACTCGAGTTTGAGGGGGAGTGTTGAAGTTGAGCAAACGCCGAGCCATCACCGAGGCTGACTCAGCCCGATGTTGATGCGCCGATGCGCTCGAATGGACTCGAATATTCCGCTCCATATTTTCTTACTCATCTATTATTCAGCCCCTCGGGCAGAATCTTCTAGATATAATTTGAACAGTATAAATACTCAAGATTTTATCTGTAGTCTACAGTGAATTTATTCTCTCAACTATCCACTCAGTTTTCAACAGTCTCAGTGATGGCCAAACAATTCAAAACTATTTCTTTTGTGTCCTGTCTATATGTACAGGGTGAACAATGCAATGCCACTGCAGATAACCTGCCAAATCTGGCCTGCAGATCCAAAATCACGGTGACCTGCACAATGGAATAATATTAGTGTTGCCGCGGTTCGGTGCGGTGCGGTTTTTTCCCAAAATTTCCGAACCTCGAACCGCACCTCAGGTGCGGTTCGGGCATTTTTTCAAACCCCGCACCGAACCAGAGGTGCGGTTCTACTGAGGTTCGGTTCGGGTTCAAAAAGGGTTCGAACCCGAACGAACCTGAAATTTTTCTAAGAGTGCCAAAGTTTTCCCCGGCGGCCGAGTAAGGAGATGAATGCATTATTAACTGCTACATAATAATCTACGCCTCATCAGACTTGTCGTCATCATCCTCAACATCCAAAGCATCAAAATACTTGTTCATACGTTTTGTTGCCTCCTCTGCGGCACCAATATGATTGTCAGTAAAGGTATTTTCCGAATTGGACTGGGTGCTACCAATTTTGACTGAAATCTCACAGAATATGACTGCACTTGCGATGCGATCTTTGGCTAAGAAATGTGCCCTGAATGTGGCGGCAGTCGCAATTACTATGAAGACATATGACTTGTCTTGTCGTGATACACTGATAAGTGGGGCTTCACGGTCTCAGAGTAGTTTATTCCACGCTTTTTCAATGGTGATGTGAGCTGGAACTCTGATAAAGTGTAAAAGTAATGGTCCAAGTCAACAACTGTGCAACTTTCAAGCAACGGAAAAATAGCGGTTCGAACCCGTTCGCACCGGTGCGCACCGGTGCACAAAAATCCTACAATCTCCGAACCCTGAACCGCACCTAGGGTTCGGTGCGGTTTTGGTAATCCTCCGAACCTGAATTCAGGTGCGGTTCAGGTTCGGTTCAGGTTCGGGAGCGGTTCTGAACCCAACCGCGGCAACACTATGTAAGTTGTCAGCAAAAACCCTGCGAGATATGTTGAATTTTTGCACAGTATATCGCCCATACCCAAACAAGCCCAACAAGCCGGCAAACAGAATGTCAAAAGGCTGATGGGCCTCCTCAAGATCACCACCGGACTCTTCATCCCCCGCTGCCGCCGCCGTCCTTTTACCTTTCTTTCTATACAGAGTCATCGCTGCGTTGAATTTGGTTTCCCCTCGTGCGAGATACTTGAACCGTTGCGACTCGGAGTCCTCCGGCGTCAGTTCGAGTCCAGTAGGAACAACCTTCGGGGCGGCCGATAGCAGGCACAAGAAATTTATGGGAGGGATACGAGTGAATTGCTTGGTTTGAATCACGGCGGTTGCAGTAGGAACGCTTCTGAACTGGGCGCCGTAAGGATTTTCGAACACTTGGAGTGAGATTTTGGAGAGCGCCGCAATATTTGTTGAATCTGTGAGGGGCTCGTGCTTCCCGTACTTGCCTCCTCCCTTAGTGTACATCTCAAATAGGTGACGGCGTCGCAGCTCCACTAAGTGATCAAAGTAGATAGAGTCGGCAGTTGTGGATGTGCGACCCAGAGGTTTGGGAGCCTCGGAGGTGACCAAAGCGGGAAGTGTGCCGAATGTGTTTTGTATGTTGGTGTGCTGCTGTGCGACGAACTCGTCCAGCATTTCGACATCGTTTTCGTCGTTCTGCAGGCTGTGACTGATACACAAGGTCAGAAATATTGATGTTGGTTAGAATGATAATCTTACATCCTGGTCATGTCGTCCGCTTGAAGAGCCAGAACGGCCGAGGTAAGGTTGAGGAGCTTCTTGTGTTGTGCCCGAGTTCGTGAAACCGTCATCGCTTCCGCGATATCGACCAGGTCCTGCAATTCTTGCGCTTGTGAGAGGCTCTCGACGTCGGAGTTCGACTCGGCGTCAGACTCCGGCTCTTCAAACCAAGAATTGATGGTTGGTAGCGGTGTAGCAGTCGGGAGTGAACCTGTATGAGCTGTCGGATTCTTCCGGCGCTGCTTCAAACACAATATAATCAACATCGGCATCTGTCGGGAACTGCGAGAGGGCAAGAATGTCGAGACCTGTGTTGTCGAAATAAGTGTGGGAGTAGCCTGCAGCGCGTCCTTTCGCATCCGATGATTTAGCCCGGAGAACGGCGGCCGTCAGCTTGACACGAAGCTTCGGAATCATGTACAAGAAGTCCAGCATAGTGAAGTCTTTGACAATGCGGCGGGAGACATCAAAGACGTGTTCACAGGCTTCGCTAGAATGGAGCCATGGATGGCAAGGAGGGGAAAGATTCCGTCGATGTGGTCTCGATGGATGTAAACCAACGCGAGATATCCTTCAATGATAATGCGCGCGATGTCAACGGCCTCGCGAGATCGAAAATAGAGCGACTTGTTGTAGTTCGCAATATCAAGAGATGTGCTCCATGAGTCGAGGAAGTAGCGGGCACGCAGAACGAGTTTCACTCGATCCGCGTGATGCATGGACCTATTTTGATCTGCGTCTATGAGCTCCCCGAAAATAAAGAGACACGCGATTTCGCCAAGGTATTTGAGGGTATCGGCTGAGAAAAGACGCGTCGCAGCGTTGTCATCCTGGCGATCTAATTTCTCGACATCGCGATGAAACAACGGAGACCCATGAGCGAAGGCCATTTCACGGATGCGACAGTATATTGCAGTATAACTTC
Organism: Mycena crocata; assembly: GCA_029281795.1. Taxonomy (NCBI): domain Eukaryota; kingdom Fungi; phylum Basidiomycota; class Agaricomycetes; order Agaricales; family Mycenaceae; genus Mycena; species Mycena crocata. The sequence goes on along the minus strand of JARJCP010000012.1, from coordinate 376,276 downwards.
CGAGAGCGACCAGGCGTGGACCGGAGAACAGATCATTCCGGAAGGTCTTGAGGGCGTGTTTGGAATCTTGAATCATACATATCGACTAGCCCCATACGACAGCTATAACGATGCGTATGAAGGGGGGGGGGGGCTTTCCGTGAGGGTCGTTGATCAGGTGTTCGATTTTCGATGGTGCTTGCTTGACGAACAAGTCTTGAACATTTCGCTCTGTTTGTGTCCCGTCGGAAGCGTACGAGATGAGCTTGATGCAATGGTCAATGAGATCGTTTACAACTTAATCCAGTAACTTCACAAGCACATCTTTCTTCTCGCCATCCCAGTCAAGTCGGAATGACGGGAAAAACTTCGTGTCTTCGCAGCTAAGATTCTCCGGCCCATGGGAAATCTCGGTTCGCGAGCCTCCTTCTCTCTGGAAAATTGGTCAGACAAATGGCGAATCAAGAAAAACTGGGAGACTCACCGAAACCCACAGTCCGGCCAGGAAGATGGTCCTGAAAGGTGTGATAGGCTGCGGGACTGTTGATACGGACGACATTGCAAAATTCATCGTATGCGGGAGCATACTTGAAGTTCTGCATACCCACAGCCCGTTCCTCGCGATCGGCGTTGGTGACCATTGACTCGAGCAGACCGTTAAAAACGTCTTTGCCTTCAAGCACGCCTTCGACGTAGCGAACATCAGGCGTGTTCTTTGCGTTCTAAAAAAAGAAAATTAGTCGCAATATCCTGTCGCAATGCGGGTGTATATGTAGTTCTTGGGATCGCGCGGCGGTTTGTTCAGTGTTCGCTTGAACGCTTTCCGAGAGAGGAAGGCAGCGCAAGAGGAGCATGGACGAGTTCGTCCGTTCCTGCCGGGCACCGTTGCACGGCAGTGGAGAAAATGCGCAGGTGTCCGTGATCGTTTCGCCACATCTGCTCATGTTGTTGTGTGTCCAAAACCTCACGCTGAGATTCGCGATCCAACCCGCTGAAAGCCATTTCAAATCTCTCCATCGCGATTGTGAACACCGACCGTGAACGCGTGAACCCCCACCCATGGCCCCCGAACGCTGCAAATATCTCTGTACGTTGGGAATATCGTCCTCAGTGATCCCCGGACAAGGCTCGTCGGCGAAGACTTTCGGGGGCTTGGACTGGGTGGTTTTCTTTGGAATAGAGGTCGAGTTGTTGAAAAGGCTTTTGATTGTTGACATCCCCGCACCGAACGTTGATTTCTTTTTGTTTTTCGATGCGGATTTTGATTCGGCGGGGGCGGCGGCACGCTTTTTCTTGCACTCAGCAACGTGCGCTCCGAATCGTGTCGAGTCGTACGGATCCTTGACCAGGTAGGATTTGCCACACTGGGAATGTCGAACACTGCGGGGGTTGTCAGCCTCAAACTCCGCATGTTCGTCGAAGCCGCGGATTCTTGTCTCGAAGTCAGCGCGTCGGTCTGGATCCAACTCTCCGCGGGCTGCGGCCTCTTTGGCCTCCCGTGAATTCTTCGCCGAACGGCTGATTCTCACGTGGGGCGGTGACGGAGGAGAGTCTTGTTTGGCTTTCTTCTCCGTGAGAACCGCACGGGCGGCTGTGCTATTGCCACTACCTTCCGTCGCCACGGACGGAGAGCGCTTCCGCTTGGCTGAGGCCTCCTTCGGCTTCATCTTCAACCAGCCAACAAGACCTCCCTTCTTCGACTTTTCCGACTGGGCTGGAATCTCTGCAGCTGTCGGAACAACATCTCGCGGCTCAACATCCATCGCCGACCTGCCGCTTTCATCTGCAGCGAAGACCTTTGAACCCGCATCACCATTTAGGTCAGCGTCGACTGACATATGGTCCCAAAGGCTGGACGACACACCACTGCCCGTGGCGAAGGACACTATGCTGTGCTGCAGCGCTGATCGGTTTCGTCGTCATCCGGCGCCTCTGATAGTGCGACACTAGAGTCATCCAGAGGGTCATCATCCGACCACTGCGCCCGTCCGAGGAGAACATCAGTGTCGCTAAATTCGTGTCTGAATACGCATATGACACTGCTGTGGTCGGTGCTCGGATTGAGAAGGTCGGTTATCCGAATTCCTGAGCTTTTCGGTTCCGCGGATGGTTTCTGATGTTAGGGAATCAATACAACGACAGTAAATTTGAAGCTGTAAGCACCTCAGGTCGTTCGGGTTCTTGGATCTGATTTTTGGTGTATCTCAGGAAGTGTCTGATTCGTGTCTCGACGCTGCTACGAGGGATCCAGATTGCGGTTTCTGGGTATACAGCTTTTCTGGCCGTGTTATTCTGGACAATCGCACAGGAGAACCCGTCCTTTTGAACCCCGTGCTCCAACCCGTCATACCCCACACTGGGTTTGCGTCCGAAGCGTTCAAGTAACCACTTCTCCAGACCACGGATCAGTTTTTTCGGAGGCGCAAAGAATCCGGGCAAGGAATCACCTGCATGAGATCAGTGCCATTTCTGTTCGATACGCGACAAAATTCCTTACCAAAATCAATAGTTTTCTTGTTGAAATGTATCACCCCAGTAACCGAATGGCAGTTCGCGACGTTCGCAGGAAACACCAGTTTCGTCTTCTTCCCCTCTTTTACCTCCCGTTCGTAACGATGAAGCAGCGGAAACCTGCTCTTCGTAAACTCCCCTTTTGTGCTGCGGAGTATTTCTTGCTCGAAGGCAAGTCGAGCGACGCGCACATCCGCGACTCCCGGATCTAATGCGACAGAAGCCTCCAGGTCCTCCATCATGATATCGACCCCATTTGTTTTGACATAGACACTGCCCAGGAACTGCTGTAGGTCGACAGTAGAAGTCGTGCCCTCCAGGTATGGCAGGGGTGCATTCCATCCCAACTTCTCGAGCAAGGTGTGCGCCTCATCACCAACAACGTGTATATCTTCTGATGCGGATTTTGCTCGTGCGTTATCCAGCCACTGAATGCAATTCCAGCCGGTTTGATGCTGGATGAGTGTCGACATCTCCGTCCAATATGTGAGTGTCCATAGGGGAAACCGGTCGGCGCCGTCATTGTATCGAGGATCAGCAATCGATTTCGCTCCGTTGAGCCATTGGCCGGACTTGCGACAGAGGAGCTCAAGGACATGCGAGGGAGGTATCCTGCGATCCTGCAGCAGCAATGTATTGCTAGTCGGCTCGTCCTTGCTAAACCATGCTTTCGGATTTCCCCGTGGGCAAGCTCGGAGGAATGCCGAAGAAGCTTCACCTCGGCGAATTTTTTGACAGACAGATATCCAGAGGGCATCAGTTCCGTGGCCGGCGCGGGAAGGGCGAATACAGCATTCTTTTGGCATTCTTCGCATTGATGACACGCATCGGCAGCTTGCCAGAATATTGTTTGCCGACCCCAATCCAGTCGGCGACGGAGAAAGGTTCGTCGTCATCCACGTCAATAATCTGCATAGCTGAAAAAGCGAAGTGTGCCAGGAGGAGTTTGGGGGGTGATGGGGAAAAAAAAATGGGATTTGCGACTGTGTGGCTGACTCCTGAGACGTCCAGAGCGCGGACCAATCCAAACAATTCACATAGATTCTTTTTAAAAAAATAACATTCCAGGGGATCGAACTGAGAAACTGCGCAACGCGTAGTGAGGATGGCACACGCCAGACGACTCGGCCACCCATTGAAAAATGCAAAATATCACCCGGGCACCCCCCAAGTGGCCAAATTTTGTCCGACATCGGGATCTAACATTTTCACCCCCAACCACCATTTTTTGTCCGACCAGGACCTAAGTTTCCACCCAAAATCGCCATTTTTTGTCCGACACGGAACCTATCATTTAATGATATTTTCCGGGGTCCCTGGCCAGCCGCGTCATCCATCACTATCCGTGGGAAACTATCCATATCCATCCGTATCCACCCGATCACTCATCCACGGCTAAGACGATCCATCATTCATGCGAGTTTCTGGCTGATGGCCCCTGGTCTTCGGCATAGCTCGGCCTTCGCGGAACCTACCGAAATTCACATAATATCCGCAAATTGATGAGCCCCAAGCAGGGGACTCCAGATTAGCCACAATTTGGGGGTAATCAGGAGGCCCTTTTCCAGCAAAAGAGGCTACTACTCATCCTACAGCTTAACAGTAAATTAAACGAACAACTTCAAGAGACCTCCTTCCATCATTTTACAAATATTTGGACGCGAAACAGCGGTTACCGCGGATATCCGCCATCTCTCCCTCCACAAAGCTAGTTCTCAGCGTTGAGGAGATTACTATGCTTCAAACACGAAACCCTTGTGCGTCCAACCAATGTCCTGTACACACGGTCTGAACACTGAGCAGTGAAACGGGTATGCGACTCGGACTCGTCCCTAAAGAACTCATCCAAGCGCCACAAAGTTCCTCAAGACCTGCCCAAGCTAACACAAGATGTATGCTCACTGTACACTGTTAAATCTGGATGGGTCGTCTGACCTTATCCCCCATGTATGTTCCTAGCTCTCACAGATTTTAGCCCTCAAATTCGGGCTACCTGGATTTCGTCAGCAGCAGCAAGAAATAATCCATGCGGCGGTCGGTCGTCGTGACATTTTTGTCCTCATGCCCACGGGAGGCGGCAAGAGTTTGTGTTATCAGCTCCCAGCCCTTTACGACAACCAAAACTTCAACTCTTCTACGATCGTGATTAGTCCGCTGATATCTTTAATGGTAGACCAAGTGACTGCCCTGAGAAGCAAGAATATCCCTGCAGTGATGTTCTGTGCCACACCTTCCAGCAACGAGTCGGAATTATGTTGGATGCCGCTGCGCATGCCATCAAAAAGCCCCACCCCGGCCCTCGTATACGTGACACCCGAAAGCTTTCAACGCGAGGAGTTTCAAACAATGCTTCAGGAGCTCTCCTTGCAGGATCGGCTGGCACGTTTTGTTGTGGATGAGGCGCAATGTCTTCCCACCTGGGGCAAAGACTTTCGGGATTCTGTAACATTTCGTTTGTCTCACGCCCGTATTCGCCACTGATGCAGACCTTTGCCAACAGTATACAATTCTCGACAGACTCCGAACAGATTTCGCAGACACCCCAATCATGGCCGTTACTGCCAGCGTGGACCCGAAAACAGCCTCCGAAATCCGGGAGAGACTGAAAATGTGCGACCCGCTCATTTTTTCTCAGTCGTTGAATCGCCAGAATATATCCTATACCGTGGTCAACAAATCGGGTTCAGAGACATTAATAAATACGCTCAAGAAACAATATATGAACCAAACCGGGATTATTTATTGTAGAACGACTCGCGAATGCGAAAAACTCGCAAAAAAACTGCGGAAAGCTGGTTTTAGTGTCGGGTTTTATCACGCAAGAATGACTCTCGGAGTCCGTCAGGAGGTGCATAATGATTGGCAACGTGGAGGGATTGACGTCATTGTAGCAACGGCAAGTACAACACTTGCTCCAAGAATTCGCATTGACTTCTCCTTCAGATCGCCTTTGGTATGGGGATAGACAAAGCAAATGGTGAGTTCCTATTCAACTACGAGTTCACTGCTCATAGTAGGTTAGTGCGATATGTTGTTCATTGGAACCTGCCAAAGGACCTCAACGGGTAAATACGCGAGCCCCGTTTGAGACGATTATTGATACGAATACTGAGTAGATATTACCAAGAAAGCGGACGAGGAGGGAGGGATGGGGAACCTGCTCATTCAATCCTCTGTGAGTCTGCAATTCTGTCCGCGGGACGATCCTCAACCGCCTGGCTGCTTCCAGATTTTGATCAGAAAGATGTCCAGGAAATGCGAAACATTATATCTGGGGAAGCCGCAATATCCTCCGACCGCGCAAGGTTACAGAACGATGCGTTGGATGCTGTTGTGCAGTACTGCGAGAATACGAAGGAATGCAGGCGGGTCACTCTCCTTCGCCATTTCGGGGAAACACTTGCTGGAGATGGTTGTCTTGCCAGTCAAGCCTGCGACGTTTGCCGATGTGATGGAGATATCAGAGAACATGATGTTCGTACCGAGGCTGAACACATTCTAGAGTTGGTGAAAGTGTTGAACTCCTCAGCCCAAAGGGTTACAGCTAGGAGATGTGTCCTCATCTGCATGGGCTCTGAACAAGCTGCTATCAAGCTCTATCAGCCGATGGCCCAATTTGGAATATTGAAAACCCTTGGCGCAGTCACTGTCTCGTTGATTGTTGACAAACTTCTTCTCCGCAAGATCTTGCAAGAAATCCGCATTCCCACGTCATCAAGGTGGTCGCACAATTACGTGCAGGTGAGATTCTCTTACTGTTTTCTCGAGCCCTGTTTTTATACCCATTTGCCCAGATTGGACCGCTCGCCGAGCAGTTTGAGACCGGTCAACAAGCGTTTACAATCTCACTGGGCCCAAAATCAGCAAAGCGGTTGAGGTTACGGAAGGGGGGACGGACGGAAACAAGAGTTAGTGAACCCGACTCCATCCTATCCAATAAAGCAGGTGAGACTAGATGTGTGCTGTGCTTATGCGAGCATTAACGCTACCATCAGGGAAGATAATAAATGAAAGTCGTGTATACGAGGCCCTCTTGTCTTACACGCTGCAGGTGACTGCCGCAACCCCCTTTGTATTACCTTTATATAGATGGTCCATAATCCAGGCCGCTCTACTACCCAATGATGGCGATGACCGCATGGCTGAGCCCTACGACAATGAAATGCTTCAAATTTTCAGTGCATCTGCATTGGGGGATTCGGGTGAGTGCCACCACACACAGAGCTCTGCTAACTCTGACCAAAATATCCAGAGAACGAACTGAACAGTATTGTGACTAGGATTAATCGGGAAAGAGGGAAATCGACGAAAGAAGCGAAGGATGACGCTGAGGCAAGATTCAGGGTATTTGGCAAGGACATCCTATCTATTTGTCAAACCTTGATAGACCAGAAATAGGATGTAAAACCTGACCTGGATGTAAACCCCTCCATGGGCGTTGATGCCATGCTTGTGAACAGGTCTAGGCGTCGCGTGACGCCTACCAATTTATATGAGATCCGGAAGATCATCTTCGGCGCTGTCAGGCTCAGGGACGGACGAACCGTCACAGGTAAAAGTAACTGGTCGCCGACGTCGCGTTGTACCAATAAGATTACATCTCTCCGTACTCATCTTATAGCAAGGGCGGACTCCTATGTTCACTCCGACAGTGACTTTGAGCCATATCCTTATGTATGTCATTTCTATGAGAAAGGATGATTCGTCTGATTACTCCGCCAGCGAACAGAAAGATAACCGTCAGCAGCGCAACCGGTCCCAACAGAGGCCGTTCTGAAAAATGTATGTGCTCGATGAACTGCTCTTTGCCAAAATATGAACGCTTTATTTTACTAGAGAAGAGACGCAAACGGGAACACTCGAAATCTCCCGATGAGGTGAACGCAAATGGTATTTCGAAGGATATTCGTGTCGGAGACGAGGTCCAGACCGCCAACGGGACTGAAAACGTGAAACGCGGCCGAGATATCGACAATTTCTTTGACGCCGTCCATGACAACAAAGGACATGTAAACCTTGCGAGTGAGTTGAACTTCGATCATCTTCCGAGTTAGCTACTAAGTCAATGCTCAGAAAACCACACGTCCCGAAGATGGAGTACTTATATCAACCATGAAACCACCCTTCGGCGACATCTAGAGCGGTACCATAATGTATGTTCAATCTACCATCCACCGCCGATGACGCGAAACTAACTGTCAACATTAGCCAGCATATCTTGTGTGGATGAAGGCCACTAATCTTGAGTCCATGCTACAGAAGGGGTTGACATGCCACACGCAGGCCGTTCGAAAAGCAATCTTGAGACTCTTCAAAGCGAATCTTTCGAAGCTCAAGGCGCTATTAAATGTATGTCCCATGATTATAGATTTTAGTACTGGATCCTTCGATCATTCATTCCAGAGCATGAATGTTCCCGGATTGTTTGCTGTTGATGCGTGACAAGCTGACGATACTGACGCAAATTTTGTTGCCACCGGGTCGTCCATTGACATCAGTGGTGCTGTATGGCGGAAGCGAACAGTTGTTCTGGGGTTTTTACGTCTGCAAAACTCTCACAACCGTAACGGAGGTTCCGGAGGATATGTCGCTTGTAACATGTACGTTCAGTTTCTTTTGTGTGAGACCTTGCGTCTAATTCTCACTTTGATCACTCCCGTTTCCATCCGGCTTGGTAATCCCTCGCGCTCAATTATTTGGCTATTTAAGCGGCCTCCGTATCCGCAGAACCTGCATTTTCATCCGGGGGTATCACCATCTCAAAGCGACGCAATCGGCTTAAAGGTGACATTGTGGAAGCACTTCAATTCTTATTACATAGTACGCCAGTAGATTTTTCAATTCACCTTGCCGCTTGAAAAAAAAATCACCTGAAGCCGCCCAAGCCCGACCCGACCCAGGGTATAGGGTCGGGCTTTGGATTTTTTCCGACCCAAACCCAACAAAACCCGACCCGCACAACCCTAGCACTGACGCGCCCTCCCAACGAGACCCTGCCCAAGACCTGCGCCTCATCGGGGCAGTGACTGCGGTCGCTCAATACCGTGGCCGCACATAACACTGCTAGCTATGCTATTGAACTAATAGCGGCCTCCGACAGTGTCACCATGCTGGAAGTTGGAACATATCGATCCGACCGTGACCTTCTGCCCAATCTCGGCTGGTTGCCAGACAAGTTTCGACCATACTATCAAGCCTCCATGACAAAGAAAATCAGGAATACAGACACAAGAAATGAGTAGGTAAGTATATGTGCACGAAGACCATCCAAGAGTCCGACTGTAAAAAACATCGTATAGTATTACTGGCAAGGAATACGGGAGACATTCACCCTTTTGGGTTGGATTTCTGAAGGTAGCAATGGTAATCGAGGGGCATTCAACGTGGAAATCAGGACGAAACAACAGGATGCAGTAGTCCGCTGGCAGCATGCCACAGCCAGCCTGTGGTTGGATCCCTCCACCAGCCCGGGGTATCTGGACGCTCCACAAAGCCCGGGGGAACAATGATGGGTTGTGGGGATATCGTACTGAATACAGGACCTGGCGGCGTTTCGTGTCCAGGTGGGCAGCAATCCATTGGATTCAATGGAAGTGTCGATCCGCTCCTGCATGCTGCTGACTGCACTTGACATGCTCGACTATGGCTTGGAGTGACAACATTCCCGGACACAGTCCGGCTTGAATATAGTGGTGTGACACCGTGGAGACTGGAAGTGGAACCAGCATGGCAATTCCTTTTGCCCGCATCTGAAATTTGGCTTTAGTTTCACCCCATGCGCCACCACCAAGACGCACTGCACAACAGGTAGTTGTTCCGATGGACCAAGTAATTCTGTATGTTGGTTGATGATATCGGTGCAGTGCTATAGAATATATCCTTGTGTGCTGTCAGGATCAGTTGTCGTGGTCAATGTCTGGTATTGCTGTAATAATATAGGTAAACTTGCGATGCATTATGTTCGGTTCGAAGAATGCCATTTTCAGGATAGTCGGTGTGCCCACCCAGAGCCATGCATCATTGTGCTTCCAGGTAATTTCTGGCACTGTGTCAACACGTACCCATTGCCCAGAGTCATCTGGCTAATACCTCCGGGTTGAGGTCAGTAAAGTGTCGGAAACATGATCGGCGGGAGTGGTTTACCCGAGTGTCAAGGAGATGAGCAACGTGAATCTCTAGGTTTGTGCAATCAACGGCGACAACGAGGCAAGGGCGCAAACCCCGTTTGCAGGCGTTAGGGGAGGCAAACTTGAAGCTCCTATTGTTAGGATCGCACCAAGCGACCAGTCCGGGGTAGAACTGTCCAACGTGTGTAAAAGGGGGAAACATCCAGGCTGCTGCGTCCAGCGATCTAGGGCTGATTACTTGGTCCGGCAGCCCAAGGGTATGCCGACCGGCAAATGCCGGACCGTGGGACGGACGGTCGGGTGAGGCTCTAATCGGCTGAGGCTTGCAAACGATAAGCTCGGCTTACGTTGGGCGCTGCATCGACGTGATGCAGCACTCGAGTTGACACCAGTTGACACGAGTCTGCAGTTGAACTCAGAGGCGGTGTGTTTAACCGGAATGTGACTCCCCCAAGTAGGGATCGCCACCGTAACCGTATACGGTTACGGCCGTATGACGTACGGTGGCATACGGTGGCGGAAACAGCCGTAACCGTAACCGTAAGGCATGTCCCGGGGGCTCTTACGGTACGGTACGGTCGGATTTACGGCCGTATACGGTCTTTACGGCCGTATATATTGGACAACAATAAAATACTGCCTAGCTACGCATTCACACATTACCTGTATGCAATGGGGTGCAGGAGGAATCGAATAAATGAGCCAGATTGCTCCAAGTATTGTATTCCTCTGATTTTTCCACTGAAAGTTCCGAATTAGATATTCTCACGGTTGCAATTGATGCAAAATGTTGACACTACTGGAGACCCGCACCACATGGGAGGTGGGATATTGTTTCTTCACGCATTCACCAAAATTATATTTCAATTGTTCACATTTTGCAGCCACTTTGTAGCGCAATAGCCACATAGTGTGGTGATCGTAGCTAAAATGCGACGTATTCAGCTGATATGTACTGCGCAAATAACTTGATTCGCTTACTGTGTCCGTGAAGGGGTGGAAATGAGGCCTAGCGCAATCATCGTCTTCCGGGGATCATTTTGGTGGTTAAGATTTACGGGCCGTAACAGCCTCTTACGGCGTGGTTTACGGTTACGGGCCGTAACCGTAAGGGTGCTGCCGAAGAGCCATACGGTATGGCTACGGTGACCGTACAGACCGTAACCGTGTACTTGCCGTGTACCGTCTTTACGGGTACGGTGACGATCCCTAACTCCCCGGACCCCGACGGGAGCCCGGTGACATGAAGCGAGAACGTAAGGAAACGTAAGGTACTTAAGGATCCTATTACTATGTTGCCCAATGGGTCTGGATTTTCTTGAGCCCAGGAAAGAGAAGAACTAGAGGATGTCCCTCCAGATCACCGAAATTGATGATCCGGGAACCGATTTTCTATCCCTTCCAGTTCACCATTCCCTTAGAAATTTCACACAGTAGTAGCTGAGAAGTAGATGCATTAATTCCGAAAGACACCGGGAGGAAAGAGCTGCAGGTCGAGGAGAAAAGTCGACTGTCCAGACCCATTGGACAACATAGTACTCGTATCTTTAAGCAAATGGCGAGGTTTCCAGGAAAGCCAAGAGAAGTGACCTCCTTGCAGTCTTTTCGTCCCAAGCCCTCAGCTTACCAGTCAACCGTGCAGCAAATTGATGAAACCTATTCATCTACTCCCCATCCGGAGTGTTGGTTCACACTGTGCCCGAAATTCTGCTGTTCTTAGCTCTGGGAAACTGCGATGGGCAGTTGAACGCAACAGCAACGACATGAGAACTAGTCTATCGAAGCACCTCCGACATTATTGATTTGATTCCACAGCCTGGAAATTAACACAGAACACTGCGTGCTGTGGAGTTCAACAACAAAGTGCTGTAGTTATTCAACAGCTCTTGACAATTGTGGAGAGCTGAGACATGCCTCGTGCCCTTCTGTTCAGCTCCGCCGCAGCCGAGCGCAGTTCACAGCAGTAATTAAACGGCGGTGTTGGTGCTTCCATCGTCCGTTAAAGAATGCAGTGAAACAGCATGGACACATCTCATCTCTCCAATCCTCTCCCCTTCCTTCTGGTATGCGGATGCGTGACCAGTTGCTTCAAGTCCAGCCTTGAAAACAAACGTGTTCCATGAATTAACTTCTTCAAGTTCCTAACATGTTGCTGGTAGTCTCACAATCACTCGAATTCATTACCATTGCGGCCCTTATCTTCTTCCTGATCCACTGAATCATCTTACGTGGCCTGGAGGCCCATTGACCTATGGATAGGGTTTTTTTTTTGCCCTTTCAATCTCGCTTGAATATAGTTATTGACTGTTCTGCTTTTACACCACATACCAGATTTTTTGTTCCATAATCCCAGTTTCTGTCTATTCCAACTCATTTGCCAGGGCGTAGCGATGGCTTTTCTTGTCCTATACATCAAAACAAGAAGTCACGGGTTCATCAGGTCATTTCTTCCCAAAGCGGACGGCTCGGTCATGCAGGCCTGTGTCCCCAGAACCATATATTTTCTACCTGCGGCATCATATTGAAGGGATTGATATTCTTGATGCTTTGTAATCTGCGATCAGAAAATTCTTTAGTGAACATAGGTGAACATACGATGACACGCCGATCGTGCACTAACTATTGCTTGCACCCAGACAGCTGCTCGGTCTGATCCGGACCCTCCTCCCCCTCATATACACAGCCACGGAAAACGTTGAGAGGTTGATGTCATCAACTTCAGTTTTGCCTGCCTCTTGCCCCTGGCTAGAAAGAATTCTGCTCTCAGCAAGATTGAGGCTTATATAAGCGAGATTCCCATGCTAGTTAGTTGAGGTCCGATTCCACTGAAAAATAAATTTGCAGGTGATTTTATTTTTTCTTATCTTTGGATCCCCTTGCTTGTGCTTGGTTCCCGTACCGAAGAGGCATTGACCTCCCTTCAGGGTATTCCTGACTATAGCGGACTTGCATACATTGTGAACATTTGGGAAAGCAGATTCGAGTTGGTTGCAAATTCCGGAGAGGTACGAGTTGACGGAATCCGGTCGAATGTGGTGGCACATATATATGACAAAAAACGACATGGTATCCTCCGCTGGTTCGATGGAGAAGTTGTGCAGCATGCAGAAGTTAATATGAATTGAGAGCTGATGTGTACGTGAAATTGGATGATTTGTTGTGCGTAATTGCCCGTTCGTGAACGAGCTTTGCGGTCGTCCATGCCTTCCTTCCGGGAGGCTGGCGGTGATAAGGCGTGCACAAAGCATGCATGAAAATGCTATTTTTCATTCATTTCATTGACTTACCGTTCTCATAAGTGAGGCTTAGTATCAGAGTGTACATTCTCCTCGGAATGGTACATTAGACCTTTGAAGGCCAAAAGCCATCGGGACAACATGCCATAGTAACTAAGAAGGGTCCTTAACAGGGTCCGACTCAGGATATTATGCATACTGTTGGGCGCCGGGAGCCAGTTGACAGCTGGTTTCCTGTGTGCTGGAGGTTAAACAAGAGGAATCACTTTGAGTGGTTGAGTTGGTTATCAGGCCGGCTCGACCCATTATTGAACCACGGAACAAAACAGAACAGAGATTACATTATGAGTACAGCCAGCCCGGCTGGACACGTTGCTGGACACGTTAGAGAAACCAAGACTGATCAGAGATTATGTTATAGGGATGACTTAGCAGGTGGCTAGCTTCCGAGCCCGGATGACACAGCTGAAAACCAGCCTGCCTGGCGGTCAAACCTGCAATGAAGGATAAGAATTCGGGATTTTAGGCCAGGCAGCCTCATCCCGCTACCATTCCAAACTGAATACAAGTGAAGTACGAGCCATAATTGTCCTGTGCAATTGGATAGGTATGAGGTGGCCTGGTTGCTGGGCAGCTTTGAGAGTAGTCCCGAGTCAGGCGGCCAGACCTAAATGTGCACACCATCTTGATAAGAATGATACCAGCAGGCGGCCAGACCCGTTGCCATGCACACTATACCCAACTGCCATTGGTTGTAGGCGGCCTCAGTGGATTCAAAGCTCTGGTTTCACATTATCTCCGTTTGTAATCCAAAGTTGTATAAAAGCAGTAGAATTACTCTTGTGACAGTAGTAGACTTTCCCCCCCCCTTTTGCACCCACTGCTAGAATTTGAAATGAGGCCTCCCCCCTCCCGTGGGAACGTCAGTCACTGAAACAATCTATTGAAGTCCCAGTCTTAGTGCCTATCCGGCCTGAGTATTGAAGTCCCAAAAGTGCATTTCCGTTGAAAGTGGTCATCCTGCCTCAGCAATTGCCCATGAAACAAACTCTTGAATTGAAGTACTTGATTATCTTGAAGGGTGATACACCTGCCCTACCTCCCCAAACACAAACACAAGACATTTGATATTGAGTTGTTGAGATTTGATTGGTGTAGGTTGAGTTCGCTTGCTGAGCAGACGATAGCCTGGAGTGATGATGAACGAGGTACTTTCAAGACTGAGTTCTTCCCGACTGTGAAATTTCTGGTGAAGCTGGTCACAAAGTGTGGCTTGAACAGAATATTCCTATCCCGCCTGGGCAGTTGGAGGAAGTCATGAAGGCCCTCAAGACCAACCTGGCAGCTGTGCCTCGTATTGTGGTCAGGTGTTCTTAAAAGTGATGGAATGTCAGTACAACTAGTTGTAAGGGCAACCTCAAGGCCTGAGTATACTGACGAGGGGGATCCAAAGGTAAATATCACAAGTAGCTACAGGTACAAATGGACAGACCTGACAAGGGGGATCCAAAAGAAAGACTAAGGATCACCCACGTCAGATCTTGCTATATAAGTAACTACGGACGGCGGGCATGTGATAGTGATCAGCAGAGGTCCCGAGCAGAACCAGGCCATGTGATATCAGGAGGAGCTGGAACAGGATGGTCACGAAGGCCGGAAGGTCCAGGCGTGGGAGCAGAAGGGCTGGAAACAGGGGTTTCCCTGACACTAGTACATTCATTAGAACCCTTGAATGCTGTTACTGTTGCGCCTTTAGGTGTTCCTCCGGGAGCAGCGGACCTAGCAGAACATTTTACCGGCCGCTCGTGTGGTTCAACATTTGATTTATACTTGGGATACAACCACCGCCTGGTTGAGAAAGCTTTGCAAGACTACACTACATCTCAAACACCATTCAGAGCGTTAAGAATAGTATGTTTTCCTCAAGGGTGGACCAATTTAGTGCCAATCTTCCATGATGATGTGACATATATTTTGCTGGATAAAATACCTGCAGTCACTAAACCATAAGTATCTTGACAATGATGTGGGCTGCCTAACAGGTATGAACTGGAAGATGGGACAGAAGAGACCATCCCAGAAAACCCCATGATTAGGAGATTTGTCTGGGATCATCTCACTGATTGTAACCAATGTCTGTGTCAGTTGAATTATATTGGGGCTACAGTCTTGGGAAAGAAAGTAGCAATATGCTGTTTGACCTTGAAGGTGGTTGGTCATGTTTGCTCATATGAAGGAATGTGACCTGATGATGACTGCATTGGTGTTCTTCAACGATGGGGGCAGCTCAAGGACTTACATGAAGTAAGAGCTCTCTTGGGAATGGTAGGGGTGATGAGGATGTTCATTAAAGACTACTCTATTAAAGTGGAGCCACTTCAATGCCTCACCTGAGCACAGGTTGAATTTAAATGGGGCCCTCGACAAGAGATTTCTATGCAGGCATTGAAGGACTCCCTAACTGTGAAGCATTGAAACCAATAAACTATGACTGGCCTTCAGAAATAGTATTGGCAGTTGGGATTAGTCGTATCTTGAAGTGAATTGTGAGGTTTAGAAGCAAGCAAAGGAAGCCAAGAGTGTGATATCCCCTTTGACCTTTTTTTCAACCAGCCTTACTCCTGTTGCTGGGCATCACTGTGGTATTACTTGTATCTTTAAGCAAATGACAAGATTTAGAAGAACACCAAGGAGGCCAAGAGTGCAATATCTCCTTGGAGTCTTTTTCAACCAGCCTCCTCATCCCCTGCTCAGTGTCTCTGCTGCGGTATTTAACAGAAATGGGTAGCCCACAGAACAAATTGGGGGCTAAAAGGTCCATTCTGAGAAACTTTCCATGAGTCATTCTGACTCATTCTTCTCGAGCTCAAAATTTTCCCTGACTCATTTTGACTCATTCCATCATGAGTCCTAGGGTCCGCTGACATGACAATTCAACTGTCAGCTGACTGACAAATAATTGTCAGTCAGTGACTGACAAGCAATTATTTAAATTTTTGGCGAAATTCTACCTGACTGACAATTACAACCCTTGAAATAATAACCGCCAATGGACTTGAAAAACCTGCGAAGTTGACTTGAAGTTGGCCGGGAGGGCACCAGTTTGAACATCACTTGGTTGAAGACCTCACTGCAGCAAAATCAACCACAGGAAGGTATGACAGATTAGATAATTGGTGGTCGATGGTTCAAACATCATGCTCGGGTCAGTCTTTTCTTCACATATTACAAGTCATAACGGTTTTATTCAGAGTGGAGAAGCTCTGTGTTGTCTTCTATGGCGTCCAAGGTTATTTGATTCGGAACGGTGGCTCAGCAAAGAGGTGTATCTGCGCCATTTCTCAAAAAGGTAATTGTTAATTGTTATCTGTCAGTTCTGACAGTCAGCCTGACATCTGACTGACAATTAATTATTTTCTCCAAAGTGGAACTGTCAGCGGACCCTAATGAGTCCATATGACTTGACTTTCCTGTCACATGTGTGAGTCACTCCTGTTCCTATTCTTCCCTTCCCGTTCCTGGCCGTTCCGCTCCCGAATTGATCCGATGATTGCATTCCTTTTTGTGGTGAACAGATTTCCCATGGGACATCCGCGGGCAACGGAAAAATTGTGACTGTCCTCAGTCGTGCCATACAAGGGAATGCATTCAGAAGAATCAATCCGGATAGTTGTTACATCGAGTACGTAGTGTAGCGGGGTCGGTTATTCATAATTGCCATATGGAAGTTAGAAATTCGGTAGCTGGGAAGTAGACTTATTCAGGTGAAGGCTAGCCTTGAGGAACTTCTTCGTCACATATCGAACCTTCTCCAGGTGCTGGTAGTAGGTACTGGGCAGAAGTATTCTTTGAGTACCCAAACCTTGACATGCTTCTTTAGTACGTGGTTGACCCACATGCTTATGTAGAAGCTCCCTTTTTCGCTTCGCTGTTTGGTTATAACCCAGGTGCTCCTGTCATCCAAGTCGCCGAAGCATACCATCTCAGTTCCTGTGCTGAGGGACCTCCTGGGCGCATTCATCATCTACAATTCCCCTGGGTGTTCCGTGTGCCGACCGATCATTGCCAACTCCCGTCCTTGCCCCAGGATAAGAATCAGCAGCGCACTTTCGTAATCTTGTTGGGCCACAGTGCACATGTGGGCATCCAGTGTGTTGCGCCAGCCGCAGGGAGGAGGAATGATAAGGTCCTGGTACTCCCGCTTGGGGATGGTATCTAGCATTTCACGGCGGTGCTTGATGAGCTCATTGTGCTGCTGAATTTCTGTATGGTGAGACGAAAGCCACCAGACTCCTACGTTGTCCTCGCTCACATATTGAGAAGCATGGGACGGTGTCTCAGGTCGAGGCTGGTCAATCTCAGAGGCGGTAATATCGTGATCGTAGTGACAGAGGATTCCTTGGGTGGAAGGCGAGGAAAGAGTCTGCAGGTATTCGGGTTCTGGCAGTTGTTCTGGCAGTGGCAGCTGCCCGAACGACGTCACCGATATCTGGTACAATGTTCTTCCTGCAATTCCGTGGTAGTCTTCCCCTTTCTCGGCACATTCGTCGGACTCGCTGGATGTGTACGGCATGGTCTGTCGTGAGGTCATGAGCGTCATGAAAAGAACGAAGTGTTTGCATCTGTTGGCTCGTGCCTACCTTATTGAATTTTTCTTTCTCGTGACTGGGGGGGCAAGAGTTAACTTCATCCTCGTCGGTGAGTCCCTTGTAATCATATGGTACTGGCAGGGTAACTGGAATGTAATAGTGTTAACAACAATGTAATGTATGCAATGATTGTTGGTGGACACAATGCATTGTTGTCAATGAGTGTTGGTCAGTAGAAGGTACAACAATGCATTGCCTCTGTTATTAGCCATGAGCATTGATTTATAATTCGCTTCCTACTGCTACCTATTACTTATTTAATTTTTAATAGCACATAAATTAACTACAAACCCCATTTGGAGGTGAATTTCAAACTTGCCTAGCAATCTGATCGCAGCCCAGAATCACTTTGCTTCCGGGTATCTAAATATAGTTCTCTACATCTACCCCGGATTGTGGCAGTGCCTGCTTTGCACATGTTTCCTTTGACCCCTGTTTATTGATCATCTGGAAACATCCGCACATACTTCCGAACCTCCCCGCAAAACAGAAACCGGCAGCTGTGGCTGTGCTGGGCTCTTTTCGCACGCTTTCACTGCCGTTGTGATCCGCACATACTTCCGCACCTCCCCGCAAAACAGAAACCGGCAGCTGTGGCTGTGCTGGGCTCTTTGCGTATGCGTGCTTTTCGTGCCGTTGTCTTCCCTCGCTTTCACCCACTACGAAATCAAACTAGTCTCTTTCTGCGTAGCAACAGTCTCTTTAAAACCCGCCGACGCAACAATAATACTTATCATTCCCCTCTTACCAAAAAAACTCCAATTTTCACCAAGTACATTTCTTGAATTGAATCCTTACACCTCCCCCCAGCTCATTAGACTTCCAGTCAATCCAACTCTCGCCTAAATCATCACGTTTTCGCCCCTACGAAGTATCCTCGGACTTCTCGCAGGCCGCTGCAAGCCAGATCCACATCATTACGTTCTGCGCTCACGTGATCCCGACATCTCAAACCGACTAAGTCCACACACACCCACAGCTCTTCCATTTCTACATCCCTACTCTATCTACCCCTCTAATTCATGTCGCTCTTTTACTTTCTCTTCCTTCCACGCTTCGCTGCCCCCTCTCCTCCTGCGTTCTTCTCGGTATTCTTGGACCGACCGCGTCTCGGCTGCCCAGATTCTTCCTCGTTTGCCCTGTTTTTCGTGTCGAGGTAAGCACAATTTCATCAGTTCCACGGTCTTTTTACTCACCCGCCCTCCCCCTCGTCTCTCTCAGATAGTTTCCTCTTCTTCCCTCGAGCCTTGCCCTTCCCTTTTGCGCCAGGATCTGCGTAACCCCTTAAGGACTGGTGAGTGATTCGCCTCCGAGGCAAGCATTTAAATGTATTCACCTCTTCTTGACAGCCGCCGTCACTTCGCCCAGCACATACCCCACCTCGTCCACCGCACTCATCCACCTCGCTTCATCCAACGGGTGCCCCTGCACCCTCTCACCCCACCAAAGCAGTGTTCCCATCACCTGCAGAAGACCGTTCTTACCGTGCAAGTCCCCCATTGTGCCCCAGTCGCACACAGCAGGCACCGTCAGCATTCCTCCGCCTCCAGCTCCCCTTGCGTCCGGCTTCAGCTCTCTCTCCTCAGGCTGCAAAGCCGCCCACCAATTCCACCACTTGTCGATGAAAGTATCCGCCATTCCTAGTGCCCCCATTTCCCCCAAATCCACGCTTTTGTTCCAATCTCGTCCACGTCCTAGCCACCATTTCACTGCCCCTGGTCGGTCCGGTGTGTGCGCGTTTTTTCCCTCGTCGCTGTACCCGCGCGCAGCTTCAAAATCGACGAAGTTTTCTACGCATGTCGCCCAATCCATCCCCCACGCCCTCCCACGCTCGAAGGCAGCGTGTGCCCGCGACAGCTCCGCACTCCACTTGCTGCGATCTTTACGGTGCCAGCAGCGTTCCACCTCGTCTATTGGCTCTTCCCCGTCGCCACCATCATCACCGCTGCCTTCCTCCCCAACTGTGCCTGCTGCAACGACACCCCCTTCGCCTTCCCTTGTTGATGTCTCCGGGCCTTGCGCGGCTCCTGCTTCGGCGACAGATGCCGCCGCCGGCACCGTCGATGCTGCCGTCGTCGGGGATGCCGCCGCTGCCGCTGTCACCATCGTCCCGGATGACGACGCCGCTCTCGCCATCTGAGCGGATGATCCAGACGGGAGCGAGCCTGGAGCAGAGGGTACAGACAGGGAAATATCCATGTCCTGCTCCGCTGTAATCCGGGCGTCGCAATCTGCCTTGCCTGTAATACTTATTAACATCCGTATTCAATTCAAATCGACCTGACTTACTGAAAACATTATGCGCGAACGCTACCATACTTGATTCCACTGCCCGAAATCCTGCGGGGTCGTGTCTGGGCCAATCACTTTCCACCAAACCCCTTGTCGTCCCTGAGTGCACACTATCGGTTCCATCAGCATCACATGTATCCCTCATTCGGCCACAGCGTACCTTCGCATCTCAATCCGCCCCCCGCGCGCGCCCACGGGCCCGCACATCAGCAGCGACGCCACCATCCCAAAACGATCCCCAATTGCCGCCACAAACGGCTCGAGATAGTATGCGGCGGTTTTGAGGGAAGTGCTGAATTCCTCCGCTGTCCGTGGGGGACTGTCGGCCAGTGAATCCTGCCAAGCCTTCACCGCCGCTGCGTACTCGCGATCCAGATCCTGCTTCAGCTGGTCGACAAAATAATCCGGCTCCTCGTCCAAAACTTCTTTCGTCAGTGCATTCTGCACCGTAATCGCCTCCGGCACCTTCTCCCCTGTATTCACTGCTCGTTTCTCAAGCGCGCGCAACCGTTGCTCGACCCTCGACGCCACCCGCTGGTCGTAGAACCTCGAAGAATAGTAGTGCTGCAACTTGGGCTTCTTCGGCTTCTTCCGCATTCCTGCGGTCAGTGTCCCAAAAAGGTCCTGGAAGACGACCTTGTCGTCTTTGATGAGATTTGCGTACTGAGTGCGATACCATGCACCGATACGCTACAAAGGAACAACCTGGTCAGTGTATTGAACCTCCGTTGCTAGAATTTCACTTACGTCACGCAGTGAGGCATGATACTTCTGGCGAGACGTGGTCTCCTCCGCAGACAACACCTCATTGACCACCTGGTTCGCCAAATCGTCCGGGGGATCAATCACGTCGTACTCGAAGTCTTCCTTGTCGGCCAGAGTACGGCCGTACTTCAGGACGTACAGCTTTGCCATCTTGGTGTAGAAGTCACTCTGGTTGCCTTCCTCCATAGCTTTTAGCCACAGCTCCTTCCGACTTCAAAAAAAAACCAGTTTTGTTCCCCACACCCAGGAAGGTTTTCCGCGCTTGAGCGGGGGGTCACTTCGCTTGGCGCCCTTTTTCGGCACCCACAGGGCAATCGGCGGGCGCGGTGGCTGAACATACGCGTCGGGCTCGCCTTCAGGCACGTCAGGAGCGTCGGGAGTGTCGGGAGTGTGGGGTGTGTCGGGTGCGTCCCTAGCGTCAGGCGCGTTAAGCGTGTCGCCGTGCGTTGCTGGGTGGATGGGATCGATGGGGGGCTCGATGGGTGCCTGCGGCACGGTTGCACCTGCCCCTGTCGTACCTGGCGGTGTCGTTGGTGGTGGCGGCACAAAATCTTCAGACATTTTCTTTTCGCATTGCCTTCGTTGATACACAAGTGTTTTGGTAGTGATTTTCTGTCCACGTGCATCCTATCATATCCTTTCGTAAGCAGCTCCTATCGGTTGGCAGCGTCCTGTACTCATTATTTGCCAGCAAAGTGTAGAATTCTCCTGTGTAATAAATTTACTCCATTTCCTTCGCCACAGTGCCCAGTTCCGTCGCCAAATAATCTCGGTCTCGCTCCTCAAGCCCTTTTAACCACATCTCCTTGCGACTTTCGAAGAACGCCAGTTTAGTTCCCTGATCCCATGGCACCTTCTTTTTCTTGGCTTTTCCTTTCCCCACATTTGGACGCGGCACATCCTCTATCGGTGCGGCGGTGGGATTGCCATTCGGTGCGGCGGGATTGTCATTCGGTGCGGCGGCGGGATCGCCATTCGGCACGAAGGCCAGGCTCGTCTGCGCAGCTGGCAGCTGCATCGGCTCAGAGAGATTCATCAGCTTTGAGGTTTGGACAAGGTTTCTGGGCCGACACGTGCATCGTAACAGCCTTTAGTAAGTAGATCTTCGCGTCTCATCTGCTCTCTCATCCTCATTATTTCACCCACAGCCAATAGATCCTTCATTAATATATAAATTGCATTACAATATCTCCCCCGCCGCATACCTCAGCGCCATGTCAAAATCGCCTGTCGTCAAAAGTTCCGGGACCTGTCCTTCCTCCACAGCCTCGTCGAACGCCAGTCTCGCCGCATAGCTGCCCAAATTTCCTCAGTTACATCAGCTTCAGCATTGTTATCCCACTTTACCTTGTGCTATACACAATTTCCGCGCCCCAGATAGCAAAATATCTGGTTGCCGGGCGTGCGCCGGTACTGTCTCTTTTGGACGAGACTCGTGCGCGTGCAGGCGGTGTGGACAAAGAACGTCTGGGGCGACCCGCTAAACGCACCACGGAACTGGCGGCATCCCCGTCCTGAGACGTCGAGGCCTCAGCACCGCCCTGGGCTTCTCGTGCCTTGCCTTTCAGCTCCAGGTTTGGGTCCACAGGGTGCGGATGTACTCCCTGTGGGCAGTGCTCCTGCCACTCCGCTGTACACGACTCGTAAGAGTCGTGCCCTTTGTACCCAGCGTCGGGGAAACCTGTCACCATGAGCTGGGCGACACTCCTACCCTCCTACAGAGGTAGTTTGTCACTGTGATTCCACCACCATTGCTATGTCTCACTTACCACCTGCGCCACACCCCCACCATCCGACCCCGAGTCACCAGATAGAATGCATAATGTGCTCTTCCGACTCGCACATTCGCGTCATCTCGCATGGGCGGAAGACACCAGTATCTCGGGTCGTGCCCCGGTGTTGCGGTGTCGGGCATCATCTCACCCAAGGGCAGAAGGACCTTGGAAAAGTTCGGTGCCATCGGAGAGAAAGACGACAGGGATGAGGCGAAGCTCGGGAATGCAAAGCACGGTCGACCCTAATCGGGAACCTGATGGGCACGTGCACCATTTTCGCTCATCTCAAGACATGAGCCTCATCCTCCCTCCTCGCGTCTGTCAGAGATCGTTCCGCACCGAATGGTGCGAGTACCGACCCGATACCGAGTGGTCCACCCCCCCATATGCTATCTTCACTAGCACCATCGGTGCGGCCACAGCTGCACCAGCCCGTTTCTAGTGCTCACATCCGACTTCCTAGCGTCGGCGGCGTGGCACGAGCACCACCGCATGCATATCGACTTCCTCCAAGTGTACCCCGTGTACTCCCCCAAGCGTCAAACTGCCGAGTTTGAGCGGGATGTGCGACACCTGGAGGCCCGATACGGTTAGTATTTTGTATCCTCTCCTCCTTTTCTGCATTCTCACCGGAATCCAGCTGCCATCAACGGCATCGCTCGTCTGAGGCAGCACCAGAACGACCGCCAACTACTCGCTGAGCACGTACACTCCCTCGCCAGTGCGTTCTGCTCACAAGATCTGTCCGCACCCGCACTGACAGAAATTTCCAGCTGCGGAGCTAATGGCGGACGACTTTGTCAATGCCTGGGGGCCAAGCATTGATAGTCAAGCTCGTGCCCGCCGTGCGAGGGCTCTCGCCATTGAGGCCCGCTTTGCAACACCACCCAACTCGCCACCGCCCGGTCCTCCAACTCTCGGCTCCTGGGGGAATGCCTCACCGGTGGGTGGTAATCCAGGCTGGGGTGGTTGGGGTACAGGTGGTTGGGGGACGGGGGGGTGGGGAGCATGGGGAGATGCTCCCACTCGACATTGTCAAACACAAGCCTCGCGCCCGCCCCGTGGGTGCCGCAGCCTCCGCCGCGCACGCTGGGAAGCTCCCCCAATCCGAGGCCCGACTTTTGGGCAGGCGTTGCGGATGGCCGCCCTCTGCCTCTGTCGGCACGCTGCTGGCCTCCCCATGCCTACCTTCCGCCGCCGCCGTCGTAGCGAAATCAGACGGAGCCGCCGAGCAGCGATTTGCCGCCGGGCAGATGCTTGTGCTCGCCGATTACGCACCCATACACATACGCACTCATAACTCACTCATCATTCATCCTGTACTTTAGTTTTTTTTTTTTGGGGGGCCGCAATAAATCTTCTTCATTGTGTCTATGCGTACACGTGCCTAGTTATCGTCCGAGTCCAGCTCATACACAATCCGCGGCCGCGGAAATGTCAGCCCCTCCCAGGAATAAGTCGGCTCCCCTTTCTCAGATTTCGTCCAAGCGGGAAAATCGTATGCGATCGAGGCCTCTTCTCCAGTGTGGCGACAGGGCTCGGCAGTAATAACTGCGTCGCAGCTGGGGCAGGTCCAATTGCTCTCCAGGTGCAGGCGGATGCACGCGAAGCAATGACTGTCGCCACACGCGTATCTATTCCAATAGAATAAGAGGCAATTTCGTAAACAAGGGAAAGTGGAAACTCACGAAACCGGATTGCACTTGACCTGGTTGCACAGGCTACACTTGTGGTGAACGCGATCGCCGGCCGCGGGTTGGGATGGGACAATGCCGTCCAGGTACATATCTTCACGGGACAGAGCAGGCGACCACACAGCCCGACTGCCTATCCTGCGGAGGTTCGCAGCTTCACGCATCTCGCGTGTAATGCGTCGGAGCGGGGGTTGACTTCCACTGGCTCCGATGAGTCGCCGTACTTCTCTTTGCTGGTCTGCGCTCATGTTGCGGATAAATTCTCGCCAATTATAATGGCCTGCAGTCTGACCTGGCAAGATTGTGGGGGAAAAGATATCAGCAACTGCCAGTGATCCAGTCTTCGAGCACGCACCCTGCGTGGGACGGACGGAGTCGACAGGCATGAGTGCACGGATGGAAGATTAGATCTTCAAGAAGTATTTGCTTCTGTGGCGTGCTCTTCTACGTACTTCTGGGTGGCTGTGCACTAATTGACACCCCAGAATCCGTTCGTTCTCCCTTGTCTCTCACCTCACTACTGTTCTTCTCTACCAAACGTCTGCACAGGGACTCAAGTGCAATTTCGTAGAGTTTCAGCAGTTTTCGTCCCAAATATGTATTAACAGATTTTCTCATCACTGGCTGGTCCACTCATGCTACCAAAAATTCAGCAGATCCATCTACGGAAGCGCCAGGTTCGGACAAATTTTCAAATTGAACGGAAAGCAAATGAATATGTGAAAATTCAAAAACATCATTAAAGTTGCGAACTCCCCGATCATGAACCCAATTTGGTGTCGATCCCAATACACCCCTAGACATCCACCACCACTTTTCCGATTTTTGGCCCTCTGCCATGCCACCAGGCAGATTGCCACTGGACCCGGACATCAAACCGGTGCATCGTAAGGCAACACTGAACCGCTACGCCGTCAAGTAAGTTTGCTCAAAGACTTCTCGCCACCTCGCTCACTAGAATCCGACCAACAGACACTCACCTGCCTTGCGCGCCTCAGCGATTCTCCGAATGCGCCGGTACCGTGCTCTCCTCCAGCCCAAATTCATGCCCCGCTCAACTGCACACAGTCTTCGTGCCCAACAGCCTCGGTCTGAGGAGCAAATCCAGGCCAAGAAGGAAGCAGCGGCCCGCTACCGCCAGAAGTGAGTGCTGTCGCGGGCTCTTTCCCTCACTCCCTCGTTCGCTTAGATCGTACCCAGGAATCGCGAAGAAATTCGGTTGAAGGACAGGGAATATCGTCACAAGCAGGTCGTAGCTGCTCGCCCTCCGTACGCCCACCATGGTCCATCTCCATCTACACTCCACACACTGACTTTTCCCTTTAATAAAAGGATACCCACCGCCCTTGACACCCCATGCGTGTACGGAATCTACGGCGTCCAGGCCCACGATTTAGTGGCGGACAAACGGCCCACGACTCCTCATCGACCGCCACGGCAAGTCATCTCGAATGCCGAACGTTCGAGGAGGCAGCTCGAAGCAGCAGAGACTTCTGGCCCCACAGTATCCGCTCTGGAAAAACCGGCTCCCAGGCAGCCAAAACCGCTTAACATCGACGAGGTTTGCGACTGCTGGCCCCCGCGACGCTGCCCGGCTTGCATCTGCACTCCCACTTGCGAAGATCAGCCGTATTGCTGGATCAATCATGACTAGACACCGTCGAGTACGATATGTAAACACTGCTAGCTGCAATAAATTCGTTTTCCGTATCCTCACAAGCTACAAGTGCCTTCTTGAAGTTAAATTACCCCGGTCCAAGCGGGCGACGTGCAGGCGGGACACCGGCCCGGTGATGCACGTGGTTCTGTGACGTCACTCCATCGGAGTTGGCGGCAATCCTCTGCAATCCCGGTCTGTGTCCCACTCTCTCTCATCAGACTTAGTACATACTTGTTGACATGGCTGCCCAGGTAAGCATTTGTATTTTTTCACTCGGAGGCTATGTATCTAACCACCAGGCGACTAGGAGCTTGAGCGTTGTTGGCGTTGGGGGGACCTTCAGCGTGGAGAGAGGCATGCGGACATGATTTTCCAGTATGTCTCCCGCATGTTTCCTTCCTGATGTTTTGATCAAACTTTCTGTCTAGTACTGTAATTTTTTACGATGTCCACAGTGCGGCAGACGAGCTGGACTCCGACGACGACGACGAGGTGCCCGCGCTTGTCAGCGAAAAGGATCACGCCACCTTGGAGCTGGTGGCCATCAAGCGGGCCGAGCTCCGTGCCAAGCTATGATCGGAATAATTACCTTGTGTCGCGCCAGATCTTTTTTTCCCCAATAACATATTCTCTCTCAAACCCTTATCACCGTTACAATGCACCCCGAACGCATCCAACTGGCATCCAGACTGGTACGACGGTTTCTCTGGGACATGATGTGTTTTGTCTGAGCATGCCCAGGTTCACGCCCAGCACGACTGGGACCGAGCACGCCGGAGCCATTATCGCGCCTACCAGCTCTCACGACGTCAGACTCTTATTGGTACCCAGGAAATTCCCCGTCATCACGACAAAATGCGAAAGATGCAAAACCGGGTCGACATGGCGAAGCAACGCTACCGCCAAATCTGCGAGGAATTGATACAATAAACCTGCAATAAACATACAATACTATCTACTTTGAAACTCAAAAACCAAGTGATCTGTATTTGTGCAACTTAGATTTCTGCCTCACTTCGTTACCACCACGGCAAACCGGCACGGTGCATGCAGCACTTTCATTTCACCGGGTGTGGCTGCCATGCCGAAGATCTGTCTTTACGCTGACCGAGTTCGAGAAGTCGACTGACGAAGGATTTGCCTGCTTTGGTTGGCATGAAGTCGGCCTGCGTGTTGCGCTCGGACATGTCGCAGGCATTTGTCAGCGGAGCGACTTGGCGACCACGCGTTCTCAGCTGACGACCAAAGCGCAGCACATGGGCGGTTCCCCATGAACACGAACATCGTCTCGGCGATGCCCTTGGCGTTCTAGGAAGCGTTTGCAGGACCGCCGGCTGGATGGCTGGTAGGACTCGGACTGCGACAGTGCTGTCCCTAGCTTGCGCTCTCGTTCGGCGAGCCCTACTGATACCTGAGAGCGGGCGACGTTGGAGGCGATGTCTAGTTGACTTAGAATAATAGACCGCACTAATGATTTGCGCATCATGATTGATCAAATCGCAGGAATCACAGGCGAGTCTGCAGAGGCAGACCGCCCAATGCCCCCCAAGAACAAAGGAAAAAATAGCAAGATTCCGCAAGGTGTGGGGGAAACGCCCACATTCCCTTTGCCCATAGACGAGCGTGGGCGCGTCGTAAGACCTGGTAAGTATATTTTTGTCTGGTTTCCTCTGCGAGAATTGATGAATTTTACAGGAAATGGCGTCGAAAATCCGCTGGAGGTGGATGACGATGGAAGGATTGTTTCCCCAGGTACGCTTGAATCCAGGCAGTGTACGTTAAAGCTCATGTGTTCCAGCCGTTGCTGTGCGCCGACAGCACGGAATTATCTACGGCCCCACCGCCATTATACGGGGTGTGGGTCCTCAGCCTCAGCGGAGTGCGGGCGCTTCTGCCGCCCGTGTCAGGCGCGACTCAAGCAGCCCTGCCCCAAGGATCTACATGGCGCGCAGGTCGACGGGCGGAAAACGCCTTTGCATTCGTGACTCGGAGGGGAACGCGGGCCCGTCGCGAGGACCTGATGTTGAGGTGGTCCCGGATCGCGCTCCAACTCCAGTGCCCGCGCCTACTCAACGAGCGCCGGCCGCTGCTCCACAAGCTCCCGTTGTGCAGTCTTTGGTCCGAGTTGCAGCTCGGTATCGAATCTACCCGCAGTTCTGCGAGGATGAACTTTGGCTCACAGAAGCACGCCCTCGCGACGTCGAATCCCTCAAGCCGCACCATGTTTGCCGGATTTGTTTCGGAATAAAATGCCATCCAGTAACGTGTGTTGTTTTTATCCAGCCATCTTTGCCAAGTTTTGCTAATAAGACGCCACCAGGAACCACTGTGGTCACAGCCATTGCTTCGTTTGCATTAGGCTGTGGTTGGAGAAGCAGTGGTACTGTCCTCAATGCAAAATGATCTTGTACTATCGCCCAATCCGGCAGTTCGCTGAGGAGGCCGAAATCGACGACGCGTATCCTGGTTGGACGGATGAGACGGTAGTTTCTTATTCCTGGGCTGGACTCAAGTTTGCCAGAGACCCTCATTATCCGTATTATGGGTAGTTGTATGTACAATGTACCTAGCGTGTTTTGATCAAAGGGTCTTTTTTTGGCACGGACTTGAATCTGGTGGGATTTGGAAGCAGGTGGCGGTGTAGCATCTGAGTGTCTGACATGCGTCGTGGGCGTCTACCTGGTCGTGGTGGCGCTCCTGCGCCCCACCGCCGCAAGGCCGGCGGCCCCAGTCTCTATGAACATCGGCCAGACACCGCCGCCGTGGTGCGCAGTTCCAGCGACAACCGACGCGCGTATGAAGACATGGCGCCAGTTCAGCCAGGTGGGGTTCCGCCGGCCCATTTTCAAGAGGATTTTCAAACGAATGCCGGCCTGGAGGATCCTAACATGGGTCTCGACATGGGCGAACCTATCCCAATCGACGATGATCCTGTGGCGGATGGCATTGCGGTGAAAACGAAAGCCAAGAGATACAAGAATTCGGCGGCTCATGTGGTTCGTCAGATCCTATCTATCGCTGCGAGCACCAGCTGTGCTACGGGACGCACATGTTCTGTCGGGCCTGTATGGTGGAAAAACACGCCGTTCTGCCCACGCATTGGGCACAGGTACGTTGTATGATGATATTAAAGACTATTGGTATTTACAGAGCGGACAGGAATGGAACGGGACCCATTTCAAGCGTGTAGGGCTGGCAAAGCTCGGGCTCGTCATGCAGCTGGACCATACACCGGGCGTGTCTTGCCCGGCAATGAAGAAAGGCAAGACAAAGTTCACGTTGATTGATGTCACTGGCATCCACAACGTGAACGTCCAATTTTGCGAGTGTGATTCGCGAATAACGCACCGCCAGCAGCTGATGCGCGCGTGTTGGTGGCCGGCAACGGTTATCGATCCAGCAACTTGCGCTACGATTAGCGTGATTCGCCTGTTCCACAATCTGAATTGTTTGGGGAAGGTGTCAGCATTCCATTTCCTGCGGTCGTTGGAATTGTTGACGAACAAAGATGGTTTGGCGCCTGTGCCGGTGAGTGATATTGAGATTGCATTGGTCGGATTGTAATGAGCGTTGTCAGAATCGGCGGCGGGCCTTCATGTATATTGTGTGGCAATACATCATGACAGAGCCCATGAAACGTGCGGGCCGAGGCCACACGGATTCCGGTGTCGGGGGCACGGCGCAAGGGGAGCTCGTACCTTTGTGTCGCGGCTGTCCGCAGTTCGGCAAGAATGTGGCCGAGGCTTGTCGGCATATCGACTGGTCGTCAATGCCGGAGGATTTATCGTACGTGCCGACGCTTAGAAAGCTGTGATTTTGTGGGATTGACAACGCTCCTAGATACAAATACTTCACTTTCCTAGCTCAAGACTGCAACTTCAGATTGATCAACCGCGATGTGTCCACAGAGGCGCGGGACCCGGTGATCGACGACGGCTTGGGGTTTTTCTGCAATCGCGAGGAGTACAAGGTTTGGCTGCGCAGGAAGGTGGACGAAGAGGATATCTCCACGTGTTCGGGGTTCCGCGCTATGTTCTTAGCGAATACGAAGCGGATCAAGGGACTGCGGGCGACGGGAGTGGGCGGCGTGACGTGTGCTCGTCATAACATGTGGCAGCCGAACGGTATTGGGGACTTGCAGGCAGGTGAAAGGTGCGTGCGATCTGTGAAACTCGTTATGAACGCTTGGAACTGATATTAGACAGGTACTGCAATATGGATTTTATCTTATTCTCGGCCCTTCTAAACTCGATCATCATGTTTCTCATCCTCTCATACGATATCGCATGTCAATACAGCAAAAACCTTTGGACGCGAATGAAGGAATTGCCTGGAAAGATGCACCTCAATGAGACAACACCGGTCTGGTTCAAGGTACCCAATTTTCACATCCTCGGCCACAAATTTCCCTGTCATGCGCCCTTCTCTTTCCATTTCATGTGGGGCGGGGGGAAGACCGATGGCGAGGACGTGGAACAAAATTGGGAGTTCACCAACGGCGCCGCCGGCTCCACGAAGATGATGGGATTGGGATGCCGGCACGCCTTTCTTGAGGCGTTGTTTTCATTTCATAACTGGATGCGCACCGTGTCGTATCGCCGCGTTTTTCCTCGACGGCTGGCGCGAGATTTGAAGGAAGGTCAGAGGGACAGGGAGGCATTCGAATCCTTCACAGCGCTGCTCGAGGGCGAGCGGCCAGAGCTTGTGGCCAAATGGAGAAAGTGGGTCAAGGAGTGGGAGTCGGAAGCACATATGGAGGGTGTGCCCTCGCCGTTCGAGATGACTTCACAAGGTACGTGTCATAGAATTGTTTCTGTATGGGACAGCGCTGACTGCGTAACAGTCCATTCAATGAATAAGATTCAGCTGAGATTGGCGAAGGCAGAGATGGCTCAGAGCGGGACCGACCGCGTACACACAGCAAGCGCTTTCATCGCCATGGGGCTGGAAATTGAGCAGAGCCAGTACGTGTTCTGATGATCATTTTAATGTTGGCTGACAGGTTTTAGACGTATTCTCGCGATCGATTTGAAGGCACAGGTAGACCCGAGCCCGCTGCAGGAGCTCGATATGGTCAAACGAAAAACGGCACTGCTGAGGCGCATCAAGCGCTTCCGCAAACTCCGACAGAACACCTACATGCCGCGCGTCGAGCGCTCCCTGACGCGAACACAGCGGGACATTTTCGAGGACACGTCAAGAAGTCCCGAGATGATCAGACTGTTCCTTCCATCAGAGCTGACGGGGGACGCGAGGAAGAGGGTGTGTGAGAAGGGTTTGGACAAGATTGAGGATGAATTGAGGGAGGCCGAGTTGGGGGAGACGTTGGACGAGATGCGGACGTGCTTGCGAACGAGAACGATGACGGCACGCTTCAGACTCAGGAACCACACAGGCCAGCGCGCGTTGACTCGGGGGCAGGGAATTTTGAGGCAGATCAACATCAGAATTCACAAGGCTAAGTTACGCTATCGGTACGCGAGGAACCAGCTTCACCGGCTGCGGGGCCACGGCGGGTGGGAATGAGACTTCAAAATCTTGTGGGACGAGGATGTGCGGGGTATCAACGAGCGAACAGCTACCGAGGAGGAGGAGGCTGAGCGTGAGAGGCTGCGAGCACTCGGGGCGATTATAGAGGGAGGGGTGGCGGCGGCAGGCGTTGTGGCCGCGGGGGAGGGGCTGCACGAGATGTCCTGGATTTGGTATAGGACGGGACTGGATGGGAGCGACGACGAGCTAATTGAAGGTGAGTAATTACAACGGATGAGTACGGACTGGTTTTCTGATGTACGGTGCAGTGCTTCGCGTCGAGTGGTGTAAGGCGTATTCGCGGACGCGGCGCTGGAACGAGGATGTGGTGCTGGTGGACGAGGAAATGGGCCGCACGATCGAGTTCGGGGCCTGGAGCGCGTGCACGTGGCGCACACGAGCCACCGCACGGAACCGAAAGTTGACGCCGGAACTGGCGGAGGGATTGAACGCGTACGCTATGGAGCACGTTGAGCGCGAAGAACGTACGTGCTTGAAGCTGGCGAGGGAGTGGCAAGGGCTGCGCGAGCGTGCCAAGGATTACTTGGCAGGTGTGCCAGCGGACCACGGTGCGAAACTTGTCGTGGAGCTCGGGGAGGAAGAGCCAGAGTCTGATGATGAAGGGGACCTTGAGGGTGATGATGACGTCGACGGTGTGGGTGAGAGGGAGGCCGATGAGGAGGAGGAGGAGGACTAATGGGTTGGCCGCAGTGTTGCGATGATTGGCTGTTGAGTTGTTGAGGGGTGCCTGTTAACATGCTGGACGGCGGAGGAGCGCAGGATGTACCCGGGTTGTTCCTGTACGCGTAGTCGTCCTAAGGGGGATGTAATTTTTTTTTCTAGCCGGAGACAGCCCTATTTGGGAGGAGATCCTTCTTGTATCCCTAATTAGGCTGTGAGGTAAGCATTTGTAATCCGGGAAAGACCGAGGAGAGGGTTAGCAGAGAGATATTAGGTCGGAGGGCAATAGAGGTGTGAATGCGAAGGCATTGCATTGTTGCTCCTAGTTGTTCGTCAGCAACTTGTGGCAACAATGGAATGTTGCCCCCATCAACTATTGGCAACAATGCATTGTCATCACATTTCTTGGTGAACTGGACCGGGGTTGGTCTGGTAGGGGGTTGCTGTCTGAATAATCAACGACTTGGAGGCATATTGAGGGATAGTTTCCTGGTGGTAGGAGGCAGAAGCAGGAGGGTCATATGGCGGCGAGGTTGGTCTTTATACGGTTGGCGGAGATTCTCAGCCTTTTCATCGAAGGCCGAGAATGAATCGGTGCCGAACCGGCTTGCAATGGAAGAACTCACATTGCATTTTTAGTCCTCCTCCATGGAATCAAAAGGTTCGTCTCCTTCTTCATCAGGATCATTGTCGTCTTCTTCTGCAGGTCCATCCCCCTGTTTCTCATGAACCAGTGGTTCCTGGATTCTGGAAATGTAGGGCAAGAGACGCGAGGCCGCTGTCGGGTTGTGCCGGAATCATGTGCCATCGAGCTCTCTCAAAATGTAAGCTCCCCCTTTATTTTTCCGCTCAACCTGATAGGGTCCAAAATAGCGATCCATGGTTTTGCGGTTGGTGCTCACCTCTGTCTCAATGGCAACATTGCGGATTAGGACCAATTCTCCTGGTTCATACTCATCATTCACAATTTCTTGAGGCTTTCTGCACATGTGTACAGTGTTGAACTGAGCATTCAGCAGATCAGGGCAGACCGAAAGAAGGTGGGCACCGTCGCCACACAAGCTGCAGTTCATGCGAGCCTTAACAACTGGATAGTGAACAGCATCGTGCTCCAGTGGTCTGGGGAAGTGTGTGATCCGTTCTGGGTTAACAAAGGACTTGCCATATGCAGCTTCTTCCAAACTCAGGGGCGACATGAGGTCAGGCATGGACGACAAATCGCTCTCGTCGCTGTTGGGACCGAAGTCGACTGTAAATGGCTCGCGTAAGTCTATCCCTAATTTAGGCAATCCATGGCACTTTGCACGCTCCTCAATAATGGCGGCCAAGTGCTCGAAATGATTAAGGGTGGTGTCACTGACGACAGCCGGAAGTGAGGCAGGCAGAAATTCATGCTGCTCCGTTTCAGGCAGAATCAACTCGCTGGGAGTTACGGTTCCGTTCAGGGGATGAACCAAGATGGTCCTGTTTGCCTGCTGCTGATGGTAAGTCTTCCAGTATTGCCGTCGGTATTCAGAATTTCTTACTAGAGTTAGGTTCAAATGTTGCTCCATAGGGAGCATAGTCGGCATCAGCGGCGTCGCATGCATGGGGAACCCGGTCTCGCCTTCGGGCGGTGGTTCAATCGGGGACATTGACGACATGACAGCACACATCCGCTCGCCAGAAGGGTAGAAAACCTCATATTTCCAGGTGACGGACGGGTCAAGCTGTGGTTCGTAATGATCCACCACCTCGTGGCACATGATTGAGAACAGCTTGCCGGTTTCCGGGTTGCGAAACGTTCGCAGAACGTTAAAGTTCATGCTACGATGCATGACTTGCCCGTCCGACAAGACTATTCGCCCTAGGTACTTGGATTGTGGTGCAGCCGCAAACAATGGGTTTATGTCGGATGGGTGGCCCTGCACATAGTGAGTCCAAGTGCGTTGAACAGCGCCGGCCAATACATCCTGCGAAGGTTCCATTACAGTCAAAGGCCGAGTGTGAGGTGTGTGATGCAGTGTGGCGTGTGACAAGTACTGAACATTTTCCAGTGGTGCCCTCGGGTAGTGTGGATTGCCCAAGGGCCTTGGGGGATTGGAGGCTACAGTCTGTGCTCCTCCGCAATTAAATTCAATGTCTTTAATCCACCCTTGTAGCTGCCCGCACCCACCATTGGCGTCGTTTATGTTAGTTATTTGGCTCATATCGACCGATTGGTGAATGCTTAATGCAGCAACGTCAGACGTTACCAAGTCCAGTTTAGAACCTGTATCAATAATAGCGCACACCAATTTACCATTTGTCTCCATCTCAGCTTTGATGAGTATGCCCTCGCTCCGGGGCCAATCCACCGTGCCCGTCAATGGGTAGTTGGCGATTAGAGCATGGTCTTGCGAGTTTTCAAGTAGCATGGTGCGTACGTTCTTAACTTTGATTAGGTCTTGAAAGTCCGTCCGAAGGTCCTTTGATGTGACCATTAACTCGCGCAGTGTCAAGGGGATCTGGGTATCCAAGATTCGGTTCCTTACTTTCTGCCTGTCCACAGTCGCCGATACTTCTGATTGCCTTGCCGAATTCTTTGTGAATCCATCCGCCGCGTGACTCCTTTGTAGATTTCTTACTGCCTCTTTTGGCATCCTTCATTTCGGCATCAGCGTCCTCTTCAAAGGGGACTTTCTGTACGTCAATAGGTGTCAAGTCTGGGATTCCACCCTTTCCCTTTGCGTCCCGGTGGTCTGTGGTGATACCGCCTTTTCCTTTACTTGTATTCCCCGCCGGCGGCTTATTGTTAGCCAGCTCCGAATCTGGTGTGGGCACGGCTTTATTGCGTGTGACAGGTCCCGGATTCTGGTGCTCCTCCTGCAAATCTCGCACTGCCCGTACTTTTGGACGGTCCCGACTCGGCGGGTATACTCCATCAAACACCTGCTTTTGCGCCTTTCTTGTGCTTGCTTCCGTGCGTTCTGCGCTTGCCATCATGGGGGTGGACACACTTGATTTATAAGCATCACTGTCTTCTTCTTCGGTTGTTGTCTCTTCATCGGCTTCCTCCACCCATGCTCTTCTCGCTGCTCCCTGATAAAAATCATGGATGGCCTCCCTCCGTGTCTCATCGAGATTCAGTATCCCCAGCATGACACGAGGCGTGGCAGCTACAATTCTTTCGGCAGCATCACATATTTGCGTGTCTCCGGATGGACTGCAATTAAACCTCATTCAACCATCGCTT
Organism: Mycena crocata; assembly: GCA_029281795.1. Lineage (NCBI taxonomy): Eukaryota > Fungi > Basidiomycota > Agaricomycetes > Agaricales > Mycenaceae > Mycena > Mycena crocata. The sequence continues at coordinate 341,164 of JARJCP010000012.1, read as the reverse complement.
TTATTTCGGGACATGATGATATGTGGTGCCCCTCTTGCATACACCCGTAGCACCCTCGAAAGTCTCCTCGTTGACCCAAGGGAATATTATTTGGATAGGTAGCGGCACTCACTGATCCGGTTTCCTGCCTTGGAGGTGCTGCTGGTGGACCACTTCCCGGTGTGCGTCCCTCTACACAGTCTTTTGCAGTCCCACTCCTGTCCATAGTCATTACCTTGTACTACACAGGGGTGTATTCTGGATCGTCCAACCTCATGGCATTGAGCCGCCTAATCATTCCTGCGATCCCATCCTCGTTGCCGTGATATTGCAACCGCTTGGCTGGTACTTCCTCCTCAGTCCTCGAGGACTTCCTCTTTTTCTCCGCCTTCTTTTTCTTGGCTCGGAGTTCTTCTTTCGGCGATACTCTTCATAATTACTATATTCATCGGAGCTGCTGGATTCATCGTCTGAATCCATCCCGGAGTAATCAGCATCATTTACGCCGAAATCTGACGCATTAACCATAATGGCCTCGTACTTGTTCCGCAGCTGCATTGATCTCAGTCATAGTATACTGAGCTTCATCATGTCGGTGTGGGTTCTGCTGCAGGATCCGGTTTTCGAGTCCCTGGCGCAAGTCACGATGGATTGCCATCCAGAAGTAAGCCAAGTAATCTGTTTCGCTCAAGTGCCCACGCGTATATGGTCCCCTGCTATTGAGTTATACTTTACGAAAAACTTCCTCCACTGCGTGAGGCTACAACAGGGGTCCTTGCATGATGTTAAAGCAAACTTCATCACATCCCCAAGCTTGTACTTTTGTGTTACTCGCTCCGCATCATAGAATTTGAGCATTTCTTTCCGGAGTTGTTCCCATCGGTGACGCTTGTACCCCTCCAAGGTCCGTACCATGTTCTGTACGTCAATAGAACAGTAGTTGAGAAGGTGTTGGGACCTTTCCTTCTCACTTACCACTCGGCACTTGTTCAATGATTGTTCAAGACGGTTAATAAATTGTTCAACTTCTGTATACTTACCTTTAAAAGTCCTAGGAGCCTCTTTCGTTCCAGGAATTGGCATGTCATAAGTGGTTCGTGACGGGGCACTGAAAGATACTGGGGGTGGTGGAGCCGCCATTCGGGGTAGGCCTGGAGTATCTGTTTCACTTGAGGATGATACTGATGATTCTTCTCTTTCTGAACTTTCGGTCTCACCCTGGTCAGACCATATTCCCAAGCCGGACTGAGTACGGGCTGCTTTCGGTTTCTGTGGTTTCTTTCGGTGTTTTGTAGCAGGCTCATAAGTGGCCTTTTGTTTCTCCTTCTCCTCTGCAGTAAATCGTGTCTCCCTTACCCTCGATTGGGAAGGGCCAGCTTCAGCATTACTTGTTAATGGATTTTTGTTACTGCTCCCTTGTGTGTGAAAGGGAAAGGCAGTTTCATATGTGTGGTGTTGTTCCTCGGTTGGGAATTCGTGCATGCTATCGGAATACATGTCGGATACGTCGGTCGGTGTCAGGAACGGTCGGTAACAGATTTCGGATCGGTCGGTGTCAGTATCGGTCGGTAGTGGATCAAGGAAAGGGAATATAGGAGTTTAGAGATGAATATTTCCCCTCGCGGTGGGCTCCAGATGTTACGTGGGAAATATACCCAGGAAGAGTTAAGATAATCAAAATTGATTTCTCACACTTCTGATGAGCTCAATGTCTCAGGTGGAATTTTCTTTCTAAGATCCAAGCGGTGAGTTTCCCAAAAGGGGTGTATCAGAAGTTGCTTTACGGAAGGTTAGTGCGGTGTCGGACCGGCTCGTGGCGGAAGTGCGGACGGAAAGTTAGGTAAGCAGACGGACTCAAGCCCTAAAAAGAGATCTCTTAGGGTGCTTAAGATCCTTAGAAGCTGCACAAGTAAGTATGAGAGGTTGATTGTATTGGTGGTATTTTTACTACAGAACAAATTGGGGGCTAAAAGGTCCATTCTGAGAAACTTTCCCTGGTCTTATATACCCTTCTCCGTGACTCATTCTGACTCATTCTTCTCGAGCTCAAAATTTTCCCTGACTCATTCGACTCATTCCATTATGAGTCTATATGACTTGATTTTCCTGAGTCATTTTTGAGTCACATCAAGGGGGAATCAACATTAAAATAAAAAATATAGGGTGGGAGGGAGGGGGGGGGGTCTAGAAAAAGGGCTCTCTGAATGCTTTAACAATGCTTAAAAATGTTCCTCTGACTTACACACACTCTTTTGAGAGTCATTCACGGATATTGATCGGAATTCCCTAATCGGGACTCAATCACTGCCACTGTGCCTGTAAGCAAATTGACATCACCCTCCCTTCCCTCAGTTAAAATATGTGTTGTATGAATACTCAAGCTCTGGGGTAATTTTTGGCTTGCCTGACTATATTTGAGGTAGGAATTCTGCTGGAGACAAGACAAATGATGCTGACTCAGATATATAACATGAACAAATAAATGATGGCCAGGCCAGCCGTGGGAAACACCTTCCTCATATAGGCGCACAGGGGGGAGGGGGGTCCAGGATTTGGCCTTAAAAAACTTTCCGACCCTATATATAAAATTCGAAAGTTGATTCCCCCTTGAGTCACATGTATGAGTCACTCCTGTTCCTATTCTTCCCTTCCCGTTCCTGGCCGTTCCGCTCCCGAATTGATCTGATGATTTCATTCCTTTTTATGGTGAACAGATTTCCCATGGGACAGCAACTGCATGCAGCTTCGAGGTCTGAACTGAACTGAACTGAAATTCTATTTGGTTGCCGTACCTGGCCTTATAGGCTACGGGGAAGTACTATCTCGCTAGACTAAACTAATGAGTTATGTATGTAAGTGATCCTTGGTCTTGATACAAGACTGATTTTCTACGTACGTGAGTGGGAAAGATAGTTTTTTTAAGGATGATTATGTGAATAATAAGGTACGAGGGTGAAGAGAGGAGCAAAGAGAAGGAGAATAACAGATGCTTAGCTAAACCGGCCTGTGACCGCAATAAATTTGACAACTGGCTTGAGTAACCTTGGGTGCGAAAGAAGAGACTGGACATCCACCGCACCGAGGATTCCAGCGGAGTAAGATGCAAGCTGTAGTTGCTGAAACAGGTGTTCCCATTCGTTGAGGCGACCACATGCATCGCAAGTGGGTGAAGGGACCAGTATGCAGGGGAATCGGTGAGTGTTGAGTGCGGAGAAGTTGGTACAGAGTTGAGCTGGTATGGAGATGCTGGCACGAGCGGCAGAGGAGGTGTATGGTGTGCGGAGAATGAGTGAAGGAGGAGTAGCGTCAATTTGGCGGAGTCCATGACCTGTGTTCGCAACCGTCCATGTGTCCTGCCGGCGTTCCAAAATAAGGTGATTGATGCTGTGTTTACATGTGGTGAGGGAAACGGGGATGGCTGGAGGTGGTGGAAGGAGAGTAGCTGCTTTGGCGGCTGCATCAGCAAACTCGTTACCAACTGTGCCAATATGGGCCGGTGTCCAGAGGTTGGTAATTTGCAAACCTGGCAACCGTTCCATAGCTTCACTTACCATCCTGTCATACTTGATCACCCTGAACTGCCCAGACCGCGGCAATGTGGACCTGATTCCCTTCAGCCCTGCTTGAGAATCTGATACCATCAGAATCTGCAGTTCGTCCGCACTGAGTGCACACTTTGTCCCCGATACCACACCATCCACCTCGCCCTCAGTAACTTGACCGTCGCCAAGGGGAATGAGGATCTCCTCGTGCACTATACCATCCTGGATACGAATCGCCGCCCCGCCTGCTGATCCGTCAAGTAACAAACCATGTAGCCGTGAACCATGTAGCCGTGGACCTTCATCCATCAAGGCATCCAGGATCTCCACTGAGGTCTCCCTGTAGTACCATTGCAATGTGGCCTGGCCTGGCCACAAGTGCACATTACAATGTGCACTAATCGCTGCCTGGTCAGGACCACATTGCAATGTGCACCCTCGGCGGGCACACGGCATCTGCACCCTTTCCAAATTGGGCAGAGGCATCAGCCGGCATCAGAGCGCTTCAACCGGCATCAACGGCATCCTGTTAACTTTATTTTACAATGTTAGTATCTGCCCTAATCCGGCGGCTTGACTTAAGAAACAGTTCCATTGGTTTTGTTTGAGCTGTTTGGTTTTGTTTTGATCGCGTGTCTTTGCCATGCGCGCCCATGTGATCTCCCTGGCACGTACCATAGGGGCAGAACAAATCAATTAAAAAATCGTGCTCAAACAAACAAACAAAAGGAGACTAATCTAATCGTCCTCCCCGCCCTCCTCATTTTCATCTTCCTCCTCATCAGCATGTGGATCCAAACGCATCTCCGCCTCTATTTCGAGCAATTCCAGCGCAGACAGGCCCGCAAAAGGATCACCCTCCTCGCTGCTGGTGTCCATATCGGGGGCCTTGCCCGGGTCGCTCACAACGGATGCCGAAGTACTCGCACCCGCTACTACAACCTTGGGCGTGCTCGCGACATGTGGCTCTTCGGGGATATCGACCGCACTCACCACCGGACCCACGATGATGGGAGCAACTGTGTCGATGCTGCCCGCACTCACCACTCGATCCGCGGTGTCGGAAACGGCAGCCCTCGCCGTCTGGCCGTCCTGTGCTGTTTCGCCACCGTTGACGGCAGCTTCTTCCGGCATTCTGTCAGGCATGAGTAAAAAATTACATCTCGGTCTCACACACGCACCCCTTCTTGCTGGTCTTGTAGTTCGGGCGCGGGCGTGGGTACGGAACGGCTGGTGGTGCCACGAGTACGTCTGGCGCCTTTCCTGTACCCCTCGAGCTTGTACGACGTGACTTCGCAGCAGGCGCCTCCTCCCCTTCCTCTACCGCCTTCCTATTCTCTTTGTAAGCACCTGCTTTCCCTGCTTAATCTGAGAGCCTTACCTCTTCGTCGCAGCTTTTTTAGGGGCCGTTCTCGGTTTTGCCTTCGTCTTGGCGCCCCTTCCCTTCCCCTTCCCTTTGACATTTCCCTCCTCCCCTACCTCCCCCTTTTCGGCGCCAATCGCCTCCTCCAACCCCGCTGCGTCGGTATCCGCTGCCTCACTCAACAAATCCAGAGCGCCCGTTAGATCTTCCACTATGAAGCTCCACGTCGCATTGGCTGCCAACGCAGCGTCGCCCCCGCCAAGTCCTTCCCCTGCACCGCGGTTCCACAGCGCCTGACCCCACCATGCCAATCCTAGCACGATTGTGAGCACGCCGTTCCTCCCTGGCACGTCCACCTTTATCCAGTCAATGGCCCCTAAGTCCGTCGCATCTGGGAATCCTCCCTCGCCAACCTTCTCCTTGTCGAAGCGTCTCAGTCCACTCATCGACTTCCACCACGCTAGCATTCGCTCCCCGAACTCCCCCTCCTTGCTGTCTGAAACGTCGAAATCCACCGGCCGCCGGTGCTCCTTCATCCATTGGGGGATCTCCCAAGGTCGAAGGTTGTATTGGAGCGTCTTCTGTTCCGTAGGCGCATTGACATGGCCATGGGATCGCTCGAAATTAATGGTAGAGGTGAGCAGGGCTTGCCATTTTGCACCCCAGTCCTTCTCCGAGAGGTACGCATGCGCCGAGCGAAGACCTTCAGCCCATTCGGGGTGCTCCTGGATGGGGTCTGCGCTATCCTCGTCCATGGCGTCTACAGGCGCATCCTGTGCTGCTTGGATGGGCTCGGCTCGCGCAGCTGCAGACATGAGCGCCTCATACACCGGCGGCAGCACCTGCGGCAGGGGTGGCGAAGATGCAGGCATGGGCGCGGTAGGTGCAGGCGGAGGTGGTGCGCTATTAACCAACTTCGCCGCCGCCGATGGCAGCGGCGGCATCGGAATGAGGTTGTTGAGCTGCGTGACGTCGGGCGTCTCGATTGGCGGCCATGCGCGCGCGCGACATTCGGCCTTCGCTGTCCAAAACCGTCAGTTTCTTGTTCACCACAGTAGCATCGATCAACTCACTGTAAAACATGCGCCCATAACGCGTAATAGATGTTTCCATGGCCGTGAAGCCCTTGTGGTCAAACTCTGACCATGTCTTCGAAATTGCCCCCACAGAAGTATCAGAAAAGATCCTGGTTAAGATAAGTAGTATACTATTCAGGCCTGTACACTCTCCACTTACGTTCGCAGGCAAACCTCCCCCTCCTCTTTCCCAACCGGCCCCACCACCAAAATCGCGACATGCGCGCCGAGGATTTCCGATAGCGCGTCGGCGAATGGGATGGCAAAATCGCCCAGTGATTCAAGTGCGCTGTAAGGCGATATCAGCCTGACAAACACCATGTCGGCCACACACGACACTCACTTATGATAGTCCTCGGCCGTTTGCCCAGGCACAGTACGCCCCGCCCTCCACTCCTCCATCTCTTCCTCATACATCTTTTCTGCAGCATCTTCCATCTCTTGCCTGAACTCATCTGTCTCGTTCCCCCAGCGCTCACGCACATAGTCCTGGCACATCGAAATCCGTGCCGTGGGGGGTAGGGTCTTTTTGGCATCCTTCCAAATCGCGTCGAATTCTGGCTTGATGCGCGTCGCATAGTGGAGCTTCGAATAAACAATGACTCCCGATTTTTTGGTAGGCCGCTGCTGGGGACCAGCCATCGCTCTCATGGTCGACAGAATCTTGTTGATCGTGCCCGAGTGAACCTTCTTTCCCTTATATCTATTTCGGAACCACTGCGCGAGTTTCTAGATGGTCTCAGCCTAACATTTTCCAATGGTACAGAAAGACTCACCGTGCGCAGTCGACTTCTTATGTCATTGCGACGCGTCTTCTCCTCCTTAGACAGAGGGACCGGCGCAGGTGGGTGTACGATGTCTGCGGGGTCTCCCTCCACGTTCACGTCGAATGCTAGCTCATATCCGTAACGGAGGATCCAGAGGTTCGCAATTTTTGTGTACACCGCACCAACGGTTTGCTTCGTCGCGGCGAGAATTTCGTCCTTGAACGTTTCTAACCAAGCCAGCTTTTCGCCGGTGAAATGCGAGACGCGACCAGGGCCAGTGGATTCGTTATTCTTGCGACGACCCATTTTTTGCGAAGCCCAGAAAGAGTTGTATGTTTTTATTTGTTCCTCCTTCCTTTTTCTGACATCACCCTCCTGTACTTAGGTACCATGAAGCGTAAGCACCCATCCCTCCCCAACGTCCTTTGCAGCTCACGCAACCACCATTCTCCGCAGGCAAAAGCAAACGACGCGTGCGCCTGCTCCCAGCTCGTCCCCCCAGGCCTGCTCGAAGCACTCGCGCTCGAGGTATGTACCGATCAAGGCTGTCCTCATCCTTCCCTGATTGTTTCTGCAGACAGAACATACTGGATCTGGGACGTCGTCAGCAACCCGACCCCGCCCAACAGTTCCTGGGGTTATTGGATCCCCGACGCAAGTGACCCCAACAATGTGTGGTCTCTGCCCATAGGCCACCCCGACTGGACCGGCTGGGGCCCGCCTGCGTGGCCCGACGATGGAGATCCCTGGGAATGAAGTCCGGTGGTCGGGCGTTTGTTGTGCTCGCCGAGCGCCATTAATTACCTGTAACCTCCATTCTCGTTGCCAAGTTCCTTGATTGTTTGCCCTTCATGTGTATCGCATCAACCGCGTGTTTCGACCTCCACTCTTTATCTTTCTCATCCATTCTTATATAATCCACCTCCCCTCGCCTCTACCCATGGCGTTCGTCGTCAGTGGACTCCTCGCTGGACTGGGCCGTGTTCTTGGTGAGTGTACTTTGTTCAACTTTTTTCCTCGCTCTCTGCCTTCCTTTTTATTACCCCCCTTTATTCTGCTCTTCTTCTGTTTAAGCTGGCCCGACCTTGGAGCTGCTTGCAGGCGCCCTTTTTTTTTTTTGCCCTCCATACCTTTGTTTTCGTTTTTTCTCGTTTACCAACCAAGCTCAATGCCCGCATCGCAGGACGATCCACTCGAAGTGGGACAATATTCTCTCCCTACACGGACCAGCCTCTCGCCGTACCCGGGGTCGACATTTACACCCTTGTCTGCCGCGAGGAGGAACACCGCGACACCCGGCAACTCGATGAAGACACCGTTCATCTGGAGCCCATCCCCATCGATCCCACCGTACCTGCGGAACAACCGCCCGACATCGACACCTCGCACCCTGGCCCTCCCACCTCGTACCCCGACACCCGCTCCCACCGCCAGAAAAAGCGGGCCGCGTACCGCCAGGCCCAACGGAACGCCAAAAATCCCGTCTCGGCCATCAAATCCCCGAAACGCGTGATTCGCAAGCGCGTGCAACAGTCCACCCCGCTCCAAACTACCATCGATACAGCTCAGCTCAACAAGACCCACAGCGCGTGGACCGGTATTCGCATCGCAAAACCTCAACCTCGCCATTACACGCTCGCGGAGTTGAAGGAACTCGGTTTTAGCTATATAGCGTGGGATGGATGGTACACCTTTCTTGTCCATTACACATCCTTCTGACGCGAGCACAGGTCATGTCGACCACTTATTGATGCGAAGAATCGGGTCTTTGCCCTCCTTGGCGGTCGGCCCCACCCCAGCCAGCATGGTTATGACTCGTATCAGGACGCTATCACGGAAGCCACTCGCCTTTTTGATGAAAACAGCGCGGCTGCCAGTGGCGATGGCCGACGGGGAGATTTTGTCGCTGTAAGCGTTGGTGAATCCTTCGGAGGAGGACAACAGGTGCGCGATAATGCTTACTTTTCTATGCATACAATTAACTCCACTTCATGTAGCGTCCTGGTAACCTGCTTAACACCAAGAGAAACGCCTCCATCACGGCCACCATGTTAGCGAGCTGGGCATTCCATCGGCTAGCGGGTTTCACCAACTGTGAGTCACATACACAGCCCATGCGCCCGGAGCACTCGCTAATTTTGGATCAGGTCTTTTCCTTGCTTTCGCCCCGGATCTTCACTCCTTCTACGCCGAGCAAATGAATCTGCTTCACCTCGCGGCCCCCTACCTACGACGGATATTCCCCGCGCTTATTTCCGTATTTGCGGCCTGCACGTTCAACTTCAGCCCTTGCACCGTCACACTCCCCCATGTCGACGCCGCCAACCTGGCGTGGGGATGGTGCTGCATCACCGCTCTAGGTTGCTTCAATCCTGACTTAGGCGGGCACCTGATCCTTTGGGATCTCAACCTTGTTATCCGGTTTCCGCCGGGATCTACCATCATGATCCCCTCCGCCCTTCTACGGCATTCCAATGTCTCCGTTCAGCAAGGTGAAACTCGATACTCGTTCACGCAATACACGGCGGGGGGACTTTTCCGCTGGGTTTACAACGGCCACTGTTCCGACAAGGATTTCCTCGCGAGGGCAACGCCACAGCAACTCAAAGATCGTGACGCCGATCGAGCGGCGCGTTGGGAAAATGGTGTGCGTATGTTCATGGTATGGGATCCAAAGACGTCGTCGTTCTCTCAGGAGTCGTGTACACCGTAGTCACCAATAAATAATCAAGTCCGCTTTATTGCTCCATTCATGTTCGATACATATAAGTCAACACAACTAGATACGATTTCATTTGAGAAAACTAGATACGACTTGATTATGGAGCTAGTCTCAAGCCCTTACAAGGTCTTCGGCCTGGAAATAATCCGATATCAGCGAAATCCTGCAATGGATGCAAGGAGGACTCACATTTTTGCGACGGATGGTGCATGGCGCTTGAGGGTGCCTCTGGGTCCGTTCAAACGGGCCAACAACTCTGCATCCTCCCGGGCCAACTTAGCATTGCTGGGTTGTGGGCGTTGATGAGCACCGGGCCGTGCTATGGCCTTGCGACGGCGCCGAGGCTGAACCGAGCCAGGAGAAGGTGCTCCTGGCCGGGGGATGGGGATGAGCGCACCGTTTGGGTGGAGGATGCTCGTCTGCGGAATAGGGTTGCCCGGGATGAAGGTGACAACGACCTGGCCGTCTGAAAGGATGGGAGCGTGAGGGTCAATGAGGTCCGGGTTTGCACCCCCGGATGTCGAAGCAGTGGAAGTTGCAGCACGAGTGCGACGAGCACGATCTGCCCAATATGAGCGAGAGCGCATGATCTCGTATTTTGGTGGCATGATGTCGGTGAGGAGAAACGGCTATAGGCGGAAACAGCGTGGTGGTGCACTCACCACTAGTGTTGTGGTGCACTCACCACGAGTTTGGTGGTGCACTCACCACGGCCATGTCAGCTTTTGAGCGGAATACGCATCCTTGCCCGGCACATACCTTGAATAAAATATATTCCGCCGAATTTGGCTGAGTGTAAGTGTTCGTCACGATTACCTGCGCCTTCTGTTCAAGAACATTCTGTTTTGCGTCCACGACATGGTCAACGATCAAGGTCATCACTTAATTCAAACTTGAGCATAAATGTTGGTAAGACGGCACTCCACGGGCCCCATAAATGCTGGAAAAAGGCCCATAAATTTGAACGCACCATGGTTATCATTGGGAGAATTATCAGCTTCAGAGTAGAGGTTGAATTTTTCAAGTGGTCGATGTTGCACACAAGTCAGATAGCGCTTTTGAACTCAACAATGCACTTGCCGGTTCCAAAATCAAAAAAATCTAGAAAAGGTTTCAGTGGTAAGAGAAAAATTCAGAATAATCGGCAACCGGCTGAAAACTTCATTCTAAGCCTTCAGGTGTTTTGGTGCGGTAGAGACAACTAAAACTGCATCGACGTATGTATATTTGGACCACTTCGGTAAGTGCCGGCATCCCCATCATTTGCTCTTTCATCCAGTCCCGCCTCATTTCCTCCTCCTCATGACTTGCCACACCCGCTCCGAGCCTGTGGCAGGCCCCTCGGCCACTCTGCCTTCCGCCCAATGTCTCCGACGTCGCAGCTCGAGCCACCAGTACAATCTCGAGTGCGTGCTGCCAAACCCGCCGTCTATTCAGCTCGGTATTCATCGCCCATTGTAAAGACACCGCGAAGAGCGCAACGCGAAAAAGAGGGAACGGATGGCCTCGCTCCGTGCTTCACGTCGAGAGGACCCGCCGGAGGTTATCGAGCAACGTCGAGCGGCGGCTCGCGAGGCCGCCCGCAGGTATCGGGAAAAGTGCGTACATACCCCAAACAGCGCTTTATTTCCCATTGAGATATATGCAGGAATCGCGAGGTTCTGGCCAGCAAAGCACAGCACCGGCGCGATGATATCAAAGCTGAGGAGCGTCGCGCAGCCGCGAAGCAAAAGCGCCGAGCCGAGGCCGCCCAACGACGCTCCATGCTCGGGTTAGGCTTGGCTGTACCCGCTGCATATACCGCACAGGAGCGCAGCGCGGCGCTCGTGGTTCACCTCAAGAAGCAACGGCGATTGGCCCAGCTCTGCAAACAGTACCCCGCAGACTGTTCAGACGAAGGGGAGTGTTGATCTCTGCAATGGCCGCCCTTCTTTGTTCTCCCTCTGCGCAACATTCACACAAATTCCTATATTTTCGATACATTGACAAACACTACCCTCCTTTCATTTATTCATCATGTCCGACAAAAGGTGCGGTAGAATTGCACAGCGGAGCACATGGCTGACAATCCATCCGTCAGCTCTTCACCGGAAACCGCTGCTGCTGCTCAAGATGGCTCGGCTGTGGCGCTCGCCGCTGCAGATGACAAGACCAAGGCTACCACGGGATCAAGGTGTGTACACACCCTGTGCTCCGGTTACAGCACCGTGCTAAACGCCACATATTAGCGCTGGTTCGGGTACGCTGCAGTTGGGGGAGCGTTATCATAACATGGACTATTCATTTACGCAAAGCATGGGCGGCCATGAGCAGCTCCCGCTCATCGTATCGTACGACATTGCTTGTCAGTGGAGGAGGCAGCAGCGCAGATAGGCAGATAGTATTATGACGATCCTACACAATACAAGTATGTCGGGAGCTTGTTTTCTTTGCAAAAGATCCGTCGCCCTCAGAGGCCGATTACATAAGGCGCCATGATTTCTATCTTTGGCGCCACGATTTCTATCTTTGCCACGAATGTATCGTTGTAATCCTCCGTTTTACCCCGACCCCGGACAACCGGCAGAACCGCACGCCGGACAAAAGCTCTATTTAGTGTGTGGCTCAACTCTCAAGGCACCTGGGGTGTACGGATCATGGTAAGTGTTGCGTCGATGTCGAGATGGGACACACTTAACAACGATCTCCCATAGGCTCTCTGCCCAAGCGGAGTGGAAGTCGGTCCCCGCCCACGATAATGCTACCTGCAAGGGGTTTTTCTCACAGAGCAAGCTGCGCTCAGCCTGGCATGCGCGATGCGATCGTGGGGAGCACAATCACCCAGTCGATCCCGCCATCGTGGCCCAAAGCCGTCCTGTGCCACTGTACTTCATTTCGAGTCGATCACCATCACCCGCTCGCGACCCACCTCCATATGGTTCGCCACCTCCAGCCTCTCCTCCAGCTTCTCCGCCCGTGTCCCAATCGTCGCCTGCACGCCCTCACCGTCCTCGTCCTGCGCCCGGTTCTATTCCATCTTCGCCGTCAACAATGCGTAATGCCCGCGCGGCGGTTGCACCGCCTCCAGCAGCGCCCGCTTCACCATCGCCGCCGAGCCGTGCTCGAGGTAGGGTGGGGTCTCGGTCATCTACGGGTCCAACTCCTCCCGTTGGCTTAAAAAGCTATGCCGTGCGGGTGGGGCACGAGGGTGAGATTTTTACAGATGCCGGCGAGGCACGTCAGCGTTTCCTTGCCCTGCAGGAGCAGGGCAAGAGCCCATCCTTGGTTTCTAGCGATTCTGTCGCTCGTTGCATGGCTTGGCTCGATAACACTCCATGGGAGGCCGCGGGCTCAACACAGCTCCGTGGATGGGCGGAGGAGGAGGAGCGAGCACGGCGCCGGCGTGTGGCAGCGCAGCGGCAGCAGGAGGCTCAGCGGGTCGCAATCTTGGCAGCTTTGGACATTGAGCGAGCGGAGGATGAGTGCTCCGATGGTGAGGAGTCGGCGGCGGAGTCGGACGTCTCGCGGAGCACCGCCGATCTTCAAAACGAGTTGAATGTGCGTTCCGCGCGGACTGCATGGAGACGGCTGCCTTCTTAACTGCCTTGTGCGTGCATTTTATTTTCAAGTTTTTTATATATACAATTTAACAAGGCCGTAGACACTTTCCTCTGTTGCTTATGTTATCCATCCATACTTATCGATACACGTTGTTTGAATGTCAGCTTTTCGCATCTGCAAAAAAAACCACACGTGCCAAACGATCTACCTCCCCCTATGAGTGGCGGTAAACGCAAACGGGAGCCGCAACGGCAGCCCTATATCCATGACGCTTCGAAGAAGTCCATCGCACAAAATGCTACCAACCGCCGCATGCATACAGAAATTAATCCGGCCCCGCCCCGCTCTCCCGAAAAGCGCGCTTTCGACAATTTTGATGTGTTGATGGGGTATGCGTACGTGCCCGACGACGCAGGGAGCGAGCAGCCCCCTGCGCGGGAAGGTCCAGCTGCAATCAAGGTCAAGGTCAAGGTCAAGGCAAAACGGTACGAGGATTCGGTAAGTATTCACCATTTTACGGCGTGGATGAAAAAATTGAGAGAAGTAATAATAGGATTATCGGGTTAAGGCGTGGATTCCGCTGCGCGACTCATATGCGGATGGCCTGATGCGGCGCCAAGGCCGCGGCCCGTGGTGGCAGGCAGGATGCGCTGGCTGTGGGCAGACCAATCCACAATGGCGATGCGAGGATTGTTTTGCAAGCCGCATGCTGTGTGGGGCTTGCATTGTTGAGCGGCATCGGGATGAGCCTTTGCACTTTCTGCAGGTATGTACCCTGCATTTTTTCTGGGCGGGCTCTCAGACTGACAGGTGCAAGGAATGGGAGAATGGCTTTTTTCAGGGTCGGTGCCTTCGGGATCTCAATATGCGTTACCAGATCGGGCACCCTGGTGGCGAGGACTGTCCCTTTGTACACCTGACCCCTGGCCTAAAGAAATTCGTTGTGCTGCATGACAACGGCATCCACGAACTGGACATCGATTTTTGCAGCTGCGCGGGAGCTCCCACTGAGGTGGATCAATTGCTAAATATTGGATGGTTTCCGGCTACTTCGAAAGTTCCCTCGACCGCGGCCACACTGAGCCTCCTCAGAAGATTCCATTTGCTTAACCTTCAAGCCCGCGTCCCTGCCTATGATTTCTACAACACTCTTGTACTTTTGAGACATGGAGCGGGTTTGTCAAAGGCGCCGGTGAGTCGGGCATTACGGAATGGGAACATGGCCTAATTAAATCCTTGGCAGCCTCGTTTGCCCCAGTTCATGGACATGGTGCGCGAATATCGACATCTGATGATGTGCATAAGGGCGGGTCGCGCACACGATCCGACAGGCATCGCAGGTACAAAATCCGGAGAGCTTGCCATCCCATGTCGCTGTTGCCCGCACCCGACAATCAATTTGCCCGAAGGCTGGGAGAATGCTCCACCCGAGATTGCGTGAGTTTAGGACTCTTATCTTTTTGTTGACTCGTGGCATGAAAATCTGATGGTTTCCAGATGGATTTACCGGCTGATGGTGTCGAAGGACGCCAACTTCAAGATGAAAGGCCGGGATCGTTCGTCGCGGGAGAAGGATCCGACTTTGGGCCCGGGATGGGCGTATATGGTGGCGAGCGATCGCTACTTGAAGTACCTCGCTGATTTTATTCACGAGGACGAGGTGGGTATTTCGTTGTCGGATCTGTAACAATCACTAACCGGGGATGCTCAGATTAGCCACTGTGTATCATTCGCGGCGCTATGGTCGGCAAACAACAAAAGGTCAAAGAATTTACGTGCTTCGGGCGTAGGTTCCGTCAGCTGCTCGCGCCATGAGCTCTTCCGGCCTTGCGGGACAGGTGATTTACAGAAGGGCGAAAGGTCAGTGTGCCGGCGTCTACTTTTTGTTCAAGGGCTGACTATTTGTACATCAGATATTCAAATATGGACTACCTGTTCTTTTCAAGCTTAATCGGCATGACCTTGAAGACCGTGGTGTCGAGTTATGACATCGCGTGTCAGTGGGGCCGTAATTTCGCTACTCGTGCCAAGGCGATGCCAAAAAGGATGCAGCTTCCCGAAGGCGTCAAGGTCTTATTCAAGGTCCCCAAATTCCATTTACCACCGCATGTCAAAAAGTGCCATGGCCCTTATTCTTTCAACTACACAAAGGGCGTTGGGAGGACGGACGGAGAGGGGGTTGAGCGCAATTGGTCCTGGCTCAATTGGGCAGCGCGGTTTATCTCCGTGATGGGTCCCGGATCACGCGAGGACACCATTGACGACTTATGTGGGTTTTCGAACTGGAAGAAAACAGTAGACCTCGGTGAGTAATGTGGACACAAGCGTCTCATTATCATAGCTAACGAGGACACAGGAAATTCGTTACTTCGTAAAATGGTCTTGGCAATTCCTCAAGGCATCATCCATAGCCGAGCTTTCCATGCTTTCACCGACGGCTTGCGCGAGCACCACGAGGAGGAATTGCTGGAATGGGAGAAGACAGTGAGGGCATGGGAGGAAAATAGCGAGCTGGCAAATCCGTATGAGTATCCCGAATCCGAAGGTAAGTCGCATTGTTTTGCGACGACTTGGTGCTTGATTTTACTTAGCCGAGACCATGGCCGACGTGATGCAGCGGATAGCGGAACAAGACCACGCGCGTGTCACCAGCAAAGGAGCCGCCGAGATCCTAATTAAGCCGGCTGCCTTTCTGATGGCGGGGATTGAGATTGAGGACAACCAGTGAGTCCTTTGTATACTTAGCTGGATTGGAGGTAAATAATGGAGAAATTTAGAGAGGCAGTTGCCCTCGAGGCCAAGCGGCGTAACAGGACGACAATTCAAGCCACCACGCTACAACGACAGCGTACACTACTCCTCGGCAAGATATCGGCGCTCCACGATGTGCAGGGGACGTACATGCCCGGTCTTTCACAGTGGTTTGCACAACAAGACCCTCCCCTCGCCGTGCCTGATAAGGCCAAGCCCGAAACAATACCGATTTATCTGCCATCAAGGCTACCGACAGAGGCGAGGCAGGGTATCTGCATCGAGGGCCTCGCTGCACACGAAGACGCCCTGCGTGCTGCACAGGCTGGGGAGTCGTTGCGCGACCTACGCGCCGCCTTACGCACACGAACATTTGCGCATCAATTTCAAAGGAAGCTGCAGCAAAGCCAGGGAATGTGGACAAAGAGCAGGACACTGACCGAGGGCATCGAGGACCGTGTCCGGGCAGCGTCATCGAGGTATCGAATGGCACACGCAGCGTTGTTGCGGTTGCGAGGAGGCGGAGACTGGCAGATGGAGCTCCAGGAGCTGCGGCAGGAGGATATCAGGGGGATGAATGAGCGGTTGATGAACGACGTGGAGAAGCAAGCGAATCGCAAGGCGCGGCTTTTGGCCGGCTTGACGGCGGAGCCTACGCCGGAGGAGAGCGTGGACGATTATGGCGAACCGGTGGCACTCACCGTTCTATTCAACTTGGAAACGGGCGAGGGGAAGCGTGAGCTTTCGTGGATTTGGTACACGGGGATGGCCGCGTCAGGGACCGATACGGCCGGAGATGGGCGATTGCATGACGGTACGCGTTTTATAACTGTCTGGGGCTGCCGGGGCCTGATGCGGCCTACAGATATCCGTGTAGAGTGGATGCGAGCACGCGCCCGTGCCGATCGCTGGCGCGAGGAGTTGATTCTCCTCGAGGAAGAAATGCGCCGCGTCATTGTATTCTGCATTTGGAAGGCAAATTGGTGGCGGGAGCGGGTGGCGGCGCGCCCTGGCGTGGATGACGTGCTTGCAGAGGGTCTTAGTGCATACGCGCTGGAGCAGGTGAATCGGGAAACGAGGTGGAGCACGACGTGGGCGAGCAGGTGGAGTGCCGTACGCGAGCGGGCGGGGCTGGCGGTCCGGGATCATATTGTGAACGTTGCCGAGGAGGTCTTGGTACCGTTGGAGGTTGATTTAGACGACGAGGACGAGGAGGATTACGCCCCCGATGCGGGTTACGAGGACGAGGAAGGGGATTTATTGTGATTTCTGGTGTTTTCGCCTTTTTGGGAATCTGGCGTTTTGTTGTGTGCTTCTATTTGGCTGTCCCGTTGGTTGACCCGCTTTCTAATGCAACCTTTTCAATTGCCAAAATATTTGCGATATTCAATATATAATGCAATATATAATTGAATATTAAGGATAGCGGGGCTTTGATGCGCTTGCGGGAACGTCCGTGATGGGGAAAATCGCGCTCGCGGATGGACTGATGGTGCCGCGATGCCGAGTAGTGTTCTGGGCGCTGTTTCCGCAAAAGGAAGGTGCACATTGCAATGTGGTCCTGACCAGGCAGCGATTAGTGCACATTGTAATGCGCACTTGTGGCCAGGCCAGGCCACATTGCAATGGTACTGCAGGGACTGTTGCTCCACTGCGTCCTCCTTCGAAGGAATGATCATTGTGATAGGGAGAGGCTCGGCCCATGGAGGGGCATAGACTGAGATGATATGCTCTATACCCAAGGATAGATCGGTTCCTGGGGGAATGGGGATCAGGGGGACAAACAGGGTTTTCTGGTGACGGATGCGGGCACCTAGGGCAGGAATGGTGTCTGGTCAGCGAACTGAGGGGAGATGTTCCACATAGTGGAGGGCGGATGCTTGATGTGCATTTCTTGGTGGGTGGGAGATTGCATCGTGGAGGAGCGGGGTGATGCCGTGAAGTGGAGGCAGGGATAGGTACCGAGCCAGGTGATTGAGCAGCCCGGATTCGAGGTGCAGAGGAGCCCGAAGAATTGCAGCTTCCTTTTCAAGTGCAGCAGTAGATGCTGTTTGGTATCCTCCGGTAATGCACCTAGCCACCGCTTTGTTACTCCGTACGAGTGACCGAGAGGCATGGCCTCCAGGTGAACTCCCCCTCGCTTTCTCCACGCGCCGCTGCCAGATTGGTCTGTGCTCGTGGCCGCGGTCGTGTCTGGGGACAGTTGGGTGTTAGCTTCTGCAAGGACATTCACGAGCTCCACTGCTGTGTCACCAAACCACGCTCAGCCCAGGGTACGATCCTCCGGTAATGCACCTAGCCACCGCTTTGTTACTCCGTACGAGTGACCGAGAGGCATGGCCTCCAGGTGAACTCCCCCTCGCTTTCTCCACGCGCCGCTGCCAGATTGGTCTGTGCTCGTGGCCGCGGTCGTGTCTGGGGACAGTTGGGTGTTAGCTTCTGCAAGGACATTCACGAGCTCCACTGCTGTGTCACCAAACCACGCTCAGCCCAGGGTACGGCCGCGGTCGAGGTGGGAAGAGCATGATGTTGCCGGTTACGGGATCACAGATGGAGGAGAAAATGGCCGAGCGGCATTCCTTCAAGCGGTGCAAAGCTTTGAAAATGTCAACTCGCTCCAGCTCCTTGACGAAAATCACCCATGTTGCCTGCTTTGCATTGGACATCGCCCGGTAGAACTCTCTGCGTGCTTCGAGCCATGCAGTTCGAGATAATGGGGTATGATAATTTTGGAAGTGCCTCCTTGCGTGGCGCATGATGTTCAGCAGTACCGTAAGGCGTGGGGTCCACCACCGCTTGACCATCGAACATGAGCGGTGCCGTGGTGTTGATTTCTCTAGACCTCACAGAGAAATTCCGTTGCCGCATCTGTGAGATTCGGACAAGCTGAAAAAGCAGAAATGTGATTGGGCTTGCTCTGCTGCAATCCCGACAACGTATTGAGCACAAAGTATACTACTTATATACCATTTGCGATACTTGGAACGTGAGTCCGAGTGAGTACCATCAAATGCTGCCCATCGCCGCCCAGAGTCACGCCCCGTCAGGGCGCCGCGCCGTAGTCACTGTGACATACACGGAGTTTGTGTGACTCCAGTATCCAACACACCCCTTCAAACTCCAGAGTATGGCCACAAGAAAAATAGAATGAAGGAAGCAAGAGAAAAGGAACAATAAATAAAGAGTCCACACCCCTTCAAACCAAAAATCACCAGACACCATCGTAGTCATCCGAGTCTGATCCCAAATCAATTGCAGTGGTAGCCACAATGGTTTCGGTCTTCTTCTCGGGGCAGTCGTTTGCGAAATGGCCCTTCTTCTGGCAATTGAAACAAGTGATGAACACGAGGTTGTGTTTGACGGATGCGGCAAAGGCAACGTTCCGGCGTTCGGAGGTTTCGGCTGCGGGAATCAACCCGAGTTGACGCGCTTCTTCGTTAAGAAGCCGAGTGATAACATAGTCGAGGGAAAGTTCGCTCGGAGGGGTAGCGTCGAGGGAGACAACAAAATTATCGTAGGAAGGGGGGAGTCCACCGGTGAGGACCAAAATGATGTCCTCTTCGTCAACTGTGACCCCAATCTTCTTCAGCTGATTGGCAAGATGGCGCGCCTCGGAGATGAATGCCTGAACGGTAAGGTCATCCTTCTCGAGTTTCCAGAACCTGCGCCGAACGGTGAGCCGTGTGGCCATCCCACACACCTGATGCATGGCGGCAAGAGTGTCCCAGACGACCTTCGGATTGTCGTCCTCGATAAACGGCAGTTGGGAGGGTTCCACATGGAGAATAATCTCTGCACCCGCCTCGGCTTGCCTTTTACGGAAGGCTTTGACCGGTTTGGTGTTCGGGGAACCAGCAGGGAGTGTCTCCTCACCGGAAACCACACCCCAGAGGCCCTTGCGGACCAGAAGTGCCTTAAGCAACTTCTTCCACGGCCCGTGGTTTGAGTCGTTGAGCTTTTCAAAGCCCGAGTTCGTGTCGTTTCCCATGGTAGCGACGGATCAAGATGTCGAACAGAATAAAATGATACGGCGAGATTCGGCCCTCGTGGCGGTACAGCAGCGATCAAAAAGCGACAAGGAATTCGGCCTCCTAGATGGCGGGACTTCGGTCAAGTGCACCTGCCAACCGAGACAGGTTCACGCACAGACAAGGTTATGCGAGACGACGACGAGAGTGGATTCGGCACCACAAAAGCAGGTTGTTGTCGGGATTGTGTGAGATTCGGACAAGCTGACAAAGCAGAAATGTGATTGGGCTTGCTCTGCTGCAATCCCGACAACGTATTGAGCACAAAGTATACTACTTATATACCATTTGCGATACTTGGAACGTGAGTCCGAGTGAGTACCATCAAATGCCGTCCATCGCCGCCCAGAGTCACGCCCCGTCAGGATCCAACAGCATCTAGCTCTTCAATTGTCGAGATGACTGGGACTGGCCGCTGGCCAAGCTGTTTGTGGAGGAAACCAAGGAAAAGAATCTGTATCCATCTTGCTCATGTTGAACTTTGAAGATCGGGAACGAGTGACTTCGAAGCAGGCGTATATGGGGTTTTGATGTATCACTACGGGTTGAAGGAGGGATTGGCAATGATATATCATTTCCTCTGATTGACCAAAAGGCGTGATATATCACTTCAGAGGGACTTCCCGTTTGGGCTCCCGCTCCCTCTGCGCCCTCCCGATTGCTGGCGCGCGCATCGGTGCGCCTGTTGGTCTGTGCGCAAAAGGCGCGCTGCCACCACAAAATGTCATCTGTTTACGCGTATTATGATCCCACTCTTTTGCCTCCTCCACCCCCTACAAATCGTTGCCTGCAGCCTGCCCCGTCCTTCTGGCCTCATGCCTCCTCGTACATACCTTCTTGGTTGTCCCCATATCCCATTACACCCAGACATCACCTGTTTGCACACAAATTCCGGCCTCAGCGGTCCACGCGCCCCGTGCATATTTTTCTTCCCTGGGCACCGTATTAGCGGATGTACGCACTGAACACTCACGCAGTGGACCTGTGACCATTTCCCACTGTCGCGCTCAAATTGTGGCCCCTTGTGCCTACGGATCGTGCCGTGGATGCGCTACTACTGGCCCCCACGTTCCTCGTTCCTTACAGCATACCCCGACGCTTTGGTGCCCATCGCTTTTTGTTGCCGCCCGCCACCTGTTGCGCCCGCCCGCCGCCTGTTGCGCGCCGCCAGCTGCCGCCCGTTCCGTGGCACCCGCCATTCACCCACCGCTCAACCGTCCTGCTTCTGGTTGGTCTACCACACTGGGTCTACCACACGCGCCGTTCTGCCATGATGTGCTCCCGTCCTTCCCACTGCCCTCCCGCCGGCTCCCAGCGCTGCACCGGCATCAGGCAGCTCTCTTTCGTGACTCACCACCACACTATCATATCACCCCCCACATATCTCTCCCCACCATGTCTCTCGCTCCTTTTGCAGCTCTGATTCGTCCTTTTCGTTTTTTTTTACCGTACCGTTCATTTCCTACATGGACGTACTCTACAAACTGACATACATTGCAATGTCTGTTTTGTGGAGCGGTGACTCGTCGTACTTCCTTTTCCCTGTGGTGTAGTATGATCTATCGTTCGAGTACCCTAAGTGTCGTTTTTTTGGAATAAAATGTATCCTTGTTCTTGAGAGACCAAATCCAGCCACTCAAAAAAAAAAAGGAACATAATATATATTCCAGTATGGGCACCATATGCGTGCTTACAGAGTATTGAAGTAACATTATAGGAATCGTAACTAGACCACTGGTTGAGCAGCGAAAACAGAAACGCTCCGCTGGTTGAGCAGCCTAGCGACGCATGAGAATAAACAAGAGAAATGAAGGAGATTCGAGGAAAGGAAAGACGTTGCGCTGGTTGAGCAGCACAACACGCAAGCCGATAGCGCTATACTGGTTGAGCAGTCATTCAATATGAGTCAGTCATCTCTTCGATCTGAGAACGAGTCAATATTTTGATGAGACTGACAATCTGAGCACTTACTTTTTAGCTGCACGCGACTTGGCGGTGGGAATCTCCTCTTCTGCACCGCGCTTCCTCCCCGTCCGCGCCAACAAGGCATTCTCCGTTGCTTGGTTCTTCTTCGCCACCTGCTCCGCCCGGGTCATCCTCTTCAGCGGTGCTACCTCAGACCCGTCGAAGTTCCTTACAACCTTGCGGGTGCGTTGAGCTCGCGCCGGCCCCGGCGGAGGTAGAATCACCAGGTCGCTGGGGCCGTCGGGGTTGTGCAGCCTTGCCCGTTCCTTCTTTTCTGCGGTCTCCCTGGCTTTCTTCTCTGCCGCCGCCTTGTGTGCCGCTTTTGCGTATGGAGCACTGTTGTTGGTCATGGTGTAGATGAGGGTGGAACCGGCCTGGGCAGTAGCGGGTGTGGCGGTAGCAGCGGGGGTAGCTCCGAGGTTAGATTGCGCGTCAAAAGTAGCGGTGTCTTCTTTGTTGAGATTCGTGTCAGCCGCAGCAGCCCCTCTCCTCCCTCTCCCCTTCTTTGTTTGCACCCTTTGCCGCCTCCTTCGCTGCAGCCTCCGTTGCCACCGCTTTCTTTCGCCCGGTGCCTCTCCCCTTCGACGCCGCCTGTGTCCCAGCAGCCACTGCCTTTCGCTTGTCTGCGCCTGGGATATTCGCCATCGGACGAGAGCGCATCCGGAAGGGAGACAAGGGTGGAGACGAGGGCTCTGCTGCAGCCGTTGCCGTTGTGTTCGCCGTCGCTTCTATCATCGGTGCTGCAGCGCCAGTAGCCTTCGAGGCGCCCATCGCCGTCGTCGAAATACGCGAGATATGTGCCGGTGAGTTTGGGGGCACCGCCGCGGTGCTGGATCTAGTTGGAGCCGTCGTACTGCTCAGGGTGGGGGGGGGGCAGCAGAGGAGTTTGCACCAGGGGTAGCCATGATGCTATGGAAGTTTTTGAAGAGGCTTTGTACGTGGGGGGGGTGTAAGGACAACGATGCTGACGCGAGCGGCACCCTGCTGCTCCTTGGGGTAGGCGATGTGGGGATGCTGGTCAGCGTCAACCGCCACGCTGGCCGTGGCACGTTAGGACCTGTGTTAGGGCCTCGTGTAGGCTCATCCAATAGGGTGGGGTTGATGGGCAGGCTACAGGGGGCTGTCGCATGCATGTATGTTGCGCCATGCGCTCCGCCATGCTCAGCGCTTGCATTTGCTTCAGCGGTGGCGGGACTGGAAGGCGGTCCCATCCCAGCTGGCCACTGTGTCTGCATAGCGTCATCTTCCCTGTCCGTTCCCGCTCCTGGCCTGTCGTCCATCCACAGATCACTGTTCGTATCCAGGCTGTCATCGAAAAGACCGTGTGTGGTGGCACTTGAATCCTCGTCTGGCCCTACTGAGCTCGCTGGCGATGCAAGGGGAGGAGCAGCTACATTTACGAGAGGTGTGGATGTGGGAGCAACAGCTGCAGAATTTGCGGGGGGTGAGGAAGTAACAGGGCCAACGGGCTGTTTATTAGCCTTCTGCTTGCTCTTGCGCAAGCGCTTCGGTTTGGTGCGAATCGGAGCTGCCGGAGCTGGGGCTTCGGATTCATCTGGTAGTCGGAACAGCCCATCCAGAGCTGGCAAAGTGGCATCAACAGTCTCCTCCAGCTGCTGGGCGGCTCTGGCGCGACGAACGGCGCCAGCTAAATTAAAAAGGGAAAATAATTAGTCGCATTTTTTGAGTCTTAGAAAAGCGCAGTACTTACGAAAACTACGCTTCAAAAACGCCTGGAATTGTTTGCTGATGGAGTCATCGAAAGTGCCGTGTGCTGCCTCGAAGTCGTTTCCAGCAAGAGTGCGACCGAAGCAGATGCTGAAGCCATCGTCCTCATCAGTCAATAAACACACACACAGCCCAATTAGGGACTCACGTTTTCATGCTCAACCCACCACCGTATCGTGGATTGGGACCCCTATAGATGGTTATACCGTACCAACCTGTCTTCCTAGCCAACACCTTATGAACCCTTGCTACCACCTCGGGAGACTCGTCAATAGCCCTATGCATTCGTCAGCCAATTTATACCGACAACAGTGTGCGCACTTACAGTTGGTACTCCTCCGATGTGGGCTCCCTCGCCGCTTCCTCAGCCTCCTGCATCGCCAGCGCCTTGCGGCCCTTCTTTGTGTCCTTCGCGATCAGAGCAAACTGCTTTTTCTCCTCTGCAACCAGCTCGTCAATGGACCGCAGCTCATCATCCGACGCTTCGCTAAACAATTTGTCCACCACCTGTTGGCGCATTTGCATGCGCTCTGCCTGCGCCGCTTTTATACGCGCCTTCTGAGTCTCTTCGCTCTCGTTCTCCCAATCTTCTACCTTTGCAGCCATCTGCGCCTCGTTGATCTCGAAAAAGCCAGCAGCATCGAGCGCGGCGTCGACCAGCGCCTTGTTACGCTTTTGAAACAGCTCAACGGGACGATGTGCGCGTCGCCGTGCCGCCTTTTTCTTGAAGAGCTCATTTGCAAGTGAGTCCTCTGCGTTTCTCTGAACGGCAGCAACGGTGCTGAATTTTTTCGAGTGCCAACGGATCCAGGTCTCCAATTGCTGAGAGGGCATGCGTCAGTCAAACAATCTCTCATGTTAATACGCGACTTACTTCTTTTCTCTTCTGCAGGGCGGCTTTAACAGCGATGGCCTGCTCCTCTGGCAGATCGGGCGCATCGCCATCAGCGGTCAGGCCCTCGATACCCATTCGTGGCTCCTCGGGGAAGTTCTTGAACCATTCCTCAAACATAGTCGGCCAGAATTTCCGCAGCCTGTCTTCGGCTCGTATGCTTATGTAGTTGGGGATTTTGCTCATGAGAAACGCGGACTCAGCGGGCGTCGTCCACCTCTTTGGGACCATGATGATCAAGAAAAAGGCTTTGTCGACGAGCCGGGGTGGGCGATGCAGCAGAGGTGGGTGAGGCCGATGACAACGAAGGTAGGAAAACGACGCGGTGATGCATCACATTTCTAACAGTCACACATAGTCCTATTTTCCACATTTTTCGTTCCATAACTTGCGAAAACAACGATCGGTTTTGCGCACAGTTGTGAGATCTACAAAATTATCAACCCAAAAGGGTAAGTCAGGTTTCCCAAAACGCTGGGCGGAGATTCCGTGCTCAAGCATCAATTTATCAGGTGGTTCCCTCTCCATCACCACGCGCCTCCTCAACATCCGGCTCATGGCTGTTCCTAGGCCCGGTCGTTGGGATATCAAGCCCCACTTATCGCAATCCAATATCTCATCTTTTCCCCTCCCCACCATGGCAGACAACGCATCGACACCGGCGACCAACGCCTCCACCTCTCAACAAGAGGTGGACGCGCTGCTCGCCATGGTCAGCAGCCTCTTGAAGATGTCGCTCGACTTGACGCGCGTTTGTGTTGAAGTGCAGGGTAACCGTCGACTTGTTTATTCTTCTACCCCGATGCTCACACTTAGATTAGCCGTTGTTCCTGGCGTCGCCCTCTCCAAGCAAGCGCTACAGCTCACCGGCCTCTGTCTTGACATCAAAGGTGAGCTCCCACATTCCCTGTTCATTCTCCCATCTGATAGTAAATAGATCAAATTCGGCACACCTTTGCAGTCGTTGAGGCAGCAGTCGCTGCAGCGACTCCGACCGTTCCCCCTCCCGCTCGTGAGCTATAATCTAATGTTCTACATGTTGCCCTGGACTGACGCCACCTACCCTACGTATAGCGTTGGTGGAGTGGGTCGTATAGCCCTCACCCCCAATCAACTTGAGGCCTCCCATCCCCAGGGAATCTGCGACGATCTCGCCTGGCAGGTGGTGTGCATTGGGCGTGAACCCGGCATGTTCATAAGCGCGTATGTTCTTACCTTTTTTATTCGTCAGACATTCCCTCATCAAATCATTCTTAGCGACAAGGCCAGTGCCAACATATCTGGTGTCCCCAATGGATATCGCAAGAAGAAGGACACTCGCCTTCTACCGCGCCCGCTATGCGGATCACAAGGTTCACAAATTCCGTGAAGTTCCTATCGACGCCGCCCAACCTGCCACCGATTCCGATTCTGAGCCTGCTGCCACCGATTCCGCCCCCGCCCTGGATCATTCTGCCCCCGCCATCACTGATTCCGATTCCGTCGTGAACATCGATTCTGATGCCACCGATGAGGAATTAGGGGGCTGGGTTGCTGGCGAGTGCGTCTCGTGATTTCATTCTTCATTGCCGGTGTTCGTACTAACTCCTGCTCGCAGTGTGAGCCTCGTCAAGGTGAAGTCGGTTGCTGCGTAGATACTTAGTACACACTGTAGTCTGCTGGAATGTCATGCAATTCGCCAACGCCGTAATCAATCACACAGCCAAAAGATGGATGCGATGGGGATAGTTAAGAAGTTAAGAATTTTAAATTTAAAGTTGTATGTGAGAGAGACATGTGTGCTCGTAAGATGTATCAGCAAAGATCAGCAATCTGTGGAAAGATGTTGCCTGCCGAGCTCCATTAGTAGCGACCTCCTTTAGAGAGCACCACAAGGCGTACCAGGAACAACCTCATCCTCGCAGTCTTTTTTTGCAGCCTCGACCGCCTCAAAGACCGACATCCTCCACCGGCTGATGGAGACCTCTTTCCTTGTCAAAAAAAACCTCGGCGCATACCTCAGTGGTGAGTGGTCCGGATACATCCCACCTGCGCGCATCGTCGGAAGTTGCATCGGTCAAATCACCGGAGTTCAACTCGGCAACCCGGATCTGCGCAGCCTGGACCCTGTGTAACGGTCCGATGTCGCCTGTCGTTTGCAATCCCACCAACTGTAAGCGACTGAGCGGAGCTACACCCACCGGCAAGGCGCCTCGGTGCACAGTCAAGCGGCCCGTTATGCTCTCGGGCGGTGCGTGTGGGTAGGGGTTGTCTGCGGCAGAGCTACGTATGCACATACCAGTAGATTAGTCAAAAATGTTTACGAGTCCTATTATGCACTCACCTGTGCGAGCTGAGCTGATCAGCTTTCCTGAGGATAGAGGAATCCCCAGAATCCGAATTATCCATGGGGTTCTCGTTCACCTGGAAGTCTGGCAAAGTACTAAGATAAAATAAGATAGCCCTAAGGCTGAGGTTAATAAGATAGATTCTACGCACTCATGAGCCATGTTGCCGAGTAGTTTGGCACCATAACAGTCGTCGTCTTGCAAAGTGCGCGAGGCGACACCTCCTGCAAGCTGGGCGAGGGCATCAAGCACAAGATGTTTGTCGGATGTTGGCGACAACACAGTGCTGACTGCAACGTTCAAGTCGGAACTTCCAGACAAAGTGTCCTCGCCGGTGGTATAGCCACTGTCGGCCCGTGGGTCTTTGAAGTCGTATGGGTCGTTCGATCCGCCAGAGGCGCCGTTTGACCTAGACATGCCAGTGCTGAGCGTGGGTGGTGTGCGTGTCTTCTTGGGAGGGTCCCACTGCTTGAACTTGAACTTGAACTTGAACTTATTTCTATTGTTGCCGTACCTGGCCTAACTGGCTACGCGGCAGTACTCTAGATATTCTAGATGTTGGAGTTTATGTAAGGAACTACTTTGGGATGGAGAGTGGCAGATTTATACGTGTTTTCTCTGCTTTGCTGCAGTCCTGTATGCTTTGTCTGAGTAAACTATGTACCCTAATCTCATATTCATTCAAAAACTGCTTACTGTCTCTGTGCTGCCTGCTCAAGGCGACGAGCTCGAGCATCTGCATTCCTAGATGTGCATATATGTACTAGGAGTAACGATGCATGAAAGACAAAGACCTACCGAGCGTAATAGTCCGCCTGCGTTTTACGGTGCCTGAGAACCTTTTCGGCGTCTTCAAGCCTGAAATCAACGCTATCGGGGAGCTGCCAGCACGTTTGAACGTCGACACACCCTGGTCGGAATGCCCTTGAGTCGTTTGAGGCTTTGCGAGGCTGTTTCTTGTGTTTGTGCTTGGAAGATGCAGTTTTGGTCATGGAAGTCGGAGGAGATCAAAGAGTGATGTCTGTATTTGCCCACCCACACAAACAACCATGATTCTCATTCATGTTCCACCACCTTCATCCGATTCAACTCTTTGCTTTTTGGCATTGGCTCCTTCTCCTACATCCAAATATTGCTTCGACCACATCAAGAAAAATCTGCGTGACTGTGTAAACCAGCTTTCAGCCGAAGGCTGATAATTTGACCCCCTTCTTTCTCTGGTTTTTCTGTCTGGGGTGATTTAATGTTACTCATATAGGTGAAATATCATCTTGGAATAACATTTTCGTGCGTCCACGGTCTCTGGGAAACCAAACATTCATCTGATTCTCATTTCTCTAGGTCCTTCTCGAGAGCTTGTGCTGGAGGATCACCGTTTTCAAAATTCGACACTGGTATCACATAACCTTCAATATTAACACCACAAACCCTCAATTCAGGCAAAGGCTTTCCCTTTGCGAGGTCAGTTTTGGAAAGGCTGATTTCAGAAAGGAGATGATTCTTGTTTTTTTTTGGCGTCCGTGGATTTGGCTGAGTTAAATATGATTTATCCGCGTGTCAGAATGTGCACAGACGCGTCTGCCGTTTCATAAATCGCGTCGAGCTGGGAAGCTGATAGCTTCCAAAAGGAGTCAAGCGTGATGAAATATCACGCTCGTAACGCTCGAGAACGGTCGGCACCGCGGCACTCAACCCTTTTACGTCCATCTGCTGTGCCACCGATGGCGGCAATGGGCCATAAAAAATCCTTCTCCCTCGTCCCACATTACCACCACAACGCTCTAGGTATGTCTCAGTCTTTCTTACCCTCCCGCTTCGTAGTCAATCCAGCAAACGCGTCCATGCGCTTGTGTAGTGTCCGTCTATTTGAGCAGGCCGCTTTCGGCGCTCAAACGCGCACTCAGTCGAGGGTGGGGCGTAGATTGCTCGCTGTGATATTACCGTGCTATCCTACGGTAGTCTGCAACCCACCCTCGCTGTGTGCCTCATTTTTTTGTTCTCCCACTCGTTGTCCTATGTGATAAGGCTGCTAACAATACCCTTTTATTTCTTAGGGATGTCGTCGGCCCCGGTGCCGACGCCCAGGCATGGCACGGGCCACCCGTAGCGGCAAACAGTTCTCTCTGTACGAACTGGGTTCGTTACAGATAGATGGCCGGGAATTCGGTGTTGTGCGCACCTCAGCATCCCTCGACAGCCTGGTTGCTGAGGCTATAGCTGCAGCCAACACGCGCGAGGCCCAGCTAGACGCGTTGGCGGATTCAGGGCAAGCACCAGGGGCGGATGACGAATGGGAGGATGTGGACATACTTTCTCAGCCTGCCTTGCCACTTTCCAGCGCACCATCATCACCGCTATCATCCGCGCCCGCATCTCGCCCACCTTCACCATCCCTTGTACCCTCACCCATCTCGCCCGCCTTCACCTTCCTATGCACCCTCACCCCAAACCTCTGCACGCCCACCACGGGCAGCCTCATCCCGCTCGCTTGCACCCCACGGCCGCGCGGAGGCTCAGCGCAGGAACAAGGGTGCGGCAGCTCGTCGCAAGGCTCGCACGGCGAGGACAAATGCCGCCAGGACGCCATATGATCGCGTCCCAGATTACGCAGTATGCTGCCGGCGGCCTTTTTTGTTGGGGAGCGTACAGCTTCCAGACCGCAAAGGACCTTTTGGCAACGGAGGGTGGGAGGGAAGCAAAGGACAAGTTCGATGGAGCGCCAGGGGCACGCTGGAGATGGGCAATGGGACTTTTTTCCAAGATTGATGAGTTAGAGGGCAATCGGGCGGCTGCGTTTGGAGATACTTGATCGCGAATATCATTGCACTGTGACTTTAAAGTAGTGAATGTAACCGACGATACAATATACCTACTTCACGCACCCATGCCAGATGCTGCAACTCAGACTCAGTGGAGCACAGGTTCAGGCAAGGTTAATGAGATTTTATTCCTGCCACTTCCTTACTTAATAAATCATATCCTAGAGGTGCTTGATTTCGTCGAAGGGCGAGGAGGTCAGCCCAGCTCTGAAGTGCTCCAGTGGTTAGGCCGCCAGCTCATACACGCCAAAGATCGCCCCAGCGATGCGAAAGAGCTCGAGTCTGAGGTTATGAGGCAGATACGCAAGGAGCGCACTGAATATGCCTTGCGCCTGCGCGAAGGATGGGAAGAGCGGAATGTGGGGCGGCCTTGGATGCAGTTTTACCCGAGAAAAAAACCCTCGACGCCGGATTGGCACCTGGGGACGCTTCAAGTGTCGTTTGTTCCAACAACTTGATTGATTCAATATTAGTTACATACAGCTTTTGGTGGATCGCTATAATATGATTTATCGACGTGACGTAGAGTAAAAATTGACGAGAGACGGATCTCAGAGATAGCCTCGGAGTCGGAGAGAAAGGCAAGTATAGGGTACGGTGATGATGGTAAGGTACGAAGGTTGTTTGCGCGTGTTTAAGCGAGAGGTTGACAGCTTCCTGAAACTGATCTCTAGACTCTCGCCGCAACTATCGCCAGATGGATTTGTCTTACAAGGTGCGTTCTCTTGCAAACGGCAGAGCGCGAGGTTGATTTTCCAGATGTGTTACTCCCAAGCATTGCACAAAATCGAGCTTAAGTTGGTCCCCGAGACATGCACTCACTGCCACACGCGCAAGCCATCCTACCGCTGTCAAGACTACACCGCATCAAGATTTTGTGCAAATGGAGAAAAATAAGCGGAATCTAGATGGATTAAGGTTTGCGTGCGAATACTTTCCCTCTCCTTCGACCTACGTTCATCTCCCCTCATCGATGGAGCTGCCTGACCACAAAGTAGATGTCTAAAATCAGGTCCTTTGCTGACACATTTTTTTAAGCTGCGTTGAACACCATTAAACTCGTGGTGGAACAGCGCATGATCAAAGCACAGGCTCAACTTGATTCCATCCGGGATTGATATGAGCTCGACGACGAGGATCTCGCATTCGAGGCGGAGATGCGGCCCTCAGAGGAATTTGTTTGTTGGGAGCAGGAGCTGGAGGTCTTGAAGGAGGAGCGGCGACACATCATTTCTTGCATTGAGCACAGCGAGAAGTTTTGTGAAGTGTATAGTGAGTCTTTTTTTCTTTCTGTTCTTTCCTTTACATACGTTGCTCATCTGTGGAAAGCTTCTATATATCCAGAACCCGAGGAGGAGGAGGAGGAGGCAGCTACTCGCGAACCCATCTCCGTATCTGACCTAATTCACCTGAAAAACATGTGGTGTGATGGAAACGTGGAATAGATTGATTGTTGTTTCATTCCACATGTGCTGACTGAGAGCTACCTCAAGTAGGAAGGACTCGGATCATTATAACACCGAAAGCTCGCCCACTACCGCTCAGCTTGCAAACGATGCCCAAGAAAAAACGCGTCTTGAGTATGTGCGTTCCCAGTATGCACATTGGCTTGACTTATATCTGAACATTCTGATTTTCCCCTCCAGGACAGCTCCGAAATGTGCGTAGGCATGCACCTGCGCCACACTGTCCAGCGACCGAGATTCGAGAGCGGCGGCGGCTTGAAGCCGCGGAGGCTTCCAATGCCGGGGACGTCAAAACGACGTGGGTTTCAGATTTGTGGAATGCAGCCATGGACAGTGTAGTGGAGTCTGAGGCGCCTGGGTCGGTCTTATTCCTTTTTTTCTTGGCCTTGTTGCCGTGTCTGACAATTGGGACCAAATATTCAGTGATGCTGAAGAGACAGATGACACGGTGGACGGGGCTTCAATTCTTATTACTTGAAAATGTGCGCTCAACTCTGTTGGAACTTAGGGATTCAGGGCTGTCAGACGAATCTGACTTGCAGTCAGATTCGCTCGACGCGACACAAATCATCTGCGACCGGTCCTATCCCAGAGGAGATCCGCTCGAGGCTGTGTGGGACGCTCTCACAATTAGGCTGTGGCCGAACTACGAAATGCCCGCAGGCGTGCGGCATTCTCTCCCCATGGAACACCCATCTCGCCCACCAAGAAACACCGAGGTGCCAAAGGTCCAGTTATTTGAAAGGTGCATGGGGCTATTATTTTGTAAACAGCTGGGACTGATGATATACTCAGCATTTTGACTCCCTGGCTGTGGACCTGTTTGCGCCTCGTGATCCAGCCCAGGTCAACGAAGACTTGAACTGCATTGCCTGGTTCGAGGTCAGGCAGGTCGTCGTCATTGTCGACGAAAATTTGTTCGGTGGGGACTTTGAGTTGATAACACGCGTCATAGACGAGGATGAGTTGCGAAAGACTGTGATTGAAATTTTGTGAGCTGAGAGGAGGGATAGGGACTCGAATACTTTATATGCACAGAGCTTCCGAAGTGATGTATTTCATATCGCGATAGCGCTCGCCCTGTTGGAGAGGTCCAAATTTCTGCGGAGCTGAATAAATTGGAGCTTCAGTCTCAGAAATTTGCCTGAGGCGAGAGGATGTAAGTACCAGTTGACATGGAGGTGATGGTGGAATGGAAGGACTGAAACGGAGATGCACGTGATGCATCTGCGATTGTTGATTGTGATAAGATCATTTCTGTTTTCGATTTGTCTCATGTCGTGGATATGTGGTGTGCAGGACACACCGCGTATCCACATCTCACACTCGTTCTATACCATCATATACTCTCTTGTCAGTCTCTTTCCGCAATGACCAAACGCAAGGGAATCGGTTTGCATTACGATTTCCCCGACTCCGGCGACGACGAGGATGTCCCTAGCTTCGCTCTTCATCCCGGCAACATGGACCACATGTTGCGAGAGAGCACACAGGTCGAGTTTGATGGCTCCATCCACCACGGATCTAGCCTAGTCCCTGTGCCCTCCTCGCCAACGAAGAGAGCTATCAACGCGGCCGACATGCTCGAACTTTTTGAAGGCGATGTTTTTCAGCCCGAGTCAGAGCCAGATAGGGATCAAAACCCGCTCTACGAGAAGCCTGGTGTGCTGGAGTCCGACGACGAGGGCGGTCGCGAACTGCGCGATTTGGTATGTGCACTGTGCTTTGTTAGATTTGACAATATTAATGTGTGAGCTTGGTGGGACGATCCTCTGTGTCTGTGGCTGGAGACGAGCTGGGACGATTTCCTCGCACTACTGCTCCTGTTGGAGGGCCGAGCTGACCACCGCTCATATTTGGTGTGCCCCAGCTGCAGTGTCGGCAAGGCAGAGTATCGTTGCAACGATTGCATGGCAGGCGGTGAGATGGTCTGCAAAGATTGGCAAGGCATCCCTTGCATCGCGTCCAGGTGCGTGGTCTGTGCATCCTATTGGAACGTGCACCTACTGACTGATTCCCTTTTAGCAATGGAATGGCGTGTACTTCGAAAAGAAGACCCTGGCGGATCTCGAGATGCGCATCCAGCTGGGGCACTGGGTGGGCAGACACCGCTGTCTTCTTCCCGAGCCTGCCCCAGGCAACGATTTCGTGATCATTGACGAGCACGGAGTGCACAAAGTTCTCCTCGATTTTTGCCGCTGCGGCAAGGGTAGGGCGCACACAAAGCAACTCATGATGGGTCGTCTCTATCCTGCCACAGTTGCTTCTCCTCGCACGGTGGCAACGTTCAATGTACTTGATCGCTTTGAGCTGCTGGTGTTCGAGTCGAAATGCTCCGCTTATGAGTTTTACCACAGTCTGGCTCAAGAGTCAGATAATACGGGCCTGAACCCGGCACCGGTACGTGAACGCTCCCAATTATTGTGTATGTAGCTGAGATTATCTACAGAATAGGTACCACGAGTTTCGTGGCATGACGCGCAAGTGGAACAATCTCGACATGGTCAAGAAGGCCGGGTGCGGTCACGATCCGATGCGCTCTGCTCTGTCCTGCATGCCCTCACCCGAGCAAGAACATCCCCGCCGTTTTCCAGCAGCAGAGCGAGGAGAAACAGTACGCAGGAAATATAACACCTTGTTCTTTGCTGACGCTTCCCCCGTTAGATTTTTGTACGCTCTGTTCCTTGCCTTGGACGCCAATTTCCGCCTCAAGCGCAAGGACGTGTCGACTGAAGAGAAGGATCCGGGGCTGGGCGACGGCTTATCGTTCTACTCTGAGGTTTACATGGCACACGTGGCCGAGCATTGGGACGAACCTCAAGAGGTGAGTGTTTGTGCTGTCGTTCAGGATTGGGGTCTGAGAGCTGGGACAGCGAAGCACTTGTGTCTCTCACGATGCAGTGGATAAGCCCGATCGCGAGGCGCACGGCACTGCATCTTCAGGCATCAGCGCTGTGGATTGTGCTCGCCACAACATGAAGCGTCCCTTGGCCGTGGGAGACTTGCAGCTGGGTGAGAGGTGAGGGTTGCGCTTTGTATTCATTCAGCATGCTAATTGTTACAGGTATATAAACATGGACTACATGTTTTTTAGGAGCGTCGCCGACACTGACCTTCTACGGTTCTTCCTATCATACTATATCGCTTGTCAGTGGCACCTCAATATCCGGAAGCGAATGAAGACCTACGATCCGGACTTGCACATGAGGCTGGACGACGAGAGGATGTTTGTAACGTTCCTCGTCCCAAAATTCCACCTCCCAGCTCATATCGAGTCATGCAATCTCCTCTACTCCTTCAACTTGACGCCGGACGTGGGTCAGACGGATGGCGAGGCCCCGGAACATGGATGGGCGAATGTGAATCTGCTCGCAGGCAGCACCAAGGAGATGAAACCCGGAGCACGTCGCAACTGCCTAAACGAGCACTTCAATGACTGGAATTGGAAGAAAATAATTGCATTTGGTGTGTCTTATTCTTCATCAGTGCAAAGAACCAGACTAATATCAGCGCCAAGGTCGCATAATACTGAGGAAGATCAAGAAGGCCGTACCGGAGATGGTAGCGACGAAGGTGGCGTTAGAGGACATGGAGCAGTCGCTGCGAGCGGCTCAGGGCGAGGGAGAGGTGGAGGCAGTCGGGAAATGGACGAAGATGGCCGAGGCATGGGAGAAGGACACAAAGAAGCCTAATCCTTTCGAGACGTTGGAGAAAGACGATCATCTGGCGAAAGTCCGGCGGGAGCTGGCGGAGGAGGCGGCGAAAAGGGCGAGCGAGAATAAGGAGGATGTAGGGGACGTTGTGGACGAGATGCACGTCACAGAGATGATTGCTATGGGGCAGCAGCTGGAGGATCATCAGTAAGTGCCCTTTTCATATAGCTGACGGCTGTTCCTGAAGAGTTACAGACGTACCTTGGCCTTTGATATGGCAGACATGGGGCAGCATCCGACTGATGACCAGCGGCGAGGGATGGTGGAGCGCACCAGCAAGCTGCGCCGCAAGACCGAGTCATGGATGAAACAGCAAGAACGCTTCATCCCGCGGTGCAAGTGGCTGCGTCGGTGGGAGCATCAAGCTCGAGTACGCGCTGCGCGCACGCAGCCGTGGCCGGGGGTGAAGGTGCAGCACATCAAGCTGTGGCTTCCGTCAGCGATGGTGAGGCAACCGAGGGGCAAGCGTCGGTCGGACGTGACGAAGGAGGTGCAATGATTCGAATACCGGCTGCGTGTCGGCCAAGCCAATGAAGCGCTACACGACATCCGCTGGCACCTTCTTGTGCGCACCCACCTGTACAAGTACAAGGACAAGAATATGCGGGGTGTGCGCTCCAATATGTGTTCAAAGCGGAAAATCTATGCGCTAGAGGACCGGATTCGGTGCGCCGCTCGCGTAGCCTTGGTGTCGCTGGGGAAGGTGTTGGAGGAGCATAGGTGGGAGCAGACACTGAAGGAGCTCAAGGAGGAGGATATTCGGGCACGTCCTCGCGCGACGTTCAGTGACCCCGAAAGACAGCGTGGGGTTCGGGGGTCAGCGGCAGCTATCAAGTGGCGAAAGTTAGGGAGGAAGAAGAGGGTGATACGCCCCTTGTCGTGGATCTGGATCTCACAGACAACGGCGCAGGTGGAAGGCCAGCCTCAGGCGATGAACGAAGGTAAGCATGCACCCCATTCGATTGAAGATCTATTAACGGCACTGATTCCGTGTGTCTATAGCCTTGCGCATCAAATGGGCCAAGGCCCGCGCAAGACGATTCCGCTGGCGGGAGGAGGTGGATTTGCTCGAGGAAGAGATGCAGCGCATCCAGGAGTTCTTCACATGGTGGGCCGGATGGTGGACGGGCTTGATTGGCCAGCGCACAGGTCTCAATGACGTGCAGATGGAGGGCGAGATGGCGTACGTGTCAAGACAGGCAGCTTTGCGCATAGCGCTCCGGGACTTGTTTGCCGACAAATGGCGCGAGCTGCCGGAGCTAATTCGACGGGGTCGTGCGGGCGAGGACGTTTCCGACGTCGATGACGAGGATAGTGATGTGGAGGATGAGCTGATCGCTCAGGCTGGTGTGCAGCCCGTAATGTCCACCTATGTCAATGTATAGCCGTTTTATTTGGGACCATCGTATGCTACTACATGTATTGTCTTGCTACTGTATGCTAGTATTTTTTATGGATTTTTTGATGGCTTTGTGCTCGTCATCGTCGAAAACGACGGCGAGAGCCTCTGGTCGTCGCCTTCCAAATATGGATGCTAAGGTGATGACGGTGTCAAATAGGGCCACACATCTCCTCGTCGCGGGCTACAACGACGGCGACCTTAGCTCACTGCTGGTAGGTGGGTGTACATCTCTGTGTTCTAATGCATCACTCACATGGGCCAAGCAGGGAAATTTATATATCATGAACGTTCCCTAGACGAGGCAGGTTGATGCATCATTCCCCCAGCCTCTGGTGTTCGAAGTTCAAGGAATAGTGGATGGGGAGGTGGTCACTGCCTACGCAATGGGATGGGTCAACAGTAGCGTCAATGGACATGTAGAGCAACGGCGAACAGAAGCCGAGGTCTATGATGTTACTGGATATATGCATAGGAACGTCAGGGGGCATCAACAAGATCAGAGAATGGAAAACGTGAAGGAAGTACAGCTCCCAGTCGTCGTCGCAGATGGGAGTCTTGGTTCCTAGATCCCAGAGAGGATGGTGTGAATTGGAATCAGCCACATCAGCCTGTTTTTATGGACTGTGCAGAGACCAAGTCAAACAGAGATCTGTCGAAGTTGACGATACTCTTTGCTGGTGTGCAGCTGTGACGCCAATGGAGACTAACAACACTTCTCAACGGCTCAACCTCAACTGATCTCTTCTTCGGCCAAACACAACATGTTTGGTCGACAGAAACCCCCTGATAGTTCTTCTGGAAAGCAATTTGAATTTTGTGACAACAAACTATGTTCACATGAGATAAACAGGTACTTCAACCCAGTACTACAACATGGTAGAGGTTCAGAAACAAGTGATGCGGGCAACTTGAAGTGGTTTGGATTAAGAATGATTTGTATCTGTGCTCAGGCCACTTCTACTGTGTACCACGGGGCTTTTGCATTTTGAAATGTTCATAAAACGAGGTACTCAATGGCTTGAACGAGACATCTTTTGCGGACTGTGCTTTGATAAGACAAAGCTGCACCGCTGATGTTAGTGCACAGGGTATCAATAAGCTTGACTGCCGAACCTCGCGGAAGGCGACATCCCAAGGAAAACGAGACCACTTAGTACACATGATCGACCTTTGTTTGCCATCAAAGTAGTAGGCATATGACGCTTTGATTCGTGCAGCCTCGTTCTAAATCAGATGTGGGTATTTCATGGGAAGAATCTTAATCATTCGTCTCACATTGCTCATAGATAGGGCAGAGGGACCTGAGGCAAACTCAAGCGACAGCTTCCTCAGTTTATCTTGCCGCATTTCTATGGCAAATGTAGTGAACTGGCCTGTTCAAATGTTATTTCCTGAAAGTACAAAAAGAGTGGCATGCATACCCCTGACTTGGTTTCTGTGTTTTGCATAGAGTGCTTCCACATGTTGCTGAATTTTGGCGAGGTCGGTACTTCTCTGATTCTCTCCCCCATCTAAGAGACGTCGAGCAGTGTCGCGACCCTGCGAAGGACCGGGGTTATGTAACACTTCTGTAGCCACGAGGATAATATCCTGTCTAAGCACTGCTTCTGCTTCCTCCTTGAGATTGTGTTCTCTGAGAAAATCCAACCATGGGGCTGTAAGATCGGGATCCACATCGCAACCCTGATCAGGAGAAAATATACCCTCAAGTTGGCGCGTTATAGCAACTCTCCACGGGCTATTTTGGGCATGTTCCAGAAGGATATCCATGATAAAGGGTTTTAGGCCCGAACCTCGCTGCAAATTCACCATGTTTGAAGTATCATACTTAGCACCTTTTCCTTTTTTCTTTTCAGCCTCCTTCCACTGCAGACGGTTATTCTCAGCGTGCATAGAATGTGCTTGCTAGGAAAAGCATACCTTCGGTGCTCGGCGCTCGTATTTTTGCTGGTCCGTTTTGTATACATCTGGTATAACTCGCAGCCCTGTTTTGGCTCCATCTAGGGTTTTGCAGAACCTGGTACTGTTTGAGTCGAATGTAGCAATATTTCAATGGTACGCCTCACATGTATGCTAATCGAATGGTTTCTGGGTGAGTGTAACCAAGGGAATAGATTGCATTCAGATGCCAGTTGGAGTATTTGCCAACTTTGGTAACATCGTGCAAACTCCCCAACAGATAATGTTGCATCTCCTGAATCTGTTCCTCTGGCGAACTGTGTATTGTACGCTCACAAAACATTTTGACAGACTCGTTAATCTTGCAGAAGCTGTCTGCGATGGACTCAGGTTCCACCGAAAAATGGGCCGGTGCACTGTGGAAGGTGTTCACGAACTCGGGATCCCAGATTAGAAGTGCTTTGTCGCCGTCGTAGTCCCCTCCAGAAAGTAAGTCTGCGGCTCTTCGATGTCCTTTTGAGCAGCAGATTATGACATCTGTTAAATGTCTCAATTGCGGACTGTCAACACCTGTCCACTAATTTGGTTCAGTTGTAGGTCAATGAACCAATAGAAATGTAAAGGAACCTTTTGCACATCCGTAGGCAGCTATGCCAGAATCAGTTCATCGGTCCTGTGAAGTTCTCTGTGTTGACGTACTTTGCATGGGTTCCGAGTGATGAGTGCATCTCCAAGGAGAGTGTCCGTCAGCAGTCCTTCCGCTGTCCGAATGTCGCATTTTGAGGTTTTGAAGAAGAATTCTCCGGGGTTTAGTACGCTGCGCTCGTCGGGGACAATAAATGCCATCGAGGAGAATCCGGATGGCAAGTCGATCCGATATGAATTGATATATCTATCCACACATCCCTGAACGACCATCTGGAGTTTTGATCTCAGGACGGCGCAGTCTTGTGGCGTAAACCCGGAGTCAAGTAGATACATGACTGTTTCTTCCAACGAAGAAGGGCTTCCAGAAATTTCGTCCACCCACCAGGCCAGACTTTGGCTCGTGACTTTGTCATCGTCATCTGCATCTGATCCTTCATGTTGGTGCTCCACATATCCTTTAACACGGGCTAAAACAGTTTCATGTCGAGCGCGACGTGCAGACATAACACCCCCAACGTGAGCAACGGCGCACCATAGCTTCTCCATAGCATGCCGTCCCTGCCAAGATATTAAAGGAGCCAGAATATTGTTCAACGTTTCTTCAGCACATTTGATGAAGACCGTGCTGGGCACAGAATTTTCTGACAAATTGATGATAGTCTCGACCGGAATGCGGCAATCAGCCTTAGCATTGGAAGAACGAAGCATGTCGATGGTTCGCAGCGTTGGATCCTCTTCACCACAGTCGAGATAGTTAATTTTTCTTTGCGATGGTCTGAGCCAAACAGTGGGTTCGGTGTCACCTTGAGTCCCATCCAGTACCAGTAATCCCTGCACACAGTCGCTCAAATCTGGATGTTCGGGACTGAACGTTGTTGTTACCTTGGCCCCTGGAAGTGAGTTAATTCACCAGAAAAGAACAGGAATATAAAAATGGTGACCTTGAATGCGACACTGTATCGCCGTAGGCCATGTGTCCATTAGGACATTGTTGTATATCAATTTAAGTGCCGCCTTGTTTATCAACCCCGCGCCGTCAGTCATCACACTTCCGGTGCTGGAGTCTGGGGGAGGTTGAGACAGATACAGCAGTACTGATCTAAGACAAACAGATATCATCCATTTCTTTGATGGCGCTGAGCTTCAATCGTAAAACCGGAGCGGAATTCGATCTTCCCAAAGCAAATCTACGGCGGATCAGATTCAATTTCCCCGAGGAAAAGGAGTATACCTGGAGGCCCATTTGGCCATTGTCTGTACCATATAGTAAACAATGATGATTTTCAGATAGCGAAGAAGGAAGAACCCACTTGTTCTCCATTGCACTGAAGAGGATTGTGCCACTCCAAGAATTGCTTCAATGAAGGGAGTTCAGGAATCGTCCGAAATGAATGAATTCTGCCTGCTTCAACAAACTCATTTGTGGCGACAAGAAATACTTGAGAATCTTTTGCATCAAAAGCACGAAAGACACGGTCCAGTAGTATGAATGGTCGCTTCATAAACTCCTCGAGGACGGTACCTTTCAGGTTCATGGCAAATTTTGGTAGCTTGAGCGTAAGAAAGCGACCAGAGCCCCAGCGGCGTCGGAAACGATCGGATGGCCCGAGTTCAGGAGTCTGCAGGATGACCCGGAAGTCCGAGTCTTTTTCAGAAGCAGGAAATAAAGTTGCTGTAAAATGGACTTTGCCACCGAACCAGCTTGGATCGATCAACCCAAATCCTGGATGTTGAGAGGTGAGACACTGTCCATTCATGCATTGAGAACTTACCCAAACCGCTGAACCGATCTCTAGCCAGGTTGTCATCTTCGGCATCCAGCTCTCCCCACGGGGCCTGGCTCGATAATATACTTATGTATTAGTAGCGATAATTTGCAAATTTCGCGACAATCGTACCTTGGATAATACCTCCTTTGAGAATACTGCTGCTTGAGACTCTTCTCCGAAAATCTCCATAACACGTTTAATTCCAGTTACATTTGTGTCGAGACCTTGAAGATTGTCCTTGTCGATGACATTATACGCATTGCTTGTATCGGACTGAAGCCGCCGAGCGATTTCATATTGGATGCCATACGGGATTCTGTTCTGTTTGAATGCTCGCTGATATTGAGCATTGTGGGACTGAAGAGTACCTAAGCACAGTGGAGAGAAGCTCTGTCAGCTGCGTACAATGATCAGGGGTGGGTTCTTTTCCATTGCTTTGGCAACCTTTCCACACGCGTCTGTTGAAACTGGGCCTTGAAACTTTCGCTTCCCCAGGACCTGTTCTTTCACAGCTTCGATCTGGGACATAGAGACTAGAGTTGATGCCTGTTATAACTCGGCTAAATCATGTAGTTAAGCATCGTCACAACGAAGCCAACGACATACATACTTATCTGAAGAGGAGAGGTTGAAATCAGCACACAGCGAAGGAACGACACTGAGTCCTGACAAGTGACAACTGAACGAACTCGAACGAACCAAGATCAAACCGCTAATAAGTAAGATACCGATGGTTGCATGATGATGCGTGATCTGAGTGCGGAGCCGGGTGGCTAAACTGAATACAGTAACTGATTGACACGGTTTACAAACGATGCCAAACGATTTTGTCACCAAATCATGCTTCTTTAATGATTATTGCCTCGATTAAACTGGTCATTTACTCTGTGCCCTTTGGGATTCCTTAGGATTCATCTGCTTGACTAGTTTGATGAGTACCATTGGAGTACCAACGAGAATAATAGGACACGCCTAAGATAGAACTCGGCTAAAAAGCGTTGGTATGGCAATAAACCGCAAGGGCGATATCATCCTGCTGCGTTCCGCATCGCTCACTTCGTTGAGTTACTTAGTGCATCTGACTGGAGGGTACCTCCGATGCTGGTAACAAGCAGAACTATAAAGGTAAACGACAGGCATTCTACGGATGTCGGTATTAGGGCCTGGTATCGACTCGGAAGCATAAATGCAAACGACTTACGGAAACGCTGCGGCTGTTCCAGCGGCTTGTCCTTGTTTGTCGCCGTAGTCAGTAGCACGTGGTACATTCCTGGTTTCCCCGAGACCTCCCGAGACTGCCTACGCACGAGTGTTGCGAGCCTCTGTAGCGTCTCCAACGCGACGAGGAACTGTACACAGATCGAGTTACATAGCAAGGACCATAATTCAAGGCCGTACCCAGACTGAAAAAAATTCGTATACACACAAAGCAATGGCTCGACATCTGGACGGGAATAAATAAGGATCAGAAAACTGGACGGCGGTCTGCTCACTATTATGCGGCATACAGTTTCATCCTGAACGCACACAACTTGATCAGAGGGATAACATGAACCATAGAGATAAAACGCGTAGATGTCCGAGAGTTAAAACATTAATATTCAGGTTTCTGTCCAAAATGTCAAGGACGGCAGTCAACAACCATACCGGTATGTGGAGGTGATTATCTTTTTATTTATTTTTGGTTATCAGTCCATTCAAAGAAACATATTATACATACCAACGAGGAACTGATACAGAAGACCAACGATTCGGAGCTGGGTGGCGAAGAGTTGAAACGTCCATTGCCGTCCAAATAGGAGAGAAGTTTACATCGGAATTCCGATTTGTGACGAAAGTGATAATACCTGACAACGATTAATCGAATATATGCGTCTGTGTCGTCGCACTTCAAAACCTGCAAAACCTCAGTATGTCGACACACAGAGCGGAGTGAACGGGGTTCCAGATGTG
Organism: Mycena crocata; assembly: GCA_029281795.1. Lineage (NCBI taxonomy): Eukaryota > Fungi > Basidiomycota > Agaricomycetes > Agaricales > Mycenaceae > Mycena > Mycena crocata. Next base: position 298,815 of record JARJCP010000012.1, on the reverse strand, counting down.
TTCGACAGACCTAAACGCTCCAACGGTTGGAAATGACATCTTATTATTTCCTCAGGAAAGGAAAACGAAAGGATCGACGGCCTGGAAACGAACAGATCGAGCACCAGTGCGAACTCGAAGGCATGAAAACGCGAAGAGACAGGATCAGTGAGCAGGAAGCCCGTGAAGAGTAAAGTGGCCGAGAAGCAGGGTGCAGCTGAAGAGGGAGAAGTGGTATGAGCAACTTGAGCGACGGTGCGGGGAAAATAGAGCAGGGACTCCGCAGAGGAAGATACGTACACCTCCACAGCACATCCACTCGGTCGACGGTGTGCCTGGGATAGCGGACACGGGAACGTCGAGCAGAATGAGACGCGCAACGGTAGCTGTGAAAGAACTCCTACGGAAAAAAGTGCCGAAGAGCAATCGAACTGTAGGAAAGCCAGTGTGCCGGATTGGAAAGATGAGACATGGATGAATGGGTCTGGCACGGGGGTAGTAGTAGAAGCGGGAATAAGAGGGACGAGGCGGGCGGGCATTGACGCAGAAGGATCACACGGAGTGAGAGGGCCTGCGGACCGTGGCGCGAGCCCTTGGCTGGGGAAGTTCAGTCAAGTACGAGTAAGAGCTGGTTTGAGGATCGATTCATTTTGGCGTAGCGCGGCCCGGCCTGCGCTCTTGGATCTTGAGAAATTCAAACTGATGATTCCCAAAACTTGAAGTTTTGGGAATGGTGCGTTTTGCGACATGCGAGCGCGAGTCGTAGTCTTGAATCGTACTGCTCCATGAGTGCGAGCCATTTGCCATCTGGAGTCATTTAAGCTTCACCTCTTGAATTCACCACGCTCACTCTTGTGTTCTTGAGACCAAGACTGAGATACAAACTTGGGATCTGGGCGAGTCCCTGCAGAATTTCGTCAGCAAGGAATAGCATGACAAGTTGGGGTGCGTAGCCTCACCCGGGCGCGATTGGGACAAGTCCGTCCCGGGAGGTCTCGAGATTGCCGCCGTCTTCCGCGATCCTTGAAGAAACATCGGTCTGCGAGCGCAATTCACCACGAATCTTGTTTCGAGACGCGGGTCGGGCGGTTTGAAAACGAGTACCTCCGCGTGGGAGGAACTGAGACGCGGAGATCAATACATAACTTGCGAAGGCTGCCGGTCTTCGACTAGTCAATGTTCAAAGTCGAAGTAAACTAACACCTCGCTGACGGTATCTCGAGTCCAAGCCTTGAATTCAGTCGAAATTAATCAAGAACAGAAATAGATTTAGTGAAAAGGTGCACGACCGGCGCGCATACGAGCAAGCACGCGTGGTTGACCTTGTGGTTCCGCAGAGAGCTCGAAGACGTGTGTAAGCATGCGGATATTGGAGTCCTCGGTGCTAACACATCGCTCTGAAATAATGAATATAAAAATCAAGACATACAGAAGGTGCCTCTCTTCCGTGTATTCCAGGACCAGGTAGTGTCAATAACGTGCGCTCTAGTCAATAGCCCGCCCAACACATCAGCGGCTGGTGCGAGCAACCGGGAGTGAGGTGGAGACGCATTGACGACTAGCTTCCACATTCAAGGCATGTGGCATAAGATTGTATGAGTAAACCCTAATCGAATATCAACGATCACTGAAAACTCAAAGATATGAGGACTCAAGATAGGTTCAACCCTTGTAACGCGATGATCTGAAATTATTATTAAGTTTGATGCGCTACGGGCGAATTGAAGATGCTTGCGCAGTTCGCGAAATTGAACATGCTTTCAGCCTTCAGAGTGGTCAGTACTGCTTGAAGTAAATAATATGCAGACTCGCTGAAGTTGAGGTAGAGATAATGTTGGTCGCGAAATGTGAAGGCCTGAGACGGATTCGTGCTGAGGTCCTGAGGATGTTTTTGAGGATAGAGGATAGATTCAGTGGCGCAGTGCGAACAACTGAGATCCAGAGGAGGTCAGTCTTTGATTCAAGGTCGGGGATACAATAGCTTTCACCGAGCACGCAGCATTGGTGAAAAAGCGGCCCAAATGCAGCATTGACCGAAAGTGGGCCAAGGTCGCAGATACCACAGACGAAAAACTGAAGGAAGTACAGTTGAGGGTGCAGCAAAGGGTCGGGGTTATAAGCCCGCATATCGGTGCCGAGTCGTAGCCAGTTGGTAGCCAGTATGCGCCTTGATTCACGCGGGTTTTAAGAAAACATCGCGTGATCGTGTGACTGTTGCGATGATCTGAATCCACCAGCGAATCCGGGAGATTCCTACAACCCCATATATGGTAATTACAATGTGCGCAAGACCGCAAGACTCACAATGTGGCGCAATATTGGGTTTACCGCCCGATCAGCTGGGTGTTATCTGCCAGTGGCTGTACAGGTTATCTGCCACTGGTCCCATTGCACTGAATTGGTGGCCCGTAAAATCGCGAAAATAATATGGGAGGTTCTTAACAAATGTATGATGTGCCAGGCGCTCGCGTTTCATTTTTACAGCGCTCTAATCCATCGCAAATTGTAAACGGCAGGTAACACGGTGACATGGCAGATAACACGTCACATCAAATCACACTCTCTCACGCCCCTATTTACAGGTCGCATTGCGCATTTTGGTGGATATTTGGGTTCTTCCTGGGCCTGTGCATGTGTGAAATTTATATGATACCCGAAGGTGTACTCACGTCAACCAGTAGATTTTACTACATGCCTACAACACTACATGTAGTTACTCGCAGTTGTAATGGCAATACTATGGAAAATGAGCTGCCGAATCAGAATTCCCGCAATCCTCCCTTACCGGAAGTCCGAGAAGACACCCTACTATACTCTGGGCTCATATTTGGGGATGTTTCAGCTGGTGAAGAGTTAGATGCAGTTCGCGCGCTGTGAGCGCGCGAAGAAAAAATCAGTTTTTGCTCCAGCCGAGTGCCCAAATATCATACAGTGTAACACAACAATACCTGTTCTTGAAACTCCTTGAAATCTCTTTGAAATCTCTGTTTCCGGGTGATTTTTACGATTTTTCCTTCTTTGGATACCCAGCGTATTGGGGGGAAAACCCAATATTGTGACCAAACTTACACTGCATTATATGTGACTGTATAGAGCATGCGCGCATGCGCAGCATGCGCCTTTCGGCAATGTTCGCAAGTATTGCCGCCGTCACATGGTTGCACAAGCCATACATGGGAATCTGAGGATGAGGATGGAGCGGGGTCAGATGGAGCGTACGACGACGAGGAACAGGACGATGCTGGCTTCGGTGAGCTGTAAACGGATGGTCGGGGGCAAATATTATTTGTAGACTGCAATGGACACATATTATTTATGACTCGTTATAATCCTTTAGATTTTCTGTACAATCTTTCCACTGAACTACAATGTGACCCAATAGATATGTATAGGTTCCATGCCATCCGCAATGTTGTGTCCAAACTACAAGGCCATATATTGCTTGGCAATATGTCGGCAATCTGGTGGATCACTTCCACTTGCAACAAGGTACAACAACAATTTCCCCGATTTGCTGATGTCGGCAAGCCGAAGCAGGGACATAATACAGTACGAGCACGGATACAGAGACGAGCCGCAGCAAGGAGCGCCACTCTTCAGGCAGAGGTGGCGCATCCTCAGCTTGAAAGATTTCAACTCAGATGGTTAGGTGAACTCACCTCTTTGTTGACTGAGTCACCTTAGTCTACACTTGGTCTACACGGCAAAGCCGGCTTTCATCAAGTTCCAACGATTTGCAGAACCGTAAGCGTGTTTTTCGAACCGGTTGAACTTGAGCCGTACAATTGAATTGAACAGTTCAACTCAAGTTCAACTGTCATCAAGGGGGTCCACTTCTTCTGTATTTTGAAACCCGTCCTAACTTGATGTAATTTTTGCCGCTGAACACGAATATGCTTGTCCCGTGGTTTTTGGTGCAGCCGTCGTGAAGTTGCAACATGAAAGATTATTCCCATATCAGGCCTTATCAGAGATTTGATGCGTCCAAAAGAAGGAATTTATCATGTGATGTCCAAAATGGTCTGGACTTTTGTGAAAGTCTTTTCCTTCAACATAGCACAAACATCCAGTTTAACACTCGGAATAGATGCCGACATGCACTCTGACAGCCTCCGGCCAGAAAAAAATTTGCTCTCGGCGAAATTGAGGCTTATATAAGCGACATTCCCACGGTAGTTAGTTAGTTGAGGTCCGATTCCGCTGAAAAAATAAATTTGTAGGTGATATCATTTTTTCTTATCGTTGGATCCCCTTGACTGTCATCATTTAGAGTCATCGGATATTTCGGGCCGCTACGCCCTGCCATTACGTGGCCATGCTGGTGTCTCCCCCGGCGCTCATGGCGTTTTATGGCCCTCGTCGCAAACGACCTTGGCCTCTCTACGACGGGGCCAGACCATTGTGCAATCCCTACGCCATTTTGCACCATCGTGACCATCCTTGGCCCAGGCTTGGCCCGCCGTGTGCGTATAAATTCGTCACATTTGTGACCTGACGCGCCAACTATCTCTCTCGCATACCACAATACAGCAGTCCACCCTCACTGGCAGACCGCCGCCGAAAATGCGTCGAAATCGAGCAGCCTCCAGTCAAAGCACCGATGCCAGCAATGGGGAAGTGCGTAGTGCTGTGCATCAGCGAATGCTTGCGAGTGAGTCAGACGCGTCTTGCGCGGCGCATCCAACCATGCTCATTCTACGCACCGTACCAGAGGCATCTGACGCCGACGACATCCGCCGTATCATCACCACGCTTCCTGGCATCGAGGACGGCATTGCCGGCGAGTTCAATCGCCGCTTCGATCGTCTCTACGGCGAAGACTGTCGTGATGCCGGGAGTCAGCCGGCGTGCCCCTTGACCTTGCGCAAAACAAATTAAAGCGCGTAGTCACGGAACTCGAACATCTCTGGTGTGTTTTGATTTCCATCCGCGTAATTTCGCTCACAAACATGATTTATAGCGCGTCAAATGAGAAACATCGCACCATCTCTGCTTCAGCCGAGGCCGCGTCTACGCCGTCAGATAACGGGGAGAAAGTTGGGCATCCTGCCTTCGAGGCGAGAATGGACTGTGAGTAAATCAGAAAACCGTCTGATGTATTGTTTTGACGCATGAACGAGACATTTTTTATGTTGCTGTCAATCCCAAGAATGCGGACAAGGCCTACAACCCTAAGCGGAAACACGCCGACCTGTCCGAGGAGGAAGAGGACGATTTCGATATCGTAGAGTTGGACGAACCTGCGCAGCCGCCAGTGAGTTATATTCCCAATGAACATTTTACCACTGCTCACACTATTGGAGGGCTTCCGCAAGCGTAAGCTTATTATTGTGGGCGATGGGAACGAATCGTCTGCGGCGAGTGGTTGCTACAATATAATATTTAATGCTGACAAACATTTCAGGGCGCCGGGCTTCCAAGAAAAAGGCCAAGAAAGCCTCAGCGCCGCATCCCAAAGTCACCGTCATCGAAATCGATGATGAGTCGGACGACGAGCAAGAAACTCGCACAAAGCGGGGCCCCAAGAACACCTCGAGGGACATTTCCACCTGCCCAAAGCAGTGAAACACGACGGCGCGAAGCGTTGGGAATTTAAATGCAAGCACTGCCCAAAGTAAGTCTTTGGCTACCGCCTCGGTGTGTAACACTGATACATATAGATTATTTACATTCGCTCGGACCGTTGCACGCGACCTGGACCAGTTTTTTGCTGCGTACCAGACCTATGGCCGTGGAGACCGCGAAACGCCGTTGATGTGGTGGAAGGTGAGCTTGGACATTCAATTTAGGAGTTTGCTCATCATTTCCCGGCCGTCGCGCGGATGGCCCGCGATTTTTTGGCCATCCCAGGCACAAGTGTTTCCGTCGAGCGCCTGTTCTCGCGATCGCGTCATCTCTGCCACGAGGCCCGGGAATCCATGAAGGCGAACACAATTATGGAGGCTATGTTGACCAAAATGTGGATCAAGGCGGGGTATCTGGTTTATTAGTTCAATGTACAGTGCGGCGCTGGGTGTATTTATCATTTTTTTTGTGGCGGAAAATCATCCTTTATAAACCGTTCAAACGGTTTTTAACCGGTTTCCTACCGTTTCCGTTTGTGTTGGACCCAAACACAAACGAAAACGAAATGGTTGGAGCCTTATCAATGAATCAGACTGACTTGATTCGTCCAAGTCCAACATTCGTCTTTCAAATGCACTCATCTTGAAGTACATTACAGGTTCACTGCCACCCATGGCGACCTGCGAGAAAGACCTTGCCTGGACCTCACGCAATGTTTTTTCCGGACCCCTACTAGAGATTGGAGCGAAGTCGTGGCGGCCAATATCCGGCCAGGGCCCAGCACACTGGACTCGGAGCGCGGGGTGTATTGTCCGCAAGGCGATGGCAGGATCCTGTAGATGGCAGCACTACATAGTACAGCAAGAAAAATATATACTCATATGACAGGGTCGTACCCGACGTACCCGACCTACTCCAGCTTGACAATTCGGGGAGAAAGCTGCGCCGGGGCCCCGTCGACATTGCGTGCGGCAACGTCCACCACTACATAGGAGGCTTTGGTCAAGAAGGAAGGGTTAAACGCCGCCGTCGCGTACACCGTCTGTAGACGTTACGGCCAGGAAAATCAAAACGGTAGAGCTGCACACACCTTTGTAAACTGCTTGAACCTGCTGGGCAGGATGAGCACGTCCGGCGCGCCGTTTGTCATGTCGCCGCCGCTGCCCAGCCGCAGGCCAGCAGAATGTGTCACGTCAAGGTTGACCTCCGCAGCGAACTCGTGTGGGACTGGGAAGACAGGGTAGAATCTACGCATGGACACATTAGCCTAATTATAAGATGCATTCGATGGGGACCGACGAGCGCTGCTGTAGAAGGTGCCGGCACACATTCGCCATGGGATCCCCCCCCGTATCCTCGTGAGACATCGCGGGCATCGGATTGACCGCTTCACCGCTCTTGAGCAACTCGCCCTTCTTCATGTGAGCTAGGACATCCACGCTGGTCGCTGCAAATGATATGCCATTGAGCGTGAATGACGCGGGGTTCGGAAGAAGGTGAATCCGCTGAGATACGGTGTACTTAATAAAATACCGAAATGTAGTTGAGATAAATAGCATACTGGGTCTCCCCGGGTAAAGGAAGATGGCAGTTCGCATTGAGGAAACACCGCGTGATCGCTGACGAGGTCACGAACGCTGGGGACGATGAGCGCGATGCTGCCCGGAGCTGAATCCAAGTATGCACGCAGCGGATCGGTGAAGCGCGTCCGAAAGAGGTTCAGCGGTGTGCTGTCAACATGTCCTGACTTGATCAGTGGGTGGAGCGCGTCGATGAACGGCCCCAGCTGTAATAAATATTCCTTAGCTCCACAGATCGTTCAACAAGTAACGCGCCACCCACGAGAAGAACGGCAGCCGGCTTGGCCTCCTTGATTTTGTTGAGTATGGCGCGCCACGGTTTAAATCCCAGGTCCTGGTCTGGGGTATACGGCCCGCTGACGATGAACATAGAGAACGCAGAGGTTCCATTATCGGCCTCTGATTGCACGCTTGGCTCGAACGGCATCAACGGGGGCAACTGCAGAGCGTTAACGTTGGAACGCAGTCAGAAAAAGATAAACGCACGGTGAGGATTTCTGATACTTGAAAATACCCACCCCCGCCATTCCTCCCTTGTAGGGCCGCCACTGCCCCGGGAAAAAATGCGACGCTGCCGCTTCCCTTTGGGCCGCCATGTATTTTGAGGTTCGAATCAAACTGCAAGGGCACACGCGCGCCCCTGCCGAGAGTGCGGGAACACTCGAGAGCAATGGTACCATCGGTCAGCTTTGACTCCTCCGCCGCCTCATCGTCGTGTATTATGCGACCCACGACCGTGATGCTCTCCTGTTCGGTTCTAGTTTGAGATCAGAATGAGATTATGTCAGATCGCACAGTTGTGGGTGAGGAGGGATCCCCTAGGTCATTGCGCTTGTAGTGCTCACGTATGAGCTTGGCAAACTCATCGATCCTGGCGTCGAGAACTGGGATAAAACCACTAAGCCGCTCAAAATACGGATACGATGAATGGTTCTCACCATTACCGCGGTCCAAGGGTGTTTCGTACATATACCGGTCTTGTACATCAACATCTAGTCACCACAAAAGGGAAAAAACGAGCAAGTAAGCACGCACAGTGTCGCTGGTTGATCGCCATCGCACTGTTGCTGGGCCCTTTGACCGAGATGATACTTGGGACCGGAGCAGCTTCGGGGTTACGGGTGCGGAAGTGGCTGACATTAATGGACGAGGCAAGCGATGTACGTGGCTTCTCGCGTTGCAAGTGAAATTTACTCGCGAGTTCTTGTTGAAGTTCGCATTTGAGCTGCAAGAGTGACTTAAGAGTGTAAGGTGGGATCTCGGAGCGTGTCGCTGAGGACTTGAAGTTGTGGGCTTCCCACTTGTACTGCAGGTCCTCCGCGCTAATCGCATAGTTTTTGCATGTATTCACGCCTGTACGAGTGGCTTAGTTGGAAAAATATGGAGAGAAAGGCGCGGGGCGGACACTCGGTGAGGAGCTGTTTGTTTGCGACGTCGATATTGAGACGCGTCGATATTTCTTGTGCTAGAGGGTCAGATTCCATATTTTACGAAACTCGACCCGAAGGGGCGAGATAAATACGTTTTGGAGTGGCGAAATAGGAAGTAATGATGGATGAGAAGTTGGTTGAGACGCCGAGAAAGCGTTGTGAGTAGGCACAGATGTGTATTGTTTGGCTGCAGCTTTGCCACCCACGTCACCGTACGTCACTGTCCTTGCTCTCGACTTCCATGTCGCCTCTCCCACCAGACCTCGCTGCTCTCTATCGCCCCAATCTTGTTACCATCAGCATGTTTTCGCAATGACCAACCACAATTCCACAACCTTTTTGGCCCAAAATCGTCTTACAGTCTTGGACTTACGCTTTCCGAGGGCATTCTCCGAGTCCCTGTACCTCGGCCGTAGAAGACGCGTGGTTTTTTTTTTTTTTTTTTTTTTTTTTTGGCTTGCGCAGGGTCCTTGCCGGCGCGTCTCTCCTCTGCACATACGCAAATCTTCCGCCGGACGCTGGGTCAAGGCAGATTCCTCGACGACCGACAGACGCCCCGACAACGACAGACGCTGTCCATCCGTCTCTATCTCGCGGCTGAGTGCGAAATCATAGGCTTCATCTCGGCGCAGCTGTCTATCTGCCACTCGGTGCGAACGGAGCGTGTGGTCTGGACGGAGCAGACTTGAGAGATCCGTGCGAAGTGGATCTGGACTGGACACTCTTCTGCCATTGACGAACGCGATACGCATACCGACCGGGCTTTCTGCTTGTCTGCGTCTGCTGGTGCTAGAGACTGTCGCCCGGACTACAACGGACTGCGAACGACGCAGGATCGTAGACGGGAATTGGATTCGAGCGCGAAGACGTTGGCCATGACCGTGCTCCCGCTCCCGAATTTGCAACTCTCGTGCGTGCTCCTTCCTCTTTTTTTCCCCTGCTCCCCTTCCCTTGTCCATCTTCCTACTCATCGACCCATCCTTTCCTCCATTCCCGCTACCTAGTCTCTCTCGCATAATAACTTCCTACCTAATAGGCGATGCTGACACCCGTTACGCACGCAGGTATGGCCCCATGCTCGTCGGTGCGCCCACTTGCCCTTGCCCCCGCCGCGGAACGTGGCTTGTTAACGAATAACTGAATGCGCGCATGTTCTTCAATATGATCTTGTACGGGGTGTTCGTGGGATAAGTGCGTGTTTCTCCTCCCGTCCTTGCCCTTCCTGCTCGTTTCGTTTGTGGAATCCGGTTTTTGAAGAGATAATTAAAGCGTACAGTATTAGCGTTGGGTAGACATAATGCTAGCTTCCGAGATGTAGATTAATTACCACAAACTTCCCATGTTGGCTAACAGTGAGAAGAAACAACGAATTGTGAATCAATTCATTCTGAAGAATGCCACAAAAACCCGGCCATGGCACGGGGCCATAAATTTGTGGACCGGGAGCGTGTGCCGCTATGGACCTGTCCCCAGATCGGAAAATTGAAACGGTGCATTCTAGAATTCAAACACACGCGAAATCAGGGCCATCCTGTTCGGAAAAAAGTAAGTTCTAGGACTTCGACCCGGCCATCGCAAGTAAAAAGCGATTATAACTGGCGACGAAACGGATCCACCCAGCCCTCAACTTAAAAAACCCAGATCTCTCAACCGCCGGGTGTCGTCTGTCACGGGTTGGTGGCCCGTCGTGACGGGTTCTATTGACGAACAGTGGTTGAATTTTATTTTGTGCCCACCTGTGAGTGAAATTCACGTATTATCACAGGTCTGCAAACATACCATGGGCTTCGCACCATAATCCAAACTCTTAAAACAGCACGAGACAACCTGATAATAAATTAAAATGACTTCCCGCTTGAAAGTTGAGTCTGGCCGGGGTTCACTTCACAAGAGCACCATATCTAGTGCACTAATTCAGTAAAGAGAAATTTAAAACAATCTGGTTCGAAAATAGAAACTGAATTACCAGTATACACGACTGCCACAGCAGTTGTTGAACAATGCCGGGCTGCCCGAGACAACAATGAATGCAAGGATCATGGTTAAGGAAAGGTTTTTACGGGACTGCAATGTACCAGGGGTCAAATTCTGTGATATAGAGTCAACTGATATGCTAATAGATGAAATTTGGGGCTATATATCCGGACTGGCACGGATATCCGTTGCCGGGTCTGACCCGTTCCGTACCCGGCCGTCTCGAATTGTTGATTTGCTGCCAGACGGATGGGTCCCGTCCTGTCACAAACATGCTGCAAAGATTGGAAGGACTTGTTAATCGCCTTAAGTCGAACATGGGGAGGTCAATGGTGCACTGTGAAGGGCAGGAACATTCCATGCAACACAGTGTTCAATTAACCCAAATTCGCACCGAGGCCGTGGCTTCCTGCAAGCGGTGCGTAACCACAGCAATTTCAGGGTCACTCGGAAACCCAAAGTAAAAGTGTACGCACCAAGCCTAAATTGAATATGTATGCCGCGTCGGGCAAGTTATTAGAGGCATTGTTGTGGACAGCGATGTGTTCGAGTGTCTTTTGGAAGACACATTATAAAAGCCGCAAGTCCCAGGCTTAATTTTTGGATGACTTGAGGGAATGCAGAAATTGAAGAACCTTCAGGCACCATGGCAGGAGGAACGAGCAAGGAAAGGGAGCAACACACAACATGCAAACGACGTGTTGCTGTAGATGACACGTTGATGTCAAATCGTGGTAAAAGATATAAATAACATGATTGGTATTGGCTGTCCCTAGTCCGTCGGAGGGTTTCCCTCCGGAAAGACTAAGATTCTTGATAGATGTGATCCGTCATGCCGTTTCTAAGGATTACTCGTATTTTTAAGCAAATGGCGAGGTTTCCAAGCAAGCCAAGAGCATGTTATCTCCATTCAATGTTTTCAACCAGTCGCAGTGTCTCTCCACTGGGAAATTTAACAGCAATTCTCTTCCCACGGGTGAAAGATTTCTTGGCGCCAGAAAGCTGTAGATTTCGACAGCTGCATTGGCGCTTTTGTGGAAAGAATCATCCCCATACAAGATGATGCTCGCTGCTTTCTCGCTGCTTTCTCACCTTCTCGGGACCAACTCGGGACTGAAAGCTGTCAAAAAGTGATTAAGTTCAACAGCTTTCTGTGCGAATATGGCCCACTGAGGCAAACGGGCATGCCTCATGCCCTGCTGTGCAGATATGCCGCAGAAGATCGCAGCAGGAATAGCTGTTGTGCTGCGCATTGCGGTTACCTTCTGACGATAAAAAGCAGCGGTTCTGCTTTTCTGGCGGTCCTTCAGGCTTCCCTCCCCGCCCCTTTCCCTGCATTCTTTTGCAAAATCCGACGACTTCAAACTGAGCCCGCAAGTTCTGTCCTCAACGTCATACAACACCTCTCCAAAGTTGCCACTTTTGAACGCTCTCAGCCCAAGAATCAAACCCAACGCTCGTGTTCTGGATCCGCTGCTGTGCCTTCCGCAATTCAACCATTAACTGTCGTTTCGAACTGGGGATTCTGCTGCCTTTTTCGTCGCTGTGGAAGCTGGAGGATCATGCCTCAAAATTCAATCTCAGATCCTTTGGCCTCGACTTTACTGGGAATCCAAGTCAGCAGACCTGTACCTGGAGTATCTTCCTTGATTTTCCTTCTCTCTGCTTCTCGTTTTCGGATTGGATGTATCCGTACGGACTATTTTTCAGGGTTGTGGCTGACATACACAATGATTGTCTTCAAGCACGCTTACCTGTATTTTTAGGCAGTGACATAACCTCGTATCTTTAAGCAAATGGCGAGGTTTCCAAGCAAGCCAAGGAACCCAAGAGTGCGATATCTCCTTTGAGTCTTTTTCAACCAGCTTCCTCACTCCCGCTGCACGGCGTCTCTGCTGCGATATTTCACAGCAATTGGCGCCCCGTGCGTCAAAGCTGTTAACTGCAGTTATCCCCATACACTTTGCTCTCCCCTTCGTCCTTCAAGTTGAGGATTTGATCCAGCTCGAAACATTTTTGGCGCTGAAAAGCTGTAGATTAACAGCTTAGGCTGTGCTTTTCGACAACTGACACCCATCTCCTGCCTCTCAGTTTAACAGCACCGCAGTCTGCCGCAGTCTACCGCAGCAGACCGCAGCAGACCGCAGCTGTTGATTGGTGCTTTCAACGAATATATAAGGGGCCACATATTTGTCCTTTCCGTGGGTCCATCCTTCTCCCATGCTGTTCTTCTTCAATTTGCGATTCGAACTCAGGCGCCGAAATCGAAACCCTTTAACACTGGCAAAGTCTCAATGAAAGCCAAGAAGCAAGCTCTCCCTCACTTTGTTTCCACGCTTCCAGGCTTACATCAAATATTCAACCTTCCACCACTGGTTCACTTTTGAAAGCCCTGCCGATTTGCATATATGCAAGACTTGAGCTCCCTAGCCGTCTCTCCATACCGCTCTCGCTTGCAGTTGTATTCGGGTAACGTCCCTCAATGCTCAAAACCCCAGTCTTCCGGTATCGCAATCGATGTCGCACCTCGGGAGTCGGTAATTCCATTGCCCATTCGGAGACATCTACGGTTGGGTTCCCGAATCTTTATTGTTCTTAATTGTAATTTATCACATTTACTGAATGGACACGCAAATCAAATAATATTGATCCATTCAAAGTTAATCCACTATGAAATAGTGCCAGAGCGTAGCGACGGCATTTCTTGTCAAACACTCGGCAAACGCGTAAACTACGCTTGAAGCATCAATCTTTCAAATCAGTCATTATTGAACTGTACTATTTCGACCAAGTCTTCAGCCCTTTTTCGTGTCACGCCAAGCCCTTACTTTTCAAAGTCTTCATTTCTCGGCTATCACGCCAAGATTGCCTTATATGGAGGTCCGGCGAATGCCGGCGCAAAAAATTTGGTGTTTTTAGGCCTATTTGGGCCGCAAAATTGGATTGTCACCGTCACCAAGACCAAAAGTATTCAATTCAGAGGGCCGCGTCACGCGTCACCTGAATACTTGGTCGAAATACTACAGAACTCTATGAATTCTCCTTCCCTTTTCCTCTTTTCTCTCTCTTTTCCGCACTCTCAAAATTTTGATTTACGAAGATCCTCCTCCGACATGGGCCATGAGCCGCAACTACGACGGGCAACCGACGACTTGGCATAAGAAGACCTTAGACCAGTCGTCTATTTTGTGGACTTTGGTGGTCGTTGCGAGTCGCGACCAGCAGAGACTGATAAGATGTGGATAAAATTAGAATTGTTTGGCTATGTGTCGGAAAAACCAGCTGAAGCCGATAAGGCCCGATAATCGGTTATCAGTCCTCCAGCATCCATCCAAATACAGCTACCATGGTCTATTTCCGACCACCCAATTGTACTATGCATGATTGAAATTAAAACTAGTGCTATGCTACCGCTGCACATAATTTCCTGCACAAAATCTCCTGAGGATACTTATCTCCGGAGATATCCCTTCAGGGCTAGACCTGCAGCAGGCTAGGTGCAGTATTATCCATGCAGACATTCTCATAGAGCCAGTAACTCGGAGGTGATTTCCCCACATTAGTAATACGCACACTTTCAGAGTCTGTTAACATCTGAGGATGTGCACATCGTGCTACGCGTTCCGCATGTGCCCGTGCCCGGCTGCGATGGTGCCAATTTTGTTCCCATCTTTTTACTTTTTCTCTCACTGGTTCTTACGACGAACACAGTGAGAGGTGAATTAATATTTACCTACGCTATCGAACTATACTTACAATACTTACAGCTTGTACTCACCTAATTTGTACAGGTACATATTAATTCATGACTGGTTCTTACGACGAACACAGTGAGAGCTTGTACTCACCTAATTCGTACAGATCTCCCTAGTTCACAGAGTCTACTCTCGTTAACATATGGCATCCACAGCTCTCGCAGTCCAGATACTCGAGAGGCTACTCGGGCACCAATCCCTGAGAGATAACCTTCAGTTTTTCCATATCCAAAATTTACGGGCAGACTATGGCCAGAAATTGTCCGACCAGATCAGCCATGTCCTTACTGGATCCCATTGCCTATTGCTAACTTTCTTGCTTCGGTCTTGGGTCTTGACACCAGCCTGATCCAACTCGCCTGGCAAGTGTTTGTTGATCTGGCGGAACTGTCTCATCTTGCTGGGCCTGCACCATCTCTTGATGATGAATTCAGGGTCCATGGGCATGAATCTCTCCTGGGTTTGCCTTTTCTGCTCAACAAAATCACTAGTTGACAAGTAATGCAGGGGCCGAAACCATCACACCTCCTGTCTCCACCTGCATAAACATCGCCTGAAAGTCTGCAGATATAGGTGAGGAAAGGGTTGTTGAAGCTTGTCTCTACACGTTGCGATGTGGTGTACTGCCTATATACTCAAAATCATTTTACTGCCGATGTAGGTCTTCCCTCTCCTTGTTTTTACCTGCTCTAAAACTATGTCCAGCCTGTCACACACAATATTACAGCAATTATTTTGTGCACGAGGCTGCCAATCCTATGGCTCAGCGCCAGTATTACTCTGCAGAAATTCCCAAATTCATCCACGTAATTGAGAGTAGCTTTGTTGAACCTGACCTTTGCAACTATTTTCGGATCCAAATGGCGGTGGCACAGCAAGTGATTTCTCTGACTTGCATTTATTCTTCTGATGCATTTTCTGAAGTGGCACCAGTCAGGGTATCTCCCGGGTGTACAATGCTGCCTTGGGGCCTTCCCACATACCAAACGCAGCTCAACTGAGCTTTGAACTTACAGGAGATATTGTTCTTGATTCTCTTTTACTCCACGCCATCCTCTGTGACAAGCAGAAACGGTGTGAAACTTTGTCTCTACCACATCATGGTTATCAGAACCACCGATATGACCAGGAGTTGGCAAACAGAAACCTCCGAATGGCAGGGACTGGTCAAGACATGTGGGCACACGCTTGCAACCGATGCATGAAAATTTACCAAGGAGAAGACGGAGGCTGGTGTGAGATCTGTCTTTTATTTCACCTCTAATTTTATATATCTAATCATGTATTTCTAGACCGCATGACAGCCGGAGTGTCAATGTTCGACATCTTTGTTGTGGAGTTCACGACTGTTTTGAGGCCCTTGCCGCCCAGTGAGACCACTTTTGTCGAACACATCGACATCTCACTGCCATCTGTGCAGTCAAAGGCTGTGAAGCCCTTTCCCAGCCTGGCTTCAGGACTTGCTCAATCGAGTCTCACCGTGCACTGCAGAAAACTGCAGACAAAAGACACACAGCTATGTTCCAATTGAAAAGTCGGCTCCACAAAGCTGGCATCTCCCATGTTCCACTTGCAGGGGAGGAACACACACCCTCCTTCACCCCTGTCGACGACACTGGTGATTTTGCTGAAGATCTTGATCTGAGTAATGAAGACTCAGTACCTGACGCTCTGGAGCCGATGACCGACATACCACAGCCATCTCAAGCAGCTAACCGTGCAGCCCCTCCAACAAAACTCAAAGCCAAACTTACAAGAAGTTGGACTCACAATGAGCAATTGTTTGGTTGTTGCTGTGGCATCATAATTTCCAGCGCAACTCTCTTTGTTTCTGAGGGCGTTACTGGAGCCAAGGTATCCAACTCCCTTCTTTTACAACAATTCCTATCCTGACACAAGCTTGCAGGTTTTTCTCAAAGCGACTTTTCTGCCTGAGTATCCAGGAGCCATTCCCTCTTATATTTTCTGGGACAACAATTGCTCACTGCTCAAACACCTTCTAAGCAGTGGCGACCACTATTTCGACAACGTTGGCCTGCCAGTCGATGTTTTCCATTTCAACTGCAAGCACTCTGAAGGCGATATTTTTTGCCAGATTCATTGTAACCCTGCCAGGTTCCGGGAACTAGTCGGAGCTGACAGCAAATGGGTGTTCAACTCGTCGGCAGCTGAGCAGGCCAATGCTTGGTTTGTCAAGTACCAAAACATTGTCCAAGATATGCCTGTGCTCAAGTAGGTCTTTTGCAGTTTTTCTTCTTGTTCTTCTCATAACATGTTTCAGATACAATTTTTATTTGGATGAGATGATCGCTATTCATAATGAACAGATTGCAGCCCAGCTTGCACGGGAGGGCAATGCACCTCATTTGCAGACTGAGGAGTTGCTGCGCAGAGGTTTTCCCTTTGTCAAATCGTGGACAGTATTTGTAAAACAACAAAATGTAAATATGTATCGGAATGTAAATATCTGTCTAGCTATGCAACCCGGGGACAAAGATTATATCCACCACGAACATTTCTGAGTGCAGTAGCACGAGTGCATCTTGATCACGGATTGTGTCATGTTCCCCCAATGACTGAGCAGCATTGATCACCTCACTTTGACGAGGCATGATGGTGCCATGAACATGGCGTCCGTTGAAGACCCTGTGCATAAAAAATTGTCAGGCTCCCAATCACAAACACCAGCAGACAAAAAACTAACCAAACTGTGTTGCTTCGGGTTTGCAGCACAATGCCCCACTGGACATGCACAAAATTGTAACTGTCCTTACCGCACCCAGACTTGGTGATCTGCATGCAAGGGTCTTGATTGTCGGTGTCAAGATCATTGTGCATGCAGCTTATGTAGTTAGTGCAATAAAAACTTGATACTCCATATCGTCCGAGATAGTTTAGAGCCGCCGCAGATGTTAGCGACGACATTTCAGTCTTCATCTGAGGATAGATTGTGTTGGCGGCCTCCACAAGGACATCGGCATCCTGAGTAGATATTGGCACAAAGCATCACAAAAGAGCTCAGAGAGAACTCACCACACCATGTTGTATTACAGCCTTGATATCCTCTGGTGTAATTCCGCTGTGACAATCAAAAGCCCTGTAGATATCACCATCATATCCCCCAGAAGCCTGGCGAGAACCAGTGCCGGTCATAGTACCATGGGCCCACTCTTGGATTTCTTTTCGCCGTCGCATAGCACGAACCTTGACCCGTCTGTTATTCTCAGCCAGCCTTGCCAAGGTATGTGCCTCCAATCGGTACCAAAGGATGCCTGGAGAGCGCGTCAATGTGACATCTCCAACTAACACACATAGGGATTACCTGGCTGCACAGGATTACGACAACACCTTCGAGGGAATCCGCGCACAAACACGAGAGATGGTGATGAAGGTCCCAGGTGGGGGGACGGGGGAGTTCGCAGAGGGGGACGGAGTGGCGCGGCAGGTGGGAGGTAAGTTGAATTTGCTACCAAGATGTGCATGTAAAACAGTCAGTCACCGGAGATTCACGCATGCTGCAGACAAAGGGAACACACCAGTGTGGTCGTATGGATGTCATTCAGTGCCCTCTCCAATCTTGGACTGGCATGAAAAATATTCAAAGTTCTAGGCTGGAGGGTTGTCAACCAAATCTCAAAAAAAAACCCAGTCAAAACTTACCTAGCATGCAGATAGTTCCGTACTACGATGCGGAACGCGGGCGGGCTTGAAGGAATGTGTGCTGAAATTTTGTGCTTGTAGTGAAAATCTGCAATTTCTGAGTTGGTGTGAATTTTCACAGCAGAAGAATGGGACGTACAGATATCCGCAAGATGGAAGCCAGCCGCTATGTGCACAGCTCGCCGTCGGGGGTGCAGAGTGTCGGTGTTGTATGCGGTCGTCGTTGTTGTTGAGAGAAAAAGTGATGACGTTGTCATGTCACTTTCGGGTCAGATGCCCTAGTATTGCCGACAGACACACCGACGACAGAACATGTTGTATTTCATGTCCGCCGTTGCTCAGTGCCAGCTGGTGGACAGGACCGTGGGAAACGCAATATTCACGCGTCGCCGCAAGTAAATCTTGCAGTCGTCGCGTGTATTGCGAGTTTTCACAAACTTTTGAAGGCCACAGAGTGTGTGTCACAACCAAAAGACTCGCGACGTCTAGGCTTTGCAGCCAGACTGAAGCTACGGCAGGTCACAATGTAGACGCTCCGCTCTCAGTGGGGGACATTACACAGTCACTGGGTGGACCTAGACAAGCTGTGGATTTGTGGATTTATAGAATAGGGGAGGGCACAGAGTTTGTGTCGCAAACCACTGACTCGCGACGTCTTAGCCGGGGCTAGACTGAAGCACAGCAGGCCACAATGTAGGCGCTCCATTGCCAGTGGGGGACGTTACACGAATACTCTGGTGCACCAGACCACCAGGTTGGGGAGTGCATGGATGTTAACCAGCAGCATCACCAAAGATAGGCAAACAAGGATGGGAACTTTATGCAAACACGTCGCGTCGCGTCTCGTTGATGATCACATGATCATTGTTTGCTGATGGGCTCACAGCCAAGTAAGTACATACAACGCGCTGTATCTAGTTGTAAGTAGGTTTTTTTAGAGATGCTTTTGCACTTCGCGTACACGTCTGACTCCCGAATTTTGCAGCGCGCGTAACACACTGGAGGGTGCGGTCAGTGGCAGTGAAGAGATGACCAAAAATAAACATACCTGTGGGGTTACTACTCTCATTCTGTTACGCTGATGAGCAGGTTTCAAACTTTGGATGTAGTTTCGCGTGTAGATAATGGTGTCTTCTACCTGGCTGAGAAGTACAGGACCATTAGATATATGAGGGAAATTTTGGTGCAGCTGAGAAGAAAGGATCAATCAAGGGACAAAATTCCACCAAAACAAAATAACCTTGTTAATTAACAATACACCATGATCACATGATCATTGTTTGCTGATGGGCTCACAGCCAAGTAAGTACATACAACGCGCTGTATCTAGTTGTAAGTAGGTTTTTTTAGAGATGCTTTTGCACTTCGCGTACACGTCTGACTCCCGAATTTTGCAGCGCGCGTAACACACTGGAGGGTGCGGTCAGTGGCAGTGAAGAGATGACCAAAAATAAACATACCTGTGGGGTTACTACTCTCATTCTGTTACGCTGATGAGCAGGTTTCAAACTTTGGATGTAGTTTCGCGTGTAGATAATGGTGTCTTCTACCTGGCTGAGAAGTACAGGACCATTAGATATATGAGGGAAATTTTGGTGCAGCTGAGAAGAAAGGATCAATCAAGGGACAAAATTCCACCAAAACAAAATAACCTTGTTAATTAACAAGGGTCTGCAGCTGGAGGTCATTTGTCTCTCCGACAAACTGATGAATCACAGCCTGAGAATATGAAGGGTGAGAAACGGGATTATACCCCCAAAAGGCCACTGCACCTTGACTCATAGATACTGGGCAGGATTTTGGAGAGAGAGACTTCGGTCCAAAAGTACTTTTTTAAGAGGCTGTCCGAGAGCCTGGATTATCGCAGTCAGGACCAAGTCTTGCTGCGAGATTCCACTTCGCAAAGAGATTAACATGGCAAGAGTCCCACGTCACAGGGTGTATACTTGTTTACCTAGAGCAATTGACACTTGTGGCTGTCCATGGACGGATCACAGAGCCAGACTTGTTTCTCTGGTCACTATTCTCGACTCAATGGCAGTGAAGGCTACAAATTTTATATGTAGGCTGATAACATCAGGAAAAACCCCCATTGCCATTTCTTAGAAACTGTTAGATATTCTGTCAGATATTGACAATTTCATGACATTTTGTTGAAATTTTTCGAAATTGTGACATTGTGAAATTAGACTGGTCCCTAAAAATTGGCACAAATTGTTGAACAATTGTTGAACAATGGGGGCCAATTGGAACCAATACATATAGAATAGGACGGGTTTCGAGACCTTGCGAGACCTTAAAAGCAGCGTGGATAGGTTGGAAAAATATATTGCAGCAAGGACTAGCAAAGATATACTACTACACGATGCAGAATATATCCATGGGCTATCGTTAAGCTACACAAGATGCACCTTCGCGTCGCTCCGGCATATGAGATTACTCGTTTCCACGGTAAGATTTCGTGATAGGTAATATTTGTGTCGGTTGTACCTCTCGGTCAGAGCAGCAGGGAGACATGAGACCGATATATTACCCTTCCTTCATCCCTATACACGAAATTCCGGTATGATCGGCCATGAGAACAACCAGAAGTCGTAAATTCCTGCCAGCAATGTCCGGCGTCAACCTTCGCTCCGGTGCGCCCGTGAATTGTGAGCCAATGGATTGAATACAAATCCAAACTGCCTTTATAACATTACTTACTATGGTCGGTATCCGGTTTCTGTCGAGGCGTCGGAAATTTCAAGTGGGATTGAGGAAACTTCCACTCAGCCCAATGATTGTGTTATTTGAGGGAAATTCGAATGTGTGTATGAGAAGAGTTGGAGAATGCGTAGTAGTAATGCACTAGTCCCGCTGTTTCATCCAATGCCTAGTCCGAATAATTGTCAGCGTGAATTGGAGAGTGAAACAATCTCACCGGAGGTGAAGAGGGAATGTTGAGACTATGATCGACACGGTCGGGATGGCTTATTCTGCATGTGAGCAGTAAGTCACGAGTGGAATCGAGTCTGTATTGAGAGAAGTGGGGGGGGAGAAAAAAAGGCTTGCACCAGCCCTCGCAAACAATCTTGCATTATTCAAGCCAGATGAACCTCCTGGATCGATCTTGAAGCTTGACGCGTTCATGGCAAAAAAAGTCGGCTGAATCGTTCGATGAATGCGAGACACCAGTATGATTGAAGCATCTAATCTTGAGGCATCTTGATAGTCCGAGAATATTCTGTAGCATCATTGAAGTTGGTTTGACAGATTTAAGGATGGTTGTTGAGGATTTCAACGACGACCAGAGATGGGGCATAGATTGGTGCAGAGCAGAACCGAAGTGGATTGTGGGGGGAGAAAGGAAGCGAGTCGACTGCGCCAATCAACGGGTTGATATAAATGTAGCCAGCCAGTGCTGCGGCGGCTAATACTCGGATCCTGCGGCGGTTGAACATTTGCTAGAAAAGCAAAGAAGGCCCGATTAAGAGACAACCGCAGTGCACAGTGCGTAGCGTGTCTGTCGCTGCGTAGGTGGTCATGGGTCTGGTTTCGGGATGAAAGGAAGAATCGGCACTGCAAGAGAAGGTCAGCTGAAAGGCTCTGTATGGGGCTAAACATAGTGGTTCAACAGAGGATTAGTTATGGGGAAACGCTAAATGGGGGTTCAAGCACAGCTTGAGGGCCATTTCGTTAAAGAACGGATAATACAGCGATACCAACAACAATAACGTCCACGAGGTGCCATCCTGACCTGCTGTGGAAAGATGAGTCCGGTGACATGGCAACAGAGAACCGTAACGTACATACAATGCATGGCGCCGTCACAGCTCAATACCCACAGTCGAAATCTTCCCAGGAGGTTGAACTGAAAGGAGATTGCGGTAGCACAGCACGACATTCTGTGAGAATACAGCATCAGTCTTGGCTGTAATCGAAGTAAAAGCAGACATACATTCGGTGTTATTCTTACAAGAGCGTGGCGGGGCCACTGTGATGCATGTGTAATCTGGCCGTCTTCTAACACTGATCAGAGAGGGGCAGAAAGGTACCGGGTCACATACAAGACGAGTGGGAGTGGTGAAACTTTTGGAGGTCTTGCACAGTATCTAATTTCAAGCTGATGTTGTGACACAGATGCGACTCGTGAGGTTATGAGACATACCGTAAGCATGCGACTCAAGCATTACAGATGTGGTCGAGTCCATGTCTTGGCAATTGGTATTGATGACGGTGGCGCTAGAGTACAGTGGGAGATGGTCAACGGAACGGTCGGGTTAGTATGTGCAATGGATAAGGGTAATATGGCACTACATACGATGGGAGCAGCCATGCGATAACAAAATCTCGACAGGTGACACTGGAAATTAAGTCATTGGTGGTAACGGAGGTCGGACACTGACGTTCAAGTGTATATACAGCCTAGAGCGGGGTAGCAGTTGCGACGGAATGCAGATAACAGGTCGGGGGAGGAACGAGAGGAGGACTGAGGAGAGAGGACATGGGGGGAAAGGAAGAAAAGATGTCGCTTAATTTTGCTGACACGCCGCTTGTATATTCCTGATCCGATCAACGTTTGGTTCGCTGTTTGGTGTGATCGGCGTAATCGGCGGTAAGCGGACTTTGAATGACTTCGAAGAATTTCCGAATTCTCCCAATGTTGCAAAATAGTTATCTGCAAATTTCAGTCCTTGCTGTTGTCTGTTGTTCATCACAGCACACTTCTCTACTAACATGAGACCTTCTGGAGCGGTTTGACCTACCCTTTGAATTTTGTTCCAGAATGTCGTAAAAATGTCAACATTTTGTTGGGAATTGGGGACAATTGCTGACTCCAGCTGATTGTTGACAATTGGCTAAAAAATGTCAACAATTTGCAAAGTGAGTTTTTCCTGATGAACAACAAATTCTACTAGACACTATGCTAGGAAGCTGCACTGTTTTTTTTTTTCCTTTTAGTGGCCTCTACCTTCTTCAAAAAGGCGTCTATACCAACAGTCTTTTTAGCATCATTTATGGTCAGATAGTCGTTCATGCCAGGGAGATTACGGTTTCTGCCACCAATTATAGCATGGGCCTTGAGGGCGCTAGAAACACAATTTGATCGGCAGCGCAAAAAGGCAGCGACATGGGCCTGGGTAATCTTCTTGCCTGCGATGTCAGTTTCACTAGCGTCTTCAAGGACCTCCTTGTCTTCCATGATGGCGGCTATGCTTGGCAGCCAACTGGTCCATTGTGCTGGGGTCCGACCTGCATTCCTCTTTGCATGATCTTTGCTGTGGAAGATACTGCATATTTCTTCGATTTTGTGGTCATGCCCATGCATGCGTTGCAAATGCTGGACAAAGAGGACAGTAATGCGCTCTTCTTCACTCAGGTATTGAGACTGGAAGAGTTCAGTATGTTGACCTGGTCAACAAGACAACAACTCACCAAGGGTAATGGCTCCACAGTCAACATAATGCGAAGAGCATTGTAGGGGCCCAAGGCTGGAATACAGTGCTTTCCGTCTATACCTGGCCCCCATTGGCCTTCATCGGAGTCTTCGGGATTGTAAATGTACAATGGACCCCACTTTTCGCCAGCATTAACACCGGGCAGCGTCCAGTACACATAATATCCTGGAGCTGAGGAACGTGAGGATTTGCCAAATGGTGAGCATGATCGGTACCTTCTCCCGGCATGATGGTCCGTCCAAAGAGGATGACTTTTTCAATGAGTTTCCGGGTACGCACACTAACCGAAACATGACACGTCAAATCAAGTTCCTGCAGCTCCAACTTGTTGGTCACAGTGCCAGCTGGTTCATCCTCCACACGCTCTTTACGCCTTCCCAGATAGCGTACTGCCTCATTAAGCTCTGGTTGATGGAAACGTTTGGCAAAAAACTCATGTTCGTCGTTTCCGAGGTGGTTGAGGACTATGATCTGTACGAGAGTTTCAGGGGTTATTCAAAAGAAGGTTAAGTTCTAACCATGCGAGACGAGTTTCCAGAATAAATAATTCCGCTCCTCGTCATATTCCTCCTTGGTCCCACCCCAGGTGGAATGTCTGGTGAGAACTGAGGAGCGACTGAGCAGATGTAATTCAAAAAAAAAAAAAAATCAAAGCACTTACGACTTGGCTGGGGTCTGGGCTGAATGGTGAGATGATTATGTTCCTGAAAGCAGCTTGAGTAAAGGACTAGAAGCTTCATTGATATCTTTGAGTAGCACTTACTGGCAAAACAATAAGCCTCTCGTCCACAAATTGGCAGACCTTCTCGGAGACCCTATCACCTTCTCCTTGCGGATTGGCGACCCAGTCCCAGTTGACAGCAATTTGTTCTTCAACTATCTGGGTGATAGCCTCCTCGTAAAAAGGGGGTGATGGGTTCAGGCACTCTTTATTGCGTTTTTTTTCGAATGATATCCTGAAGAGATGTATAAGCAATGCAGTGGTACAGTGTATTAATTTTACCAGGAGATGTTTCAGCTGAAGGCCGTTTCCTGCCGTAGCTCCCTTGTGCAACTCTCTATAGAATTGTGATGAGTTTTGTTGCGAGAAATGGAAGCCAAGACTGATAAAATCTCCTCGGTGAGAGGGCTGAAGACCATGATGGTTTTCTTTCCGCTCAGAGCGTTGACCAAACAAATACACAAATAGACGACATCAAAAAATGAGACAAAAACAACACCGCACACAAAGTAGGCAAAATGGACATAATATTTTGAGGACGTGTGTGTTTATAGAGAGTTTCTAGTTAATTTTGTTTGACCTTGCCAAAACACCTGAGAAGCGTGGCCCATTCTCCACCATCAGCCCGCCCACATTTGATCGCAGCTGCCAGGAGACTGTGGTCCTTCATTGCTTTCCACTGATTGTGATGAGAGTAATATGTACCGCGAACAAATTCTGCATCAAATGCTTCCTCAAATTTCTCTGGCACTTGACCATTGAAAAGGGCCATGGCTGAGAAGCCTGCGTCCATTTCACAAGCGTAGGTCTGAGGGAAGTGTCCCGCAAATATGTGTCCTGAATGAGGACGAGAACTGTTGGTTTATGAGAAAGGACACTTCGATTTAATAGCAGAAAACTGACGCTGGAGAGGGAGAACTAGGGTGTGACACAACAATTGGACCAGAAGAAGGACTGATAAAAGAGCTGACGAGCTAACAGGTCAGAGAAGGGTGAAGATCTAGTTGGAACACTCATGTCAAAGTAGAAGGTTGGTTGATCGCCGGGGGATCCTCATTGTTGTTGTCGTTGTCGTCGATATTGACATCAAAGTTGATGGGTGAGATCGCCGGACGTGAGCTAAGAAAAGATCCATATCAATATTGGTGTGCACATTGCTGAGATAAAGCACCTTGAATCAAGGCTATGAAGAGGTGTTGGAGTATATGAAGCTGAGCCCGAAGCTCTGGGCTTGGGCTGGGGTCCTCCGAGACAGTGTGTAACATCTCGGGAACGAAGTAGGATATCTACGTTCTACTTCACTTTAATTTTATCATTGGTGTGTTTCCACTTGCACCCATTCCAGTACACAAAGTTCAGACAATTTTTGGAACCCACTATTTCGACCACAAGGGGAATCTGCTTCGGATGAAAGTAAGGGAAAGAGGAAGGAGCTGGAACGTCGAAGACCAAAGGGACCATATGATTCTATAAAATATATCAGTTGACGTCTGATCAAGAAAAGGATAAGCTCACTTGTGTCTAGCTTTTTCCATAGGCCGCTCGAAGGTGAATGAGGTAACTGTTGCTGGTGTAGCTGGTGTTGATGTGAATGTGGATGGTGTAGACGGTACAGAATGAGGGGTAGAAAAAGGATCAGAAGCGACTGCATGAGGTGTGCGGCTGAAAGCATTGAGAGCGGCTGCAGGTGGCTCATTGTGGCGAGGGGCAGAGCACTTAATGGCGGTCATCTGACAACAGGTTTTACAAAAGCGTGAAACACACTGTGCATGAGAGTGATCACCGTGATGACAAAGCTGTTGACAAGACACATTGGTGCAGTTTTGTTTCGGTCTCTGGCGAGGAGTGGATGCCGGAGTTGGTGGCAGTTGAGGTGGCACAATAGATGTGACGGGCATCATGGGAGGGAGAGGCGGTGGCGCAGGCGGCGGTGCCGGCGGTGGTCCAGGAGGCGGGTCCATGGTGGATGCTCGTTGAGACGTGGAATGTCGTTCCGCCACCAGAAGGTAGCACACAAGGTGTTTTCTTTGAAATTGTTCCGGGTGCACTGACGGAGAAAAGTCAAGCATGGTCCAAATAGTTGAACGATGAGAGACTACAGATTGATAGAAGCGGCCCCAATTTTCTGGAGTGAATTTTCCTGTTGAAGGTCGGGCTGCACGTATGGTGCCAGTCTGGCAAGTGTGGCACCGAGAGTCAAGTCTTTCCATGCATGGACGAAAGAAAGTGAGAGAGGTTCGTGAGAAAAGTCAGCAGCACGCCTTTAAGGAACTAGATAGTTGCTCACCAAATTGACTGGGAGTCTTTATCTGGAGGAGAAAAGTAGGAGGAGTAGGAGGAGTTGCGGAGCCAAATGCGGAAGGCAAGATTGTCGCACAAATGGAGACAGAAGACTGGGAGTTTTAAGCTGCAGCTGTAACACTTCATCAAATAAATCGGATTTACCTGAGTGCACATAGATACCTGAAGGGCTTTTGTTCCAATCAGCTCAACGGCCTGTCATTTGCTTTGTGTCTTCGACCAACTCAACTCCTTCAACCACACTAGAAATTGTTGATGTCAACTTGACCTGCTATATTGACATGGTACACATCACGGTCTCACTGCTAAAGGCAACAGGGGATACCCAAATACAAGTCAGCAGGGTCCTGGTAACGTAGAAAATCCAAGATGTCAGTGAAGGCATACATCTGCCCAGAATTCCCGAAATAGTGATACAATTCACGACCTTGAATAGCAAAGCACCGGTTGGAATGACCATGTCACGCAAATTGAATATACGAGTCAGAATTTGGAACAGAGTGGAACCGGGACACAGTCATAATAATTAACGGCAACCTCGCGCAAAATGATAATCCACGAGTCAAAACTTAAAAGCAGAGTGGATCATCAAACCAGCGCACAGCCAGAATAAGAATGACAGCAGTGACCAGCATTTAAAAATAGCGTGTGTAGTCAATCCTCGACAGAGAACATGACAAATGGAATCACAGGGACGATAGTGCAAGTGTTGAGTGCATATTTGAACGTCGACATGAGCCTCATGCAGGGTATGCAGCAGCTCTGTCCATGCAGACATGCACAAATGGTAGCGATACATTCAATTGGTACAAAGCCAATGTGCCACGGAAGCAGGTGATGCAAGGGTGCCCCGAGAGCGAAAGTATCAGACATGAGAAGGAGCATTTGTTCCCTTACCTCTCTTCCCAGCTAGTATTGCAGTAACAAGTAAGCCATACAGCATGGGATCTCTCCAGAACTCAAAGTTCTGGGAAGACAAGCTGGCAGACGTTCCGACGAAATCTCCAGACAGCAAAGTTCATCTCATTCTCTCTCTGGTCATTTATCTCAGTGTTTCCATCCGACACCTTCTCACCTTCATCTTTACCTCGGACATCAAGCCTGTGAAGGACCGCGCAGCCCGCTTCCTCGGATATACACCGACTCACACTGATCCCGATGGCCGATTCCCCATGGCCCACATCTTCCTGTTGTGGCTGGAACAGTGCACATCCCCAGTGCAGCAGGAACAGATCCTCCTGATGATTACACCTGTTGCAAAGGCAGCTGTGCTCGCAGACAGCAACAATGTCAGCAAGGACGTGTCACTGTAGATTCGCATCAAGGATCTGACCGTTAGTGGCATCCGGGAGTTGCTGGACCAGTCAAAAACTGGCCG
Organism: Mycena crocata; assembly: GCA_029281795.1. Classification (NCBI taxonomy): domain Eukaryota; kingdom Fungi; phylum Basidiomycota; class Agaricomycetes; order Agaricales; family Mycenaceae; genus Mycena; species Mycena crocata. Next base: position 271,034 of record JARJCP010000012.1, on the reverse strand, counting down.
ACAAATACCGTGCACTTGCTCCGTTCTTTTTTAAACTGGTTTATGTCTTCGTAGCATCTCCAAATGACTACCGAAAGGACCACATGAAGCAGAACGTCAACAGCGAGTCACCCAGCGGTGGAGAAGGAGATGAGGCGGCCAGAGACTGGCAGATGACCCAGATGAGGATTACGACGAGACCGGACATCCAGAGGCAGAATCAACATCACAGTGGGAGAGTTTTGAGGGTTTCAGCTGGAATCCTATCTTTGTGAGTCTGCTACATAAATACCTCTAGGTTTCGAGCTCTGACCGACGCACAGGCTATCATACTAGTTATAAGCATGCTCATGTTTGTCCGTAATCGAGCAACAAATCTTTTGCCCTTACTACTTTGCTTGTTCCTCAAAATCCCGGGCACGACTACCCGAGTGGTGCGAATGCTGAGTAATGTCGGCGTCTGCGTATCAGGACGCACAGCAGAGCAAATATCTCAGGATGCGATTTGGCTCGGCGTGGTGGACTAGTCGGTGGTTGTGGTGGTGGGGAGCAACGTTGTCTTGCCTGTACGCTACCTCGTGTCTACCTAACCTAGCAAGAAGTCTGATGGCCGTGATGCCTCCAGCTGATCGCGGATCCTCGCACAGCCACGACGCCGCCCTCGTACCAGCTTCGCTGGTACAGTGGCTTTGGCCCGAAGTGGTCGAATGTTCCTGACTACCTTCGACAACATCAGTATATCCCTTCGAAAATCACAGCAACGTCTTACAAACCGTAACAGCATCATCCATGCGACTAATGTCGCACTTTCTGCGCTCAAAGACGTTGATCCAAAGGCCGAGGACCTTCAGGCCAAGCTCGACCTCCGTGGAGAACACAAATGGGCGACGGTTGAGGACATTCTTCCCACCACCGATGACGATGTGCATATGGAGCAGTCGTTCACTGCTCTTATCGCCGAAATGATTGTCCTTTATTGCCTGGGAAGTGGAGAATGGAAGGATCGTAAAGAGATGCTGGAAGCAATTGAAGAGATGATGCCGAAGGACTGCCCATCGGACTCCAGCAAAACCGATGTGCTCGCGTTCGGTGTGCTTGATGTGAACGAGGGCTCGAAGAAAGGAGTAATCAAGGTTATAGATGGTATTTGTGAACGCTCTACCCTGTCCAAAACCGAGTGGGCATCGAAGACACACATGATACAGGGTGATTGGCTAACATCGAACAATTTCCGCAATGGCCGCCACATTCGAAAGGACGACATCAACACCTATGAATGAAGGGATTACGGGGATGATCTGAGCGCACCTTTTCACCACGCGCTGCAGGCTTCACACATGATAATGCAAGTGCATTATGGGCATGCTGTACACGATCCCATGTCCCTGGCTGCGCACAAAGGTCTGCTGAATCGGACATGGGATAATAACAAACCGAATTATGCTCCATCGAAGTCGCTCATCCGACACTCATTGATGCGAGAATATTGCAGCAGGCCATTTCAGGCGATATATACACCAGCTGCGCAGTTGTTCGTGCTTGTTTCCAGAGGCCGGCACTCTTGGTGTTGTCTTCATTTATTAAAATGGCATCAGTGCCCTTCTCTCGTGCTTGCTCAACCTAATTTGATTCTTAGCTATCCATGGAGCCTTTCGGAGCCTAAAATACTGTTCTGATTCGGAAGAACACTTACCTGGTTGCGCTCCAAAGCTTTCAGGGGGCTTATCACGATGACAACTTTTTTCTTCCCTCCAAGAACGGCCAGCCCTTCAGATATGAGACTCTTCCCATAACCTGTGGCGGCGAAGAAGATGCTGTCAAAACTGCAGAGAATACGACTCATCAAATAGAGTTGCCATAATTCCGGCAGAAAGGTCAAAGCAAGGAGGGTTACGAGTTTTGCTGAAATCTCGGCATAGGTGAGTTTTGCGGGGCTGGTTCCCTGCAAACAGGTGGTGCTCTTGCTCGCGCGGCGTCTCGGCGTGCCGGGGGACCTAGGAGGAGAATTTACGAAACATTTCCGCGGTGTTTGAGGCTGCGTCATGGCCATGGCGTGCAATGGACAAAGTTAACGGCTTTTCGCCGATCGTTTCCAAAATGGAAACCTGATTGATGTTTACGAGACGCGACAGCTTTTTGTCTCGTTTGTGTTCCCGCTGGCCAATTTTCTTGGTGTGACGATGGGGAAGTGTTTTTGGGAACGGACTAAAGGATATTGCCAGCTCAGATTGTTTTGGGGGGATGTTTTGGGTCATAATTTGGTGGTGGAGTTTTTTGATGAAGGGCCAGATCAATAGCAGAATGTACTTTAGCTACATGCTTTGCGAGAAATCCGAACTGACAGAAGTCTAAGTTGGCTAAAAATGAACATACTTTAATAAATCCACCTAGCGATTGACACGCTTTTGCGGGCTCCAGGACGTGACGAAGGTCCTCCCCATTCCTATTATCTTGGCACAAGCCCCTGCCGGTGTTTGTCCCAAAACCGAGCCTGCATCACCAAACATCGGAACGGCAGGCTTGATCCGAACCTACCACCAGACAATGTTCCCCGTACCGCAGAAGTCCCGCTCACCTCGTTCACCCCGGCCTGACTACCATCACTTTGCAGCAGCTTGCAGGATGGAATATCCGTCTCCATGGATGGTGCTCCTCCGGTGCTCCGGGATGAGCTTAGTACCATACGAGCTGCTGCCGGCGGATGGCAAGGGTTGTCTACTACGTATTACCAGACCCCCCTGGCCGGGTCTCAACCTGGTTTTCTGTAACTAGTTAGTCGGTAATGTAGACACTTGAGCTCGTGCGTGCGCACAAAATCAATATTTGTACAAACGAACCATCATACCATCCACCTGGGGCAAATTCCAGTCAAATTGACTGTATATATATATATATATATACACTCTTTTTCAAGAGGCGGATGTTTTTTTTGCGAATTAAATATGTCCATGAATGCAATATCCGGTCGTATAAGGATGTGGTCGTATATGCATGAGGAGGTGGTCAGTTAATCAATATGAAAGCAACAAAGCAGAGGGAGGGTACATAATCCGCGCCGCCACAAGGGCCATCGCCTCAGCCCTGGTGCGCTCGTGTGCCAGCAGAGATTCGATTTTTGAGCTTGTCGTCGATCATCCCTAGGGGAGGGTAATGTTAGGTGAATTGAAAAACGTGGAAAGCGTTAAAGTGTGGTATTTGAATGCCAGAGTAGGAAAATTCTGGACCGCCGTTGTTCGAAAACAATGAGAACCTACAACACCGAGTCGCCGACGTTGGTGCCGTTGGATCCCACCGGTGACAGGAACAGCAGGATGTACATATGTCCGAAGAGGTGCCAGGGCAGGCAAAAACAAAAAAGAGTCAGAGTTCTTGCGGTTGTTGGACAAGGGATGTAGGTTGCGTGCCATTAGTAGGAGTGCTTGAAGCAAGGATTGATTGACGATCGGATCGTGTGATGCGACTTGCGTCTGGGGTTGCCTCTTCGGCGCTTTTTTCCTTGACCAGGCAAGAGGGCGCCCACCGCGGATATCCGGCCACGGAGACTACGCTCCGACGTAAGACGGTTCTCCAGCGGTACCGTCGAGCTGCTGGCTGATAAGCGTTCGCTCAGCGGGGCAGAGGTAGTCAGGCGCGACGCCAGAGGGCGCGGTCGGGGTCCCGTGGGAGCTGAGAGGGAATCCGAGAGCCGGTCACCCAGCGAAGGGACAGGACTATCGGGGTTCCGCATTGCGCGTCGCTCCGAGGGCGCGGGAGGTCGTGGCGCCGCCGCCGCGGGGCGCGAGGGAGCCAGTGAGGGATGCTGTTCCGAAGGTGTCGATCCACGCGGAAGCGCACGCGGTGCGGCGGCAACTGATCGATCAATCCGGCGGGCCACCGCGGGAGGTCGAGGCGCGGCGTTTTCCTCAGAGATACCAGCGTTGCGGACAGGAGTGGCGGGTAAGCGCTCGACGGGGAGTAGCGCGGGAGCAGCCGTAGGGCGCTCCCCATGCTTTTGTGCCTGTGAGACGGTGAGGTCAGCGCTGGCGGACGCGGCCGGCGGCAGGGCGTTGCTTTCGAATTCCCGTTCCAGCTCCTCCGTCCAGAGGTCGTGAGAATAACGGCTGGCCTCAGTGAACTCACTGTCTTCCGCATATGCCGCCGCTATTTCTCCGTGCAGACCCAGCAGATGGCTACGCGCGCGCTGCGCTACCGTCGTCGTAGCAAATCGCAACCACATACGCCCTTGGGCGCGAAGGATGGCGATGGGTCGAGCATTGGCGCGGTAGAACGCGTCCCGCGCGAATTCGCGGAACATCAGAGCGTCATAACCCCTTCCAATGTTGTCCAGGATGATCACGTTCGACGGAGGCGGAGGGATCGGTTGCGGCGAACGATCCATGATGCGCAGCTGTAGCGCGTCGGGCTGTACGTCGACGTCCATGGCTTCGAGAAAGACCTCGTCCTCGGAATCACTCAAACCCAGCGAAACTTCGTCCTCTCCCACTGCTTTCGCCTTTCCCTTTCCTCTTCCATCGCGAGTCCCAGTTTCTCCGTCAATCTCCATGGCTTCCAGATTGACCGCCGTCAGCTTGGGTAAAGATGGTGGAGCGTCCGGCAGGCGAGGTAGACGGGAAACATCGGGCACAGCTGCCACCTTTCCTACATCCCCGAACTTGGGAGTCATCGTCTTATAGACCCAGGACGAGGCTTTGAACGGTTTCAGAGTGCCGTTCACATCCTGGAAGAAGGGGAAGTGGGGTGCTGGCAGTCCGAAACAGTCCTCGTCTAAGACGCCGGGAAGGTTTGGGGGCAGATCGTCATGATCCACATGGAGGCTCCGCTTCATCTCGCGATCCCAGAGCGTGCAGGAAGTTTCAGGACGGAAGCTCTGTCCGCGGAACATCCATGCAGGCTCACCCTCCTCTGTTTCTCCGAGCTCGAATTTGGCCCAATGCCCTTTATCGCTGCGAGCGGGACGCACGGGAGGAGGGACGACCCAAGGTGCGTGGCAGGGATCCACTTCGCGAAGTTGCAGAGGGCGTGCAGCGTACGCATTTTCCGTAGCTCGTGGCGTCTCAGGAATTCGAGGATTCCTTTCTGCGGGAAGAGCTGTAGCGATGGAGGAAGGAGGGCCGGAGGATAGAGGGGTGTTTATGCCAGCGGGTGATCGACGCTCTCGATGCAAGGGAGCGGAGTTCGGCTCCGGGCCGCTTGAGCGTTTGCGCGAAGAAAGTCCGGAACTTCCAGCGCTGGCGCGAGGAGCAGTAGCAGCTCGTTCTACTGTCGCGGCAGCCGCAACGGGCGCTCGGCGATCGTGGAGGGGCGTCGCGGAGTTCGCTCCCAAAGGGCGGAAGGAGCCTGACGACGGATTCGAGGCAGACGCTGCTGACGTCCACAAGAACGGGAAAACCATGGCCGATATAGGACTGGGCGGACGAGGGGGTGCGTGTACGAGCGTGGGTCGGGCCGGAGAATACGGTCGCGGAGGGGAAGAAGTAAGCGGGGGCAGGCTGCGAAGGTGCACCGACGAGGACCAAGGGTTAGATTGAAGCGGCATGCTCGTCGGTTCTGCTCGTCCGTCGTCGGGGAAAGCTACCGCGTCCAATCTGAATCGATCCAGCCGAGCTAGCCTCTGATAAGGGTTGGAGTCGCCGAGTAGTTCCTCGCTAGGAGTGCCGTCCAAGAAGTTGTGGTAGACAGGAACTCGAGGGGGAATAAGGGCACTGTCGAGGCATTCATAGATGATGAAGCACGGTACTTTCGCCACAAGGTGGCGCAGTACTACCTCCTCCGTGCACCCATTAGCCCAGAACCCAATGAACTCCTCCTCAACCACTGGCATCTCCATCCTTCGTAGATGATCCAATTTCCACTGGGTTTGTAGTCGACGCGCGCAATTCCACGCGACCCAGCCATCAGCCTCCCGGAGAACTCTTTGGACCACCACCCCACAAGCCACTGCGCTGTCCCAGGAGCGGATGGCGAGCAGTTCCAAGATACGACTTTCCGACACGTACGGCCGGTGAACCCAGTGTGAGGAGTCGGGACGAAATAGATCCTTGTAGTCGCTCATCTGCCGATCGAGCGAGCCGCGCAGGGCGAGTAGGGAATCTACAAACTTCCGCTCAAACTGCCCTGAGTGAGCCGAGGAATAGACCCAGTGATTTGTGAGGGACGAGAACGCGGCGAAGGCGTAGTCGTCGGAGCGTACGTGCGAGACACGCCTCATGAAGGGCCAGTGGGAACGCCCCGACCGCCAATACTGCGGACTGTAAAGACAGTCATAACGCCCGTAGTGGCTGTTGTAGCGACGCTCAGTTTTATTCGCGGGAGTGCTGAGGCGGAAATTCGGGTGGCTAGCACCGGGAAAATACGGAAGCTGCCGTGAGTTGCAGGACCACAATTCATAAGTGCGCCCCCCGACACGAACCAACCGGGAGGTAACGCGGGGAAGATGGCGCAGCTCGAATAGCATGCTAGAATTGATGACGGGGAGGTCGTGGTAGCCGACGAGGCAAGCGGTGTGGACGTGGTCGAAGCGTATGTCATTGGAGCGCGCAGGTGCGCCGCTTGCGCCGGACGACATCGAGAGACAGCCTGTTGGCGCTCAACCGACGACGCCAGGAAAAAGGGGAAGCTTCGCGTCGGAAGGAAGCTGCAGTAGTGCGCTAGCCTTCACGACCGGGCTAGGAGAGAGTACGGAAGAGACGCTTCGGAAGGAAGCGGCAGTAGTGCGCTAGCCTTCGCGAAGGGTGAGGAGAACGAAAGAGACACCTCGGAAGGAAGCAGCAGTAGTGCGCTAGCCTTCGCGAAAAGTGAGTCAGGAAGAGAGGAGGGTGGGAACAAAAGGAAGTTAAACGAGAAGCCCATCAACTAACGTTCCGAGGCGGCCGAGCACCGCCGCTGATCGTTTCGGCCGATCGGGATAGGGCCCGAAAGTACGACTAGGTCAGCTTGTGAGCGCGTAAGTACTCGCGTTTTAGTTGCGGTGCGTTGCGAAGGTCGTATTCGGATACCCATGAATCATCCGCAGGGTAGTATCCTTCCCACCTGACTAGGAACATTCGTTGATTACCATTTTTCCTAGATTTGATAGCGTGGCCAAGGATAGCTTCTACGACGTATTCTTCCGTAGCGGCAAGGTATTCACGGGTGTCAGGAAGAGTAACGCGCTCGCCGTAGACCGCGTCGGAGGGCTTGTATTTGCGGAGATGGGCCAGGTTGAAGACCGGGTGCATAGAATAAGAGTCAGGAAGTCGTAGTCGGTAGACTACCGGATTGATCTTCTCCATGACCTCAAATGGCCCAATAGTCCTCTCTTGCGCCATTACCACCGCGTCCCTCGCTGCTTTCCTGTGGCTCTCCAGTGCCTCGATAAAATCCTCTCCCTTCTGGCTAGGAAGGAAGGGGCGAGCGACGGGGTCGCCAGAGGGATTAATCAGGCCAGCTGCTCCGCGTGGTTGATAACCGAGAAGCAGGAAGTTGGGGGTATAACCAGTCGAAGAATGTACATTGGAATTATAGGCGAAATTAATTTCGCCCAACCAGAGAGCCCAGGAGGAACGATCTGTCGCCACGTAGGCGCGCAGCATCCGTTCGATCGTAGCGTTGAGAATCTCCGTCTGCCCGTCCGTCTGAGGGTGATGGGCCGAGGACAACGCCATGATGCTCCCGTATTGAATGACGACCGAGGGCCAGAATGCTGTGGCCCAGTGTTTGTCTCGGTCAGCGATGATGCGCTCCGGCATCCCGTAGACGTTGACAACTCGATCCACAAAGAACTTAGCAAATCCTTCCTGGGAGAGGTTGGAATGTGTTGGAATCATGATGCCATAGCGAGATAGTTTATCGACAATCACTAGGATTGCAGTGAACTTCTCCTTTCCAGAAGGAGAACGGTCGGGCGGGGATATGCGCAGGACGGAGGCCACCCATCTTGCGCCGGTGGTCGTCTTTAATTTTCTGACACACGTCACAAGAGGTGGCAAAGTCCGCCGCATCCTTGCGAAGAGACGGCCAGAAGAATAGCTCTCGCAGCCGGACTTCAAACTTGGAGGGACCTGCGTGCGCACTTTCATGGGGAGAGTCGTGGATCATTTTCATGACGAAAGGTACTTTAGCGCGCGGCACGCAGAGACGGGTGGTCCAATCCGCATCTAAGAAATACAGTAGGCCGTCGCGTCCTTTCTGATACCTTGACGGTGTCAACAATTTGTCAGGACTGGGGGCTTCCTCCGATAAGTGATTCCTGAAGAACGGGTCCGTGAGGTATCCTTGTCTAAATTCCGCGATCACTCGCGGGTCTATAGAGACTAGCAAGTGAGCTCTCTTGTTCCAGTCCTCCTCAGGATCCACCTCCGCGTCTTCTGCCTTGACTCCCACAGGGTAAGTCCAGTGGTCGTTCGAAGGGAACGGTAAGACGCCAGAGGGCTCAGCCGCAATGGCGCGCTCCTCCTCCGAATGAGCGCGAATGCTTTCTTCGGTCGAGGGCGCAGCATCAGGTGCGCGCTCCTCGGGCAACGTCAGGACACGTTCTTCGGACAGAAAACGGGAATTCTCCGCTTCTTCCTCTTTCGCTTTCTGTCTCCTCGTCTGGATCGGGTACGCGTATTTATCTATCGCATCTTCCCACCACCAGATAGCAAATGCTGCCTTCTTAGCTGGCGCAAACGCTCCCCTGTCCTCAGCCCGCTGAGCCGTTGCCTGGACCTCCGCGTCGGGTACAATGGTGGTCAGGTCATCTCTTACCGGCAAGTCGTGCGGCGGTACTCGTGGTAGCCTCGACAAGGGATCGACATTCGAATGTATGCGCCCCGGTCGATGGACGATCTTGAGACCTGGGTAGGCTGCGAACACTGCCCCCCACGCCGCAAGGCGCCGGTTCGCGTTCTCGTAGACCCGTGCCCACTGCAGCGCTGCGTGATCCGTGACTAAAATGACCTGCTCGCCTTCGATGAACGGTTGGAAGCGCACCAGCGCTTCCTTTGCGCCCAGCGCCTCGCGCTCCGTAGCGCTGTAATTTCTCTCCGCCGACTTCAGGCTTCTACTCCAGTAGGCGATGACACGCTCCACGTGCACTACAGAGTCCTCGAACGTCGCCCCCCACTCGTCTTCTCCTTCTCTCTCCTTCACCTCTTTTGCCAAGGTAACGTACAGCCGCGGGACAGGCAGCCCTGCCTCCCACGCGGCCTTCAACTTATCATGGATCGCGGTACCCTTGAGGTCCGCAACTTTGATTGGTTGGATTTGCTGCAAGCTCGAACCCAACGCGTAATCGGACGCGTCGGTGTAGAGCCTGTAAGGGACACCTTGGACGGGGTGACCCAAAATCGGCGCCGCCGAAAGTGCGTCCTTGGCCTGCTGGAACACGATTTCTTGTTCGGCGCGCCACTCCCAGCGTGCCCCTTTGGCAAGGAGCGCGAACAGCGGCTTCGCGATGAAGGCGTAGAAGGGTATGTAAGAGGCGAAGTAGTTGATCATCCCAAGAAATTTTTGCAAGTCGTTAACGCAAGTCGGCCTGTCCAGTTCCTGGATAGCCGCCACTTTTTCTTTGTGTGTCGATAGACCCAGGCGAGATACCTTCTGGCCCAGCAGAAGGATCGACGAATAGCCAACGAAGCATTTCTTTGGTTCCAGCGTGATCCCAGCAGCCGCAATGGCGCTTAGGACCCTATCGAGATGAACGAGGTGCTCCTCCCAGGATTTGGAAAAGACCACTATATCATCGATGTAGACGAGCGTGAAAATCCAGAGGAAAGGTGCTAGAACGCCCTGCATAATCCTCTGGAAGATCGAGGGGCCGTTACGCAGCCCAAACGGCATGCGCCGGAACTGCCACAACCCGCGATGCGAGCGGAACGCAGTCTTCTCTTTCGCATCGTCCTCCATTTCGACCTGCGTAAACCCGGCGAGCGCGTCAAAGGACGAAAGCACCTGTGCACCGGGCAGCGCTTGAATGATCTCGGATTGACGGGGAATGGGGAACTTGTCGGGGATGGTATCAGCGTTGAGCTTGCGGTAGTCCACGGCGAGCCGGGGTTTGCCATTACGGTACACCACGACGCAGGGAGCACCCCATGGGCTGGTGGATGGCTCGATCACCTCGCGCTCAAACCACAAATCCATCTGCTTGTCAATTACCTCGCGTTTTGCAGGCGAAGCAGTGTACATGGGCATGGAAGATGGTTGTGCGCCCTCCTTGAGCGGAATGGGAGCTTTCTGCTTGACATGACAGAGCCGTCCCCCGACGCCGAATGCAGCCGCATTTTGGCGCAATACGGCGTCAAGTTTGGGGCGAATGGAGTCCGGGATGTCGGGACCAAAATTTACCAACGAAGGTATCTCTACCTCCGTGGTATTCTCGTCCGACTCCCCCGGCAGAGCTGTCGTTTTTGGACCCCAATTCTCGTCATTCTCCAGCTTGTCGTCCGAAGTTACTGGCTCCGGAGGCAAACTGTCTGGATCCTGGGCGCGTAACGTCTCTTCTATCACTCGCGCCAGAGCTTCCGCCGAGGCCACATACTTGGCGTGCTGCGTGTCGTCCTTAGGGCGGTCTGCGTAGGTGGAAGGGTCGTGAAGCTTGCCGACCACGTCCCCTGCCCTTATATACCACGGCCGAGTACTCGTATTTGCGATTGGTAGATAAGGTGTGGCCGAAGTGATGAAGGTGGTGGGAGCGGCTAAGACGCTCTCATCGTCCGTGGAGATGACTAGTTTCTCCACCAGCCACTCGTCTCGCCCCTCAAATGGCCCCGTCACTTTAACGTTGTGCACCGCACCCGCAGAAATAAGGGTATCTTGAGCAGCTAGGACAGGAGGCGAATCGGTCTTCCCTTCCCGGCGGATTCGAGCTTTCGAGCGCTGATAGCGCTTCGCCATTACGCCCGGCAGGATGCGTCTCGCTGTGTTCGCCATGTTGGCGTGACGCAATGAAGGGAGGATCTCAAACCCGAGATCGACTGAGTGCGCGGAAGAAGCGGCGATTACATGTCGGGAACGTCCAACCTGGATCTCACTATGCCCAGTAGCCCAGCGTAGCACTCCGAGTTCGTAGGAAGATTGGAAGTCCTCTCCCAGAAGCAGAGGCACCCGCATGTTGCGCACTACGTACACCTCCAGTTCAAAGCTGATCACGTCGCCCTCCTTCGATTCCATGAACAGCAAGGTTTTGATGTAACCCAGCACTTTAGCTTGGCCGGTTAGGTGGTACAACTTCATACGGATGCCTTCGCGAGGTTTAGGCAACCCGGGTATAGACGCCCAGAATTCCTCCGACATGAGAGTAATGTCGGCGCCCGAATCTATTCTTCCTCTTACGCAAGCTTGAAGAAGCGAGCCTACGCGCAGTTTGACGTGCAAAGCTCGCGCCCCTAGAGAACCCAAACCGTCAGGAAGCTGTCGGACCTTCCTGGCCGCATGAACCTTTACTCCGTCCTCCGTGATGGAGCTCGGGAGTTCAGCGACGCGAGCAGCCTTGCGAAGTTGTGCGCGGGGAATGGCGACGGGATCAGAGCATTCCACTGCTTTCCCCTTGCCTTTCTCCTGTGGCTTAACTTTCGTAAAGGCTTCTCGACGTCTGCGGTTACGGTTGAGCGGGCTGGAGTCTACGTGAGCAGCTGCGGCACCGGTGCCAAGCGCGTCAACGTGGAAAGCTTCCTTAGGTAGACCGGGACTCTTAGGGTTCTCGCCAGGGTAAAAGGAAGTGACTTTGTATTCGGCCAACATAGCTAGGTACTCTCGTTGCTCCGCTTCCTCTTCACCTATGTCCATCTCTACCTTAATGACATTTGCGTTGCGGAGTGTCTGCCACCGCCCGCGATGAGGACAGTCCAAGGCTACGTGTTTGGGGCTCGTGCAGATATAACACTCCCCGTTCGGAGGACGAACGCTGGCAACTGAATCATCGCGCTTGAAGTGATACCCGTCAATGGATTTTCCCTTCGGCCAAGGTGGCTTAGGTCCTGACGGGGACGGGCGCTGCGAACTACCGCGCGCACCGTCAGTCGCGAGGGCGTGCTTATCTTGCTCCAAGCCCTCGCCCTCCTCGGAATCACTTTCCTCTGTCTCCGGAACAGGAGGCAGATCCGCCGCATTCACGTTGTGCCTGCGTCTGAACGTTGAAGCTGAGTTATGGCTTGGACTCTGACGCGACCCGACTGAGGCAATGAGCGACGCTACATTTCGAGCGAGCAACCAAGCGGAAAGTAGACTGTCGCAGCTATCTTCTGCGACGTCCTGCAGAGCGGAAAGAGTAGGGCATATCTTGATGCTAATCTCCTTGGCCCACTCCGGGGGTTGCGTTCGGATCACTCGCTCGACCGCGTCCGTGCCGTCCACGACGTCGGGGTAAACGAAGGAATGATGGTTGATGCGACGTTGGAAGAAAACTACAGGCTCTTCCGACTCGTAGCCCTTCTGCCGGAAAGTCATTTCATCGAATTCACGGGAGCGCAAGGACAACCACTTCGTGGTAAGGAAGTGGCTGCGGATGGCGTCGAGCAGCGTGGACCAGTTAAGGCTGTATTTGGCCCGGACTTCAAGCGTAAGCGAGTTCCACCAGGCCAAAGCTCGGTCGGAAAACTTCAGAGGAGCCATCTGGGCAATTCCATGGAACATGCGGACGCTGATGCCCGCCCAGTACGACATATGTATCACGTAGGCGATTACTGTATCGCCTTTGCCGTTCCAGCCAGGGACGATGGAGATGTTCAACTTAGGATTGAGTTGCCATTGATCAAGGGCGCTCTCCGGGTTCGCGCCCGGGGCAGCCATGGGACCATCATCTCCTCCTCCTGGCGGGCCTCCTCCGTAACCGTGACCCCCGCCGTTCGGGTATCCACCGCTTCCATTCCCGCCACCGCCGCCGCCATTTCCTCCGCCGCCGCCATTCCCACCGCCCCCGTTCTTGCCGCCTCTATTCCCGCCGCCTTCGGTACCGCCGCCTCCGCTACTGTCCCCAAGACTTCCATCGCGGCGCTTGTTCGGGTTCGAGCCAAGAGCTGTACGATACACGTAACTCGTGCGGTTCGGATCCGCAGGCGGTGGAATGTTGTGGTTGGGATTGAAGGAGGCCACTGACAACGCACCTCGCACGTTGGCCACGGGACGCATCACCGATGGCCCCCCAGCTATCGAGGACATATCGGGTGGGACCCAAGTATCCTTGATGAATCCCGCGCCCGGTAAAGAACTGACCGCGTGAGCCCGGCGATGCGTAGGAGTGACTGGCGCAAAGCGCACACTGTGCGTGACGCCAGCAGCGCTAGCGGGAGCAGCGAACGGAGTCGCGCTCACCGCCTCGGGCTCGCGGATCGTAGGGACTACGGATCGATCGCGCGACTTGTACGGGTGCATGTTGATGGTTTCCACTGCACGTAGCGACTCCACCATGCCGCGATGAGCTTCAGGGTCTATCAATGCGACTCTGCGCCCGTAATCGTCACGCGCTACGAAGCGATATAGCTCTTGAGCTGGTGTGACAGACCCATAGGCCTCGCGCACTTCCGAGATAGTCGAATCTACCGAGCTCAAGTGTTCATCAGGAGTCTGCCCAGTGAATGTCTCGCGAATGTTGCGCAGGTAAGAGCGGACATGATTATCCGCGCGGGTAAGGTGTAATTGCAGAGTAGATAGGGCAAATCTGAGTTCGACAGTGTTCTCCCATCTTTCAAGCATGCGAAGAAGGTTGAAATTGACGTCCAAGCAGTAGCAGGAGGAGGGTTTCTGGCCCAGGAACGACGCCAAAGCGACTAGGATCTGCTGCATCGCAAGTACAGCGTGGGCCACCCTAGCCAGCACGTTGAGGTCTAGACAGGAATAGGATCGTCCGTTCTCTGAGTCCGCTAAAGGTATTAGCGCCACGCTGCTCGCGTCGATGCGGTTGATACTCCGCACTGCCTCTGAAAGCGACTCCCACTCAAAATCTAAGCGAGGGCGCTCGAAACGAATGAGAATGTCGCGAAGGAGTAACGAAGCCGAGGAGTCGGAACCTGGCAGCACGCCGTCAGTCGCGCCGTAGTGGATGAGAGGGTCGTATTCTCCTTTATCCTCCACGTCGAAAGCGCCATGATGGCGCTCAACCGACGCGATGAGAGGCTCATTGTACGCTTCGATCATGCGCCCCGCTCCGTTGAAGATTCGAGGATAGGGTCCCAGCGACCGCGCTTGAAGGGCCGCAGTGACACTTTCGTTATCCAGATGCGGAGGTCCTCCGCGTGAGCCAGCGCGCGCGTGGGGCTGGGAACGATCGCGTGTCGAAAGTCCTGGGGACGCAGATCTCGAGCTTGGCGGTCGAGATCCGCGCGAGGATCGGCTCGAGCGGGTGGAGGACTCGCGTGAGGCGTGAGAGGAATGTGAGCGAGATGCTCGCCCAATTTCGCGCGAAGAATGGGTGCTGGACGATAAGACCGATAGCATAGAGGGAGGTGGGGAGGTATCCGTAACCGCTGTCGAGGAGGGCAAGGGCGTGGTCTCAGGAGTGGCTCGGGCCGCAGCCGCAGCCGCGAGAGCGCTCGGATACTGGCCGGAGTATGCAGCCTCAAGGGCGCTCCTCGACGGCTGGGCCTCTGCTGGAGGAGGGTCGTCTTGATCCGGGACGGATTCAACCGTAGCGCGACGGCGACCAGATAAGTTCCGCGTCAGGAACTCTGGGAGGCGCGATTCCGCGGAGCCGAATGCAGCCTGCTGAGTAGTAGTGGCATTGACGTTGCGCGCCAGGGAAGCCGCCGTTGGCGTGGACGCGCTGGAAGAAGCAGCGCGCCCCGGGGGAGTCGCCACGGGGGCGCTCGACCCTCGTTGGTTGGACGCCGAGGTAAATCAAGTTCCGCGAGGCTGAGGATTCAGGTTTTCGGCGGGAGTACGGCGAATGTTGAACGACATGACGGAAAGAAGAGAGTTTCTTTCTGGCAATTGATCCTCCGCGCTGTTTTCTTCGTGAACGGGCGGCCGCATCTCGCATGGAGTTGCGTTCGGGTGAACCAGCAAGCGGCGCGTTTCACCAGTTACGTGTCCCCAGGGCTCGGGTATCCGTTCAGCGAATCGAAACCGGCTTACATCCAGAGGAGGCATAGGCCGAGCTGAGGACCAAGGGAGTGGAAGCCAGAAGGGAGTAATTTGAGAGAGAAACGTCGCCCCCCGGGCCATAAGAGAGAGCACGACGTTAAATTCTAAGTTGCACAGTAGTTCGAGTTTCAACTCCGGGTGAAGCCCTCACGGTGGGCTCCATTGTGATGCGACTTGGTTCGCGGGGCTTCACTGAGGAGTTGAAGCAGTCTGGAGTCTCGGAAGCAGCCCGGAGGCGCTAACCGAGACGAGAGAAGTAGAACGGGAGCGGCCGTTGGGCGCTCAACCGACGTTGTAACCCTACGTCGAGGGATCGTATGACCCGGGATCGGGCTCCTATGACCCAGGAGGCACGGGGAGCAGTTGTACGCTTGCTCGGGCCTCTGGTGGGTCGGTAGGGGTGTTCCCTCGTAGGTCTCGCGTTCACGACATGGGAGTTAAGTGTGAATATAAGATGATTATCTAATATGTACACGTGATTACAATGTAGATAAGATGAGATAAGAATTGTACTAAATGGCCTCAGGCCGTGTAAAAAGGACGAATTATATACATAGGCGTCACAGATCGTGGGAAACTCATTTCAAACTCCGCCTCTTTCTCCCGACCACCACAATCGCATCCATCGCCGACCATCCTGAGCCTAAATTCTCTCCGAACGGACCTCATGTGGTATATACATTCATCTTTCTCACTGATCTACCCTCTGATTGCCCTTCCCGTGCCCACAGATCGCACAAACGGCCCCGTATCGGTATGGCATTCAGACTGATTTCACCAACAAGGCTGCACAGCGCTCTCATACCTGGCCTGGCGCCTCCGCCGTTGAGACTCGGACACCTAAAGACTTCCAGGTATGCATCCCTCGTCGAATCCTGATCCGGGACTGACGGTAACCGATTTACATGACCAGCATGGTGCTCAGTTCGATGAGTTTAATTTCTCTCTCGTTTGTGGCTTCAAATCCATGGATATAGTGATCGCAATAGTACCTTCAAACCGCCCACGGATGTACCCCACGTCCACCGGAACAATGTACGTTCATATTCCTACTTATCTTTTTTCTTCTGAGTTCTCACTTCGTCCTCTATCCCGGCTCCATTACACTAATCCTCCTTCCTTCCTGCTTATGCACCCGACGGCTCCATACACCCCTCCTCGATATAGGTGCTCCAATCTCACATCCCATTATACTTAGGTATCTTTCAGGCTACATACTTGAATGCGCCGACGGCGCTACCGTTGGTCCTAACCTTCTCTCCGTGACATTGTGTTGCCTGTGCACCATCGGAAGGCGAGGCCCGGACTTTTTTATTTGATGCGGGGTGACGTGTCCAAGGTTCGTTCTTGCCATACGTTGAACTCCCTCCCCTTCCTTCCTCATGACTTGTTCAGCCAACTCTGCTCATACCAGGCGGTGTAGCGCCGCCCCCAAATGCTTCGATTTCTTTCTGGATTTTTGGACTTCAAGTTCCCACGAGCGAACTTACGTGTTTTACGTTATGTTCTTCCTCACACATGCCCCTTCTACCTCAACACTAACTCCACGTACTCAGTATTACGATCTCTGCTCCAAACGCATGGAGGCGGCGCTTGATATTTCAATTTGATTTTTTGGCGTTCCCGGGAACAAGGTTACGTGATGCAGGTATGTTGTGTTGCGTCTATGCCTGACCTCTCCCTGTTGACTCTACGCCTTCTGCGCCACACCCTTCAACCTCTGCGTTGCTCTATCGATCCCACCGGCGTGCAATGCCGGGCCATCGAATCCAATCGTATTTTCCGCCTTCCCAGGAGCGAGGTTACACGTTCAATGTGAGTCCCATTAACCTGTCATTCGTACCGCGTTGTTGACGCGTTTTCCAAAGCCTTAGCGTGGATGATTCTTTGCGTGCCCGCGAGCCGGGATGGACCAGAACCGAATCTAACGAACATTGTAAGCTGACACATTCCTAAAATGGATGGGAATTTTGATCAAACCCGACACATTCCCACGCCAAGCTTAATGGTTCTGGTTAGGGTTTGTGTTGTATATATGCTGTTGAAGAGACTTTGAGTGGGACGGCAAAACTGATGGCCGAGTGATGGGTGATCAAAGGCGACACATTCGATTTCATGTGTCACGTTTCTTCCAAAAAAGGTATGTGTCGTGTCGGGATGTGTCGGGTTTGCTAATGTTTGTTAGGTTCGGTTCTGTTATATCCTCCCCGCGAGCGGGGGTTGCACGTTCAATGTAAGTCCTGTCGATCTGTCGATACCAACGCGTTTCAGCTGTATTTCCCGAATGGATGGCGGCAATTGGGCGGCAACAGAAAAAATGATACTAGTTATAATAGTGCTGCCTGGACGACATAGGAGTCCTCGAAGCGCTCCCCAGGAGTGTCCGAGTCACTCCAAAGGAGTGATCACAATCACTGCTTCAGAGTGCTTCGAGCACTCGGAGAGAGGGTGAAAATGGCACCCTGGGAGTGACCGCAATTACTCCGGGAGGAGTGCCCAGCCTACTCCTTGGGAGTGATTTGAGGGCACTTCCAGGGAGTGCTTCGGCTACACACAGTGCGCGCGCGTTTCGTACTTCCGCATGGTAACCATCCCCGCATCCGTCCTCATACCGTTCACATCTGTCCTCAACGTTACGCCACCTTGAAGCCTTCCACCTTCCCCTTTCGCTATTTTATCCTTTCTGCCAGGCTGATTCAAGCCGTGTGTACTGCGATGTCAGGGTATGCGCACCGGCCCCTTTCACGATAATACGGACGAAAATAAAAAGCAAGCCTGGTTAGATCGAGTATCTAGACTTTCTTTCTGCATGGGGGTGTATAAAAAATTCACGTAGCCGCACCGCATCAACGGCCAAGAATCAACCGGCCTCCTAACCATCCCGATTACCCACACTGCCCGCCTTATCAAGTCCTACTCGCTCCTCATGTTCACCGTTGACCTGCTAAAAAGATCGCGGCCGCGTTAAATCACATTGTGTACGTCTCAGAGAGTTGTGTAATCTGAGTAATCAGCCAGGAAAATCCGCGACTGTTCGAGCAGCATCCACCTACAATACCGCCATGCAAGTCAAGGTGGGAAAAGATTTCCAAATTAAAACAGAAGTAGTCAGTACGCAGCGGCGTAGAGCAGGAGCAGAGCACGAACGAAAGAAATGCATTAATGTATGTGCGGAAGATTTTTTCGAACATTGGAGGCAGGTTTGGGTATGTCCTGAAGTCAATGTTGGGTCCATAAACTGGATCCAGAACGGTCAGGCAGCAGCAAGGATACAATTCGAGCACAAAATACCGAGCCACCTGAGTAGGTGTTCAGCACCATAGATTGCACAAAGGTCAATTTCAGTGCCTTCCGATTTGCTCTCCACAAGGGACCCTTTTAGGAATTCGTCGTATTGGGGGATTTCGGGTGCGTATAAGAGATGCCAATCCAGTGCCTCCTGGAAATTCCTTCTTATGAGTTCAAGTACTGTTGGTATGAACTTGTGCATGTCCACGACTCTGATTACTATCAGGTTTACACATATCCACTTGCAAAAAAGTCGGTACAACACACTCATGCGGCTGTCTTGTCGTAAGGTATGACCCAAACTCTTTGAGTAGCGTAGAAACCGTCGGGTTACGCGGAAATGGCCCAACGAGCTACCAGTGATAAGAATGATATCAGACCATGCTCAACTGCCATCCAAACATTTACCTTATGCTTCTGAATTTGGTATGGTTCCCAATATAGCACTCTCTGCACCAGTTGCAGCGGGTGTTTGACCTTGAACGACGTTGAAGAATGCAATTTTGAAAGAACCGTGACGACATACCTTGCTATCTCGAATAACGAATTGACCGGGAGGTCCGCTCTCTGGTTCGAAGCTCGGGGCCCTTGGAAGTGCACGATTGACGGTGCTGTATTGCAACACCTTTTTGGCATAAACCCATTCGTCGTAGCTGTCGAATACAAAGTATGAGGAACTATTCTCGAACCAATATCTAGAGATATGCAGTACTGACATTTTTGGGCAACCTTTGTAATGAAGAAAAAGATAAGGTCCGGATATTCCAGTGAACACATTCTTCTGCTCTGGTTCAACGCCCAGGATTACGGCATGCCGGACAGTCGCTCCTGTCGCTCCTGTCCGGCGCAGAACCTTGCTCCCGATGTCATAGTCAAATGTGTGCATAGGATTGGGGGGGGGGGGGGGGGGGGGGGGAGGGGCGAGGGGCGAGGTGGTATGGCGTTTGAGGGCGGCGGGGTTTTACATACGTCGTACCCGATGGGCTGACGTGCGGCCGCAAATCAGATTGATACGCATATGCATGGCGTTGAGACATCCTGACAGCAACTCAGGATCTCGCACAGCATGCTCTCCAAAGGTCAGCGGGTCATCATAATCCAACCGAAAGAGAGTCGTTAAACTGGGTCGTCCCGTATCAGGTTGCCTCGGAGATTGAGGCTGTTCGGCCTCCCAGCCCTGTGCTCCAGGATTGGGACGGACAATGCGATGAACACTGAATATCCCGTTAAGCTGTGCACGCTGTAGCCAGTTCATTGCCCATGACGTGATAAATTTGACAGTTTTGATGCAGAACACACACTTTGAATGCTCTACTTCCTTCAAATGGAGGAGGCCCCCGCCGGTCACTACACCTTAGGTCGGTCCGGCGTAAGGTAAATCAGACCCCAAGAGTTCGATTTTTCGTGTCCGCGTCGTAAGGTAAATCAGTGGCTTCGGTGCCAGGTGGCGATGTTAGTCGGCGTAAGGTACCCGATTTTTTTTTGACCAAAGTCCTCAGTTTTGCGTCGGGATTGTGAGTCATGCTGTGCCAAAGTTGTACCCAGAAGCAGCGCACAAGTAACCCACAACCTACCACAATAGTGCACCGCTTTTGTAAATTTTCACCCACGTCAGTGTCTAGACTCGACTCTAAAGCTTCGAAGCTTAATATTCTCGGTGATGGCACCAATCGTCACGTACAACAATCCCCGCCTAGCAAATCCCGCCCAGGTACGATCTGAGGATCTGAAGGGTCTGAAGCTCTGAAGGCTGCACCGTCACCGTACGTCCCGTGCAAAGAATTCTTCATTGTACAAGCTAATTTTCTGCCAGCGGCCCAGCGGTCCGAAAAAGTACAACGGTCGCCGAAATCTATCAGTACCTCGGCTTGCCTAGTGAACACCAGAGCTTTTTTTACCTTACTCTGCGCCGTCACCGATTTTCCTGGGATGAAACCATGGAGTCTCACAGCGTGGGGGCACTGTCACATTTACATTCAAGATTCTCTGTACCCGGTGGTTCTAAACCTGGTCTGTTTAAAAATCTTGGAGACACAGCATTAATTCTTAATCCACTCTGTAAACGCGGAAAACCTCGGAAAACCCAGTGATCAACGTTGTTTCGGACGACGAGGCCTTTTTCGATCCTTCCGAGTGGATTGGCGCTGGGAAACTGTTCGAGGATGGAATACGTGAACACAGTGTGTCGGGCTGTGCGGCAATGCAGCTCAGACGTACCAAATTGCGACCCCGACAGAGTCTGGTGTATGGTTATTCCGCCACTTTCAACTGTCCGCAACCTCGAGACTGCATTTCCCCAGGCCTGGCTCAACAGTACACAATCTATCATCGATCCGGCCGACACTAATCTACGCCTTCCCCTCTTGTCCCTCTCCTTTTATCGAAAGATTCTGGAGCAGAGTAGCTGGAGGGAAAGTAAAGACTGGCTCCCGGAGGACGAGCATTAGATCTTAGACCATCTCGGATGGAACTCACATCATGCCGGCGCAGTGGATGGGCAGGTCGAGTGGACAAGACTGATCACCGATGAATGGCTCTGTGGCGGAAACATGAACGGTATCATGTACGACATAAACAGCAAGTCGCTGCCAATCCGGCTCCTGCTCCTTCAACACTTATCGCTTTCCTCACGTTCCAAGGTGCGATCACGAAATTGGCGACGGAGGGCGAAGACCGAGTGTTGATGCATTTTGGGACGTTATGTCGAGGAGATCCGGTCGGGCAAGTCAGGATTGTATTTTCCCGTTCACATCAATGGGAACCACTGGATGGCGTTGAAGGTTGAGCAGATGAAGAAACGACTGGCTTTCACCCGCTGATTCGGAGCGAACACGTTGCAGCAACTGCAAAAGCCGGTTGGGGTGGGGGTGGTGGGGGCAGTAAGGCAAAGGCAAAATGCATGTGTGAGTCTTGCAAATTGGTTCGAGAGTTCTGGCTACACCCGTGGTGATGAAGATCTTGTCGTCGAGGGCCAAATATGGTCCCGTTGGTGTTTTTTCTTTTTCTTTTTCTTTGAGCTTGTACGAGCAGGGCTTGCGTGGCGATTTGGACGATGAAGAGACTTTCATGGCCATATCTGGAAAAGCGTCTGAACAAGTGGAACACAAAAAAAATCCAACCCACAAGTCTATCCACGGCATGCGCTACCACCCCACGTTCGTCAAATACTGCACTCTCATGTGTTCGTACGCGCTGCATTCCGGTGCCCAATACGACTTATCGAGTGGAATGACTGGAGCAACTTCTCAGCGGCAAATGAAGTGAGCCAATTTGACCAAGACTTTCACATTGTTCTCGATAGTTTACAGGCGCTGGGCTACGATATCCGGTACCAGAATGACCAGCTCTGAGCTTTGCGCTGCGAACCTGTTCCCCGCTCTCGCATTTGCAGAATGGAAAAATTATCTCGGGCCGTGGATTTGTGCGGGTGACGGCACAAAGGTGAATCAGAATAATACTTTCAGAGCATGTCGTTGATACGATTGAAAGTTATGACGCCTCCTCACATCATCGACGGAATTATGCGAGAAGGGGTCACCCATGTTGTGGGTCTAACGGTTCCCCTGGGCGATGTTCTCTCCAAAAGCTCTGAAGAGCAATTCGAAATCAGCTCTAATATTGACTCTGCCAAGGCGATAGCAATCCAAGTCTGGGTCATGGCAATCCAGGTGTGTTTCTCGGCCCTGAATTTCACCTACCGAATATCTTCTCATTTCTGCCCCAATATAGATTCCTTTACCCGCATGCCCGTCTTACTGATTGCATTTACTCCCAAGAAGGGAAAGATGAAATAGATTATCGCAACTACCACCTCAAGCGTCGCAGCCTGGGTGGAGAAGCGGGCATAAAGCTCCTGGCGACCAGTGCCAATGGTCCGAGGTTAATGCACAACGATTAATGATGACTGGTGAGACCGAAACACGCCTCTCTTACACCAACGAGAGGTAGGGGGTATGCCTCAGTTGCCCAGCTTATGCCGATACTGGTCCTCACATCTGCACAACCGACCCCGATCATGCTCAAAAAACTGCCCGTAACCATTTTCTTTATGGGACGCATCTTCTCATCATGGGATTTATTTTCCTGTGCCATGCAGTGCTGATTTTACTCCTCACTCTCATCGGGTGTCCGCTATACATCAAGGATATCTTCAATGCGGATAAACAAGACGATGGGGCCGCCCGACAACTATTCACAGACGTCCTGTTCCGATTCCTTGTCAAGTCCGATGGAGATCTGCGACTCGCACCGCTAACTAGAAGGTGTGTTCATCCTGACCTTCGTCTTCGGTGAGTCCATCAACGTGAAATACGATTTCTGCATCAACTTACCAATCTGCAGGAGCTGTTCGATGCGTGGATGAAGCGTAGCATGCCGCACATCGAACATGTTGTCTGCGTCTTCCGCGCTCGCCATTTCCACACAGTATGGCGCAGCAGCGTACTCAATGCCGAGGCTCGGTATCCTGATTTATTTCAAGCGCAAAGCAGCTTCCTGGCAGATTCATCATCATTCTGCATTCTTATGCGTCTCTGCGACCAGTTCATTTTACTTACTCTCGCCCATCTGGAACGCTACCCCGACATTCCCTTCATGCCGTGGCATCACGGGACGCATTTTTTGGAGCACTTCCTCGGTATCGCACGTTGTTTTATCATCGACTTCTCGTTTGGTCAACGCGGTGAGATGTACAAGCCCATTTTAATTCGCGCGTGGATCCTGGCCTCCAGCCAATACAGCACAAAGAAGGAGTAAGACTCAAATAACGGATACAACTTTGATCTCGTGGATTCCGGCCTCACGAAATAGGAAATTTCGGCACTGAAGAATATTCTTTCTCGTCGCGACATCGATCGGGCGTGCGAAACAGCATGGACCGAGGCTGCTGCGTTCGCTTCTCAGTTTGCCAGAATGCAGATTCCAACGCTTCCACTTGATTCCTCGCAGATCCATCCACAATATTGGATTGCCAACGGCGAATCCTCAGAGGACACTGCTTGACTTGGAGTCGGACACCCTGGGGATTCCACGTTCGAAAGAATCCCTGGCGCTCGTGGATGACGCTCTTCTGGGCTCTTCTCTGTCCCTGCCGAAGCTCTGGCCCATGCATCGCACCACATTCTCTTGACATTCTCACCGAGAAATACTTCGCAGAGGAAGCGGAAAATTGCGCATTTACCTGGGGAAGGTTAAAGCAATTTATCGGTATGGCTCCGTTTCAGGGAAGCGTGAGAGCTTTACCAGAGCTTTACCGATGCTGAACCGGTGGACGGACTAAGCTTCCTCAGTCTGTAGGTGTACAAACAGGTAATCTCAATATTATTTTGCGAATTAGTTATACCAACTAAGGTTTGTAGGGCGCAACATGTTCCAGCATGTTTCCCCTTCACAAGGATAAAGCCTCACGATGACGGCACCTGCTCAATATCTCGCAATGATGCCGGATGGGATCACTGGCAAATTTTGTCCTCCCAGCAATTGCGACGCGTTTTGGAGCTCGAACCGGGGCGACGATGAAGATAGTGAGGATGAGTACGAGCCTTTCGAACACGATAGGCCAGATACTCCGGTTCGTATATTGCGATGTTCGAGTTTCGCTATATCTAATGTATAGTGTGATGTCCAAAGAATTATCAGAGTTTCTAGTTGGTTTACTAGTAGCGTACAAAGACGAAAGCAATAATAGAGAGTTTGCAGTTTATCCATGGAGCGTGAAAGCTGATGCGTATAAGCTGATTTAAAGTCAATGTATGAGAACGAATGACCAGACATTGATTCGATACACACAGAAACAAGATGTTTAGTACGTTCTCTTGCGGCAGTAGACCCTCTGGAAACGAAGATACTGCGGATAGATAGCCATGCGCAATTCTCGTTCCGCATTGATTTGGAGTTCGTTGACTATGAGTTCAGGGACACCACTGCCAAGAAGTAACGGTCTCCCGGACTTCAAGAAGGCCTGAACGCTGACGTTAAGGGAGGGAACACAGATACGAGATACGGAGTGCAAACCAAAATATTGTCTCTCATTCGAGTGCCGATTTTTTTCTCATACTCAGAGAACGAGGCATGTGGGGATACCGGCACCCAGTAGTCCTTGTACACAATGTTATCCAGTGCAGCATGTGAGAATATCCATCTATGCAGATGTGTTGCAGCGTCCGGGTCGCCACCGGCGTTCTTGGCGGCTAATGACGCAAAGACCATCCAGTTAGCCACCCAGGGATCAGCCATCATGGATGTTTCTACATCTATCCGTCTATGGTTTCCGTCGGGCATGGGGTCGTAAACGTGGAAATCAAATTCCATAATGTCCAATAATCCTGCTGGTCGCAAAACTCGGGACATTTGGTCGATTAGGTGAACATAGTTTTTAATCTAATGGTGGAATATTGGCTTCGTAAAGAGGGGGAAATCATTGGATTCACTCACACCCGAGGAGATCAGACGCGCATGGACAACGTTGAAGTCGCCGTAGAAATGCTCCAGTCCGAGATTTATATCATCAACCTCGGTCCTGCAGCGGAATCAATATGAAAGGAGAAGAGTGCTTTTTTTCTAATACCTGCAATTGTCTGGCATTATTCTAAAAAGAAATTGTCAGGGAACAACACCCACTGGATTCCTTTTGTGCTCACAAAGCTTGCGAAGGGACCAAGTCGACTGCGACTGCGATGCTCTGCGGATACTCGCGTGCCAGTTCTACAATCCTAGAAGGACTCCATTGACCGCCAGGAAGGTTAGTGCGTGTGACGTACCACGCCCCGCTTCCATATCCTAAATCTAAGGCGGCTTTGGTTTCCCCCGGGACATCGTCCTGCATGACTTCGGCCAGACCTGGAGGGTATTTTCCCATTACGTCAAGGAACATGTCGTGTTGTTTGTCTGAAGGAGCGGCGTAAATATCAACACGCAGGGGTCCACAAATGCGCACTAAGTCGGTCCAGCTCTTCCTTGTCGGCGGGGAGACGGTACACTTCGGAACAGTTGTTCAACTGACGCCCATGCTCCTCTTTAAACGCCTGGGCTCGTATAGAGCTCGTAATGGACCACACTGAAGGCACTGGAGAGGCGGGGCGCATGGAAGAGTCATACGATGTCCGGGTCCCGCTCATGTTTTGGGGTGCACTAAAGGGGGATAGCGAGGTGAGAGATTCGTCGTCGCTGTCGGTGTCAACATCTTGGAGTCGCCGTGTATCCATGGAGCGGAGGAAAGCAAGAGCCAATTTTATAGTTTTGTAGATCGTGTTTCGATCGTGGCAATGCGCCAGGCGAATATTGTAAAGAATTCCAGAACCAGAGGAAAATATCCAGATTTTGTTTACAAATCCGAGTCGGGATTTGGGGATCTCTAGATCTTTGTGCACCTAGCCAGAGTTCACTGGGGGCGGTCAGAGCAATCCGTGAAAGGGGGAGTCGGAATTCAGCCCTTCTGGCTGGGTTACATATGACGAAGTTTGCAGCCCAAAAATAATTCGTAAACGGGACCTCAAGCGCGTCGTAGATGTTCAGCGACTGAGCGATCAACCTGTGCATTCATTACTGTAGCTCCTCCATATTGCTGCAGCTCCTCTATATTGCTTCGCCACGTTATTCCGATTTCCGACCCATCATGATCATTTACCACGCGACTGTCGGTTTATAGGTATGCATATTCATTCGACATGCTGTCCACTTTTTACAGTGATGAGATAAACGACCTTCGCGGGGGTCACCGAATTAAATCCCAGAGACACAATATATATAGAGGGCTGTCTTGTTCCGCCGTCAAAGGCTAATATCCGAGTGCAAATCTAGAGGGTTAGAATTTCTTCAACTCGGGAATTGAAATTTGCGCGGGCAAGGCAAGGGCAAGGAACGAAGTCGGCTACATATTTTGCTATACCAAACACCAGACGGCGTGTCCCATTATAAACTGGTGGTAATGCATTCTCGTCTTCCGAAAATTTAGCAGCGAGGATCCCGGAGAAGCTTTTGGTCGCCTCCTAATGGCCTTGCGTCTGGTTTTGAAGATTTTGACGATCCTCAGACGTTTTCCAGAGAGTATGCTGTGGATTGTGATAGCCAATTCCTTGGCAGAAAATCTATTAGATCAGCTTAGAATGACAGGATTATGAGCATGGCTGATTGCGCGAAATCTCTCTCGGGAACTTTCGGGACCAATCGGGATTGTGTCAGGAAAGACCGCCTCATTGTTCTGTGACTGTTGTGTGACCATTTTTCTTATCGGGACTCTTTGCGTTTCTCTTCTTAGTCAGAATCTTACCTCTTCCCTCTTGCTCCCAGGCGCTTCGATTCCACGGAACGGTCTTCTCTCCCCACTTTGAGATCAACACAGATGTCGTGGCAGTGCGTCTGAAGCTGCCGATCCTGATTCCTCATGGATTGACCTGGTGGATTGCATCGCAAGGCTGTGTCTGTCTATCGGCGCCGAAGTTATTTATCTGAGCTTGTCCGAGACAGCAGCTAAGGACAGCCTGCAAAACACCATTGTATACATTCGATTTGATGCCGGGCTGTACAAGGCATGCACAGGGTGGGCTCGCTCACTGCAGTTTTTCGGGCCGCACAGGCGCGAATCTAGGGCAATCCGGATGAACTGGCCACTGGCGATGTACTAACGGTGTTGATTGGCCAAGGATGGGCGGATACCTCCTCGTCGACAGACGGACAATAAAAGGCGGGTTTGACTTAGTGGACCCTCTTTCGACTCCGCCCACATCACAGCAACTCGGCTACAGCACCGACCAACACGGATTGCAGGCGGATAGACGGACATCACCGCCTCCGGACTTGACTCGGTATTATTGCTGTTACCCGTGCGGACGACAGCGTCCCAATAAGGCGATTGCAGTTAAAGTGCAGTGTGTGGCGCAGCAACTGTATTTAAACAATGGAGGGTGTCTCGCTGGGTGATTCACTCTTGACTCTCATCATCCTCACCTCCTACCCTCCGCAAGGTCTCCGCCATGGCCATGGACTGGGAAGATCCTTGCGATGTGCGTGCCACCTCTCATCTTTCTTCTCTTACTGTTCTCATAAAGTTTCCAGGCTCGCAACCTCGAAGCCCACTGCTCAAAATACGTGATAGGTGCAGAGAATCTTACGAACATAGTGCCGCAGACTGCAGGAAACACCTTCGTCGTCTCGCACGCAGAATATCGCGGCCGACTCGTGGCATTGAAGCGGTGGCATGGCGCCGTTGTGCCCCACAAGTTGCGCATCTGTTTCACCAAGGTACGCTCATGCTGATAGATCTGAGCTAGGATTAACATTGATGTTAATAATTTCATCAGCGCCTTGTCCGTGATCTCGACCGGTGGCGCACACTCTCCCACCCGAACATCGCGCCCATCCTCGGCCTGGCCCTCCACATCTCCAATCTTCCCGCGTTGGTGGTCCCCGCCTATCCCACCGTAACGCGCTTTCTCGCCCGACATCCGGACACGGACGTCCTGCGTCTGGCAAGTGCACTTATCGGCTGCTTCCAACTCATGCTCAGAATTTACATGTCAACGGTATGCAGATGCGTGGCGTCGCAGCGGCGCTCAGCTACCTGCACGCGCAGACCCCGCCCATTACGCATGGCGATCTGAAGGGCGTACGTCTTCAGGGCGTTCCCTTGATGGCATGCATACTCACCTCCTTCCTCATAACCCAGTCAACGGTCTTCCTTTCCCCCACGGGCGCCACACTTCTTTCTGACATCGGTGTCGCCGCCATTCCGCAACCGCCCGACTGGGGCTTCCACGGCGTCGACGACGCGCGGTGGTTCGCACCGGAGCTGCTCTATCCTGCCTTGCGGCCCGATTTCGATTCTCAAATTCCCCACCCCGACTCGGAATCAAGGGAGAGTAGGGAGGTGGCGGACTGCTCGCCCGACCTCACGCTGCCAGTCTCCACCGAAAGCGACATATATTCCTTCGGCATGCTCGCCTACGAGGTGCGTCCAGTGTTGTCTCTCTCTAATTAATTCACGTCGCGCGTAGATGTACACCCGCGCACGCCCCTTCGCCACAACCACCTGGGCGTCGCGCGTGGCGATGCTCGTCGTCGCGGGCGAGCGGCCGCCGCGGCCGTCGAAGGAGCAAAGCCCGCAGCTCACGGACGCGGTGTGGGAGTTGATTCGGTGCTGCTGGGCGCAGGAGTGGGGAAAGAGGCGTACGTGTCGTGTTTCTTTCATTGCTGCCACATCATTGCTGCCACATGCACTGAACCAACTTGTTTTTTGTTCATTTAGCGTCGATGACTACGGTGCTTGCGCGTACGCGCCCGGTGGAGGAGGGTGCCTCGTTAGTGGGGGAATGCAACTAATCCTGATCCATCTGTGGAGGAGCGGTTTTGTGATACATGTTTGCCGGACAAACGGGCGTCTCTACTGCGTTCGTGGAAGTACAAGTGTTGCGAATGCCTTGATTTACTCAAAGTACACCCCCTCTATGTCTCGAGTTTCAACTCAACCAAAAACAACCTGCCTAGGCTTTCCCCTTTCTCACCGTTTCAGGCGGTGCTCGCCGAAGGTCAACATGTACTCAAGTTCAACTTTGCCATTTACACATACATCCCCCCCCTCCCAGACTGGCCGCAAACTCAAACATATTTGGCCGGATTTGACTATTATTATATTCGGGGTTGAACTCACGCCCAAGCTAGAGAATCATGTAGTGTGTAGCGACTGCTATTCAGGTACTTCACTTAATAGAGTCAATAATTATCAGCTACAGCTTGAATCTTGAATGGTTCAATCGAGAGTGTAAATGGTCAAGTCGAGACCGAAAGTTCAGCTCCGGTCGCTTCTCCCGGCGCGACAAGGATATGAGGCAATGCTAGCATTGAAATCGAATTCATAAGGCCCTCCGGGCACCCCTGGTATCGCTAAGGATACCCACACCAGTTCAGTCCCCAATGTTGGGCCCTCCGGGCATCGACCTGTATCATAAAGTAGGCTACCTTCCCACAATAAACTTAATGTATCTAAGCTAAACTCTCATCTGATGCCCTCCGGGCATAGATCAGGCCGTGATAAAATTAATGTATTTAGTCTCAGCTCTCATGTAATGCCCTCCGGTCGTAGAAACAGTGCAACTTGTCATGATAAACTTTGTACAGTCTAGATCTTTGACATACTGAGAGCAGTGGGTGGCAGAGTACTTAGGCTGCCTTTCCCCCCGTTCGTATTGGGTTACAGGAGCGTGTGATTTAAGGATGAGTAGTGTAAGTGAAGATCACAAAAAACTGCGGAGGGAAGCCGAGGGAAGACTGCTGTGCTTTCAATTAGAAGCCGAATCCCCAGAACTACATTTTGCCACTGGGGCAGTGCTAGGGGGGCACCTCGAGGCATGATTGAGAATTTTTGGAGGTTTTTTGGATGCGAGGGAAGGATCAGTGGCAGTACGAGGTGGCTGTGGCCACGATCGAGTTTTTTTGGAAAGAGGTTTTTGGGCGCTAGAGAAGGATCAGTGGCAGTGCGAGGTGGCTGTGGCCACGATCGAGATTTTTTTGAAAGAGGTTTTTAGACGGTAGGGCAGGATCAGTGGCAGTGATTTAGCATCATTCATGTGAAAACATGATCGAGATTTTTTGGTTTGTTGGATGTAGACCTGGTCCGGTAAACCGATACCATGAATAAGCCAATCGATTTGTATGCGCTACATGTTCTAGGTTAATTAGTGGAATGGGAGCTAAAATTGACAGTTCCCCTGCGCCGCGAGAAGCGACCGTAGGTAGACGACGAGCAGCGTGTCAGAGATTGAGAGAGTCGCGGAAGCACAAGCCCCCTGGCCGCCATTGCTACGGGTTGAACTAATCGTCAAGATTGACAAGTTGAACAGGCTGCAGGCCCGGCTCACTCAATCTTCCATGCGCCAGCAATGGCCGTAAAACCTTAGTGGGGGTGGCCAGAAGGAAGGCGCGACAGAGGCAGGCTTGCATCCGCTCGGTTGGAGTTACAAGGCAAATGCGATGAGGATTGTACTGGTAAGGAATGTACTTGGAGACTTGATCGAAACATAAAGCTTTCTCGCAAGGCAGGATCAATGTTGTTGGAACCTTGGAAGGGACTTGGAAGTTGTGTCCAGGCCTTGATGATGCGCACTGTGTACAGTTTGTGCAGTCGGATCGAGTGCCGTAAAACCCAGGGATCCTGCAACTTCGCAGTGGATCTGACTGTTAGTATGAATTCACATTGACTGCCTTTGGTCATTTTGACATTTGTTCTGACTGCAGCGTTGCAGTCGAATCCAGAGCTTCTACACTAATTGGTCTGAATGCGGGATATCGAGTAGTGCACCTGCATATTTAATGAAACTTAATTTACATCCAGTACGATACACTACGGGGTTGAGGGGCCACGATTTGTTGTACTGACTATTTCCCCGACCCTCGATATCGTTGAGATAGTTGAGCGTATCTGCGCATTGGATGGGGCAATTAAGCGCAACCGGCTCCATAGTTTCCGGCGATAATTCGGCACTGAGTCGTTTATCAATTCGGTGTGGGCAAATCTGCGCGTTGCATTAAAGTTGTCGTTAGGATCGAAGCAGCCGCCATACCTGACTTGCTACCGCTTCGTATCGATGTCAGCATGGTTGGTTTCGAATCATCCTTCGTATCAAAGTAGTTATATATCTTCACGTCTAAGATTGTGAGATGAACTCGGATTACAAGTAGATGACGATGAAATTTTGACAATCAAGGGTCAGTCAATGCTCAAAAATGGTTTACGTACCTGATTTCACGCGTCCGAAGTCCCTGCATCCATCCCAACACAGACGATGGACCAAAGAATACCTGATGTTGACGACCTGGTAAGTACTCGAAGCATGAAGGTCAGTCACCCAGAATAAGCCAAGTCCAACATCGCGCCTCAAGTAATGCCTCGGCATTCAGATGAGAGACATGCATCGACCATGGTGTCCACTGTCGAGTTCAAACAGACGACATCACGGGGTCAAGCAAACGAAGACACGACCTAGGAACAAAGGATAAAAGTTGAAAGAGGTTTGAAGATTATTCAGGGAAGGAACACGCAGTCATCGAACCGACTCCATTCAACTTGAAGGAACGAGGCAATATGCGAAGCATTAAAGAATGATTGTTGAGTTACTCGGTACTGAATCGATGCAAGCGTTAACATGCTTACGATAGTTCAGAGGCCCATACGGTGAAGCAAACAGCTATACAAGAGGTTACCAACGGCGGGGTCAATATGGATAAAAGCTTCGATCTAGTAATTGGTTCGGATGTCAATTGAGTCTATATATAGTTCACTTAGAGAAGACTGAATTCGACGCACCTGAGTTTGAACACCCCATGATGACGTCCTTCAACCACCCCTCAAGAAGAACATCTGGGGACTTGTAGGGAAGACAGTAAAGACCGGTCGAAAACTCAAGCGAGCGTCGAAGTCTTGAATAAAGAGTCAATCAGAGAGCTATTAAAGCAAATTGAGCCAGCGAAAAGATTATTGAAGCTCTGATAAATGGACAAAAGTCGGTGTTAGTATACAGGTAAAACAAAGGCCAATGAGGGCATTTTTCCACCGCGTAGGCCCTGGATTGAGTCATAGCGCAGCAAGCGGCAGTGAAAAGGGATTCAGAGGGGAGACAAAGAACGCAGAATAATTTCTGTGATCCCTCACGGACGCCCCTGCCCACCACTGTCACCATACGCGGCCTTGTTGGTGGAAAACCGCTAAATCCAGTGTTCAGTCGTTGCCGACCCAGTTTCGACTTTCAACGTGCCTGGAAAGCGTGTTGGCTACGAAAGGGACCTCCTAGAATCGTTTGAAAAAGCTTCTCGGAGAAGCAACGCGATGGGACGCATGCAGAACGCACGACATTGTGGTGGAAGGAGGAGCAGCCGCTCAGTGGTCAGTTGCCCTTGAAGTTCAGAAGGTCGAGTCTTCATGTCCCAGTAAGTGTTTAGTCGCACTGAATGTTTGTCTTCCTTCTCCTCTGTTATGTACTGCCAATGGCTGACGCAAGGGTACGCCGATCGGCAAATGCCAAACCGTGGGTCGGTCGGGTCTTCAAGCCTTATTAATGAAAGCGGGATTCCCGAGAAGTTCTTGAATGCAGTCAAGCGGGTCCCGGTATCACAACTCGACAACCTCCACTATTGGTTCACCATCTTCATCACAATTGTCGCCTTTCATCTTAAATGGATGGCAGTACCACTGCGCGCCTTTCGGCAGGTTATCAATTCGATTAAGGAATGCACGTTTATTGTGAAACAATGGGTTAATTCCCTCACGAACCTGGGAAGATGGATGAGCGATGGGTGTCAGTAAGTAGATTCCTTGACAGGTGCGTACCGCTTTCAGCTTCAAATACTCTTCCCTCTTGGCCTGACTGAGCCCAGACGTCATTAGCCATTGTGCAAGCTCCCATTCGTCTTGGCTTTCGAACGGATACCAGGGCTCTTGTTTCGCATCCTTCTGTCCCTCGCGGATTTTCTCAAACTGAGTGCAACATTCCTCCAAAATTGCGCCAGCTCGTTGGTCCTCGGGAAAATCCTGCGTCCATCCGTCGTCTTTGTCTTCGACCTCCTCCACAGTGGCTCGGGGACGCTTCGACCTCGCTGGGATTTCCGCAGGAGCATCGATCTTAGGCTGTGCATCGTTGCTCTGACTCGGAATTGGAGGATCAACCGACATGTCCTCATCCAGGGAATCCTCTTCAAATTCTCCAGCTTCTGTGTAGCCTGCTGGAACCTCGCGCCGTGACACCCCAAGTCCTTCCACCGATAACGAGTCGGAATCCGACTCCTCGGCACTGGATTCAGCTGTGTACCGGTCGTGGCGTTTTTGAGCACAGGCAGCAGATTGGCCGATATGTGAGCGCAATCCTTGCTGCGTAGGCAGTCTCGCAGTGCAGTAATCACAGTGGTATGTCATTGTCGCTCGTGAAGACAACGTCCAAATTAGTCTAATCATATGCAGGCCGGGTCCGTAACCTTCCAATCGTCACATCTCAGTCATTTTTTCCCCTTGATGGCGCCACATTTTTCTTTCCCTTCCCCACCATGGCTGCCCACTCCTTCGACGATGACGAGGAGCCCCCCACTGCGCCGCCGCCAAAAAAAACCGCAACGTCGACGTCGTGACGTATCGCCTCTGCCTCAGTGCCCACCACCGCGGTCTCGTAAAGTCTCCAACAAGCAAGCTGAGACAAGTATGCTACATCTTCTTCCGCTTACATTGCCCGGTTCTGACGCCTGTTCATGTAGACAAGGAGAATCTCGAGCACATCAAGGCACAACTTTTGGCGACGCAGAAAAAACTCACCAAGGAAAAAAGGTGTAATGCTACATCGGCAGGGCGGGGAAAAGGTACGATGCGGCAGGCTTTATTTACTATCAAGCACTTACCTCCATGTACCTTCTAGATGCCAACGATGACGACGAGGGCGAAAGTGAGGAACATGAGGAGGATGACCGATGTGTAACCTTCTCCTCCTCGGTAGGAATCCATCTGCAACAGCTTTGTACCAATGCTAACTGGCTCACAGATCACCGCTATGGGAACGATCCCGATACCTTCTCAGCGTCCACCACCTGCACTGCGCAAGAGCAAATCTGCCAAGGTTCCTCCGAAGATCTCACCCCGTGCTTTCCTCCAGCTACCCGAGCCAACTGCAGAGGAGTGTTCCCTCGACTCCCAGCACAGCTCACCGGATCCGGCGGCGTTGACATCAACTACGGTGATGACGGTGACGGCTCCATGCCGCCGCACAGCTCCTCGCCGCCACGTAGCTTCTCGCCACAGCTGCGGGGCTCTTCACCGAGTCTGGCATCTTCCACTACTCGTGCTCATGCCCCCACTGCAGCGGAGAAGCGTCGGCGGCCACTGACACCATCCTCAGCACCATCCTTGGAGCCGCCTCCGAAACGTCCCAAACCCACGGCGCAGGAGGCGAAATTTCGCGAGGGATTTGTCTGTTGTAGGTCAAGAGTTCAGAGCCACGCTGTGGCCGTTCTCTTCAGACTGAATGTATTAGGTATAGAGATAAATACAACACACCTGTGGCCGTTCTCTTCAGACTGAAGAGATCGGCCACAGGCTTCCAACAAATACAGTGTCCGCGAGAACCAAACATAACCCGCACCCCGACTATCCCAATCGGGACTGGATAACGGGGTCAATACTACAACACTCCTCCTGACCCCGCTATCCAGTAGATGTCGTGTCCAGCCCAATCATTCGGCGGAGCCGAGAAGTCGTGTCGCGCGGGAGAATTTTGGTAAGAAGATCCGCGGGGTTGGCGCCGGACGGGCAGTAGTGAAGGGTGATGTTTTTGTCGTCAATGAGGTCCCGAATGTAGTGGTACTTTAAAGCAATATGCTTTGCCTTGTCATGCATAGCTGGGTTTTCGGCGACGGAGATCGTGGACTGGTTGTCGCAATGCATGGGGGACGGATGATCAAGCGGGTTTTCCATCAGCTCGCCAAGCTGGTTCCGAACGAACATGAGTTCTCTGCCAGAGTGGCTACCCGCAACGTATTCAGCCTCCATCGTAGATTGGGCGGCAACACTTTGCAGACGGCTGATCCACGAGACAGCTCCTCTGGCGAGAAGTACGACAGTGCCAGATGTAGAACGGAGCTTGTCCTTGTCCCCGGCCCAGTCTGCGTCGGTGTAGCATTGCAGCGTGTCAGTTATTGGGGTTGATAGACGGCTTGGTCCGCGATAGGTTATCCCCAAGTCGAGTGTACCCTTGATGTACCTGAGAAGATGCATCAAAGCATTCCAATGGTCAATGCCCGGATTTGAGCTATATCGGCTAGCAACTCCAACTGCGAACACAATGTCGCCACGCGTGCCCAGCATTCCATACATCACACAGCCCAGAACACCGAGATAATCCTTTCCGACCATAAGCTGATGTTCTTCGGCTGTTTTGGGCGACATCTCCTTCGTGAGTTTCATGCCCACAGGGAACGGGGTAGATGCAGCCCTACAATCTGCCATCCCAAAGCGCTCGAGCACGCCCTGGAAGTATTTCTTTTGGGAAATCCGTACCGTCTGAGCTTTAAGGTCCTGAGAGATTTCCAGGCCCAAACAATACGAGGCGACCCCTAGGTCTTTCATTTTGAGGCGGGATGAGAGCTTTGTCTTAATGATGTCCCAGGTAGCTTTATCATTTGTGGTGCCTTGTAAATCGTCGACGTAGAGGGTGATTACGACAATGATATCACCGCGTCGGCAGAGGTAGATACTGTGATCAGATTTGAGGCGCGTGAAGCCGAGGGATTTGAAGATGGAATCTATGAGGCGGTACCATTGCCGTGAAGCTTGCTTGAGGCCATAGATGGATTTATGGAGCCGCAAGACCATCTCATCGCCGTGTGCATTGAGTTTTGGGGGAAGGCCAGGGGGTTGTGACATGTAGATTTCTTCGTCGAGGTCGGCGTTGAGGAAAGCAGTAACAACATCCATTTGGTAGATTGTCAGACCGAAGTGGGCGGCGATGGCGAACATGATACGGAGAGAGGTGAATTTGACGACAGGAGCAAATGTCTCTTTATAGTCGATCCCGTAAATTTGAGTAAAGCCACGTGCGACAAGTCGTGCTTTGAACCTCTCGAATTCGTTCCACTGGTCGTACTTCACACTGAACACCCACTTGCAAGTGACGACCTTGCGACCCTCTGGAAGATCAACATACTCAAAAGTACCTGTATCCACGAGCGAGCCAAACTCGGCCGCCATCGTGTTTGCCCACTCCTCAGACTCTGCACTGGCCATCGCCTGCTTGAACGTCAACGGGACACGTATCGGAGCCTCTGGGACTCGTGCAGGACGCGCATGAGCTTGGAACTCCTCCTCCTCCTCAAGCTCAGGTGCGTCTGCAGGTTCCGCTGCCACAACTTTGTGCTGATAACGACCTTTCGGAAGATTTGCACGCTCATCTGTCATGTCCCCATAGCGTGTCGGCAGCTTCCGCACACGCGTCGGCCTGGGCTCGTTCACCACAACCTCTGGTGTGTGCTCCTCCTCATCGTCAGATTCAATGGCTTCCGCTTCGCCATCGTCATCCATTTTGGTTTGCCCAGCAGGATTCGGAAGCTCGGGGTTGTCGACCAACTCGGTCGCGTCGGCAGGAGCATTTGTCGGCGAGTCAGCTGAAGGGATTGGGATGATGGGCGGCAGGTTACGAAGGTCAGTAATCACTTCAGTCCACCCGGAACTCCGCCCCCGCTCAAAGAATGTGACATCCCTAGATTTATAGACCTTCCGATTCACGCGATCGTAGCACTTGTAGGCCTTCGATACCGTACCAATAGCGGAGTAGAATGCATTTCACTGCTGTATCGGCGAGTTTGGGGCGACCCTTTACTGGAAGGACAGAGACCCACACCTCGCAACCAAAAGGCCGCAAATGACTAACGTCTTGGCGCTGACTGGTCCACACCTCCTCCGGGATGCGCCCATCCAGGGAGGAATGTGTTGGGCAGAAATTGCGTGTCTCTGCTGCATACGCAACTCCATCGGCCCAGAAACCCATGGAAAGTCCAGCCTCGGCCAAGTTTGCACGTGCACTGTCCTCAAGTGTGCGATTAATACGCTCAGCAACACCTCCTTGTTGCGAGCTGTGCGGTGCCGTCGTTTCGTGAACAATGCCCTCCTCCTGAAGGCACGCCTCATACTCGTCAGATGTGAATTCCCCGCCATTATCAGTGCGGATTTTCCCGATCTTCTTTCCGGTCTGTTTCTCGACACGGGCCTTCCATGCACGGAAGCGTCCGAGCGCATCGCTTTTCTTCTTCAAGAAATCAACGTCGACGTGGCCTGAATGATCATCGGTGAAGGTAATAAAATACCGGCTGCCACCGATGGAATTTGGCAATGGCCCGCATACATCAGAATGTACGAGCTCTAAAAGACGAGTCCCGCGCCGCCTTCCTCCTTTCGGGAACGATTTGCGCGCTGTCTTTCCCCGCAAGCAACCCTCACACGAGAAATCATCACCAGCAATCCCCATTTCCAGCCCGTCAACCATGTTACGCGAGACGAGTTTCCTGAGATCGGAGATATTCAGATGACCAAGACGCCGGTGGAGCGTGAGGATGTCGAGGCGCTTACCGGCAGGGGCGGGGGTCTTTGCCTTGAGTACGGATGGGGTGCTGCTGGCATTCCCGGGCAACATGGTGTCCACGAGGTCGAGAGTGTAAAGGCCATCCTTGAACAAAGCCTGGCACAGTATTTTGCCATGGAGCTTGACAAAACAGAAAGTTCCTTCAAACTCGAGCTTGACTCCTGGGATGGCCGTAAGCTGTCCGACAGATAGGAGCGACCCGGCGAGCTTTGGCGCGTGGAGCGTACGTGTGAAGTCCATCGTTTGAGTGCCCGTGTGAGTTTTAACGTGTCTGCGACTGGTACCCCAGCCGATAGCAAAGATCTCGCTATTGTCTCCGAGTTGAATTGGAATTGGTTTGTCGAGGGTGGTGTATGTGACAAACGAAGAACGCTTGTCGGTGAGATGACGGGAAGCGCCTGAATCCACGAATAGTGCGTCGGGCCGAAGCACGTTGGTAGTCTTCTTCGTGAGAAGGACCTTCGGTTGCTCTTCGACATCCATGGTGTCGTATGCAACCTGTGCAAGGCGCAGCTTTTCTCTCGCCTGGTCCTTCACACTCAGAGTACACTCTCGCGCCAGATGCCCTTTGCCGCCACATCCGTAACAAGTCACCGTCTTCTTCCAATCGCTTCCACCACCAGCCCCTCCGCGTCCACCACTGCCACCGCCACGTCCTCCGCGTGCGCGCCAAGATCCTCTCTGCGCAACGTATGCCTTTACGGCGTTTGCAGCAATCTCATCTTCGTGAGCCTTTGTCAGTTTGAGCTTCTCGGTCTGCGCTTTGAGTGCATGCTCCTCGCGCTGCTTCTTCGCAAGTGCAGCGCGTTGCCGTGCTTCTTCTTCCAGCAGAACTGGGGTGACCTTTCCTAGACTTGTAACACCCAAGAGCGAAATGCTCTGAATGAGAGAGGTAAACTCGTCCGGTAGACTCTGCAGTGTCAGCTGAAGAAGTTTGTAGTCGGACACAGCATCTTTGCCACGCTTCAAATCGTTGGCGTATCCGTGGATGATGTCGAGGTGCGCTTGCAGAGGTCCACTCTCGATCCCGGCATATTTGATATTCGACAGTTTCTCTGTCACTGCTATCATCGACTGCATACCCACGGCCTCGTAGATTGTGCGAAGATTATTCCACATCTCCGCGGCCGTTGTAGCGTCCTCGATGTACACCACCTGGTCATCACTGACCATCTCGGTGATTCTACGCATGGTCTTCTCGTTCCCTTCGACCCAGACAGCATAATCCGGATTGACCACCTCGGTGTCGACAAAACCCGTTGCTGGAGATACGGCAGGGGACTGGACAATCATCGTTGGCGAAACAGGGGGATCTACGATGTATGTCCATCGCTTTTCATCCACAAACTTGGACTTGGCCTTGAATGAAAAGGTTTTCCAGTTTTTGTTATCGAGAAGGTTGAAATTATAGCGCGTAGTGGAAACATCGGGGGTTCCCATAACCTGTTGTAGGTCAAGAGTTCAGAGCCACGCTGTGGCCGTTCTCTTCAGACTGAATGTATTAGGTATAGGGATAAATACAACACACCTGTGGCCGTTCTCTTCAGACTGAAGAGATCGGCCACAGGCTTCCAACAAATACAGTGTCCGCGAGAACCAAACATAACCCGCACCCCGACTATCCCAATCGGGACTGGATAACGGGGTCAATACTACAACATTGTCATCGTCTCCGGGGCTAAGCCTACTGCGGGTGACTATTCTCCCGTTGTGAAGGCTCTTATCCTTTGAGCTTGTGCCGACTACTCGGCATGTATACTAACCCGCGACGGCTTCCTGTTGGTCGATCTCCAGACCCAGTGGGCTCACGAAACGTTCCGGGGTGCATGTCGCGCTGTTGGGGAACACTATATTCTGAGTGACCACATGATTAAAATTGTATGTCG
Organism: Mycena crocata; assembly: GCA_029281795.1. Taxonomy (NCBI): domain Eukaryota; kingdom Fungi; phylum Basidiomycota; class Agaricomycetes; order Agaricales; family Mycenaceae; genus Mycena; species Mycena crocata. The sequence goes on along the minus strand of JARJCP010000012.1, from coordinate 231,745 downwards.
TTCAAGCTCGAGCACAGCTATCGTAACGAACCTCGGTTATACATTACAACGCGAGGCTCTCAAATCCGCGGCAAGAGTCTCGATGCATTCTGTTCGCTCTTCGCTAGTCATTTTGGCTTTCAACGCAGCGCCACAAAGAAAACCATTGCTTCGAACAAAGTGTTGAATAATAGTCCGAAGGGGACAACCTCGGGCATCGGCCATCGGGCAAGTCGAACATCCCCGAACTTTCTTACTCATTCTACTATGATCTTCTCATTGACTCCACTATGACTCATAGGTAGTTCTACACTATATAAGTCGCCTCTGAACTGTATGTAGAATACAATTAATCTATCACTGTGTCCCCCAAATATTTTGTGTGAACTTCTCAGAGAACCCACTGCCGGTTCTTTTATCAACCACCTCTCGTAAATTCTCAACAGGTTATGGGCCCCGGCCTATATCTTTGAGACAGTTTACACCGCTCTACCTCTACCGCTTACTACACATTCTCCGAGTACTTCCTTCCTACCCCACTACCACGTCGAATAAATGTCTGCCTCAAATTCAACCATTCAAGGTTCATCTAGCATGTATCGGATTGAGCCGCTCCAGGATGCCAATTGGCTAGGCTGGAAGCGTCGTATCACCTCAATTTTGAGGGATCGAGGTTTGCTAAAGTATGTCGCGGGAACTTCTACCCGTCCGACACCTGCAACTGCAACTAAACCGACCGCTGATGAATTGAAAGCTATGGAAGAATGGGATGACAACGATGCCCGCGCACAGACTCAACTTGAGCTGACGATAAGCGACACCCAGATGATACATATATCTGGTGCTACGACTTCTGCGCAAATGTGGAAACAGCTTGTTACTGTTAAGGAATCTCGCGGGAAATTGGGGATCTTATCCATGCGCCGCCGTCTCTATCGGACTACCGCCGATGAATCTACTGATATTGTGGCCCACATTACTGAGCTCAGGGAAATCCAAGAACAGCTTCACCTTATGGGTAGCTATGTATCTGATGACGATTTCACATTCCTGCTCCTCACATCTCTTCCGGAGAATTGGGACCAATTCACTACGGCTTATCTTGGCGCGAACTTCTCTGCTGCTCAGGCTGCCAGCTCTTCTACTGGTATCTCTACTCAGGCACCAACTTCGCTTGTATCTACCCTGTCCATCCAGTCCTATGAACTTATTGCAATTATTCTGGAGGAAAACCGCCGCCGTTTGGAAAAATCGGGCGCAGACTCATCATTAGTCTCGAGGGGATCGAATTCGAGTTCGAACCGAAACCCCAAGTCCACAAATAAATCCACTGGTTGCAATTGCCCTTCAGACAGCACATGTTCAAACTGTGGTCGGAAATACCATTGCAAACATAAATGTTTCGCAAAGGGTGGAGATCGCGAGGGCCAAGGTCCGAAGCAAACCTCGGGGAAATTTAAAACAAAGACTAAAGATAGGACCAACCAGGCTGAAGACAAACCATCGGATGCTACGAATAACGACTTAGCTGATCAGGCCTATACATCTGAGATAGCTGAGTGTAAATGCCATATGGCAACTTCGTTCAAGCGCACCGATTGGCTTGCTGATTCTGGAACCACGTCCCATGTCTGCAATTCAAAAGAATTGTTTACGGATTTTACCCCGCTCACAAACCACAGTATTACTGGTATTGGTGAGAATAAGGTTCAAGCTTTCGGCAAAGGCACGGTTAAATTGGACTGCAAAGTGGATGGAAAATGGGTTACAAATGTTCTTAACAATGTACTCTATGCCCCCACGTCAGCCAACAGCCTTTTATCCATAAGCAAACTTGATGATGCTGGTGGGGAAGCTATCTTCCGCCATGGCAAATGTACATTAGTCAATGCTAAAGGGATGAAATTAGCCACAGCTAAGAAGATCGGTAAACTTTACTTACTGGATGTGAAACCTCGCGATGAGGATCACGCAAATATTTCAGCTGAGCTTACCGAAACATGGAACTCGCTTCATCGCAAGTACGGTCACCTATCAATTTCGTCATTGGAAAAACTTGTGAAAGGTAAACTTATTAATGGACTTACTGTATCTCCTGACAGCCCACCATTCACCCAATGCGAAGCTTGCATTCAAGCTAAACAGCACCGTCAACCTTACCCAAAGGAATCCGAAGACAAGACAACGGAAAATGGTGAACTTACCCATTCCGACGTCTGGGGACCTGCACGCGTTGCGGCTATTCCAAGCCATTTAGCAATTTCCAATGCCAAATATTATATCTCATTCACCGATGATTACTCCCGTCGATGCACTGTGTTCTTCATGAAACATAAATCTGAAGCAACCCAATGTGTTAAAGATTATGTCGCGTACCTTGAGCGTCATCTCAAGACTGCTCCGAAATATATTCGCGTTGACAACGGGGGAGAGTATATCAATAAGGAACTGATCCGATGGTGTAAAGAGAAAGGAATTGACTTACAAACGACCGCTCCCTATTCACCCTCCCAGAACGGCATTGCCGAACGTTTCAACCGCACCCTAATGGAGCTCACTCGCGCGATGCTCATTGCTCGCAATTTACCATCCTTCCTATGGGCCGAAGCAGTCAGCCACGCTGCTTACCTTCGAAACCGCTCGCCTACCAGAGCTTTAAACGGGATGACTCCGCATGAAGTCTGGACAGGCAATAAACCAAACATGTCGCACCTGAGGGAATTCGGATCCGATGTTTGGATACTCACAGAAGCCAACAAACCCGGCAAAACTGTGGCGAAATCCAAGAAGCACATTTTCGTTGGATATGCAGAAGGACCTAAAGCAGTTAAATATTGGGATAAATCAAGCAGGCAAGTCAAAGTCTCACGAAATTTCGACTTCTCGGACACTGAACCGAAGGAGATCGAAGTGGATACATCCATCAGACTGCCGCTTGAGGGGGAGCAGGGGAATAACAACCAGCAGCCTTCTACCATTCAATCAACTCCCACACCAACTCCAATCAAACCTGAACCTGCTACTCCGAATAAACCTGCACCTACCACTCCTATTGCACGAACACCTTCACCCGTACCTACGGAGCCATTAGCCAACATTCCATCACCTCTTAAACAGGCTATTTACGCACCTCAGGGATTAAATCCTACACCACTTCGCAGATCCGCCCGGGACATTCCAGATCATAATTATCGCCGGATCAACAACCCACAATCACGTCTACCCGCTGCGCATAGCCCACGTCGTGCCAAATCATCCACAGACGATTCGCAACCCACCGAGGATGCATCTGAGGCCATAGACGAGACCAACTATGTCTTGTTAGCTTCACAATCAAATATAGATGACATACCTCGAAATCTCAAGGAAGCGAAAGCATCACATGAGCGAGATGGATGGGAAGCAGCTATGGAGACCGAATATCAAACACTCCAATCGATGGGTACCTGGAAACTCGAAGACTTACCCGAGGGACGAAAAGTCGTAGGCTCCCGATGGACATTTGACAAGAAGTACGACAAACTGGGAAACATCATCAAACTGAAAGCTCGTCTCGTAGCTCAAGGTTACTCACAAATTCCAGGCATGGATTATGTTGATACCTTCTCCCCAGTAGTTCGCCTCGATTCGCTCCGCGCTATCCTAGCTATAGGCGCCATAAAGGATATGGAAATCCAACAGCTCGACATTAAAGGAGCTTACCTCAATGGAGATCTGAAGGAGGAGATCTATATGCGCCAGCCAGACGGCTATGACGATGGCACTGGACGCGTTTGTCGCCTCTACAAGACCCTCTACGGACTCAAACAGTCCGGACGCGAGTGGAACCGCAAATTAAATGCGACCCTTGCCGAATTTGGATTTAAGCATACCGAAGCTGATCATTGTGTTTATACACGCACCACCGAGGGTAAAACCTGGTATATCACCGTATGGGTCGACGACCTACTCATCCTGACCGAAGACACGACCGAGATGGAAGAATTAAAGCAATCATTGCGGAAGAAATTCACCATCACTGACCTTGGCGAGCCGAAACTCCTTATCGGACTTGAGATCAATCGCGACCGCGAAAACCACGCCATTTCGATTTCCCAGGCCAGTTACATCGACAGAATGCTTCGTCAGTACGGCATGGAGAACTCCAATCCCGTTTCGACCCCTACAGACCCGAATGTCACGCTAACGAAGCGTGAAGATGCCGCTGAAGTGAAAGCAGACGAAAGACTCAGTTCAAGCTTTGCCGCCATCGTTGGATCACTACTATACCTTGCTGTTGTCTCCAGACCAGACATAGCCTTCGCAGTCACCAGAGTTAGCCAGTATACAAGCAATCCTGGGCCAGCGCATTGGACAGCAGTCAAGAGGATCATGCGATATTTGAATGGACACCGCCATCTGTCAATCACTTATGATGCCGCTGCAATCGCCGACGATGCCGACCCGTTCGAATTCTTCGCCTACTCCGACGCCGACTTCGCTTCGAATCCAGATGACCGTAAATCAGTCTCTGGATATACTTTCCTTCTAGCAGGAGGTGCAATCTCTTGGAATTCCAAGAAACAGACCACTGTTGCACTCTCAAGCACTGAAGCCGAGTACGCTGCCTTAGCACATGCAACACGCCAAGTTATCTGGCTCCGCAACCTCTTCGCTGAATTAGGCCTAGAACAGCCAGTATCTAGTCAGGTATTTTGCGATAATCAATCCGCCATTGCAATCTCTCAGGACCCTCAATTTCATGCACGGTCAAAACACTTTGATGTTCAAAATCACTTTGTTCGAGAGAAAGTTGAATCAGGTATTATCGAAGTTACCTATTGTCCAACTGATGAAATGGTTGCAGACCTATTCACCAAGGGACTCCCTCGCCCAAAGCATCAGAAGTTCTCCGCTGAAGCTGGGATATCCGACTTGAGGGGGAGTGTTGAATAATAGTCCGAAGGGGACAACCTCGGGCATCGGCCATCGGGCAAGTCGAACATCCCCGAACTTTCTTACTCATTCTACTATGATCTTCTCATTGACTCCACTATGACTCATAGGTAGTTCTACACTATATAAGTCGCCTCTGAACTGTATGTAGAATACAATTAATCTATCACTGTGTCCCCCAAATATTTTGTGTGAACTTCTCAGAGAACCCACTGCCGGTTCTTTTATCAACCACCTCTCGTAAATTCTCAACACAAAGCCCTATCAGAGAAGCTCAGGAACCAGGGGACATTCCATTACAAGGTGTGTTTGTCCCACCCATCGCTGCCGTCGCTCTAAAGACTCTAGAATATCGATGAACGTAAAGGATACGGAGAAAATAAAATAATTGCAGTGGTTCGACAGCTCACCGTGTTTCATGATAAGACCTCCCTCGGTGTTGTGTTCCCTTCCTACTTCAACCCCATATCTATCCCTTGTCTTGCTCGGGATATGACCCTGGTATGTCTCATCATTGTTTTATTTCCTCGCACCCGCTGATGATTATGTAAATAGCTCGAATTTTGCGCCAACAAATGGTCCACTGGTTCCTTTCAGACCGCTAAGTTCTATGAGAAGGACAACGTTGCCACATATCGTATCCATATGGCTGATGCCAAAAAGTGGAACAATCTGGATCCTGTCGTCGTCAAGAAGATCTGCCGCAAATGGTACAGTCATGCTTCGTGGGTTCCCGGCTCTCCGATATGGAAATGTCTCTAACATTTTCTCTCCAGGCACACCCTCATCTCGGCCCCGACCCTAATGGCAAGCAATATCAACCAGGAGCAGGAGGATTTGGTGCGCAGTGAGCTGGCAGGGCGAACGGGCGACACGGAAAGCGAGTCGGATGAGGCAGAAATTATGACGTAGTTGTACTTTCTGTCCACCGCTATTTTATAACAATTCTACTACTTTTTATTTCATTTGAATGGTGCTCATGGCACATTGTCCAGCAACTGAGTTCACAGGAGCGCGAGTAGCCCGGTAGTTCCATTGCTACAGATGGCTATCAGAAGCTACCGAGACTTGGCATGCTCGCTACCCAGCGCTACTGACAGCCGCCGCGTGGCTACTGACTTCTACGTACAGGGGGACTTGTCTAGCCGATTACCTCAGCTACTGGCGCTACGGGGCACTGGATAGCCATGTGTTTTTTTTCTGATGCAGCATCATGGTGCTCATTCCATTCTTGGGAGAAAATCACGGAGATCGAGAGAGGACAAGCCCCTGAACGTCCTAACCACATAGTCAATGTGTTGGCTAACACTTGCACCTTGGGTTGTGCTGGGACAACTATATGCACAGCTGCCCAAATGAGTGGTGTCGACAGCGCAAGAGTTCTCCATGCGCTACATACTTGACAAAGGAGAAGTGGTGCTTCATGAGGTGTGATAACAGGATTTCTGGTGTACGGAAGGCAGGCAACAAAGATACTGTGGATTATGTCGTCAGGCAGCCTCCGGGCTTGGGAAATAAATGCCAGATGCGCATCAATCCAAGCCTGCAGTACGTATATCCCGTTTCCGAGCACATTTATCTTGCAAGGTGCTTTAAACGGCAAATCTCATCGGTAAGGTCGGAAACCTCTTGCTGAGGCCCAATGATGAGTTCTCGAATCCTCTGGCAATCTGTATCGGAAGGGGTGATATTTGTGCGAAGGAGGCCAGCGTCTTCGAAGGAAGATTTCATGCTGAATGTCCAATGCGGCTTCTACAAGGTTTGAATCAAGTGTTCAGATTCGAGAGCGGTCGGCGGAAGCTGCTGCAACATTGGTCAATGTGGCAAGAAGATGAAGAAGAAAACCACCTACGTCGCCTTTGACAAACACAAAGTTCTTCAATAACAAAACAGAAAACAAACAGAAACTTGTTTCTGTTTTGTTCCTATGGGGGTCGCGAATAAGCGAGGCACGAGCTCAAAATGTTGAAGCGTCTGTCTAAGAGAGACTAGGTTGCGAATGTCCGCACATAAAAAACGTGACTGAAATGCTATTGGCTGACCCAATTGGTTGGGGTTCCGATAAGTAACCGTTCTGATGACGGCGCTTAAAAATCCCAAAGAAAACTACCTCTCTCGTTCCTAATGCTGTCGCTTCCTCATCCCGGAAATGGCGTGGGTCTAACATCGAATCAGGAGTCTCATAACATCATAGACTCGTAAAACCAGTACCAGCAACTTGAAGTCAGTCAACAGGCGCCCAAAATCACAGGTCAGTTCTTTTTCTGCATGGTAAGTACTACAGGAAGCAAATCTGACACCTTTCATCGCAGCTGCATCGACATCTGTCCCAAAATATGCTAGCCCTAACCGACGATTTAATCAACAATAAAACCTTAGTCTTCGCCATATGCTTGCAACTTCAATCCACCTTCAATCCCAGATCCGCAGCTTGAGTTTGGCTCTGCGTCTCCCAGCAGAAACGAGCTCTCATTGTGTCTGAACTACAACAATACTCTTACACTTGGTGTCCCTTGTCCATTCATCAGCAACGCTGGACAACAGCAGATCATTTCACCGCTCTCAGACAACTTTGCTTGCTCTTCTCCGCCATCCTTGTTTGCTCTGTAATCAGAATGAATTGGTTACTTTCCTATATCCATTCTGGAGGAGATCTATATCCTTCGAAAAGCGACCGTACAATAAAAAGCTCTGGACCCTACCGTACTGTTGCTGCAACCTCTGGCCCAACTCGGGCCCTTCGAATCTTCCGCTTTCTGGTAACTACCCTCCAATTCCCATATTTAACTTCCCCTTATTCATTCAGAGACAGGGCTGTTGAAAACTGCAAAGCCAGTGAGGAACCTGTAGGAACCTTCAACCAGTCTTAAATGTGTCAAGACTCAACAGCGCCGGTGACTCAAGAGAGCCCTGCTGATGAGGTCAATTAATTTCCACGTAACCTTGCGCCTGTAAGCCCTACGGTACTTACAGCATGCACACATCACTTACGACACCGCCACTTGCTTACATAGACTACTCTTTCTTGTCGTTGTACCACCACCACCGCTCGCACCTGCATTATACACGCTGGTCTATTTTGATCCTCGTCTGATTCTTGAGCTAGTGTTTCTCGTCTTCTTCTTGGGATACGGCGAGTTTCCAGCGCCACTACTTAGTTCTATTTCTTGTATCTTGTGTACTTTTACAGTAGAGTCCCTCACATGGAATATTATCATATGGAATAACCCTCATATGGAATCACTTTTTGCCCCATCTCACCTCCGTATAAGGGAATATTCCACAAATCGTCATCCGGAATATGGAATACCCCCAGCGAGCTGGATATTCCATTGTGCAGGTCACCGTGATTTTGGATCTGCAGGCCAGATTTGGCAGGTTATCTGCAGTGGCATTGCATTGTTCACCCTGTACATGTAGACAGGACACAAAATAAATAGTTTTGAATTGTTTGGCCATCACTGAGACCCAGAAAAATTGTACTCCCTGGTCGAAACAAAAATTCCCCCCGGCCTTGCTGCACAAACCATGTCTTAAACTGGGTTCAAAACCTAAACTGATGCTACTTGTTCTGCAAGAGACAAATGATGTGAAAACTCACTCACCATGGCTGGATCCATAGTCCAAGTTCAGCAAGGAGGCCGTGGATGAGGTTGTACTCCTTCAACAATTGCACATCATCAGCCGGGTGAGAATGTGGCTCTGCCGCTTGCTGGTCATCTCGAGAAATTTGGCTCTGCACTAGCATAGGAAGTGGAGCAAGCAAAGGACAGACAAGTATTATATCCTACTTCTTGAATCAGAGACTGGTTTCTTCCATAGAATGTATTTTTTATTCATTTATGTGCTCTGGAATAACCGTTGTATGGAATACCCTAATGACCCTTCCTGACAGTATTCCATATGAGAGACTCTACTGTACCATGCACATTTAACAATATATACAGTCCTTGATTCTGTTTGTTTACTGCTGCTTGCCTGTCCCCAGCTTAGCTTCGCTCGAGCCGCTGTCGATTCAGCGGTGTGTAAGCTCAAGCGGGCTCGAGCGGCTCGAGCCTAACTTGAGCTCGCCATATCATTTCAATAATTACAATACAATATAATATGATATCCTATTGGTTCAGTCTACAAGCCTGGATCGAGCCATGCCCTCCCGCTCGAGCTAGCTCAAGGTGCGAGCAATGATCCAAAAAAAATCACCCTTGTTGACACAAAGCCGCATTCATTGGAGTCTCAGTCGACATACCGGACTGAATGGTACTCACCGTCTGGTTAAGAAAGGTGGCATGGACTTGAGTGTCATGCCGCGGTTCTGTAAATGAGGTCAACAGTGGGGTATGATGCCGACAAGGCGAAGCGGTGCACGATGAAGGTGCATTGAAGAATGGAGCCAATAATCCAGATAAGACCCGAGAGTTGCACAGTGCACTTTCAACCAAGACAATCCGCCAACTGCGTAATCACGAGCGCGTTAACAAAGGAAACCACTGGCATGGATGCGACAATGGCGCCCGGTGGATCGGACACGGGAGAATTGGACGTCGCCAGGTAAGCAGGGTTCTGATCTTTGTCATTGGCTCATCCTCGCGGAGAATAGATCCACATACCGAGAGCACTCCTGACATCGACGAGATATCCAGTCCGAAGAGACCAGCACAACCATCCCGGAGAGTGGCAACAACTCTGAGTGGACTCGTTCACACCTTCATAAATTTGAAACACATACTGGTTTAGCTCAATGCGAGTAAAGTGGCAGCAAAGCACTCACATCGGGCCAAATCTCGGTGGAAGAGCTGTGCAGCAATTGGAGCTGCTGGTAGTGCAAGGTAGTACTTCGGTATTCAAGTGAGTCGGCATACGACGGAAGCAAGCCTGAGGGCGGAAGAGTTAAACACAAATAAATGGGTGGAAAAGCACCGACATGGGGAGAATCTGGGAGACGTGCTTTGCGTTGACGCTGGGCTAAGTACTTCAAGTGGCCATGAGAAACTTCGGGAGAAGAAAGAGTTTATTCCCGTGACTGCTGTTGTCGATTGTTCGACGTTGTTTGTTCAATGTTGTGGTTATATTGAGCGCATTATCTTTTGTCTCTTTGTCCTCTCATCTCTCATTCTGTTTCTTCATGACAAGGTGACAAAGAAACACTGTATGTACGCCTGCCTCCATCCACAAATTCCGTGTCTTCATCTACGAGAATAGGCCAGCCTGAGGCAGGCACAAACTGTTGGACGAGCTGCGTGTTGTGGGTCCACTCGGACACATATCCCAGAATGGAAACACCGGAATACTTCCGTAGCACGTGTGTGTGTGTTTATACACCGCACATGGATTCGACTGCCCTCACTCGTGTACCACTACGTTTGTGTGAGGGTAAGTCAATCTAGTTACAATCACCGTCCAGTAGCTAACTGTACATAGTTCTCGTACTCACAGTAGCCACAGGTGAATACACTCGCGTACCACTACGTTCGTGTGAGGTTCTCGTACTCACAGTAGCCACAGATTGCAACAAAGTGTGCATCGGATACATTACAGTCCTAATAATAATGACATGGTTTTCAATCTTATTATCACAGTTTGACTACTAGTTGTTCCAGAGCGATCGCAGAACGAAGTCCGCAGCATCGGGAGGGGATTTTTAGACAGCACAAACTCGAATTTCACTGCAGAACTTCCTGCCGGGGGATGGTGGACCGTGTGGACATCGGATCGGCACAGATCTGCCGACTTGGGCTGACAATGTGTCGACGCCGTGTCCACCAACTCTGCCTACATCGGGTTTCCACGTCGACACAGTGCCGACACAACAGGCTCACAAAGGGTGGATGCATCCCAGCATGGCTTCTCTGAACTGGCCTGTTGCTACTAAAATAGCGGCGTCGCTGGTGTATATTTTTATTCACTGATGTTTGAGTGATGTACAGAGTTGAATTTTGATCGTGGGAACTCCTAGTATGGGGTACGTTTCCCACTCGGCGGGGATCCAGTGTTCGAGGCAGAACCCGCGGCTCGATACTGATAGAGATGCGCGAAAATAATAAAATAAAGATAATAAAGATATTGAAATATTGCCCAAAGGGGAGGGAGGTTTGGTGTGAATTGGCGGGAGCTTCTGGTCTTTGCCAAACATGCGCAGCTAGGCTCAGCCACAATCCGCTGATACCGAAATAAGTCAAAGCACATACTTACTCCACAAGCGAATAGTCACATTCCAAAATTGTTCCAGACAATGATACAGTCCTCATGTATAGGCACTAATTCTTTCATGACTTTACCTACTGTGATGCCTCCGTAATAAAAAGTGCAAATGATATTGGGATACTGAGCGGAGTTTGAATACGGATACTTCTCAATCGAGCGATGTGCACACACGTGTGATCGTTCGCCTTGACCTCTCTCAGTGGTCTTTGCATTCACCAGCGCGGTACTCACCCTGCAGCCCGACCCGCCCGTACAGCTCATGTCGATACTGTAACTCAAACTCGCCGCTCCTCTTTGTTTACGGCAAAGAACTGGTGCGTCGCCACCATATTGTCTTAAGAACGATACCAACCGTCCATGGCATACACAGCTACAGTCGCATACAGACCGACTCCACTGTAGCCTCCTCACCGCGCCGCACCCACACCGAGTCCGGCAGCAGCAAGACATGCCAACCTGCTGCGAAGTTACCACCCGCGCTCCCTGTATACTGCACTCCGCGTGCCGCGCACCCAGACACGCCGGCGCATCCGCCGCGTGTTGTGTGTGCGCGGCTCATACATTGAATGCGTTACAGGTCTAGCCGAGTCGATTAGCGCGACTTGGAGCTTGGAACGTGGCATTCGTCAATGCCACGTCCGCGTAAATTCGCGCCAATCGCACCCAGTGGTATGCGGCGAGATACTGTGTGCGCCTTTGAGCACACCGTCCGCGGCTGCCTCTGTGCGCACAGACTGGTGCTGCATCGCGGGCGTCGTACCGACCCGCGTACCCCGCTTGCAGCGAGTCGCGACGTGGGCAATGTGTGCCACTGCGACTTCTCGTCCGCTCCCACACCAAGTCGAGTCGGAAAAAGCGGCGGGCCTGCCGCCGACTCGCCGCTGCATCCTTCGCGTCGAGTCGCACGGTTGCGCCGGTCAGGTTTGATTCGTGTCGAGTCGCACTGAGGCTGCTTCCAGTTGTTAGGATGGTGCGCACACAGTACGCGCTGCATCTCACGCACTTGCGTGAGAGTATCCCTGCTGTGTCCAAACCAATGAAATTCAAGTGAACTACGCTACAACTAAGGTATGTGCACCCCGGTGCATGTATAATTTAATTTCTTCGAGTTCCTACCTTTGCAGGAAAAATCTTTCCCAGACTTCCCGCAATCTCGACATGAATTGCGACAGGATCTGACATTCCCCTTGCCTGGACAGCTTTGCACACCGCACTTGGTACAAGTTCGTTCGCGGCGTGCTTTCTTCGCCGGCGGTTCAGATTCTTGTATGGCTTCCTCCACACGGCGTTTGTTCAGCGCAGCCAATACGTGTTCAAGCGACATTTGTGGCGCTACCTTGGTGTGTGAAGATGCAGATTCAAGCACCGCTGTGGTGGGGATAGAACCGGGTGCAGCAATATCGAGGGTAGAAGTTGACCCACTGCCGCTGGATAAGTCCAAAGATAGCTGACGTTCGGGGAGAGGAGGGTCTGAATCAGCCGCCGTCTCAAAAGACAGCATGCCAGCTCGAGCAACGTGGGGTCGTAACGCCGCTTCCGGAATTGGAGGTACGAACTCGAGTCGTCGAGGATCGTGAAGCTGTTTCATCAGTGGTGCCCGAGCATTGGCCGTCACTGCTTTTGTTTGCTTGATGTTGCTACTCGTTTGCCAGTCACCACTGTAGTACACTTTGAGTTGTTCCGGGAGCTTGTGAATACAATCAGATTACTTGTAATGTAGCATCAACTCGGTGACAATACCTTGTAATATACATCATCGCGACTATCTGCACTCGCGTTCCAAATTCGAAGTGCCTTCTGAACTTGAGCTGGGGATGAGAAATTGCCGAAGCTGTTCTCTCCGGACATCAACTCGCGGAAAAGGTCTTTCTCGGCCGTGTTGTGGACCGGGAGAACAGCTTTTCGTGTTCCCTGTAAAGAAGCGAGATGGTGATGGAGGCGTTTCGAATCCACGGCAGCCTCGAACTGTGCCATGCCAGAACTGGTGCGAATGTCTTCGGGAATAGGAAGGACACCAGAGACCTCGTTTGTTGACTGGTAAAGATTACCATTCACCCACCCAGTCAGAGGCTGGGGATTTACGAGGATTGCTTCGAGGTAAGATAGCAGCTCTTGGATCTCGTTTGTGAGCCAAATACTATAGTGACCCTGGAAACGTCGGCCAGTACTGTTGTATGTTCCGACCTGAAGGTGAGAGTTAGATGTTGCGTTTAAAGTAGGAACATGAACATACCACAAGATTATGACGGAGAATAAAATCCTTGAGTGAGGCATTTATGTGGCGAACTGAAGCACCCGAGGTGGATAAACGCGACCGAAGATGTGTATGAACAGCCCCTCAGTCGGTGAAATTTGTGCCTCGACTGCAAAGGTACAGAGGTAAGCCGTGTTTATCGTGACCGATTAAGGTGTACAATGAGATGCCAGGAGGATCGGAACAAAAACCCTTCTGGACGAGTTCCAAGACATTTTTCGCAACAGCCCAGGCGGCTGAATTAAAAAGCGGTAATCCGGTGGCGTCCTTGAGATGACCGAAAGTTTGGAAAACATTTGCGACAAGTGGGTATAGTTCCTCCGGAGGAGGAATGATTCGTTTGCAGCGCTTCCACAACCATTTCGGAGACGAACGGACAAGATCATCCCATTTTTTTGGCGGTGATTGGCGACTGCCCCAGGCGATGATGCGAGCTTTATCGGCTGCGTCCGGGATGAAAAGTGCGTCACGGAGTGCCCGCGCGAATTCGATGCGCAAGCCATGAACAACAGAGATGTAAAACATGTTGAAGATGTGAAACACGTCTTTGATAACACGGCTCCGGATTAGTGATGTCCAGGGCCCGGCTCGGCCTGGAAGCCCGGGCTTGGGCTTGGCCTGAGGCGGCTTGGGCTTCAGAACTGCAAGCCCAAGCCCGAAGCCCAAAACAGGGCTTGCAAGCCCAAGGCTTGGGCCTGGGCCCGGGCTTGCCCGAGGTTTTTTTGCTGCACCCTGAACAAGCATACAAGTGTGCAAATCATGGTTTCAATAATGAAGGGGGTGTATACTATAGCTCAAAACATTCAACGAGCTCCCATTCACATTTTTCAAGCACACAATGGTACAATTTCCATTTCGGGATTCTGTGTTGAATTTTTCAAGTACATTACAGGTGCTGTATGCCTTACTGTTTTCAATCATTCCGGCGAGGTAACTTCACACTACATGCAATATGATTAAAAATCAAAATTCCACGGCGTTTTGACTTAAATCCAGTTGACAAAAGTTACCTTCGCCCCTACTCACAAGCCCGGGCTTCAGGGCCCGGCTCGGGCCTTGAAGACTTGAAGCCCAAGCCCCAAGCCCACTCAAGCCCGCTGTCGGGCCCGGCTCGGCTCGGGCTTCCAGGGCCCGGCTTAGCGGGCTTCCGGGCTTCAGGCCGGGCCCTGGACATCACTACTCCGGATACAGGTTCTCCAGGTACTCCAGCGATGAAGAGCCTCAGTGAGAATCCGTTGACCTTCTTGTTGGCTGTGTGAGTCGGTCTGATAGTTCTGTAAGGCTGTCGGATCATGAACTCCGGCGGAATCAAATTCTTGAGACAACAAGACACCGAGTCCTTGTGTGTCGTCCTCAGAATTCAACTGTGGTAGAATTGGCGGTGAATTATCTCCTGACTGATGAGGCGGAGGCGGAAGAGAAGGATCGATGGGGGGGGGGGGAGATTTAGCTCCGATGCTAAACGCAAATGGCTCCGGAGGCAGACAACCTTGAAAGGCACCATACCAAAATCCTGAAGGCTTGTGTGCTTGTGAGTGGTAATAATGGCCGCAGGGATAATGATTTCTGTGAGCTCAACGAGACAGCGTGTCCGCGTTACATTTATCCCGTCGTGTGATCCTTCTGTGGCGGCCACAGTTCCACGTGCGATGGGTCGAGTGCGATCAGCATGGAAAAGCAGGATGGGTGTTCCGAGTGCGACGGGATCTGGAAGTGGTGAAGGCACCGGAATGGTTATGAGGGAATCATAGATGCAACGACAAGCGTGAACGTCCAGAGAGGCATAACGGATTTGAGCTTGCGACAGCTCTCCTTCCCATGCACTGCTGATGCGCTCGGCCACATTTTTATCAATCCGTTTGCCCAGCACTTTAGCACAGAGATCTCCAAGTCCGACCTTTGCAGAAGGAACAACTAGACGTTCCTTTGCGAGTTGTGCCAGATCCACTGCGCCAACAAAAGGCTCTCCGGATTGACAGGACTCTTGAAGGTACTTAAGATCGCCGCTGACTGCCCGCCCGACTTTGAGAATACGGGGATTCAGTAAAATGTTTTGGAGCTGCTGGGGAAGTTTTCCCGCAGCTATCATTTGGCCTTTCTGGACGGACATCAACTTTCGAGTAAGAGCAGTGCTGGAAAGAGAAAATACCTTGATAATGTGTATGCGGTCCTTGTATGCAATCTGGAGTATCGCCGTCGCTCCTCGTCCCGTAACATATCCCCGGTCAGAAATTTCGACGTTCCACTCGGAGTCGAGGAACAAGACAAGTTCGCCACCGTTGTCATCCTCAGAAAGGTCTTGGAGAATCGCCCTGCAGACTTCATCGATGTCGCGAACATTTTGGAGAACATTAACAGCGACATGTTCTGGGATTTCGAGCGGATCGAGATGTGCATACTTTTCGACCGAGATCACGGCTTCGCGAAGGGAGGGAAAACATCTCTCAAGAAAATCTTTGTCGGCCATATTGTCGGTGTAAAAAATCTGTGGCTGATCGTGACCGTAGCGGATAAGCGATTCGCGCATGCGGTCGAGAGCAAGCTCAAATTGAGAATGTGACTTCGTGGCAACTAAGTTGCAGACACGGATTTCACCCCGCTCGTTTGTAACTGTGAGAAGGGCGATGAAAATCTGCTCGCCATTGACCTTCGCAATATGCTTAGCAAGCTGTACAAGAAATGAGATCGTAAACTTGAAGGAGCCATAGAACTTTACCTTAAAGCTGTGG
The DNA here is from genome assembly GCA_029281795.1 of Mycena crocata. Lineage (NCBI taxonomy): Eukaryota > Fungi > Basidiomycota > Agaricomycetes > Agaricales > Mycenaceae > Mycena > Mycena crocata. The sequence goes on along the minus strand of JARJCP010000012.1, from coordinate 215,647 downwards.
TCTATTGCACAAATGGCAGCAGAAATGAGTGCGATAGCTTGATTGAAATCCAGGCCGTGGGACTCAATGAATTTATCGAAAAGGTCGCGGAGCCATTGCGAACTCGGGACAAAACCATGGTACCCATCGGAGGAAGTATCCTGGAAGGGTAAGAAGCTCTGAAATGTTTGACCGCGCCATTCCGACATCTCCTTAGCCTTCGCGAGAGTTGAGAGATATGACACGTGAAGCTTGTCATAGTGTTCGAGATGGCGCACACGAAGCGCATCTGAAAACTGTTTGGACCCCATTCCGCTTTGGAAACATGTTCGCATGAACATGAACAGGTTCTCCGAAATCCCGCTCCTATATGTAAGCATTGCTGGGAATGCGGCAGCGAGTGCCCGAGGAAGTTTTTTTGAGGATGCGTGAATCCCAGCTACGGAATGTCACTGTCTGCTTCCCCGACTTGTTGATACAATTGGGACACTGGTAGCGGTAACCAATGATGTAGAAGCACTGATGCAGATCAACGCAGCGCCGCGGCCGGGGGACATGCCCGCGACGGATGAGACCGCAGTTGCAATTCGGGCACGGAATGCGGTCGGGAAAAACGAGTGCGGCAGGATCCCAGAGACAAAATAAACCATGGTATAATTTTTGCGGTGTGAGCAAGGTGGCGTCTCGTGTCGCAAAGTAGCCATCTTCAACCGGAAACCAAAGGGTTTTTGAGTCGCGATAAAGAACGGGCAGTCCGTCAGCTCCTCGGGCTTTCGATGCAGTGACCTTGTCATCGAATTGGGATTGCAGCCAGCTGGGAAGTTTGCGAGCAGTTCGGCGGGGGCGTGGATCATCGGTATTCGCAGGATCTGGCACATCTTCGTTTTCACTGTCCTCGTCGTCATCCCCAGCACCCAAACCGTCGTTCAGAAGTTCAGAATCATTGTTAGGGTCTGCATCTTCGGGAAATAGGACAGTTGAAGGATCATCGAGGATTGAATGCACCTCAGATGGCGGTGGGGGTGGAGCGGCAGAATGCGTGGGGGGATGTGTGGTATCGGGGACTGACTGAGACGGTGAGGTTGTGGGCATGGGCTGAGATGATGTGGAGGCGCCCGGTGTAAAGATTGGGTGGAGATTGCTGGACGGAACTGCGACGTTTGCATCGGAGATGTCCCTTGAGCGAATCACACCCGGCCTCCCTTTAATAGTCTGTAATGTCGTTAATTCAATTTGCGACTCAATTCGTTAACAAAAATACAACTCACATGGGTGCCGACGTGAACGGAAAAGGTCCTCGGGGGTGGGAGTTTTGGCGGCCGACCAACGGGTCGTGTCTCTCGCGGAGGCTCACTTTGAGCACCAGCTTGTGCCCGCGCAAGTTGCTTGTGTCCAGTTCCTGGGGACGCCCCAGAGTCTTCTTTGGCGCGGAAGGTTCGATAATTTTGGGACGGGGTATCTTGTTCTTCGAGCCTTTTGGCCTACCAGGCCGACGTTTTGCTGGTTCCGATGTGATTCCGGAGCCGCCGGAAGTTTGGGTACTGTGGAAGATAGGTTGAAGATGGATGGATGAGAAACAAAGATACATGTGAGAGACAGCGTACTCACAGTGTAGCGGTCGAAGTTCCCTCCATCATGTCCGGATGCTCCTCATTTTCCTCCATCTCCATCTTGACTCTCGCTGATTAGCTTGATTGCGCCGTTTCACGGGGATTCTGCAAGAAAGAACAGGTGAGCAATGAGGCAATGTAACCTCGGGAGAACACCTACCCTCGTCGAAAGCAGTCAGGTACGTCGTGTGGATCTGCGACGATGCGACTGCGCTGAGCCACTTGTATGACTCAGGAATTGAGACACTGCCACAAAATTTAAAAGGGCAGATGTACCCGTGTGAAGTTGAATGAACTCGGGAAAGTAGGAGGCCAGAGATTTGGCGATGTGGTGGTTTGGGTTTCTGGCGGGCTTCCAGGTATTCTCGACGCGACGCGACGCGACACGGTGACTACAGTGCTGATGGGTTCTCAGTCGCTCACGGCTTTACGGGATCGCTTATGTGATGTGCCGACAAGCCGATGTATTCAAACTCCGCTAGGTATCCGTCCGAGGTATCCCGCACTGCCATCAGTATCGAGCCGAACCCGCGGCCATATACCGGAATCTCGATTAAATTTTGTGACTTTGTGGACCTTCTGCGCAACAAGCAGTGCAAGACATGGGAACACCAACACACATTCAGACTCGATAAAGACTTCCATCCGCATCGGCTTCGGCACCGGCGCATTGGCGCCCCGGGATATATATATATATAGACTCACATCAACCCCTCGGACGTCTCCCACCGCAATTATTGCTCGAAATAGACTCTTAATCTAGTGGATATAGTCGAAATATACATTAACCGAAAGTCAGCATGCGGCGGCAGCCTAGGTCTACCACCAGATCTGCCGACCTTGGTTGACGAGGAGTCGGCACACTCTGTTCCGACGGGCCCTCGGAACGCAGTGGTATACATGAGCCCCTTCTACCAAATGTAGAATTCTCAAGGACAAGGGGAGGAATACATACCTTGTGGCAAGAAGCGATTGCATAAATATCCCGAAAACTATATCTGTCATCTTGTCTGAGTTCAGAGTAGCTTTTCGCAAATCTCGAACATGAACACGCGTCGGCCAGAATCCGGATATAGAACTGTTTATATGTAGTCCTTTGGCGCATAACGGAAATTTTGAGACGAACAAGCGGAAGAAAATATAGTCTGAGGTTTTACACGTTGCAAAAATTAATGCACTGCATTGGCGCACCAAAACGATCTTACTTCCAACTCCGAGCACAGTCCCATCCCTTTTAATGGGTGCAACCTTTGCCGATGGGGGGGATCCCGGCGTTCATGCGTTGGACGCTGCCGTGTAAACCTACCTACCTATCCACCTACCAGCGTTGCGGCACATCATGATCCGACCCAGTCCGTCCCGTTCTGCTCTGTCGCGTAGATTGATGTTCACAAGTCAGATGTTCAACACTAACACTCCCTCACATTCTGAGAAAGGAAAAAGTGGGACTTACGGGATGAGTCCCCACTACTGTTGTATATAATCCTTCAGTGCTGACCCCGCTTGCATCTGCATGCTCCTGCTGGGCACATGCCGCATCTACGAAGATCAGTCAACGCAGGGCAGAAAGAAAGGAATATTGTACCTCTCTAGCTGAGACCATCCGTAAGGCGTCGGGTTTACCATTTGCGCCACCAAGTTGTTGGCGGCATTGTATGCCCCCATAGCATCTGGGTAGACTGGCTGGTTGGTTGAAGGATAGGGTGCCGCTCGGCCAGGTGGAAGGTAGGGATTGTTACTATTGGGAATAAATTGCTGTGGGTACGAAGGATTCGCGGCAGGGTTGGAATCTTGCGAATGCGGGCCTTCGCCGCTGAAGGGATGGCGATGCGCCGCCGTCGCCCGGTGCTGCGAGTAGCCGGCTTGAGGGGTGGGTGGCGCCTGGGAGCTGCCGGGTGGTATGGGATGGCTGAGTTGTATGGGAGCTGACGACTTCGGTCCAGAATGTGAATGACTGCTGTCGGGCTGGTTTGGGACAGGAATGTATTCGCACTGGAGACCCTTGTTTGCGCAACGCTGGCAGGGATTCATTGGCGGATGCTCCAACGTTAGACACTGGGGGGATACATCCATAAGTTGCATACCATTTCTTTTCGAAGCCACACATACTCTAATTTTTCGTTTGCGGCAATTTGTGCATGCGATAACGACTCTCCTCGACCGAGAGGGAAAAACGGGGCCTGAGGGATGATTGGAGGCGGACATGAAGTTATGGAGGACTGATCCGAAAGCACCTGCTTATGTAGTTATTGGATTTTCGTTGGATACTAAATATACTAGTACTCTGATAAAGAACAGACATCAAACCCTCGAGCGGAGTTACGAACGCCGTCCGAGTATTCACGGGTGTCGAGTCATGCTCCGGCCGTTAGCATCGGTCCGGCCAGCTGGAATATATTCAAACAGAGGTTCAGGTGTGGATTCGAAATCCTTGCGAGAAAATGTATGTCATGATTCACCCCGGCGAGAAAACACTGTGGAGGGGCTGTGTAAAAGTGACGCCGACCGGCGTGCCGCCTCTCCTTCATCCCACAGTCACGTTTAGACGCGGCAACCTCTACAGAATGGATTCGCCTGTTGACTCGGTTGTCTATGACATAAAAGGTCATGCCTCTAAATTTTGAGGTACTCATCTGCATCACTACCGATTGTACTCAATCCACCGAACAAAACGTCGAGGCAATGCGCTGTTCCGCTGTTAGTGAAAACCACTCGCATGTCCCGCTATTTAAAAGAGTCTTGCACAACATCAAGACGTTGTTTTATTGCAAACCCACTCATAGAATTACTCTCAGCTTGCATGTCCAAGACTTGGTTCCAATCGAGGTTATATTCTTATAAATCGGACAAATCAACTAGATATACCGCCCATTACTTGTCGGTTAGCATCATATTTTGTTCTGGCTCTGTGGGATGGCTCCACAAGCAACGTCAGGTGGATTTTTTGCTGGCTTCAACGGATATTGTTTCTTCCTCGTTATGCAAACTAGATTTTCCAACTTTCATTCACAAACACAAAAGACGTGTCTACTATAGAAACTGGGAAACTATGAAGTGCAAAATGCCTTCCAGCTGTGATGAATAGATTTGGGGGCTGCTAATGCAGTTGTAGAGCCGAAGATCCCGTCATCTGGCCAAATGGAAAACCAACCACACTACAGTTGGCGGCTCCTTTGTACTCGTCATATCTGGCTGGCGCATGCAGTGGAAGATCTGAGTTGTAATGCTCTTTAGCATCTCATTCCATGTACGCGAAGGCAATTCCCCGTAGGTGAATTCCCACGGTCGAAATACAGCTGGCGCTCCGTTTGGCAAAAGGAATTACACAGGAATAAGCGGTTTCTGTGATAAGAATGTCGAAGTTCAACCGATATCGTCACCAAGAAATCCAGTTACAACATCCAATTAACTGTGGCTTCACAACTGGGAGCGTTCAAAGGGCTTGAATCATACCTGGCTTTCCTCAAAGATTGAAGCCACTCCTGAGGGTATATTCCTTTTGTGGTTGCGTTCGTAAATCAACTGTTGGCATTAAACGGCCATCCGCGTCGCAGATAATCGATACTTGTAAATAATGCTGTCCAAATACGGATATAATACGCCAAACCCCGTATCGTATTCATATCCATACCGTATTCATCCACACCTCACCGTATCGTATTTGTATTCTAGCATATTCATATTTTGGAACTGAATATGAATATATTTTGAATATATCTGAATATATTCTGCACGTTTTTTGGTTGAAGAAAAGGGTGTGAATCCTGTCTCACAAGCTGCAAACCTTTTAAATACATGTCAAGGAGTGTCAGAGGACATACATAGGACCTTCTGAAAGTCAATAGGATACGACACTGAACAGATATGCAAGTTCAACATTGACATCACAACTTTTGATGCGAACAAACACTTCAAAGGTCCGACAGGTAGCCGAAATCAGCCAAGAATTACCGGCTCAGTTCAATTTCAAGCTCGGCAGGAAAAACTGTGGCAAGTCGATCGCCGTTTTTGATTGTGCGGCTGACTTTGTACATAAAATGATGAGGTTCAGGATCAGATTTGAAGGGAGAAAACCATTCGACGTAGGCTATCTCTGTGTATTTTCCTGACGATACTTGAAGAAACATCCCTGCCGTCGCCGCTGCATCCGGATCTGCCGTCAACGTAATGGAACTCGATCTTTCAGAGTAGGGGGATTGTCGGGGAGCTCAAGCTCAGTATGGTCTATTTCTCCTTTGATACTTTACTGCACATATATTTTGACTCGTTACCCGTACTCTACATCTGAATAGTATGTGCTCCGTGCGCAATATGGTCATTCTCCGTTGCAAACAATACTCCTAATTTGAGATTATAATAGGCAATGTTAGCGCATAATTATGCAAAATGAGCGCAACAGTTGAAAGAATGTATTTTAGGGTAAGATTCTTTGAACTTATTTGAGCTAACTTGGTTGAAGAAACTAATTTGAGCTAAGTTGCGCTAGATTACCTCAAATTATTTGGGGGGTCTTTTCCTGATGTGTCTTCCCTGCGCCACAATGCATATCCCTCTTCCATACTGCGCACACTTCTATCATTTTCGCAACACATGTCGCGCTGCTCCGATTTTTTAAATTCTTTATTTCGACTTCCTGCGACCGAGATATCACGAGTCGGATTCACGACTCACTTTGCTCAGTACCTAAGCTAATTTGCCGCTTCCACAACTTTCAATGCTGCTATCATCTCATTTCACGTACTCACATTGATGGTGCAGGTGTTGCAATTATCTGGGCTTGCCATCAGTGACCCTACCTTCTTCCTCTTCTTCTTCCATCTACTCTTCCGTCTTTTCATTTGACTTCATCGCGCCGCTTGCTAACCTCTAACAATCTAGATCTTTTCCCCGCAACTGACATCCTCAACAGGTCTCCACGAAGTCAAAATTCCGCCATCGCCTTACATTACAAAACTCCCCGCTCTTCCACACTATATTTCGGCTTCCCATGAACAACGACCCAGCACCGATTCTGCACGTCGCAGAGTCAATATCTATCGCCGTCCCACCGCCCCAACACCTGCCTTCCAGAGCCGAAATCCCGTCATCTGCGCGCATACAACCGGCAAAATCTCACCGGAAAAATCTCCCCGGGTGCTGAAGTCTCTCTGCCAGGTCCTGACTTACCACCCGCCGACAGCTGTACACCTCTCTTCACGCGTTCCAAGGCTCAAATTCCCGCCTTCGGTGCCCTCAGAATCGCAAAAAAATCCCCGGGACTAAAATCAGGCCTCATGTTCAAGTCAATTCTCGACTTACCTCCACTGACTAAGATTTGCGAAGGTCCCAAATTCTGCTAACTGCATGCGCTCTTGATGCACTTATTATTCCCACAGCGCGCCGCCGACGTCAAGTACGACTCCAACAACCCCGACCTGAGTTTCTCCACTGTGTGGCACCATTCGATTCAGCAGCTGCAGAGGCGACTTCCCCTTCCGCCGCAGTACTTAGTCTGTACTAACTTCATTTCAGGTCTTTCCCCCCTTCCGACATCGGGAAACTCGTGAGGTTGAACACCAAGGATCAACAGTAACACAGAAACACACTAATCTAACTGGAAATCCAATCCTCTGGATCCATTAGATACTACTCAAGTAGTGGATAAATTGTATTCCCCAACCCGAGCGTGTTTTAAACCGCTCAAAATCATCATTTTTCTTGCGACAAATTTCATTAGATTTGAACCGTATCATTCCTCTGGGCACATTCGAGTTCGTCCTCAATGCCTCCCACTGCGAGAAGGCAACCGGATCCCTAGCGAGTGAACATGCGAAGGTCAACTCCGTCCTCTTGAATTCTTGCGTGGATCGAGTATGATCATCAATAGTGTTTCTCGTAAAAGTGCATCGAGCTTGCATCTTGAGTTACCTCATATTGATTTTTTTCTTTTCTTTTTCTTGAACAACAGAACTGTCAAATAATAATCCACCCAGCAGCATCGGCACATTTGCCGTCCGCTTTGTGTGTGTGTAGCTTGTGGACCAGTCTCAGTGGCTGCACGGAGTAGTCATGCAATGTGCCTGCCCCCTGCTAGTGCTATGTACATATCTCCGAGCCACCTAGCTCCCTGCGCAATCTCACGGCCACCTTGGACACTCAGAAGCAGCGGTGTATTAGCTACTCGCTGGGCATGTGCGGCTAGAGCACCAGATATTGCATCCCCACAGGCGTTCAAATCTGGACCTCCAGAAAAAGGGAGCAAGAATTAATAAAGCAAGGCAGTCCAGCGTGAAAGTTCGTGAGTCCTGATGAGTGACGTTGAAAGGTAGAGCCCTTGAACGATCACGTTGAGAGGACTGCAATGATCACGTCCCGCCGAGACCTGCATGTAGATAAACAAGTGAGTTTAAAAGATTTCACACATTACCTCGATAGGTGGCGGGGTAGCTCCGTGCCAGCATGATATCCCCTCCCCGCAGAGTCGAGCCCTCGACACATTCACGTCAACCGGGTTGCACGGGACACACACACATAATCTGTGGCGTGTAGCTTGTGGCACCATGCACCGACTTAACTTGCCCTTCGCTATTGACACCACTTTTCTTTTAAAAAACGTGCTTTTTGTGGTGAATCGTGCATGTTGTATTCACATATATTCAACCATGAATACTAGTAGCTAGGGTATGAGCTGTAAATCCCTTAGCATGTGGAAGAATCCAGTGTCCAGATTCAACTTAACGGTGCTGTGTGAAACTTGCTGTGCTCTGTAAGCGCCGTACAGACACTGACTTCCTGAGAGAAAAAACACGTCAGAAGTTAGTTAACTTTCACAAAAGAGCAGGAGGGTACCTGGAATGTAGACCTGTTCGAGAGACATCAGATCCCTCGCACTCAGAAGATCCAAATTTCCTGAGCCTCTCGTTGGCTTGGAGCTTTGGAGCAGCCAATTGGAGGCTCAAAAGAAAATTGGATTAATACACTCTATTCAACGCACACAGAACATTTCAATCGGAGGAATACTTGACAGCAATCACGATGAATCTGCACTGGTTGACCATTTCAAGTTTTTCGGTGAAAAAATTGGTGAAAAGTGGTTTGAGTTTTACACAACTTTTTCACTGAAAAAGTAGGTGAAAAACTTGAAACTTTTTCAGAGATTTTCACTTTTAAGGTGACAAATTTAAAACAAAGTTAGAAAGTGGTGAAAAAGTTTCAAGTTTTTCACCTACCTTTTCAGTGAAAAATTTGTGTAAAAGTCAAACTACTTTTCACCATTTCTTTCGCCGAAAAACTTGAAATGTTCAACCAGGGCTGCTTAAATTGAGAGTCCGTATGTAGGATTGCGGATGATAGAGGAGAGGTGATAGTCTGTAGAAACAAATGAAACAGCGGCACGAGATACAGTCTCAGATCTGTGGAGACTCTTGAATCTTTGAGCACTGTACCACGTTATTGAACATACCCGAACTTGATCCAGAATCTCCATCGTCCTTGATTATCGAGAGTACAACAGGATGCTATTGAATGCCATAGAGCTGAGTGCTGTTGAATGAAAGGTCAGTCCTCAAAGACTTGTAGCTCAAGGTAAGTGAGAAACAAGGTGAAAATATTGATAAATAACTACATACATTGTTGTACTCCGTGGTATTGGAGATTGTACTCCGTGGTATTGGAGATTGTACTCCGTGGTATTGGAAATGGTACAAGTGTACAATGGAAGTGAGTTCAAACATATGTATGTTGCAAGCGAAGCAGTGCAGTTATTGTTATTAACTGTACTGTACCGGAAGAGGCTCATTACAGAGGAATCCGTCACCGTAAACCACCATGATTCTTATGGCCATCACTGTATATGGTTATTGTGAAGATCCCTAGATGCCAGTTAAAACCAACTCGTAGTCACGGTTATGTAAAACAACTCCAACTTGAGAAGTGAAGTTGACCTTGAGTTGACCTGGGCTCTAACTAACCGCCTGACAGATTGAGTCAAATCAGCGTACCTATATTTTACAGCCCGAGTTGGCTCGCTGGGCCGCTGCCTGCAGTGTACGATGGTACACCAAATGTGTGGGGAAACTCAAACGGTTTCCCTAAAGCGGATGTGGCTGTGCGATCAATCGATCAAGCCGGGGATCAAAGCCATGGGGCCGTGCCGTGGCGGTGTGATAGGCCGTAAATTCAAGGAACTAAGTCACGGCGGCGATCAAAATCCGTTTCCGCGGGAAATCTGGCGAAGAACTATAAAATACAATTTCCCGCTCATTTGTTTCCCAAAGAAGAAATTGGGAAATATTTCAAATGTTTCCTGCTAAATTTCCGGTGGAAACAGATTTGAGCTTGCCACGGGGAAAAAAAATGAGAAAACTGCTAACTTTTTCCCGCAGATTATCCGGGGGAAAAAGACAATGAAAGATCCAGCCGGAAATTTCCGTAGGAAAAAGTCAGTCTTTTTCCTGGAAAATTACTATATATGGGCATTCCCCAGGAAACATGCTTTCTTTTTCCTCTGGAAATTTCCGGCTGAATCTTTTCCCTTGGAAAAACCTTGTCTTTTTCCCGCGGATATTGCCTGGGAAAAAGTTGGCAGGTTTCCTGATTTCTTCCTGTGTAAAGATCATGTCTGTTTCCGGTAGAAATCTGACAGGAAAAATTCTGCCGAAAACAAACATGCAGTAATGTACAGGTGGCTATCCGTACTTAGAAAGTACAAGATATCAACGGAACACACAGAAATTCAAGGGGGGCGAGCGCACAAGACACTGGCATTACTGTGAACTGGTCGGCCTCATCGTCGAGGCAGGACTCCACTAAAACCTGTAGGACCTGACCACCAGCAGAGTATGCTGGTGCTGGTGTACGGGAGGAGTTCCCTCCTCCCAGGTAAAACATCCCCGGAATCTACCAGTCACAGCACACTGTCGTACGTCTTCCCTTTGCAAACTGCATACCACCCATGCTCAACCTCCGGAGAGATCTCGCAGCTGATGAGAAGAGTGGCGTGTTCAACTTCGGAGGAAGGTCCACAGCCACCCGTGTGGACTAGTTGTTTCCAATTGCCACAGTCGGGTCGCTCACAAGGAGCATAGGGACGGAGTCAAAGATTGTGAGGACGTCATACGCCAGCTTCGCCAATAGTTGAGTGATTTTCCTCTGGGGAAGGAGTGCCCGGAACAATTGCAGAGCCTCGGGGAATTGCTCCACTAGACCTGGGATTTCAATGTTGACTTTATCAAGGAATATTCGCCGGATTTCCACAAGCTCTGCATTGTGCCGGGTCCTCCACATAGATATAACAGAACCTGCACAGCCGCCATTGACGGGGAACTATCTTCTTGCCACGTTCCTTCCAACGGCGACGTTCCACAGCAAGGCTATGACTTGAGAGCACCATTTGGGTCAAAGCCTTTCGGTGTTCCGGTTGTTTGACTGCCAGGTAGTGTCGAAAATGCAGAGGCTTCCTGACCAATCTTCTAGTGTCTTTGTCTAGTTCAAGGCGGCCAACCAGGAGATCTCGAACCCGAGCTGACGATTCAATCTGGTCATTGATCTATGCCTCCATCGACGTGATCACATCCTTCATGGTTTTTCAACCGACACGACATCCAGTTCCAGTGAAATGTCGAGTTCAACAGGAATATAGAGGCGGGAGAGGACGATACGGAGGTCATTGATCCAAGAAATTTGGCTGGAACGAGCCAACGCCAAGGATTCTTGGAGTCCTTCCATGCTGGTCGCTTGTGGTTCAGTTCCAAGAGGTAGCAGAGGTTTTTGAGCGCAAGGTAAACTCTGCGATATTTACTTGGCCATATTCCAGTTTCGGAAAAGAGGACAGCACGAAGACTGCGTGAGGCAACCCCGAGCATTCGGCGCAAAAAACGTAATTGAACTCGTTCAAGCAGCTTCAAGCTCTACATCGAGACAGACATCGCAACCCGATGTGAGGTAGGGATCCACCCGTGCCATGTATAAAGTTCTCGCATCCCAGTGGCTTTCTTAGCTTTCAGCTTGTAGTGTTCCCGCCAAATTGATTTTGTCCCCGTTTCGAACCAGATGCCCAGGTAGCATGCCTTCTATACTTGTTTCATTAACTTTCCACCCAAACTGAACGCCGGGTACGTCTTCTGTCGGGGCCCATATACCGAGATGCACTCGTCTTCCGCAAGGATTTTATAGTCCCTGCAATCATCAATTCAATCATCATTCCGCGATCCGAGAGGAGCCGAGAAGAGCTCCGAGAGGTTCCCGAGGCGAAAACAGCTTACCACACAAAACCCTATAAGTTGGTCTTGAGTGCTTTTTTTGGCTTCCAGACAACATCTTGGCTTGTCTTCAGCCAAAAAAATAATGGTTCCCAGAAAAGACATTAAGGCTTGAAGACCCGACCGACCGTCCGTCCCACGGTTCGGCATTTGCCGATCGGCGTACCCTTGATATTGGAACCCCGTTGAGTTCGACATCTTCGGGATGATGCGCCGGAATGAAATCAGACATGAACAGGTTCCAGAGGTGGGGTGAACCAGGGTCTCCAGTCAAGACTCAAGACCAAGGAGCGACCTGGTCCCATCGGGCCGTACTAAATAACAAATCCTGTCATATAGGCTTGCATATAGGACCTAGTATTAGATCTAGAGCATTCAAAACAAGGTCTAGTCTCAATGGGACTAACAGTTGATACTACGCAGTTGACTTGGCCGTCGTTTCTGCCCACACTGGATGATCTGGGCTATGTAGTAAGGGACGGGACAGGACGAAAGAATGTCCTGTTTGGTGTTTCATCCCCGGCCATCACCATCGGTCTATTGAATTACAGTGAATTACCTATGGAGTGTCGGCAAAATTGACAGAAGGAAGCCCGCCTGCCACCTTGAAACAAGCCACTGGTAACTGTGACCATCAAGTTCGTGAACTTCATCATAGCGCGCTCTGTATATATTCCCGCTGAGGCAGAAACTCATCCCAACTTTTTCTAATGCCAGCAACTCGAAATCAAGATTACCGACCAGCGCAATCTTCCAAGAGGAAACGGACACCAACAAGCGATTCCTCCAGCGGTCATCCGACAACAGATGAGACCTCCTTTCCATCTTGTGTAGAACCGGGAAGAAGGTGCCCGTCTTTCCTGTTTTGTTCAAATCATCGCTCTCTGGCCTGCCAGTGGCTGAATTTTTTTCAGATGTACGACGACTGGGGGGCAAACCCAAAATCAGGGCTCGAACATGGCGTCATCTCCACTCACATCACCGTCGCCCTCGGGAGATTCATATCCACCCCCGTCGGACTTCCAGTCTCATCTTACCATCGCTCCATTTTTATCAACCTCAACTCCATTCATGAATCTCTCTCCCCAACTTGTCCGCCATTTGTTTGAATGCGGGTGCAACGAGCTGTAATCTATGCTGATAACTAATCATATTTTACTAGGTTTCGCGCGGATGCCTCAAAACAAACATCCACTTTTCCGTGGCGCCGTCCTTAGAGACACCCTCTCATCTCTTGACTGGCGGATACACCTCCTTCCCTCACAGCTGCGAGTCTTAGCGTACTGCGTTGTGTAAGTTGTTTACCGAGTCAACGAGGGTGAGCTAACCCGCCCTCGTCACTCAGGGCCTTCTCCGCTTCCATCTCGTTCAACCACGTCATTCTCGGGATTGGTGGGCCGCAGCCAACATCCTTCAACGATCCATCTGTTTTCCACAGCGGGGCAGATCTACGACCTTATGGAGGACGCCGAGCCCCAGTGTGCCGTGCTCTACATCAGCATGCCCTTCGAGCAGCGCTAGCCAGCCCAGTGTCTAACATTATGTTGGAGGTATCTGAAAATAACGCAATGTCTTGCTTTCTCATGCATTTCTTGGAAAACGGTAAGCAGTGTCATATGCGGGGTGTCCTGGGCTGAAATAAAACCCGTAGTTGATCAGGCGAATTCGCAGTCATGGGGGATGGCATATCTCTCTCACGTTCGCACCCTCGCAGTGGCTTGGAAAGAAAGTTCCTGCAATTCTTCCCATGCTAACGCGTGGACACATGCTTTGGTGAGTCCATTTTGGTGTTAAATTTTTTTGACTGTAATGTTTCGTTACTAGATGGAAGAAGCTTTGGAAGCAACCCTATACCGCAAACCTATTCTTATGTTTGCCACCTTTCCTCATTAAACTTTCCCTTTTGTTGAGAAAGAAAATGACTCCCGTTAGATCTCGCAACGACCAAATTTTACTCACAGGTGACGAACTGATGACTTTGCCCAATATCTTCGCCTGGGCCAAGACCACCCTGCAATCGAGAAAGAAGCAAAATCAGCAGGATGTGGCGCGCGCAGTCATCCGGCCAGGTGAGTTTGATCGTCTGCCCTTTTTTCAACTGTCCCACCTGCCACTCGCAGTTGCATTCCACCTCACGGGGCTTACTCGCCAGCTGTACGAAACGATTACGGGAGGTAACCGCGTCCATTTCCTGTCCTTATATTTATTTTGACCCCATCGATAAGATCTTGCCCGCCGTCATCCCCTTGATGAGACGGCGGTCAAAACGATCATCTCCTCGTTGACCCTTCTCCACTCAATTCAATCCCTGTTCCCCAACTCAGACGTGCAGACAATGATATCTGCCCGCGCCACGCTTGTCCTCGCGCTGCATCGCGAGATTCGCCGCCGGAACGCTCAGCCAACCGACGCGTGGGTGGACAAGTGGACGAGTATGCATTTGAGCCTGTTGTATGCCCAGACGCAGGAGATGGCCAGCTCGGCACTGGAAGAGGTTGCAACGGGCCTGAAGTTTTTGCCATCGCTCGGACACATAACGCATGTCTCGCGTCGTGGGCTAATCGCGTGGGGACAGTTCGCTCTCGAGACAGCCGACGTGGTTATGCCGGTAACTCCCGAGCATGCCACGGTTGAAATGTGGGTCTTGCCCTGTTGAACGTGGACATCTTTCTACATGTTCTTTTCATTTAGAATCTCGTCGGCGCTAAAGCTGGTCGGGTACTCATGGCCGCTTCCGATGGGCCTGATTGAGCGACTCGACGCTCACATAGACGCGCACCGTCTCTCGCAGCTCGCCACTGGGGTTTGCTGACAAATTATTCTGACTTAGACTCGGTGTTAAGCAGTAACCTCAGGGCTCAGGCACCTTCTCTCGGAATTTTTTCCCGAGAGACAAGATTCTCTACATGTATCAAACATGTATTAATGTTTTGCTTGGTGGTCAAAGGTTCAAATCTCAAAATGTAAACCTGCACAGTTTAGAAAGCCAATGAACAAAGACAAAGAGCTACTGCACTTTCTTTGACTGTGAATTGGCACGAGTTGGCTGAAACACGGCTGAGGAGTGTTCAAGTTGTTGATTTCACGGGATCCATCAACAACGGGAGTCTCACATTACATTGAGAACACTGAGATGACTTCGGACAGACATGTTGAACGGAGGCTCAATTGAGACGGTTCAGATTCAAAATCGGTGGTATTTCCCTCAAGGATATCAGCCGGACCCACTGAGCTAGGAACTCTTCCCGGGGCTGTCCCGACGAGGCACGACAACTTTAGTAGCATAGGCGTTCGGACCGACGCCCGAATGCCTATTGATGGCTCCAATGCCTATCCATCATCCGGAGCAATCAGATAATGATGGCGGCACCTGTTTCTGCCGTATTCCTGCCGCGCAGCGGCTGGTTAAGGTTTGGGTGGTTAGAGGTTAGGTGAGTGGTTAGGCTTCGAGGTAGGGTTTTGGTTAATGTTAGGGTCGGTTAATGTCAGGGTTGAGGTATCTAAAATGCTGTTGAAGGAAGGACTCAGTGCAAAATTCGAGAAATGGCTGAAGTGATGGCCGATCAATCGGCAATAGTCCTTCGCCACAGAAATAAACATTCGGAGGCTAGCCGAGGTTAGTCCGAATGCCTATGCTACTAAACTTGTATGTACTCTGTCCCGACTGACCGAGGCTCATGGCATAGCACCAACACAACTAGTACGTAATGGTGATATGTTTGGAAGATACACATCTTCCAAAGCAGCTCCCGGACACCTCACCGAAATCCAGTAAACATTGGGTAGGACAAGACCTATAACGTTATTCACTCAATGACCGAGATCGATGGCTAGTGACAGTGTCCCAGCATCAAACACATATCAATGACTGATAGGATAGCACACGCAAAACTAACTATGGGAATCATTGAGATGATTCCACCATACACGCCAGGACCCCATCCGTACCAGGAGTACTCATCGGAACCAGACCATCCCCCCATGTTCGAAAACTCTCATGTCATTTTTGTGGCTGGGAATCGCACCTTTTGTGCCCATAAGGAAAAATTGCTGTCCACTTCACCCGTGCTGCGTGAAATGTATAGCGGATGCTCGTCCGAGATCAATGGATATCCAGCTATTTGCCTTGATGATCCCCCCGAAAATGTTAACCACTTTCTTCGTGCATTCCTGGAGGTTGGGTGCGCCTCGTTGTTGTATCTTAGGTTACGTCGGCTCACTTTCTTTCAGGTATTTTGATCCCTCTCCAGCCGGAACGCAATACAGTATTGTGGCCGCAGTGCTCAGGATGAGCGATAAATATCAAGTCAACTTCCTTAAACAGCAGGCTTTGAGACATTTCTCCTCCGCGTTCCCCATGCGGTTTGCAACGGAGTCGGATATTGCCTCTTGTTAGGACCGTACCATTTTACAGCTATCTCGCTCGCACTGGAGCTCTCTTTGAGTTGGGTTCTCCCTGCAGCATTCTATTTCTGGGTCACCTCGACGCCACCCCACTCACCAATACTACGTCAGGATAGCCAGGAGGAGAAATTCGTGTTTTTGGATACCATAGTACAACTGTTTGGACCAGCAACAATGGTACTTGACTGCATAGTAGCACCAGTCACAGTAGTTGGGTGCCACCACCCACTGCAGTGTCTGCAACAGCGCATCCAATTCAGACGGCGCCTTGACTACCTACGCAACTGGAATATCTGTCCCTGGCTATTGAGCAACTGGAGTGAATTGTGTGTGTGCCCAGCATGCCACACAATGGTGGTCGACATTTTCACTAGGGAGCTCCGAAATTTCTGGGAGACCTTCCCTAGGATATTGGATTTGCCTGAGTGGTCTACGCTTGAAAGCACTGGCATGAAGCATAGTTCTTTCGAAGCATCATTCTTTGAATGGCCATAGCTTATACTAATACAATTGTACATGATGTCACGGAGCTTGATACCAACTTGATACTGTAATGGACAATCCGAACAGAATATAGGAAGCATTATTTAGACCGGTTACTCATCAGGAAAAATCACCTTTCCGTATTTGCCGCAAATTAGGGGCAATTTGGTTTCCAGATTCCAAGTAGGTCCAACGCAGGGTAATTGGGGTGAAGTTCCGGAAATTTACCTGGCTTGCCAAAGCTTCCAACGTTACCTTTCATTCAACTTTACATAATCCCAGTTAGGAGACTCTATGAGCTTATAGACTACATCCTGTACTGGTTAAATGCCAAAACAGCTTTGTAGCTTTGGTTCGGGTTTACCGCCCGATCAGCTGGGTGTTATCTGCCAGTGGCTGTACAGGTTATCTGCCACTGGTCCCATTGCACTGAATTGGTGGCCCGTAAAATCGCGAAAATAATATGGGAGGTTCTTAACAAATGTATGATGTGCCAGGCGCTCGCGTTTCATTTTTACAGCGCTCTAATCCATCGCAAATTGTAAACGGCAGGTAACACGGTGACATGGCAGATAACACGTCACATCAAATCACACTCTCTCACGCCCCTATTTACAGGTCGCATTGCGCATTTTGGTGGATATTTGGGTTCTTCCTGGGCCTGTGCATGTGTGAAATTTATATGATACCCGAAGGTGTACTCACGTCAACCAGTAGATTTTACTACATGCCTACAACACTACATGTAGTTACTCGCAGTTGTAATGGCAATACTATGGAAAATGAGCTGCCGAATCAGAATTCCCGCAATCCTCCCTTACCGGAAGTCCGAGAAGACACCCTACTATACTCTGGGCTCATATTTGGGGATGTTTCAGCTGGTGAAGAGTTAGATGCAGTTCGCGCGCTGTGAGCGCGCGAAGAAAAAATCAGTTTTTGCTCCAGCCGAGTGCCCAAATATCATACAGTGTAACACAACAATACCTGTTCTTGAAACTCCTTGAAATCTCTTTGAAATCTCTGTTTCCGGGTGATTTTTACGATTTTTCCTTCTTTGGATACCCAGCGTATTGGGGGGAAAACCTTGGTTCGGGAAAAATGTAACAAGTTTTTCACCGTAGCGTGTCGGTTCAGTTCCCGGCGGCGGTATTATTTTGTTTTAAGAGACTAACCGTTGTAACCCGGCCACCTAACAATTTGCCTATGTTCTGATTTTCTGTTCCCGAGGGACACGGAAACAGAACATAGGGCAATTCTTAGGTTGCCGTGAGACTTGGTAGATTTCCTTTCAAGCAGAGGCAAACATGTGAAGTGGAGTCGTGACGTAGGTGGATCTCTGGCGACGTTTATCGAAATCCATCTACGTCAACTCAACGTCAACTGAGGCTTTAGTCAACTGACTTGTTGAATAGAACACTGGTCAGATACAGGAGAACCAGATTTATTAGAATAATGTAGCATAAATGTGACGATCAGAGAACGAATTAACAAAGAAGGTGGAGCATTGATCCAGTACATTAGTTGAAGTCCATTCTGGAGGCGCAACTGGACCGAATTTGGGAAGTAGATGGACGCTGCGACGGAGGTTCGCAATGGGAACAATACTTGCGATGCGATCTCCGTCTTTGATTGAGCGTCTGATTTTGTACATGAGGTGATGAGGCTCGGGTTCCGATGTGAAAGGTGAGAACCACTCGACATAAGCGAGATGCCTGGGAGGCGGCCGGTCCGGAGGAAAGAGGCCTTTGGTATGCTTGGCATTGAGGGAAAATACCACCCGAACCTGCGCAACACGGTAGCCTAGGTAATTCTATCAGACTCGCAACCACAGAATTAAATATGACTCACCTGCCACCCCGGTCAATCCACCAGAGCCATCGTTCACCAGAGCTGTGTCAACGCGACCGGGGAGCTCCTTGCCCGAAGGCAAAGATTTCCGCGGCTGAACATGAATAGAATCAATGACGGAATCTTGAGGACCGCCTGCTGTATATGGATCTTCAGTAATGTATTTTATTCGGTGGAAAACAGGGACGCGATTGAAATGAAGCGAAAGCGATGCAGATTGGGCCTCGATCTGGGGTTGAGACAGAGAGGAGTCATTAAATTGAACAATAAACCGTGCAAGGGCGTCACGGAATAGAACAGCACCGTAGTCATTGACCAGGGTGTTGATTCGAACAGCTTTATGGGTGGGATGTTTGGTCATTTTCAAGCGGCGCTCGTATACGATGCCGGGTGGCAAAGGCTCGACAGTGGGAGGTGCAGGGGATCCATCAAGTCGCCATTGGATGTATTTTTCGTGACGAAAGATTTTTTCTTTGCGTTCGAGCCAGAGGGTCATCTGGGGAAACTCGTCCTTGAAATTAGTCGACCGGTAACTGCAACTTGATCATTTTAAACAGTACGTCGTATTGATTTCAATAATCTTCCAGTTAAAATCAAGACCACCGTCGGCAAGACTGTCACAGCCTCGAAGACGAAAGTTTCCGAGGCTGGCAAGGGTAAGCTCCTCTTGTGTAACACTCTATCATCCACTGAACGTATGTGCAGGCAAGGCCAATGGTCACAAAGTCTCCAAGCCCGCCAAGATCATTGCGGAGTCTGCCTCTGAGGATGACACCTCATCCTCCAACGGCGACGATGAAGACAGCGAGGACGGTTCCGATGGCGACGAGCCTGTGGATGCGGAGAAGTTCCGTTCGGAGGTTTGTCAAGTTTTAAATTTACCTCTGGCTACCGGCTAATTTATTTATCAAGGTCCCTCGAGTCGTTTCGACCCGCTCCAAAGTTGTTGATGATGCTTCTGACTCTGACTCGCGCGAGCTGGACGATGTTGCCCCTGTACGTGACTCATGTATCCACACATAAACTGATCATGAATCACACCTTAATCAGCGTGTCCACAAGGCGGTTAAGAAGACGTCTCACCCCAAGCTCAGGAAGGACATCCCACAAACATTGTTTGAGTCAGACTCTGATGAGGTTTGTGATCAACCACATTTACCATGCTATTAATTTTATGTATATATTTCTCCTAGTACGAGGTGGTCGTTGATCCCAAGAAGTCCTCCCGTAAATCCAAGGCACCACCGGTCACCATGATCAAATCCGACTCCGAGGACTCGATGCCGGATGCGCCCAAAATCCGCTCCCGTATCCCCGACGGCGATGTCGAAATGGCTGAGGTGCCAGCCAGGCATCGCAGCCGTCGCTCCTCCATGGCTTCTTCCGGTCATGAGTCCATGCCGGATGCGCCGAAGCCTCGCCGCCATATTCTCGATAGCGACATTGAGTTTGCTGAGGCCATGGCCGATGCCGTCGTCTCCATTCCTCGGAGCCGCAGTTCATCGATGGCTTCCAGCTACTCGTCGGGGCATGATTTATCTGTCCCTGCGAGCGAGATGGGAAGTGACTCGGACAAGTCCGAGCCGGAAGTCGCGCCTAAGTCGGAGCGCGGCACCAAAAAGGTATGTACTTCATATTTCTAGCAGCTGACTGGGTAATGACTTATGTGATATCGCTCAGAAGACCAAGAAGGGGAAGAAGGTTTCGGCGGCCCGCCAGAAACAGGCTGACTCCGAGGTATGTACACCTTATATATTGGAACAGTACTCATTTAACGCTCCCAGAAACCGATGGTCCTCCCCGCTGCCGCTTCGAACGTGGCGGCGGACAAAGGCAAAGCCCCGGTGGATGCTTCGAATCGGCCGGAATCCAGTTGGGATGTCTCAACTCAACTGGTTCTCCCCGCACCGAACAGGGACATCGGCCTTACTGCTCAACATCCCGAGCTCCAGTTCGTTCTGTGTGAATCCATCGCCAAAATCAAGCAGCAGCTCCTGTTCCTCAACGCCTATCCCACGTTCACCACCCGTGCGGGTTTTGCGCGGCCGTATCTCATCGAAGCAGCTCGGTTGTGCCCATCCTCTTCTCACATTTTAGAGCGTCTTTTGACAGACTCGCACTTTGCCGCTATCTTAGCCCCTATTGTGAGTTTATTCAATATTTGCAGTTCCCTCGCTGACCGTACCAACAGCCCATTGATCGGGTTAACATCGTTCGCGGTGACTTCAAGCGATGCGCGGTTAGTTGCATTCTGGCATTCTTCGGTTTGGCTGGTTTGGAACCCGCAAAGGTAAAAGAGCGAGTTGAGGAACAACTCAAAGATCATAGATACATCTTTCCCACGGACCCGAAGACGGTAAGTGATTCTACCTCCCATCCTAGCTACCGGTTGACAGACGGTCCCGATAGGGCCAGCTCCAGTTGAATAAACCATTTCATAGCGGTGCTATCCGTTACGTGTTGAAGGAGGAACTCTTTTCGAACTCCTCCTTCCTCATCCAGAATGCGGAGCACTTCCCCGCCACCAACAGCAGGAAACCGCAGGAGCGCGAGCTCGCCGACGCGATGGTGTCCCTCGCCGCAACTGCGGTACGTCTATCATCCTTTTAATCTGTACTACACTAATCCGCAATCCCTCAGATTTATGCAGCGCTTCTAGAATTCCGGATGACCGGCCAACGCCAGACCATCGCTTTTACTGAGGACGCGTATGAAGACACCTTCCGCAACCATATGGACACCCTCGAACAATTGCACGCCACCGCACCGAATTCTACGCACAGGCTCATGCATGAGCTCTTCAACGACGTCACGTAAGTCATTATATAAGTGCTGTTCTATTTCTAACATTTTTATTTCATCCAGCACAGTCAACGCCACCGTCCACACAGCCTCCGGCAGCTCCTCCACTCTCATCCAGGTGGTGGATATCCCTGACTCTGACTAGTGTGCCCTTCCCCGCCCGCCCCGAACGTAGATACCGATGTCGTTTATTCAATTGTCCGAGTTTGTAGTGAATCCCTTCCCCCACACTCCTTTATTGCCATTTGTATTGTATTCACCTTTTAATGGAAGTCGCTGTTGCGCATTATGATCATTTGAGCCCAATCTAAGCCGGTTTTCAAGCTGTATATCTGCGAAAATCACAGAAAACCGACCACCAAACATGCCTGAACTTCGGTCAAATGAACCTAATTTTGTCCAAACTATGCTCCAAGTTAATAGTAACGTTACTAGCGCTCTAATCAACCAAATGAAGAATATTCGGACCAATTTGGCCGAACTTAGAGGCAATACTGGGGTATTGCCAAAGGAGGGTTTTCCTGATGCTTATGTACGACGCTGTCATTCTCACGGGCCGCGGGACCCGAAGTGCCTGATGCAAAATCGCCTCTACTTAGTTGGACAGCGGTTTTGTTGCCTCAACTCAGCTACTTGCGTCAAAGCAGTTGGTCATAGCTGTGATAGCAGGCGGCGTCGTCGTTGCCCGCGATGAGGACATGTACTTCCGAATTCGGAATGCAGCAATCAAAGTCGTTGGACGATTGGTATGAATCACAAAAAGAAATACCATGACCTTGGAAACTCCATGGTAGATAGATGGTAGTAGAACTGGATATATGCTGTCGAATACATCCCAGTAAACCATGTTTTTCTCTATTCTTGCGATGCATTCCGGGATCTGCCAAGGAAAGCTGCAAGAGTCCAGCATATAGTATATAACAGCCCACAAAACGTGATACCGGGCGGGATCCAACAGGCATAAAGCACACAATTACAGAACATCTAGTGCAGGGCAAACATATCTATTGTGCTGGTGTACTTCTATCTGGAGTCAATCGCCCACGAACCGGGTTTCGGGGCTACCACTTCCCAGTACCCTTGTATGCAAAAGCGCCACTTCAGCTATTGAAATGTACAGCTTCTGGCGCCAGAAAATGTTTCACCAGTGGGATGAGAATTCTGCTAATTCCGCAGTGGAGGTACTAGGTCATCGGTAGATAAACATACTGCATATAGTCCAGGAAAAACATATAAATAATATCACAGTGACGGTGACCATAACTGGTACATTGCTAAATGTGGCATTGAAGGTTGCGCCGGATCATAAATCCAACAAATTCAACTACAATGGACCTAGGAAACTCTGTCCTATGGTGCCTTTGAAATTGGGTGTCTTATGACAAATACTCGGACCTTATACTACGGTGCTCAAGCTGACCCCCTACGCTTTGTGGAGGTACCTTTCATCAGGAAAAAACCACTTGGTTACATACTGCTTGGTAGTCCCTGTAACCGTCATTGCGTCATCGACAAGTCCCCTTTAAGTAGCCCCTGGTAGCCGCCCGCAATGGCTTGGTAGCACTTGGTAGCTGATGCCTGTGATCTCTGTAGCACCTGGTTGCGCTCAGTACCAGCTGCTACCAGAGCTATGAGGAATCCTGAAGCATTCCCAAAATGTAATGCACTTGCCTCACACCCCTTTCTTGCCATGGTTCTCTGCTTTCTGAGGAAGGTTTCTGAGTTTTGCTGCTGCACATATTTTACTTTTTATTTTTGACTGTGCATGAAATGGAAATACGATTTATGAGGAGTGAATCCCAGTGGAAATCGGACATGCTGGGATCTGCTGGCCCGTTCACAGCATGTCTGGGCATATGCCAGCATTTATTTGAGACTTTTAACATGCTGGCATATGCTGGCGGTGGATGTTTTCAGATGCTGGGATCTTATTGTACATTTCTGTACGTATATCGGGTCCCCAATTGCCCCCGCGGCCCCCGCCTGCACTGCTGCGACCCCAGCATTGTCCCACTTGCAGCCCGTCATAGTAGACTATGCAATGCCTGCTGTTGAATAGTCAATACCGGAGGAGTGGAAGAACAATGCGCAGGAGCTTACCTGAGCCAGCAGCGGTGCACGCTTACCCGACAATATACCTGTGATCATGCACTTAGCATCACAGACTTTAGAAGAACTCTGAGCTACGCACAGTATGGTAGAGCATCGCCCTTCAACCCCGCGTGAACAAGATAATGGGTGTGTGATAGCTCAACCACGTCTGGAATGTTACTTTGTTTAGGTTTGGGAACACAAAGACAGGGATGCGACCCACTGCTCACGCTGGGATACAATGGCAGGGTAGAAATCAACAAGGGAGCAGCCCTATAAATGAAGGGGGACTTGTTAGCGTTCAATTAGGATTTCTACCGTTTATACACTCACATATAATCCACTCCACCCGTAATTTGACCGAACCGCTAAGAACATGTTAATAACGAAACCTCGCGTTCTGTCAGTGAAGCATGTCGCCTGCAAAGAACTGCCCCTGGAAACATACCGAGGGTTTCATTACGCTGCTGGGATCAATGTAAGACACAGTATGGGATGCGCAAGTGAGCTCAGTGTTGTCATTGACGCGTCAAAGGTCAAACCCGTCTGAGGAAATTTGACCGTGACCCCTGTGTGACGAGGTCTGACCATGTTTGACCCTGTTGTTTTGACCATGGACCCACAACACATTTTTCTTTGTCTTTCTGCATCGCCCGACTCTTTCTCATCCCTTAGCTCTACGTCCTTACTCTCTGTCATCTTTAAATACTTGTTGTGACCCATGGCGGACACCGCCTGGTGTTGGAATCATTTTTACAGATCAACTGAACATTACCAGGAAGACAAAACCCACCATAAGTCTCGATGCAAAGCTTGCGTCGCTCGCCGAGTCTTAGAACTCAAGGATTCTGATGAGAGAGATGTTCAGAGAGGCATGATGGATTATATACGGTCGCCAGAGGACCTGCATAACCAGGGTGTGTCCACAGTTCATTTTTGCTGTGATGTAGGAGTCTTGACCCGATACCAGTGTTGGAAGATGTTCCTCCCATTTGCGGCAAGGCCGAGCGGATGCTCTCACACCTCCGCAAGTGTCCGGACGTTGTGCCTGATGTACGGGCTTTCATACAAGCTTGTGCAAAAAATAAAGGTAGCACCGTGAGATTATCTCGAAATCAGCAGATTGCCCGGGCTGCCGTCAATGCACCGGCCCAGCTGGATATCAAATTGACACCCGTACATTCTTCCCAGCGTCTAGAGTCAATTCAATCATTGCATCTAGTACCCCAAGGAGAAACACGGGTGGACAGTTTGTCTCGACTTTATCACCTCACAACCCGGGCCGCCTCAGGAACATGTGGGACGCATCGAGGCAAGAGGAGTTTGCGCAGGATCTATGTCAAGTTTTCATCTCGTGTAATGTTGCATGGAACTCGGCCGCAAACCCCCAGTTACTCTTATTCTTCTCAAAGTACGTCCCTGAAGCAAAAATACCCGACCGGCGTGTGCTCTCGGGTCGCGTACTCGACAGTTTGGTTTGCCAGGTGGAGACGGAGATGAAAGCGAAGGTATCCGGAAAGTTCGGAACTGGGCAGTGTGACGGCCGGAAAAGTAATGCGAAAGCCTCCATCATTACCACATTGGTAACGGTGGAAGGGAAGGTGAGCACTGTCCTCCTTTCATCCACATCAACATTTCAAGCATTATATGTAGTTGTACATGATTGCTGCACACGATATTTCCATGGATAAAAAAACCTCCGACCATTTGTTAGAGCTCGTTTTAGCGGACATGAAATATTGCGAGGATGAGTTGGGGATTACCTATATTGCTTGGTGTACAGATGATGGGGGGGGGAACACGAGAGGGATGAGAAGACAGTTGAAAGAAGTGCGGCCTAAACTGTTAACACCACCATGCTGGGGACATCAGGTGCATATTATATTTATACTAACATTACCTTCAACCCGATCTTTTTATGCATATCAGGTGAATTTGGTCGTCGGCGAGGTCCTTGGTCGCATGTATCGGCTTTATTGACGAGGGCCTTGAGGTTGTCAAATGGTTCACTAACCATAGTCGTGCTTTGGGACTTCTCAAGGCTCAGCAAAAGGAGACTGACTGCTTCACTGAAACTCACCGTATCCTGACTCTTATCTTTCTGGTTATCTCACGTTGGATTTTTCATTTCCTCACCTGCCGAAGGCTCCTCACTCTGGCCCCACCGATGCGAACTCTCTATCTTCAGCAGGAGGAGACGCTTATTGAATGTGCCGGCTCAAAGTGGGATGCAAAAGAGCGGGCTCGTCGAATACTGGCACCAGTTGAAAACCCGCAATTTTGGAAGAACCTTGCCGAGTCTGTTTCGTCCTCTAACTCGTGAGTCATAAAAAGCTGTTTTTTTTGTGCAGGGTCAAGATTCTCTTGGAACCTCTGGCGATCGCAGCTAAATGCATGCAAGCACCCGATGCTGGCCTTGACCAAGTTTTGCTCATGCTCGGTAACTTGAATTGCATCTACAGTTCTGAAGACATTAATTCCTGAGTGCGAAACTGTATCCAGAGGAGTCTCGAAAAGTGGTGGTGTGCCATGGAATGTGACATTTTCATTTTGGCTCTTTATCCCAATCCTTACATTCGAGGATCTGCCTTTTCAACCAAGAATCCACTGGTGAAGCCGATTAGCCTTTATAACATTGCAAAGCAGCTATATACGTGATTTTTCGACGAGGAACCCGACCTCGATTTCCATGCCGCCTTTTTCGACTATAGCAGAGACTCGAATGAGTTTTCATCAGCGTACATGCAACTCGCGGAAATGAAACCGCTGTGCGAGCGAGAGGTTCTCATTTGCGCTTTCATCCTCATCATGTACACCATTAATTATCAAGAAGAATAAACATGTCGATGTTGTCAGAGTCTGGGAGACTCTCGACACTGGAGAGTCGAACAGATGCAATGGACTCGTCCGGCTTGCGATATGGCTGTTGAGCATAGTTGCAAACTCAGCCGGTTCCGAACGCGGTTCCAGCAAGTTCGGAATTTTCTTAACCAAGCTTCGTAATCTGTTGTCCATTCAAAAGGTTCGCAAAATGAACACTGTGGACATGGACCTCAAACGCAAGCACGAAGAGTTGGGCATGGTAATAGATTGTGTCAAGCCCAAGTTTGCGCATTTTTCAGAGGAATTCATTGGGGAGAAAAATCCCAACTTTGGCTATGACGAGACAGAGTCTTTTGGGCAACTTGCCACTCAACTCATCCAGGATTTTGCAGGTAACCAGAATATTCCCGTTGATGATGATGAAGAACATTCACCCACCAGATCGCCCCATTCCCTGGTCAATTACCAGCTCAAGAACCTGTTTCAGTTTCCAGAAAATGGGTCGGAAAGCCTTGTGAATGGGCTTGGATTTTATTGGCAGGGTGGGATAAAGGACCTGCAGGAGGAGCTTGAAGTATATGACCTGTTGATGGAGGACTTCGATTTATAGATACTACACCACACGAATATCAGTTTTGCGTCACCTACGAGCGTGTTTTACAGGCGGCGTGTAAAAAAGGAAATTGGGTCCGACCCATCGGTCAACCGACGGTCAAGGTCTTGACGATTGGTCAAACCGAGTCAGACCCTGTCAAAGACAACACTGAGTGAGCTGGGCGACTTACAGGTGCAAAAGGTACTCGCTGAGACGTGTGGTGTTGGGGCAACGTGCTGGGAGGAGATGACCAAGTGTTTGTATGTGCAAAGAGACACGGACGTGATGGCAATGGAGGGTAGACACACCTGGGACATTCACAGCGACATCTATGTGTCTTCCGTTTGTCCACTGGGCTTAATCTTGATGATGGTGCCTTCTGCGATGAATCTGCGTGTGGTTTGTGGCGAGTTTTTCGATGTTATTGGAAAGGGCTGTTGGTGCTTCAGTTCTAACGGATTCAGCGCCGGGATCGAGGAGTACGATGAGAAACAGTTGAGAAGGCTCCTCCTAGACTTTGGAGGTGGAAGCGAAGTGGTTGGGCAAGAAATGGATGTTTGTTGCGGAGGACATCAATGCAATGAAAGAGCCAGCAGAGTTTGAAAATACTAGTAGACTCCAACGCAAATGGAATACGGGTGGAAATGATGGCGCCACGAAACAGTAAAAGTCATCAAAATCCTAAAACTGCTATTTGGGTGGTTTGGAGAACATTCAGGTCATTTGAATTCAGCTTTGTGTAATTAAAAAAAATTGTAGCAGATCTCAGCATTGAGACTCGATCCCAGCAGATCCAGACATACCCCTGATTTCCACTGGGACTGAACGACTGACCGCGCGAGAACAATGAAAATTTTAAGAAGGACAAAATACATCTAGACTAAGCAACCGTTGAGAATGGCTGCTTTTAGAAGTCCATATTTAAGTCCAGGGAAATTTGCGGATATCGGTGATGTTGACACGAAGTAAGAACTCTGGACTGACATTTCATGCTTCTACACTCTCAATTACTAACTGTGTGTTTCAAATGATGTAGTGTTCCATGTCGAGTTAAAAAATTAAAAGATCTGACACCGGGCTATAGGATTGCTCCCCAAGGGCTACCGGGACTACCAGCGGCTACCAAGCAGCCGACCCAAGGCTACCGGGGCTACCCGCATCCCAAAGTCAACCCATGATTGATGTAGGAAAAAGTTTTTTTCCTGATGTTGGGTTTATTGGGACACTTTCTTTTAGAGTTCTCAGAAGTTTAAGATTCCTTGATCAAGAGTCTATTATTTATTGAGACAGTACACTGAAGAGATGTTTCATATCCAAATCTCTACGCTGGCTGAACGAGAGATGCACCAAAGTCGCTATATAAGCTTTGTCCAAAGACTAGGCTAATGGGGCAGGGATACACTACTGAATAGCGGGTTCTTGGCACTTTATGTATCTGTTCGTGGAAGATACAAGTAACATGATATGAGTAAAAATGAGTAAAAGAGATGATTAAATAGGAAGAATTCCAGCAGATGCCGAGGGCCTCGTCAGTGTTAGAATTAGTTGTTTGTCTTGGCTTGCTACGGCAATCAGTAGAATCTCATTGCTTGCTTCCTGCATTCATCTGTGTCTGAGTCAGCTTCTTTGTCCGTGTCTGTCTGTGTCGAGGTGCCATTAGCACTCTCACTTCCCCCTTCAGCTCTATTTCTCACAGTCAGCTAACAGTCAGCAGCATTTTGACTACTATTTGCCAGATCAGGTATCTTTCCAATGAAGGAGGGTTGCCGAACACATCTGGATTCTGAATGCGGTGGACATCTGGGTTCCATGTGTGATCAACATTCTGTCATGTGGATTGCGCTATCCAAGCTGCCTTCTGGTACACGGTTTACCTGTGGTGTAATGGGTCTTTCGTACACTGGCCAGACCACATGAACCAGTCTCGAGCACGCCGTTTGTCTACTGTACAGTTTTGTTCACTTAGGATGTTACGGGTCACAGGCGCAGAATTTTTTGAATATTTTTGAACCTGTCATGGGTCACTGAAGGGATTTTCGAATGTTCAAAACAGGTCACAAAATCCGCGAAAAATGGCTTAAAAGTCCAATTTCCATGCACATGGCACCTTGTGCTATTGTGTTCTCACGGAATGCTGCATCCAGATTCTTGGGGACATCAAGAAGACCACCCATTGCGAATAAAGGGCGAGGAGGTGGAGAAAAAAAGAGTAATTATAGCAATCAAGATAGTATCTGATTTGATCCTACCCCTATGGGCTGGTGCAATGTTTCACACTGAATTCCAGGCTCTACACAAGCTCTACACCCCCCTGAAACACTAAGTGAACTATTGGCACTGTCTGAGACCTTCTCTGCCACGTTCCGTCCAATTTTCATTTTTTTTCCATGTCACGGCTACTCAAGCTTATTTTCGAAATCTCAAGTTCGAATCAGCGGGTCACAGGTCACAGCCCATTATAATTGAACGAAGTGCTCATGAGCGCGTTCTGGATGTATCATGGGTGCCTGTTTGCTGTATTAAGCTGTTCCCGGTTCAATCCCAGCCTCTGGCAAGTCTTTCAAGGCCTTCTTGATCCCTGGGTTATCCTTCATGATTTGCCTGAGTTTTGGTTTCTGAGTCCAAAAGCTATTTGTAGGTTTCAGGATCGTGATATGTTGTCAAGACGGGTCGTGACCAGTCAATGGTGTACGTCTAGAGAATATTCCACGCTTCGTTTGTCTTAAGCTTTTGGTATTTTTATCTCCTTTGGTACACAGAGGAGTTTGTCGGAAACAATATTGTGGGATTTACCATGCACACTATTGGCAGAATAGGTCAGTGGTTATCCTCGCATTAGAGCATCTCACGTCAGACGGGAAGGTCCCGGGTTCGATTCCCGGTGCAGCCAGTCTTTTGCACTGTTGAAGGTCCTTCTCGGCTTTACCCTTCACACTATCGGTAGAAGGCTCATTGTTTATCTTCGGACTAAAGCATTACAGCCTTAGCAAAGCATTACAGCCTTAGCATCAATCTTTCTGGGCACCACTGGTACACAAAGAACCGTGGAGGCTTCAAAATTTTGCCTGCAGACATCATACAGAGAACTGTGGGGTTTGTTGGAGACAATATTGCAGTTGCAGAAATCATCACAGCCTTAGTGTCAATCTTTCTGGGCTGGGCACCACTGGTCCACAGAGAACCGTGGAGTTTGTTCGAGACCCGTAGACATCATTACAGCCATAGTATCAATCTCTCTGGGCACCACTTGTACACAGAGACCCGTGGAGTTTGTTGGAAATGAGATTGCACCCACAGAAATCATTACAGCCTTATAATCATCTTCGGGTCGAACGGGAGCCAGATCTCCAGGTTCTAGCCATCAAGAGCCATGCTAAGTATATTGTATGTTAGTATGATGGATACGCGGCAGCAGTTGACATACAGTGGTGGATATTGGGCCAATGGGAGCCTCGACAGGTTTCGCAAGAGCCTTGTACGTCATATTCCACCGTCGGATGACCAGCCGTCAGATAAGATCAATGTCTTCCGTCTCCCAGCCCTGTTTGACAAACCACTCGAGCTTTCGATCCGGGCACATAACTACGAACATCAGCAAATGCTTTATCAGACATAAACTGCTAGGGCGCACCAATAGCAACACAATGTACTTCACACTCATCCGACAGCGAGTGATACTTCTCAAGAACAAGGAGGGCGGCACCGGCTGCAACACGAAAAACTGGTCTCATGTCAGTAGCATTTTCAACTTTCTTCAACGCTTTGTCCAGCGCTTCCATCATAGGAATGACTTCGTGAACCAGAGGAACCTCCTTTCGAGAGAATAGTTTTGTCGCAGGTTTAAAAATCTGCTCTGAGCTGTTGTCAATGAAGGAAATTGCAACGCACATATAGAATGTCGCTTAGGCAATCTGCAAGCGTCCACTGGTCCTCTGTAAGTTGAAACACTTTCAGATTATATGCTGTCACCGCAGTCAGAGATTCGACAGGGCCGCGAAAATTGAGATGAGACTCGAGATAATCCAGATCGGAGTTCCAACGCGTAGGGACACGCCTGGTGAGGGTGTCGCTGTCGCCCTCGATCTCGGGGTCATTCTGGACGAGGGTTGAGAAGGCTGTGCCCAGTGTTGCACTATCATTCACGCGACGAGCAAGACCGGAAACCTGGAAAAACATTGTAGTGTCACGAAGTGCGAAAGCAAACTGAGGGATGAGTAACCTTTGGAAAGATTCCCAACACCATTTTGTTCTCAGCATCAGAGATCTCAACACCGCGGTCTCGCATCTGAGCAATAGCGCGACCCCTGATGCTTCGAACAGCAGCATCATCGTGCGCTTGCTCGCCATTATCCGTTGGCGCTTCATTTTCGATGTCAATAAGAGTCTGAGCAAGTTGATGTTCGTCCTCCGGGAGCTGCTCATTCTTGTCAAGGACAAGCTCGTGATCCTCGTTTTCTGGGGGCTCTGAGTAGGTGACCTGTGTTCCGCGCTTCCGTTTTGTGCCTCGACTTGCTTTCGGTACTTTTTTGCGCTTGTATTGTTTGAAAAAAAAATGAAATAAACCCCTGAACCAACAACAGTTAATATCGTTGTTCCGGTTAACGTGTGGTGTCGCGATTAAGTACCTTTGCAGTAAGATTAAGAATGTGACAAAAGCAACGCAAGCATCGAAGCAGCGCTGAAAATGCGGGGACAAGAAGCTCATATTTCACGGCCATCTTGTCGCAGTTCGCAGCACTATCCATGTTCATACAAAAGACCTACAAGCCAGAGTAACCGAGTAAGCCCAATCATTGAATTGATCAGACTTGCCCATTCTGCAAGCCCAAATCGTTGCAAACACTCGGATGTCTTTTGCGCGAGGTATTCACCCGTGTGAGATTGTGTTAATCTGATGTGATGAATGATGAATTTTGTGGCGAATCGTGTGTGCAAAAAAGCGTAACGTACAGAACAAACTCTAGAATGGTACGATGTATTCGGCCGTTCTCGTACCATACCAATCTGATGTCGAGCCATGAGTTCTTGATCGGAGAGGTCCAGCCATCCATGACGAGGTGAACGGGAAGATTTCGCTTCTGTGAGAACGAGATCGGGTTTTAATAGACGGGATAAGTTACTCATTTGAACATGAACCGCAAAGTGTGCCTTAACCACCACAGACAGTTTCAAATAAAGAGCTTTGGCATCGCGAGAGACAGTTGACGGGTCGGGGATCGGTGTTCCTGGCCGAAGCATCTCAACTTGAAATTGGTACCATTTGTCATGAATGTAACCGAATGGGTGATGACTTGTTGCGCAGTGCATGGCAATCGCAGTCCGAAGACCAGCCGGCATATAGGAAGGAACACCGGAAGTCGACGTCGCTGGTTCGGGCACACAACCTCGGGCAATATCACATTGATCAGCAGTATCCTTGATGTTGCTGGTGCCTGCACTGGTCTTCTCACGTAGCCGCTCAAGTGTCGGATGGTCGGGTGATGAATATTTACAAGTGAAAATGAATGTCATGCAGGGAGACTTGATAGTGTTCGTAAGCAGGGGATCTCCATGACGAGAGGGCAGCAGCTACATTTCTCTGTGTTAGAATGAGCATCAGTGCATATTGTCAATCACGCACCAATGATCTCCTCATCTGTTCGCTCCCATGCCTCCTCGTCCGATGAATTAGCCAAAGTCTTTCTAACTTTTCGTTTCTTGGCTTGTACGACAAGCACAGGTGGTGCATTCTCGTTTGAAGGGCCTGAACGTGAATGCAGAGGTGAAGAATCAGGAGGCGTCAAGCGAGAAGAAGTGGCGATATTAAGAGAGCGGGGAGAGAGTGGATTAGACATTAGAATAAAGCTAGTATGTACATACCAAGAAAGAATTAGAGGAAATGAGTGCCTGGAGGGCGACGAGGACACGCGTCGTCATTGTTCCGATTAAGGACGACCTTGGTGCCAAACAACCAAACAACCATCCGTCATCCGTGCTAATGCGTCGGAAATATCCACATCCATGCCATATCCGTGCTAGAGATGATCCGTGGATGATCATCCGGATAAGGGGCATCCGTGCCAGTCCCTACAGGATTAGCATCAATCTCTCTGGGCACCACGGGCACACAGAGAACCGTGGGCTTTACAATATGTTACCCGCAGACATCCTTAGCGTCAATCTCTCTGGACTTCAGTTGTGCACACAGAACCGTGGAGCTTGTGGGAGACGATATTGCACCCATAGAAATTATCACATCCTTAGTGTCACTCTCTCTGGGCTTCAGCTGTGCACACGGAACCGTGGAGCTTGTTGGAGACGATATTGCACCGATAGAAATCATGACATCCTTAGCGTCACTCTCTCTGGGCACCCCGGGTACACAGAGAACCATGGGCTTTACAATATGTTACCCGCAGACATCATTAGCATCAATCTCTCTGGGCTTCAGTTGTGCACACAGAACCGTGGAGTTTGTTGGAGACGATATTGCACCGATAGAAATCATTACAGCCTGAGCGTCAATCTCTCTGGACTTCAGTTGTGCACACGGAACCGTGGAGCTTGTGGGAGACGATATTGCACCCATAGAAATCATCACATCCTTAGCATCGCTCTCTCTGGGCACCACGGGTACACAGAGAACCGTGGGCTTTACAATATGTTACCCGCAGACATCATTACAGCCTTAGCGTCAATCCCTTTGGCCTTCAGTTGTGCACACGGAACCGTGGAGCTTGTGGGAGACGATATTGCACCCATAGAAATCATTACAGCCTTAGCGTCACTCTCTCTGGGCACCACGGGTACACAGAGAACCGTGGGCGTTACAATATGTTACCGGCAGACAGCCTTAGCGTCAATCTCTCTGGACTTCAGTTGTGCACACAGAACCGTGGAGTTTGTTGGAGACGATATTGCACCGATAGAAATCATTACAGCCTGAGCGTCAATCTCTCTGGACTTCAGTTGTGCACACAGAACCGTGGAGCTTGTGGGAGACGATATTGCACCCATAGAAATCATCACATCCTTAGCATCGCTCTCTCTGGGCACCACGGGTACACAGACAACCGTGGGCTTTACAATATGTTACCCGCAGACATCATTACAGCCTTAGCGTCAATCCCTTTGGCCTTCAGTTGTGCACACGGAACCGTGGAGCTTGTGGGAGACGATATTGCACCCATAGAAATCATTACAGCCTTAGCGTCACTCTCTCTGGGCACCACGGGTACACAGAGAACCGTGGGCGTTACAATATGTTACCGGCAGACAGCCTTAGCGTCAATCTCTCCGGCTTCAGTTGTGCACATGGAACCGTGGAGCTTGTGGGAGACGATATTGTACCCATAGAAATCATCACATCCTTAGCGTCACTCGCTCTGGGCTTCAGTTGTGCACACAGAACCGTGGAGCTTGTGGGAGACGGTATTGCACCCATAGAAATCATTCCAGCCTTAGCGTCAATCTCTCTGGACTTCAGTTGTGCACACAGAACCGTGGAGTTTGTTGGAGACGATATTGCACCGATAGAAATCATTACAGCCTGAGCGTCAATCTCTCTGGGCACCACGGGTACACAGAGAACTGTGGGCTTTACAATATGTTACCCGCAGACAGCCTTAGCGTCAATCTCTCCGGACTTCAGTTGTGCACACGGAACCGTGGAGCTTGTGGGAGACAATATTGTACCCATAGAAATCATCACATCCTTAGCGTCACTCGCTCTGGGCTTCAGTTGTGCACACAGAACCGTGGAGCTTGTGCGAGACGATATTGCACCATAGAAATCATTACAGCCTTAGCGTCAATCTCTCTGGACTTCAGTTGTGCACACAGAACCGTGGAGCTTGTGCGAGACGATATTGCACCCATAGAAATCATCACATCCTTAGCATCGCTCTCTCTGGGCACCACGGGTACACAGAGAACCGTGGGCTTTACAATATGTTACCCGCAGACATCATTACAGCCTTAGCGTCAATCCCTTTGGCCTTCAGTTGTGCACACGGAACCGTGGAGCTTGTGGGAGACGATATTGCACCCATAGAAATCATTACAGCCTTAGCGTCACTCTCTCTGGGCACCACGGGTACACAGAGAACCGTGGGCGTTACAATATGTTACCGGCAGACAGCCTTAGCGTCAATCTCTCCGGACTTCAGTTGTGCACACGGAACCGTGGAGCTTGTGGGAGACGATATTGCACCCATAGAAATTATCACATCCTTAGTGTCACTCTCTCTGGGCTTCAGCTGTGCACACGGAACCGTGGAGCTTGTTGGAGACGATATTGCACCCATAGAAATCATTACAGCCTTAGCGTCAATCTCTCTGGACTTCAGTTGTGCACACAGAACCGTGGAGTTTGTTGGAGACGATATTGCACCGATAGAAATCATGACATCCTTAGCGTCACTCTCTCTGGGCACCCCGGGTACACAGAGAACCATGGGCTTTACAATATGTTACCCGCAGACATCATTAGCATCAATCTCTCTGGGCTTCAGTTGTGCACACGGAACCGTGGAGCTTGTGGGAGACGATATTGCACCCATAGAAATTATCACATCCTTAGTGTCACTCTCTCTGGGCTTCAGCTGTGCACACGGAACCGTGGAGCTTGTTGGAGACGATATTGCACCCATAGAAATCATTACAGCCTTAGCGTCAATCTCTCTGGACTTCAGTTGTGCACACAGAACCGTGGAGTTTGTTGGAGACGATATTGCACCGATAGAAATCATGACATCCTTAGCGTCACTCTCTCTGGGCACCCCGGGTACACAGAGAACCATGGGCTTTACAATATGTTACCCGCAGACATCATTAGCATCAATCTCTCTGGGCTTCAGTTGTGCACACGGAACCGTGGAGCTTGTGGGAGACGATATTGCACCATAGAAATTATCACATCCTTAGTGTCACTCTCTCTGGGCTTCAGCTGTGCACACGGAACCGTGGAGCTTGTTGGAGACGATATTGCACCCATAGAAATCATCACATCCTTAGCGTCACTCGCTCTGGGCTTCAGTTGTGCACACAGAACCGTGGAGCTTGTGGGAGACGGTATTGCACCCATAGAAATCATTCCAGCCTTAGCGTCACTCTCTCTGGGCACCACGGGTACACAGAGAACCGTGGGCGTTACAATACGTTACCGGCAGACAGCCTTAGCGTCAATCTCTCCGGACTTCAGTTGTGCACACGGAACCGTGGAGCTTGTGGGAGACAATATTGTACCCATAGAAATCATCACATCCTTAGCGTCACTCGCTCTGGGCTTCAGTTGTGCACACAGAACCGTGGAGCTTGTGGGAGACGGTATTGCACCCATAGAAATCATTCCAGCCTTAGCGTCAATCTCTCTGGACTTCAGTTGTGCACACAGAACCGTGGAGTTTGTTGGAGACGATATTGCACCGATAGAAATCATTACAGCCTGAGCGTCAATCTCTCTGGGCACCACGGTACACAGAGAACTGTGGGCTTTACAATATGTTACCCGCAGACAGCCTTAGCGTCAATCTCTCCGGACTTCAGTTGTGCACACGGAACCGTGGAGCTTGTGGGAGACGATATTGTACCCATAGAAATCATCACATCCTTAGCGTCACTCGCTCTGGGCTTCAGTTGTGCACACAGAACCGTGGGCTTTACAATATGTGACCCGCAGACATCATTCCAGCCTTAGCGTCAATCTCTCTGGCCTTCAGTTGTGCACACGGAACCGTGGAGCTTGTGGGAGACGATATTGCACCCATAGAAATCATTGCAGCCTGAGCGTCAATCTCTCTGGGAACCACGGGTACACAGAGAACCGTGGGCTTTACAATATGTGACCCGCAGACATCATTCCAGCGTTAGCGTCAATCCCTTTGGCCTTGAGTTGTGCACACGGAACCGTGGAGCTTGTTGGAGACGATATTGCACCCATAGAAATTATCACATCCTTAGCGTCACTCTCTCTGGGCACCACGGGTACACAGAGAACCGTGGGCGTTACAATATGTTACCGGCAGACAGCCTTAGCGTCAATCTCTCCGGCTTTAGTTGTGCACATGGAACCGTGGAGCTTGTGGGAGACGATATTGCACCCATAGAAATCATTACAGCCTTAGCGTCACTCTCTCTGGGCACCACGGGTACACAGAGAACCGTGGGCGTTACAATATGTTACCGGCAGACAGCCTTAGCGTCAATCTCTCCGGACTTCAGTTGTGCACACAGAACCGTGGAGCTTGTGGGAGACGGTATTGCACCCATAGAAATCATTCCAGCCTTAGCGTCAATCTCTCTGGACTTCAGTTGTGCACACAGAACCGTGGAGTTTGTTGGAGACGATATTGCACCGATAGAAATCATTACAGCCTGAGCGTCAATCTCTCTGGGCACCACGGTACACAGAGAACTGTGGGCTTT
Organism: Mycena crocata; assembly: GCA_029281795.1. Lineage (NCBI taxonomy): Eukaryota > Fungi > Basidiomycota > Agaricomycetes > Agaricales > Mycenaceae > Mycena > Mycena crocata. Next base: position 178,370 of record JARJCP010000012.1, on the reverse strand, counting down.
ACAATATGTTACCCGCAGACAGCCTTAGCGTCAATCTCTCCGGACTTCAGTTGTGCACACAGAACCGTGGAGTTTGTTGGAGACGATATTGCACCGATAGAAATCATTACAGCCTGAGCGTCAATCTCTCTGGGCACCACGGTACACAGAGAACTGTGGGCTTTACAATATGTTACCCGCAGACAGCCTTAGCGTCAATCTCTCCGGACTTCAGTTGTGCACACAGAACCGTGGAGCTTGTGGGAGACGATATTGCACCCATAGAAATCATCACATCCTTAGCATCGCTCTCTCTGGGCACCACGGGTACACAGAGAACCGTGGGCTTTACAATATGTTACCCGCAGACATCATTACAGCCTTAGCGTCAATCCCTTTGGCCTTCAGTTGTGCACACGGAACCGTGGAGCTTGTGGGAGACGATATTGCACCCATAGAAATCATTACAGCCTTAGCGTCACTCTCTCTGGGCACCACGGGTACACAGAGAACCGTGGGCGTTACAATATGTTACCGGCAGACAGCCTTAGCGTCAATCTCTCCGGCTTCAGTTGTGCACATGGAACCGTGGAGCTTGTGGGAGACGATATTGTACCCATAGAAATCATCACATCCTTAGCGTCACTCGCTCTGGGCTTCAGTTGTGCACACAGAACCGTGGAGCTTGTGGGAGACGGTATTGCACCCATAGAAATCATTCCAGCCTTAGCGTCAATCTCTCTGGACTTCAGTTGTGCACACAGAACCGTGGAGTTTGTTGGAGACGATATTGCACCGATAGAAATCATTACAGCCTGAGCGTCAATCTCTCTGGGCACCACGGGTACACAGAGAACTGTGGGCTTTACAATATGTTACCCGCAGACAGCCTTAGCGTCAATCTCTCCGGACTTCAGTTGTGCACACGGAACCGTGGAGCTTGTGGGAGACAATATTGTACCCATAGAAATCATCACATCCTTAGCGTCACTCGCTCTGGGCTTCAGTTGTGCACACAGAACCGTGGAGCGTGTGCGAGACGATATTGCACCATAGAAATCATTACAGCCTTAGCGTCAATCTCTCTGGACTTCAGTTGTGCACACAGAACCGTGGAGCTTGTGCGAGACGATATTGCACCCATAGAAATCATCACATCCTTAGCATCGCTCTCTCTGGGCACCACGGGTACACAGAGAACCGTGGGCTTTACAATATGTTACCCGCAGACATCATTACAGCCTTAGCGTCAATCCCTTTGGCCTTCAGTTGTGCACACGGAACCGTGGAGCTTGTGGGAGACGATATTGCACCCATAGAAATTATCACATCCTTAGTGTCACTCTCTCTGGGCACCACGGGTACACAGAGAACCGTGGGCGTTACAATATGTTACCGGCAGACAGCCTTAGCGTCAATCTCTCTGGACTTCAGTTGTGCACACAGAACCGTGGAGTTTGTTGGAGACGATATTGCACCGATAGAAATCATGACATCCTTAGCGTCACTCTCTCTGGGCACCCCGGGTACACAGAGAACCATGGGCTTTACAATATGTTACCCGCAGACATCATTAGCATCAATCTCTCTGGGCTTCAGTTGTGCACACGGAACCGTGGAGCTTGTGGGAGACGATATTGCACACATAGAAATTATCACATCCTTAGTGTCACTCTCTCTGGGCTTCAGCTGTGCACACGGAACCGTGGAGCTTGTTGGAGACGATATTGCACCCATAGAAATCATTACAGCCTTAGCGTCAATCTCTCTGGACTTCAGTTGTGCACACAGAACCGTGGAGTTTGTTGGAGACGATATTGCACCGATAGAAATCATGACATCCTTAGCGTCACTCTCTCTGGGCACCCCGGGTACACAGAGAACCATGGGCTTTACAATATGTTACCCGCAGACATCATTAGCATCAATCTCTCTGGGCTTCAGTTGTGCACACGGAACCGTGGAGCTTGTGGGAGACGATATTGCACCATAGAAATTATCACATCCTTAGTGTCACTCTCTCTGGGCTTCAGCTGTGCACACGGAACCGTGGAGCTTGTTGGAGACGATATTGCACCCATAGAAATCATCACATCCTTAGCGTCACTCTCTCTGGGCACCCCGGGTACACAGAGAACCATGGGCTTTACAATATGTTACCCGCAGACATCATTAGCATCAATCTCTCTGGGCTTCAGTTGTGCACACAGAACCGTGGAGCTTGTGGGAGACGATATTGCACCCATAGAAATCATGACATCCTTAGCATCGCTCTCTCTGGGCACCACGGGTACACAGAGAACCGTGGGCTTTACAATATGTTACCCGCAGACATCATTACAGCCTTAGCGTCAATCCCTTTGGCCTTCAGTTGTGCACACGGAACCGTGGAGCTTGTGGGAGACGATATTGCACCCATAGAAATCATTACAGCCTTAGCGTCACTCTCTCTGGGCACCACGGGTACACAGAGAACCGTGGGCGTTACAATACGTTACCGGCAGACAGCCTTAGCGTCAATCTCTCCGGACTTCAGTTGTGCACACGGAACCGTGGAGCTTGTGGGAGACAATATTGTACCCATAGAAATCATCACATCCTTAGCGTCACTCGCTCTGGGCTTCAGTTGTGCACACAGAACCGTGGAGCTTGTGGGAGACGGTATTGCACCCATAGAAATCATTCCAGCCTTAGCGTCAATCTCTCTGGACTTCAGTTGTGCACACAGAACCGTGGAGTTTGTTGGAGACGATATTGCACCGATAGAAATCATTACAGCCTGAGCGTCAATCTCTCTGGGCACCACGGTACACAGAGAACTGTGGGCTTTACAATATGTTACCCGCAGACAGCCTTAGCGTCAATCTCTCCGGACTTCAGTTGTGCACACGGAACCGTGGAGCTTGTGGGAGACGATATTGTACCCATAGAAATCATCACATCCTTAGCGTCACTCGCTCTGGGCTTCAGTTGTGCACACAGAACCGTGGGCTTTACAATATGTGACCCGCAGACATCATTCCAGCCTTAGCGTCAATCTCTCTGGCCTTCAGTTGTGCACACGGAACCGTGGAGCTTGTGGGAGACGATATTGCACCCATAGAAATCATTGCAGCCTGAGCGTCAATCTCTCTGGGAACCACGGGTACACAGAGAACCGTGGGCTTTACAATATGTGACCCGCAGACATCATTCCAGCGTTAGCGTCAATCCCTTTGGCCTTGAGTTGTGCACACGGAACCGTGGAGCTTGTTGGAGACGATATTGCACCCATAGAAATTATCACATCCTTAGCGTCACTCTCTCTGGGCACCACGGGTACACAGAGAACCGTGGGCTTTACAATGTGTTACCCGCAGACAGCCTTAGCGTCAATCTCTCTGGACTTCAGTTGTGCACACAGAACCGTGGAGTTTGTTGGAGACGATATTGCACCGATAGAAATCATTACAGCCTGAGCGTCAATCTCTCTGGACTTCAGTTGTGCACACAGAACCGTGGAGCTTGTGGGAGACGATATTGCACCCATAGAAATCATCACATCCTTAGCATCGCTCTCTCTGGGCACCACGGGTACACAGAGAACCGTGGGCTTTACAATATGTTACCCGCAGACATCATTACAGCCTTAGCGTCAATCCCTTTGGCCTTCAGTTGTGCACACGGAACCGTGGAGCTTGTGGGAGACGATATTGCACCCATAGAAATCATTACAGCCTTAGCGTCACTCTCTCTGGGCACCACGGGTACACAGAGAACCGTGGGCGTTACAATATGTTACCGGCAGACAGCCTTAGCGTCAATCTCTCTGGACTTCAGTTGTGCACACAGAACCGTGGAGTTTGTTGGAGACAATATTGCACCGATAGAAATCATTACAGCCTGAGCGTCAATCTCTCTGGACTTCAGTTGTGCACACAGAACCGTGGAGCTTGTGGGAGACGATATTGCACCCATAGAAATCATCACATCCTTAGCATCGCTCTCTCTGGGCACCACGGGTACACAGACAACCGTGGGCTTTACAATATGTTACCCGCAGACATCATTACAGCCTTAGCGTCAATCCCTTTGGCCTTCAGTTGTGCACACGGAACCGTGGAGCTTGTGGGAGACGATATTGCACCCATAGAAATCATTACAGCCTTAGCGTCACTCTCTCTGGGCACCACGGGTACACAGAGAACCGTGGGCGTTACAATATGTTACCGGCAGACAGCCTTAGCGTCAATCTCTCCGGCTTCAGTTGTGCACATGGAACCGTGGAGCTTGTGGGAGACGATATTGTACCCATAGAAATCATCACATCCTTAGCGTCACTCGCTCTGGGCTTCAGTTGTGCACACAGAACCGTGGAGCTTGTGGGAGACGGTATTGCACCCATAGAAATCATTCCAGCCTTAGCGTCAATCTCTCTGGACTTCAGTTGTGCACACAGAACCGTGGAGTTTGTTGGAGACGATATTGCACCGATAGAAATCATTACAGCCTGAGCGTCAATCTCTCTGGGCACCACGGGTACACAGAGAACTGTGGGCTTTACAATATGTTACCCGCAGACAGCCTTAGCGTCAATCTCTCCGGACTTCAGTTGTGCACACGGAACCGTGGAGCTTGTGGGAGACAATATTGTACCCATAGAAATCATCACATCCTTAGCGTCACTCGCTCTGGGCTTCAGTTGTGCACACAGAACCGTGGAGCTTGTGCGAGACGATATTGCACCATAGAAATCATTACAGCCTTAGCGTCAATCTCTCTGGACTTCAGTTGTGCACACAGAACCGTGGAGCTTGTGCGAGACGATATTGCACCCATAGAAATCATCACATCCTTAGCATCGCTCTCTCTGGGCACCACGGGTACACAGAGAACCGTGGGCTTTACAATATGTTACCCGCAGACATCATTACAGCCTTAGCGTCAATCCCTTTGGCCTTCAGTTGTGCACACGGAACCGTGGAGCTTGTTGGAGACGATATTGCACCCATAGAAATCATTACAGCCTTAGTGTCACTCTCTCTGGGCACCACGGGTACACAGAGAACCGTGGGCGTTACAATATGTTACCGGCAGACAGCCTTAGCGTCAATCTCTCTGGACTTCAGTTGTGCACACAGAACCGTGGAGTTTGTTGGAGACGATATTGCACCGATAGAAATCATTACAGCCTGAGCGTCAATCTCTCTGGACTTCAGTTGTGCACACAGAACCGTGGAGCTTGTGGGAGACGATATTGCACCCATAGAAATCATCACATCCTTAGCATCGCTCTCTCTGGGCACCACGGGTACACAGAGAACCGTGGGCTTTACAATATGTTACCCGCAGACATCATTACAGCCTTAGCGTCAATCCCTTTGGCCTTCAGTTGTGCACACGGAACCGTGGAGCTTGTGGGAGACGATATTGCACCCATAGAAATCATTACAGCCTTAGCGTCACTCTCTCTGGGCACCACGGGTACACAGAGAACCGTGGGCGTTACAATATGTTACCGGCAGACAGCCTTAGCGTCAATCTCTCCGGCTTCAGTTGTGCACATGGAACCGTGGAGCTTGTGGGAGACGATATTGTACCCATAGAAATCATCACATCCTTAGCGTCACTCGCTCTGGGCTTCAGTTGTGCACACAGAACCGTGGAGCTTGTGGGAGACGGTATTGCACCCATAGAAATCATTCCAGCCTTAGCGTCAATCTCTCTGGACTTCAGTTGTGCACACAGAACCGTGGAGTTTGTTGGAGACGATATTGCACCGATAGAAATCATTACAGCCTGAGCGTCAATCTCTCTGGGCACCACGGTACACAGAGAACTGTGGGCTTTACAATATGTTACCCGCAGACAGCCTTAGCGTCAATCTCTCCGGACTTCAGTTGTGCACACGGAACCGTGGAGCTTGTGGGAGACGATATTGTACCCATAGAAATCATCACATCCTTAGCGTCACTCGCTCTGGGCTTCAGTTGTGCACACAGAACCGTGGGCTTTACAATATGTGACCCGCAGACATCATTCCAGCCTTAGCGTCAATCTCTCTGGCCTTCAGTTGTGCACACGGAACCGTGGAGCTTGTGGGAGACGATATTGCACCCATAGAAATCATTGCAGCCTGAGCGTCAATCTCTCTGGGAACCACGGGTACACAGAGAACCGTGGGCTTTACAATATGTGACCCGCAGACATCATTCCAGCGTTAGCGTCAATCCCTTTGGCCTTGAGTTGTGCACACGGAACCGTGGAGCTTGTTGGAGACGATATTGCACCCATAGAAATTATCACATCCTTAGCGTCACTCTCTCTGGGCACCACGGGTACACAGAGAACCGTGGGCTTTACAATGTGTTACCCGCAGACAGCCTTAGCGTCAATCTCTCTGGACTTCAGTTGTGCACACAGAACCGTGGAGTTTGTTGGAGACGATATTGCACCGATAGAAATCATTACAGCCTGAGCGTCAATCTCTCTGGACTTCAGTTGTGCACACAGAACCGTGGAGCTTGTGGGAGACGATATTGCACCCATAGAAATCATCACATCCTTAGCATCGCTCTCTCTGGGCACCACGGGTACACAGAGAACCGTGGGCTTTACAATATGTTACCCGCAGACATCATTACAGCCTTAGCGTCAATCCCTTTGGCCTTCAGTTGTGCACACGGAACCGTGGAGCTTGTGGGAGACGATATTGCACCCATAGAAATCATTACAGCCTTAGCGTCACTCTCTCTGGGCACCACGGGTACACAGAGAACCGTGGGCGTTACAATATGTTACCGGCAGACAGCCTTAGCGTCAATCTCTCTGGACTTCAGTTGTGCACACAGAACCGTGGAGTTTGTTGGAGACAATATTGCACCGATAGAAATCATTACAGCCTGAGCGTCAATCTCTCTGGACTTCAGTTGTGCACACAGAACCGTGGAGCTTGTGGGAGACGATATTGCACCCATAGAAATCATCACATCCTTAGCATCGCTCTCTCTGGGCACCACGGGTACACAGACAACCGTGGGCTTTACAATATGTTACCCGCAGACATCATTACAGCCTTAGCGTCAATCCCTTTGGCCTTCAGTTGTGCACACGGAACCGTGGAGCTTGTGGGAGACGATATTGCACCCATAGAAATCATTACAGCCTTAGCGTCACTCTCTCTGGGCACCACGGGTACACAGAGAACCGTGGGCGTTACAATATGTTACCGGCAGACAGCCTTAGCGTCAATCTCTCCGGCTTCAGTTGTGCACATGGAACCGTGGAGCTTGTGGGAGACGATATTGTACCCATAGAAATCATCACATCCTTAGCGTCACTCGCTCTGGGCTTCAGTTGTGCACACAGAACCGTGGAGCTTGTGGGAGACGGTATTGCACCCATAGAAATCATTCCAGCCTTAGCGTCAATCTCTCTGGACTTCAGTTGTGCACACAGAACCGTGGAGTTTGTTGGAGACGATATTGCACCGATAGAAATCATTACAGCCTGAGCGTCAATCTCTCTGGGCACCACGGGTACACAGAGAACTGTGGGCTTTACAATATGTTACCCGCAGACAGCCTTAGCGTCAATCTCTCCGGACTTCAGTTGTGCACACGGAACCGTGGAGCTTGTGGGAGACAATATTGTACCCATAGAAATCATCACATCCTTAGCGTCACTCGCTCTGGGCTTCAGTTGTGCACACAGAACCGTGGAGCTTGTGCGAGACGATATTGCACCATAGAAATCATTACAGCCTTAGCGTCAATCTCTCTGGACTTCAGTTGTGCACACAGAACCGTGGAGCTTGTGCGAGACGATATTGCACCCATAGAAATCATCACATCCTTAGCATCGCTCTCTCTGGGCACCACGGGTACACAGAGAACCGTGGGCTTTACAATATGTTACCCGCAGACATCATTACAGCCTTAGCGTCAATCCCTTTGGCCTTCAGTTGTGCACACGGAACCGTGGAGCTTGTTGGAGACGATATTGCACCCATAGAAATCATTACAGCCTTAGTGTCACTCTCTCTGGGCACCACGGGTACACAGAGAACCGTGGGCGTTACAATATGTTACCGGCAGACAGCCTTAGCGTCAATCTCTCTGGACTTCAGTTGTGCACACAGAACCGTGGAGTTTGTTGGAGACGATATTGCACCGATAGAAATCATTACAGCCTGAGCGTCAATCTCTCTGGACTTCAGTTGTGCACACAGAACCGTGGAGCTTGTGGGAGACGATATTGCACCCATAGAAATCATCACATCCTTAGCATCGCTCTCTCTGGGCACCACGGGTACACAGAGAACCGTGGGCTTTACAATATGTTACCCGCAGACATCATTACAGCCTTAGCGTCAATCCCTTTGGCCTTCAGTTGTGCACACGGAACCGTGGAGCTTGTGGGAGACGATATTGCACCCATAGAAATCATTACAGCCTTAGCGTCACTCTCTCTGGGCACCACGGGTACACAGAGAACCGTGGGCGTTACAATATGTTACCGGCAGACAGCCTTAGCGTCAATCTCTCCGGCTTCAGTTGTGCACATGGAACCGTGGAGCTTGTGGGAGACGATATTGTACCCATAGAAATCATCACATCCTTAGCGTCACTCGCTCTGGGCTTCAGTTGTGCACACAGAACCGTGGAGCTTGTGGGAGACGGTATTGCACCCATAGAAATCATTCCAGCCTTAGCGTCAATCTCTCTGGACTTCAGTTGTGCACACAGAACCGTGGAGTTTGTTGGAGACGATATTGCACCGATAGAAATCATTACAGCCTGAGCGTCAATCTCTCTGGGCACCACGGGTACACAGAGAACTGTGGGCTTTACAATATGTTACCCGCAGACAGCCTTAGCGTCAATCTCTCCGGACTTCAGTTGTGCACACGGAACCGTGGAGCTTGTGGGAGACAATATTGTACCCATAGAAATCATCACATCCTTAGCGTCACTCGCTCTGGGCTTCAGTTGTGCACACAGAACCGTGGAGCTTGTGCGAGACGATATTGCACCATAGAAATCATTACAGCCTTAGCGTCAATCTCTCTGGACTTCAGTTGTGCACACAGAACCGTGGAGCTTGTGCGAGACGATATTGCACCCATAGAAATCATCACATCCTTAGCATCGCTCTCTCTGGGCACCACGGGTACACAGAGAACCGTGGGCTTTACAATATGTTACCCGCAGACATCATTACAGCCTTAGCGTCAATCCCTTTGGCCTTCAGTTGTGCACACGGAACCGTGGAGCTTGTTGGAGACGATATTGCACCCATAGAAATCATTACAGCCTTAGTGTCACTCTCTCTGGGCACCACGGGTACACAGAGAACCGTGGGCGTTACAATATGTTACCCGCAGACAGCCTTAGCGTCAATCTCTCCGGACTTCAGTTGTGCACACGGAACCGTGGAGCTTGTGGGAGACGATATTGCACCCATAGAAATCATTACAGCCTTAGCGTCACTCTCTCTGGGCACCACGGGTACACAGAGAACCGTGGGCGTTACAATATGTTACCGGCAGACAGCCTTAGCGTCAATCTCTCTGGACTTCAGTTGTGCACACAGAACCGTGGAGTTTGTTGGAGACGATATTGCACCGATAGAAATCATTACAGCCTGAGCGTCAATCTCTCTGGGCACCACGGGTACACAGAGAACTGTGGGCTTTACAATATGTTACCCGCAGACAGCCTTAGCGTCAATCTCTCCGGACTTCAGTTGTGCACACGGAACCGTGGAGCTTGTGGGAGACGATATTGTACCCATAGAAATCATCACATCCTTAGCGTCACTCGCTCTGGGCTTCAGTTGTGCACACAGAACCGTGGAGCTTGTGGGAGACGATATTGCACCATAGAAATCATTACAGCCTGAGCGTCAATCTCTCTGGGAACCACGGGTACACAGAGAACCGTGGGCTTTACAATATGTTACCCGCAGACATCATTACAGCCTTAGCGTCAATCCCTTTGGCCTTCAGTTGTGCACACGGAACCGTGGAGCTTGTGGGAGACGATATTGCACCCATAGAAATCATTACAGCCTTAGCGTCACTCTCTCTGGGCACCACGGGTACACAGAGAACCGTGGGCGTTACAATATGTTACCGGCAGACAGCCTTAGCGTCAATCTCTCCGGACTTCAGTTGTGCACATGGAACCGTGGAGCTTGTGGGAGACGATATCGTACCCATAGAAATCATCACATCCTTAGCGTCACTCGCTCTGGGCTTCAGTTGTAACCGTGGAGCTTGTGGGAGACGGTATTGCACCCATAGAAATCATTCCAGCCTTAGCGTCAATCTCTCTGGACTTCAGTTGTGCACACAGAACCGTGGAGTTTGTGGGAGACGATATTGCACCATAGAAATCATTACAGCCTTAGCGTCAATCTCTCTGGACTTCAGTTGTGCACACAGAACCGTGGAGCTTGTGGGAGACGATATTGCACCCATAGAAATCATCACATCCTTAGCATCACTCTCTCTGGGCACCACGGGTACACAGAGAACCGTGGGCTTTACAATATGTTACCCGCAGACATCATTACAGCCTTAGCGTCAATCCCTTTGGCCTTCAGTTGTGCACACGGAACCGTGGAGCTTGTTGGAGACGATATTGCACCCATAGAAATCATTACAGCCTTAGCGTCACTCTCTCTGGGCACCACGGGTACACAGAGAACCGTGGGCGTTACAATATGTTACCCGCAGACATCCTTAGCGTCAATCCCTTTGGCCTTCAGTTGTGCACACGGAACCGTGGAGCTTGTGGGAGACGATATTGCACCCATAGAAATCATTACAGCCTTAGCGTCACTCTCTCTGGGCACCACGGGTACACAGAGAACCGTGGGCGTTACAATATGTTACCGGCAGACAGCCTTAGCGTCAATCTCTCCGGACTTCAGTTGTGCACACGGAACCGTGGAGCTTGTGGGAGACGATATTGCACCCATAGAAATCATCACATCCTTAGCATCGCTCTCTCTGGGCACCACGGGTACACAGAGAACCGTGGGCTTTACAATATGTTACCCGCAGACATCATTACAGCCTTAGCGTCAATCCCTTTGGCCTTCAGTTGTGCACACAGAACCGTGGAGCTTGTGGGAGACGGTATTGCACCCATAGAAATCATTACAGCCTTAGCGTCACTCGCTCTGGGCTTCAGTTGTGCCCACAGAACCGTGGAGCTTGTGCGAGACGATATTGCACCCATAGAAATCATCACATCCTTAGCATCGCTCTCTCTGGGCACCACGGGTACACAGAGAACCGTGGGCTTTACAATATGTTACCCGCAGACATCATTACAGCCTTAGCGTCCATCCCTTTGGCCTTCAGTTGTGCACACAGAACCGTGGAGCTTGTGGGAGACGGTATTGCACCCATAGAAATCATTACAGCCTTAGCGTCACTCGCTCTGGGCTTCAGTTGTGCACACAGAACCGTGGAGCTTGTGGGAGACGGTATTGCACCCATAGAAATCATTCCAGCCTTAGCGTCAATCTCTCTGGACTTCAGTTGTGCACACAGAACCGTGGAGTTTGTTGGAGACGATATTGCACCGATAGAAATCATTACAGCCTGAGCGTCAATCTCTCTGGCCACCACGGGTACACAGAGAACTGTGGGCTTTACAATATGTTACCCGCAGACATCCTTAGCGTCAATCTCTCTGGACTTCAGTTGTGCACACAGAACCGTGGAGCTTGTGGGAGACGATATTGCACCCATAGAAATCATCACATCCTTAGCATCACTCTCTCTGGGCACCACGGGTACACAGAGAACCGTGGGCTTTACAATATGTTACCCGCAGACATCATTACAGCCTTAGCGTCAATCCCTTTGGCCTTCAGTTGTGCACACGGAACCGTGGAGCTTGTGGGAGACGATATTGCACCCATAGAAATCATTACAGCCTGAGCGTCAATCTCTCTGGGCACCACGGGTATACAGAGAACTGTGGGCTTTACAATATGTTACCCGCAGACAGCCTTAGCGTCAATCTCTCCGGACTTCAGTTGGGCACACGGAACCGTGGAGCTTGTGGGAGACGGTATTGCACCCATAGAAATCATCACAGCCTTAGCGTCAATCTCTCTGGACTTCAGTTGTGCACACAGAACCGTGGAGCTTGTGGGAGACGGTATTGCACCCATAGAAATCATTCCAGCCTTAGCGTCAATCCCTTTGGCCTTCAGTTGTGCACACAGAACCGTGGAGTTTGTTGGAGACGATATTGCACCGATAGAAATCATTACAGCCTGAGCGTCAATCTCTCTGGGCACCACGGGTATACAGAGAACTGTGGGCTTTACAATATGTTACCCGCAGACAGCCTTAGCGTCAATCTCTCCGGACTTCAGTTGGGCACACGGAACCGTGGAGCTTGTGGGAGACGGTATTGCACCCATAGAAATCATCACAGCCTTAGCGTCAATCTCTCTGGACTTCAGTTGTGCACACAGAACCGTGGAGTTTGTGGGAGACGGTATTGCACCCATAGAAATCATCACATCCTTAGCGTCACTCTCTCTGGGCACCACGGGTACACAGAGAACCGTGGGCTTTACAATATGTCACCCGCAGACAGCCTTAGCGTCAATCTCTCCGGACTTCAGTTGTGCACACGGAACTGTGGAGCTTGTGGGAGACGATATTGCACCCATAGAAATCATCACATCCTTAGCGTCACTCGCTCTGGGCTTCAGTTGTGCACGCAGAACCGTGGAGCTTGTGGGAGACGGTATTGCACCCATAGAAATCATCACATCCTTAGCGTCACTCTCTCTGGGCACCACAGGTACACAGAGAACCGTGGGCTTTACAATATGTGACCCGCAGACATCATTCCAGCCTTAGCGTCAATCCCTTTGGCCTTCAGTTGTGCACACAGAACCGTGGAGTTTGTTGGAGACGATATTGCACCGATAGAAATCATTACAGCCTGAGCGTCAATCTCTCTGGGCACCACGGGTATACAGAGAACTGTGGGCTTTACAATATGTTACCCGCAGACATCCTTAGCGTCAATCTCTCTGGGCTTCAGTTGTGCACACGGAACCGTGGAGCTTGTGGGAGACGATATTGAACCCCTAGAAATCATTACAGCCTTAGTGTCAATCTCTCTGGACTTCAGTTGTGCACACAGAACCGTGGAGTTTGTTGGAGACGATATTGCACCGATAGAAATCATTACAGCCTGAGCGTCAATCTCTCTGGGCACCACGGGTACACAGAGAACCGTGGGCTTTACAATATGTGACCCGCAGACATCATTCCAGCCTTAGCGTCAATCCCTTTGGCCTTCAGTTGTGCACACAGAACCGTGGAGTTTGTTGGAGACGATATTGCACCGATAGAAATCATTACAGCCTGAGCGTCAATCTCTCTGGGCACCACGGGTATACAGAGAACTGTGGGCTTTACAATATGTTACCCGCAGACATCCTTAGCGTCAATCTCTCTGGGCTTCAGTTGTGCACACGGAACCGTGGAGCTTGTGGGAGACGATATTGAACCCCTAGAAATCATTACAGCCTTAGTGTCAATCTCTCTGGACTTCAGTTGTGCACACAGAGAACCATGGGCTTTACAATATGTTACCCGCAGACATCATTAGCATCAATCTCTCCGGATTTCAGTTGTGCACACGGAACCGTGGAGCTTGTGGGAGACGATATTGTACCCATAGAAATCATCACATCCTTAGGGTCACTCGCTCTGGGCTTCAGTTGTGCACACGGAACCGTGGAGCTTGTGGGAGACGGTATTGCACCATAGAAATCATTACAGCCTTAGCGTCAATCTCTCTGGACTTCAGTTGTGCACACAGAACCGTGGAGCTTGTGGGAGACGATATTGCACCGATAGAAATCATTACAGCCTGAGCGTCAATCTCTCTGGGCACCACGGGTATACAGAGAACTGTGGGCTTTACAGTATGTTACCCGCAGACATCCTTAGCGTCAATCTCTCTGGGCTTCAGTTGTGCACACGGAACCGTGGAGCTTGTGGGAGACGATATTGAACCCCTAGAAATCATTCCAGCCTTAGCGTCAATCTCTCTGGACTTCAGTTGTGCACACAGAGAACCATGGGCTTTACAATATGTTACCCGCAGACATCATTAGCATCAATCTCTCCGGACTTCAGTTGTGCACACGGAACCGTGGAGCTTGTGGGAGACGATATTGTACCCATAGAAATCATCACATCCTTAGGGTCACTCGCTCTGGGCTTCAGTTGTGCACACGGAACCGTGGAGCTTGTGGGAGACGGTATTGCACCATAGAAATCATTACAGCCTTAGCGTCAATCTCTCTGGACTTCAGTTGTGCACACAGAACCGTGGAGTTTGTTGGAGACGATATTGCACCGATAGAAATCATTACAGCCTGAGCGTCAATCTCTCTGGGCACCACGGGTATACAGAGAACTGTGGGCTTTACAATATGTCACCCGGAGACAGCCTTAGCGTCAATCTCTCCGGACTTCAGTTGGGCACACGGAACCGTGGAGCTTGTGGGAGACGGTATTGCACCCATAGAAATCATTACAGCCTGAGCGTCACTCTCTCTGGGCACCACGGGTACACAGAGAACCGTGGGCTTTACAATATGTTACCCGCAGACAGCCTTAGCGTCAATCTCTCTGGACTTCAGTTGTGCACACAGAACCGTGGAGCTTGTGGGAGACGATATTGCACCATAGAAATCATTACAGCCTTAGCGTCAATCTCTCTGGGCACCACGGGTACACAGAGAACCGTGGGCTTTACAATATGTTACCCGCAGACATCCTTAGCGTCAATCTCTCTGGGCTTCAGTTGTGCACACGGAACCGTGGAGCTTGTTGGAGACGATATTGCACCCCTAGAAATCATCACATCCTTAGCGTCACTCGCTCTGGGCTTCAGTTGTGCACGCAGAACCGTGGAGCTTGTGGGAGACGGTATTGCACCCATAGAAATCATCACATCCTTAGCGTCACTCTCTCTGGGCACCACAGGTACACAGAGAACCGTGGGCTTTACAATATGTTACCCGGAGACAGCCTTAGCGTCAATCTCTCCGGACTTCAGTTGGGCACACGGAACCGTGGAGCTTGTGGGAGACGGTATTGCACCCATAGAAATCATTACAGCCTGAGCGTCAATCTCTCTGGGCACCACGGGTACACAGAGAACTGTGGGCTTTACAATATGTTACCCGCAGACATCCTTAGCGTCAATCTCTCTGGGCTTCAGTTGTGCACACAGAACCGTGGAGCTTGTGGGAGACGGTATTGCACCCATAGAAATCATTACAGCCTTAGCGTCAATCCCTTTGGCCTTCAGTTGTGCACACGGAACCGTGGAGCTTGTTGGAGACGATATTGCACCGATAGAAATCATTACAGCCTGAGCGTCAATCTCTCTGGGCACCACGGGTACACAGAGAGCTGTGGGCTTTACAATATGTTACCCGCAGACATCATTACAGCCTTAGCGTCAATCTCTCTGGACTTCAGTTGTGCACACAGAACCGTGGAGCTTGTGGGAGACGATATTGCACCATAGAAATCATTACAGCCTTAGCGTCAATCTCTCTGGACTTCAGTTGTGCACACAGAACCGTGGAGCTTGTGGGAGACGATATTGCACCCATAGAAATCATCACATCCTTAGCGTCACTCTCTCTGGGCACCACGGGTACACAGAGAACCGTGGGCTTTACAATATGTTACCCGCAGACAGCCTTAGCGTCAATCTCTCCGGACTTCAGTTGGGCACACGGAACCGTGGAGCTTGTGGGAGACGGTATTGCACCCATAGAAATCATCACAGCCTTAGCGTCAATCTCTCTGGACTTCAGTTGTGCACACAGAACCGTGGAGTTTGTGGGAGACGGTATTGCACCCATAGAAATCATCACATCCTTAGTGTCACTCTCTCTGGGCACCACGGGTACACAGAGAACCGTGGGCTTTACAATATGTCACCCGCAGACAGCCTTAGCGTCAATCTCTCCGGACTTCAGTTGTGCACACGGAACTGTGGAGCTTGTGGGAGACGATATTGCACCCATAGAAATCATCACATCCTTAGCGTCACTCGCTCTGGGCTTCAGTTGTGCACGCAGAACCGTGGAGCTTGTGGGAGACGGTATTGCACCCATAGAAATCATCACATCCTTAGCGTCACTCTCTCTGGGCACCACGGGTACACAGAGAACCGTGGGCTTTACAATATGTTACCCGCAGACATCCTTAGCGTCAATCTCTCTGGGCTTCAGTTGTGCACACAGAACCGTGGAGCTTGTGGGAGACGGTATTGCACCCATAGAAATCATTACAGCCTTAGCGTCAATCCCTTTGGCCTTCAGTTGTGCACACGGAACCGTGGAGCTTGTTGGAGACGATATTGCACCGATAGAAATCATTACAGCCTGAGCGTCAATCTCTCTGGGCACCACGGGTACACAGAGAGCTGTGGGCTTTACAATATGTTACCCGCAGACATCATTACAGCCTTAGCGTCAATCTCTCTGGACTTCAGTTGTGCACACAGAACCGTGGAGCTTGTGGGAGACGATATTGCACCATAGAAATCATTACAGCCTTAGCGTCAATCTCTCTGGACTTCAGTTGTGCACACAGAACCGTGGAGCTTGTGGGAGACGATATTGCACCCATAGAAATCATCACATCCTTAGCGTCACTCTCTCTGGGCACCACGGGTACACAGAGAACCGTGGGCTTTACAATATGTTACCCGCAGACAGCCTTAGCGTCAATCTCTCCGGACTTCAGTTGGGCACACGGAACCGTGGAGCTTGTGGGAGACGGTATTGCACCCATAGAAATCATCACAGCCTTAGCGTCAATCTCTCTGGACTTCAGTTGTGCACACAGAACCGTGGAGCTTGTTGGAGACAATATTGCACCCATAGAAATCATTACAGCCTTAGCGTCACTCTCTCTGGGCACCACGGGTACACAGAGAACCGTGGGCTTTACAATATGTGACCCGCAGACATCATTCCAGCCTTAGCGTCAATCTCTCTGGCCTTCAGTTGTGCACACGGAACCGTGGAGCTTGTGGGAGATGATATTGCACCCATAGAAATCATTGCAGCCTGAGCGTCAATCTCTCTGGGAACCACGGGTACACAGAGAACCGTGGGCTTTACAATATGTTACCCGCAGACAGCCTTAGCGTCAATCTCTCCGGACTTCAGTTGTGCACACAGAACCGTGGAGCTTGTGGGAGACGATATTGCACCAATAGAAATCATTACAGCCTGAGCGTCAATCTCTCTGGGCACCACGGGTACACAGAGAACTGTGGGCTTTACAATATGTTACCCGCAGACAGCCTTAGCGTCAATCTCTCCGGACTTCAGTTGTGCACACAGAACCGTGGAGCTTGTTGGAGACGATATTGCACCCCTAGAAATCATCACATCCTTAGTGTCACTCGCTCTGGGCTTCAGTTGTGCACACAGAACCGTGGAGCTTGTTGGAGACGATATTGCACCGATAGAAATCATTACAGCCTGAGCGTCAATCTCTCTGGACTTCAGTTGTGCACACAGAACCGTGGAGTTTGTTGGAGAGGATATTGCACCGATAGAAATCATTACAGCCTTAGCGTCAATCTCTCTGGACTTCAGTTGTGCACACAGAACCGTGGAGCTTGTGGGAGACAATATTGTACCCATAGAAATCATCACATCCTTAGCGTCACTCGCTCTGGGCTTCAGTTGTGCACACAGAACCGTGGAGCTTGTGGGAGACGATATTGCACCATAGAAATCATTACAGCCTTAGCGTCAATCCCTTTGGCCTTCAGTTGTGCACACGGAACCGTGGAGCTTGTGGGAGACGATATTGCACCCATAGAAATCATTACAGCCTTAGCGTCACTCTCTCTGGGCACCACGGGTACACAGAGAACCGTGGGCGTTACAATATGTTACCCGCAGACAGCCTTAGCGTCAATCTCTGACGATATTGTACCCATAGAAATCATCACATCCTTAGCGTCACTCGCTCTGGGCTTCAGTTGTGCACACAGAACCGTGGAGCTTGTGGGAGACGGTATTGCACCCATAGAAATCATTACAGCCTTAGCGTCAATCTCTCTGGACTTCAGTTGTGCACACAGAACCGTGGAGTTTGTTGGAGAGGATATTGCACCGACAGAAATCATTACAGCCTTAGCGTCAATCTCTCTGGACTTCAGTTGTGCACACGGAACCGTGGAGCTTGTTGGAGACGATATTGCACCCCTAGAAATCATCACATCCTTAGCATCACTCGCTCTGGGCTTCAGTTGTGCACACAGAACCGTGGAGCTTGTGGGGGACGGTATTGCACCCCTAGAAATCATCACATCCTTAGCGTCACTCTCTCTGGGCACCACGGGTACACAGAGAACCGTGGGCTTTACAATATGTTACCCGCAGACAGCCTTAGCGTCAATCTCTCCGGACTTCAGTTGGGCACACAGAACCGTGGAGCTTGTGGGAGACGGTATTGCACCCATAGAAATCATTACAGCCGTAGCGTCAATCTCTCTCGACTTCAGTTGTGCACACAGAACCGTGGAGCTTGTGGGAGACGATATTGCACCAATAGAAATCATTACAGCCTGAGCGTCAATCTCTCTGGGCACCACGGGTACACAGAGAACTGTGGGCTTTACAATATGTTACCCGCAGACAGCCTTAGCGTCAATCTCTCCGGACTTCAGTTGTGCACACAGAACCGTGGAGCTTGTTGGAGACGATATTGCACCCCTAGAAATCATCACATCCTTAGTGTCACTCGCTCTGGGCTTCAGTTGTGCACACAGAACCGTGGAGCTTGTTGGAGACGATATTGCACCGATAGAAATCATTACAGCCTGAGCGTCAATCTCTCTGGACTTCAGTTGTGCACACAGAACCGTGGAGCTTGTGGGAGACGATATTGCACCATAGAAATCATTACAGCCTTAGCGTCAATCTCTCTGGACTTCAGTTGTGCACACAGAACCGTGGAGCTTGTGGGAGACGATATTGCACCGATAGAAATCATTACAGCCTTAGCGTCAATCCCTTTGGCCTTCAGTTGTGCACACGGAACCGTGGAGCTTGTGGGAGACGATATTGCACCCATAGAAATCATTACAGCCTTAGCGTCACTCTCTCTGGGCACCACGGGTACACAGAGAACCGTGGGCGTTACAATATGTTACCCGCAGACAGCCTTAGCGTCAATCTCTCCGGACTTCAGTTGTGCACACGGAACCGTGGAGCTTGTGGGAGACGATATTGTACCCATAGAAATCATCACATCCTTAGCGTCAATCTCTCTGGACTTCAGTTGTGCACACAGAACCGTGGAGCTTGTTGGAGACGATATTGCACCGATAGAAATCATTACAGCCTGAGCGTCAATCTCTCTGGACTTCAGTTGTGCACACAGAACCGTGGAGCTTGTGGGAGACGATATTGCACCATAGAAATCATTACAGCCTTAGCGTCAATCTCTCTGGACTTCAGTTGTGCACACAGAACCGTGGAGCTTGTGGGAGACGATATTGCACCATAGAAATCATTACAGCCTTAGCGTCAATCCCTTTGGCCTTCAGTTGTGCACACGGAACCGTGGAGCTTGTGGGAGACGATATTGCACCCATAGAAATCATTACAGCCTTAGCGTCACTCTCTCTGGGCACCACGGGTACACAGAGAACCGTGGGCGTTACAATATGTTACCCGCAGACAGCCTTAGCGTCAATCTCTCCGGACTTCAGTTGTGCACACGGAACCGTGGAGCTTGTGGGAGACGATATTGTACCCATAGAAATCATCACATCCTTAGCGTCACTCGCTCTGGGCTTCAGTTGTGCACACAGAACCGTGGAGCTTGTGGGAGACGGTATTGCACCCATAGAAATCATTACAGCCTTAGCGTCAATCTCTCTGGACTTCAGTTGTGCACACAGAACCGTGGAGTTTGTTGGAGAGGATATTGCACCGATAGAAATCATTACAGCCTTAGCGTCAATCTCTCTGGACTTCAGTTGTGCACACAGAACCGTGGAGCTTGTGGGAGACGATATTGCACCCATAGAAATCATCACATCCTTAGCATCACTCTCTCTGGGCACCACGGGTACACAGAGAACCGTGGGCTTTACAATATGTTACCCGCAGACAGCCTTAGCGTCAATCTCTCTGGACTTCAGTTGTGCACACGGAACCGTGGAGTTTGTTGGAGACGATATTGCACCAATAGAAATCATTACAGCCTGAGCGTCAATCTCTCTGGGCACCACGGGTACACAGAGAACCGTGGGCTTTACAATATGTTACCCGCAGACAGCCTTAGCGTCAATCTCTCCGGACTTCAGTTGGGCACACGGAACCGTGGAGCTTGTGGGAGACGGTATTGCACCCATAGAAATCATTACAGCCTGAGCGTCAATCTCTCTGGGCACCACGGGTACACAGAGAACTGTGGGCTTTACAATATGTTACCCGCAGACATCCTTAGCGTCAATCTCTCTGGGCTTCAGTTGTGCACACAGAACCGTGGAGCTTGTGGGAGACGGTATTGCACCCATAGAAATCATTACAGCCTGAGCGTCAATCTCTCTGGGCACCACGGGTACACAGAGAACTGTGGGCTTTACAATATGTTACCCGCAGACATCATTACAGCCTTAGCGTCAATCTCTCTGGACTTCAGTTGTGCACACAGAACCGTGGAGCTTGTGGGAGACGATATTGCACCATAGAAATCATTACAGCCTTAGCGTCAATCTCTCTGGACTTCAGTTGTGCACACAGAACCGTGGAGCTTGTGGGAGACGATATTGTACCCATAGAAATCATCACATCCTTAGCGTCACTCGCTCTGGGCTTCAGTTGTGCACACAGAACCGTGGAGCTTGTGGGAGACGGTATTGCACCCATAGAAATCATCACAGCCTTAGCGTCAATCTCTCTGGACTTCAGTTGTGCACACAGAACCGTGGAGTTTGTGGGAGAGGATATTGCACCGATAGAAATCATTACAGCCTTAGCGTCAATCTCTCTGGACTTCAGTTGTGCACACAGAACCGTGGAGCTTGTGGGAGACGATATTGCACCCATAGAAATCATCACATCCTTAGCATCACTCTCTCTGGGCACCACGGGTACACAGAGAACCGTGGGCTTTACAATATGTTACCCGCAGACAGCCTTAGCGTCAATCTCTCTGGACTTCAGTTGTGCACACGGAACCGTGGAGTTTGTTGGAGACGATATTGCACCAATAGAAATCATTACAGCCTGAGCGTCAATCTCTCTGGGCACCACGGGTACACAGAGAACCGTGGGCTTTACAATATGTTACCCGCAGACAGCCTTAGCGTCAATCTCTCCGGACTTCAGTTGGGCACACGGAACCGTGGAGCTTGTGGGAGACGGTATTGCACCCATAGAAATCATTACAGCCTGAGCGTCAATCTCTCTGGGCACCACGGGTACACAGAGAACTGTGGGCTTTACAATATGTTACCCGCAGACATCCTTAGCGTCAATCTCTCTGGGCTTCAGTTGTGCACACAGAACCGTGGAGCTTGTGGGAGACGGTATTGCACCCATAGAAATCATTACAGCCTGAGCGTCAATCTCTCTGGGCACCACGGGTACACAGAGAACTGTGGGCTTTACAATATGTTACCCGCAGACATCATTACAGCCTTAGCGTCAATCTCTCTGGACTTCAGTTGTGCACACAGAACCGTGGAGCTTGTGGGAGACGATATTGCACCATAGAAATCATTACAGCCTTAGCGTCAATCTCTCTGGACTTCAGTTGTGCACACAGAACCGTGGAGCTTGTGGGAGACGATATTGTACCCATAGAAATCATCACATCCTTAGCGTCACTCGCTCTGGGCTTCAGTTGTGCACACAGAACCGTGGAGCTTGTGGGAGACGGTATTGCACCCATAGAAATCATCACAGCCTTAGCGTCAATCTCTCTGGACTTCAGTTGTGCACACAGAACCGTGGAGTTTGTGGGAGACGGTATTGCACCCATAGAAATCATCACATCCTTAGCGTCACTCTCTCTGGGCACCACGGGTACACAGAGAACCGTGGGCGTTACAATATGTTACCCGCAGACAGCCTTAGCGTCAATCTCTCCGGACTTCAGTTGTGCACACGGAACCGTGGAGCTTGTGGGAGACGATATTGTACCCATAGAAATCATCACATCCTTAGCGTCAATCTCTCTGGACTTCAGTTGTGCACACAGAACCGTGGAGCTTGTTGGAGACGATATTGCACCGATAGAAATCATTACAGCCTGAGCGTCAATCTCTCTGGACTTCAGTTGTGCACACAGAACCGTGGAGCTTGTGGGAGACGATATTGCACCATAGAAATCATTACAAGCCTTAGCGTCAATCTCTCTGGACTTCAGTTGTGCACACAGAACCGTGGAGCTTGTGGGAGACGATATTGCACCCATAGAAATCATCACATCCTTAGCGTCACTCTCTCTGGGCACCACGGGTACACAGAGAACCGTGGGCTTTACAATATGTTACCCGCAGACAGCCTTAGCGTCAATCTCTCCGGACTTCAGTTGGGCACACGGAACCGTGGAGCTTGTGGGAGACGGTATTGCACCCATAGAAATCATTGCAGCCTGAGCGTCAATCTCTCTGGGAACCACGGGTACACAGAGAACCGTGGGCTTTACAATATGTTACCCGCAGACAGCCTTAGCGTCAATCTCTCCGGACTTCAGTTGTGCACACGGAACCGTGGAGCTTGTGGGAGACGATATTGTACCCATAGAAATCATCACATCCTTAGCGTCACTCGCTCTGGGCTTCAGTTGGGCACACAGAACCGTGGAGCTTGTGGGAGACGGTATTGCACCCATAGAAATCATTCCAGCCTTAGCGTCAATCTCTGTGGACTTCAGTTGTGCACACAGAACCGTGGAGCTTGTGGGAGACGATATTGCACCCATAGAAATCATCACATCCTTAGCGTCACTCTCTCTGGGCACCACGGGTACACAGAGAACCGTGGGCTTTACAATATGTTACCCACAGACATCCTTAGCGTCAATCTCTCTGGGCTTCAGTTGTGCACACGGAACCGTGGAGCTTGTTGGAGACGATATTGCACCCCTAGAAATCATCACATCCTTAGCATCACTCGCTCTGGGCTTCAGTTGTGCACACAGAACCGTGGAGCTTGTGGGGGACGGTATTGCACCCCTAGAAATCATCACATCCTTAGCGTCACTCTCTCTGGGCACCACGGGTACACAGAGAACCGTGGGCTTTACAATATGTTACCCGCAGACAGCCTTAGCGTCAATCTCTCCGGACTTCAGTTGGGCACACGGAACCGTGGAGCTTGTGGGAGACGGTATTGCACCCATAGAAATCATTACAGCCGTAGCGTCAATCTCTCTCGACTTCAGTTGTGCACACAGAACCGTGGAGCTTGTGGGAGACGATATTGCACCAATAGAAATCATTACAGCCTGAGCGTCAATCTCTCTGGGCACCACGGGTACACAGAGAACTGTGGGCTTTACAATATGTTACCCGCAGACAGCCGTAGCGTCAATCTCTCCGGACTTCAGTTGTGCACACAGAACCGTGGAGCTTGTTGGAGACGATATTGCACCCCTAGAAATCATCACATCCTTAGTGTCACTCGCTCTGGGCTTCAGTTGTGCACACAGAACCGTGGAGCTTGTTGGAGACGATATTGCACCGATAGAAATCATTACAGCCTGAGCGTCAATCTCTCTGGACTTCAGTTGTGCACACAGAACCGTGGAGCTTGTGGGAGACGATATTGCACCATAGAAATCATTACAGCCTTAGCGTCAATCTCTCTGGACTTCAGTTGTGCACACAGAACCGTGGAGCTTGTGGGAGACGATATTGCACCCATAGAAATCATCACATCCTTAGCGTCACTCTCTCTGGGCACCACGGGTACACAGAGAACCGTGGGCTTTACAATATGTTACCCGCAGACATCCTTAGCGTCACTCGCTCTGGGCTTCAGTTGTGCACGCAGAACCGTGGAGCTTGTGGGAGACGGTATTGCACCCATAGAAATCATCACATCCTTAGCGTCACTCTCTCTGGGCACCACAGGTACACAGAGAACCGTGGGCTTTACAATATGTTACCCGGAGACAGCCTTAGCGTCAATCTCTCTGGACTTCAGTTGTGCACACAGAACCGTGGAGCTTGTGGGAGACGATATTGCACCATAGAAATCATTACAGCCTTAGCGTCAGTCTCTCTGGACTTCAGTTGTGCACACAGAACCGTGGAGCTTGTGCGAGACGATATTGCACCCATAGAAATCATCACATCCTTAGCTTCGCTCTCTCTGGGCACCACGGGTACACAGAGAACCGTGGGCGTTACAATATGTTACCGGCAGACAGCCTTAGCGTCAATCTCTCCGGACTTCAGTTGTGCACACGGAACCGTGGAGCTTGTGGGAGACGATATTGTACCCATAGAAATCATCACATCCTTAGCGTCACTCGCTCTGGGCTTCAGTTGTGCACACAGAACCGTGGAGCTTGTGGGAGACGGTATTGCACCCATAGAAATCATTACAGCCTTAGCGTCAATCTCTCTGGACTTCAGTTGTGCACACAGAACCGTGGAGTTTGTTGGAGAGGATATTGCACCGATAGAAATCATTACAGCCTTAGCGTCAATCTCTCTGGACTTCAGTTGTGCACACAGAACCGTGGAGCTTGTGGGAGACGATATTGCACCCATAGAAATCATCACATCCTTACACACCCAAATGAAACCCAGCTGAAATCCAGCTGTCAGCGATGTGTGACCCACACGAAATCTCCAGCCCGGTTTGTCATGTAAATCAGCTGGATTCCAGGGTTTCCGTCGAATGGACTCCATATAGATCCAGCTGGACATAATTCCAGCAGGACCAGGCTGCTGACACCCAGCCCATTCTATGGCCACTTTTCAGCTGTATTTTTGCCTGATGCACTTCAGGCTGTGTCGCTTGGTGCCACAATGTTGCAGATATAGATCTTGTATAAAATTGTACCCATCAATCGTATGGAAACACTGCTTATGACTAGCTGTCATATTCGATGTGAGGCGGCAAGAGCGCTTGCCCGCATTGATTTAGTCATTTGCATATATTCTATTCACTTCCCGTAACCATTTCCATGCTGGATTCGCACAATAAAAAAATAAAAAAAATAAAAAATGGATTCAATGGATAATTCACAGCTACTACGCATCGCTCTCAGCTGTGTCGGGTGTAGAAGGGGTAGAAACAGTCTGCCCTTGGTTGCGCGCCTCAATCGTCTCGTCAATATCAGCTTGATACGAAATGACGGCAGTGTCAGTGGTAGTATTGACATCGGGGATTTGTTCGGATGGATTCGAGCCGTGCCTTTGACGATCGCTGTCAAGGATGGAGGAAAACGCTCTGTGGAACGGAGTTAAACGTGATCGAAGCGATTATATAGAATGGAACACACCTTGCAACACGTTTTGCGATTTCAGCGGAGTCTTCCGTATCCTTGCGAGCCGCAGTACGAATTGTCTTCAAATCCTTGTCGACGAGCTCCCAATAATCTTCTGCCTTGGACGACTCCGGGACAGTTTTCTTAAGCATCTTAACATGCCACTTGCGCTGGATGAAATTAGCCACTGAACAATGGACAAGAAAATAATATATACCATCAGCGCTACTCGAGCACAGAGCGCCGGTGTAATGGGAATCGAAATGGTCTTCCCGCCGGAAAGTTTCTGAACGATCGTCTTGGTCAGCTGATAGATTGTCGTGTGAGTGGAGTCAGTGCGGAGGGCTGGGTCAATGTTTTTGCGCCTCGGCGTGACCTCGACAGATTTCACGATCTGTATGGGATGAAATAAGAAATATCTGGAACCGAACGACCACCACATACCTCTTTCTTAATGATCGAGCGTGACTGAGTGAAACCATCCCCGATGAATTTCTGTACAACATCCATAGCGGCTTTGTCGTGTTCGGTGCCAACGACAAAATTGCCCCAGCGGTGACGCGTCAAAAGAATCTGAAGAGAGAGTATTGGTGAGGATCCTCTCGTTGAATGACAACTCACCTGAACATCGTTCTTCGTCGTTTCGCCTCGGTACTGGGTAATCTGGCTAGAGCATAGCGTGGCATTAATGGCACGGATGAGGTTCGTCCTCAAGTCGGAATTGATCTCGAATTTTGGTTTGGCGGCCTGGAATTTTGCAAGAGCGTTCTCGTTTGCTTTCAAGGTGACAAAAAGCTTCGCCATCTGAACAGGAACTGGGTCACTGAGGAAACCCTCTACCTCAGCTACCTGCTCAGGACGAAGGCGCTTCCGGGTGGCATAGGCACTGATGACCTGAAGGTGGTTGCCATTCGGTCGAAGGGCCACTGACAGCGCAGCAGAGACAGAGGATGGTGGATCGTCGAGCTCAGCGTCATCTGCAGTCCGTTTGCGGGCAGGGGAGGAGACAGGAGTGACACTAGACATAAGAGCAGAGTACTCGTCGTCGTCATCGAAGTTCGATGGGGAGCTGCCACGCGGGGGGGTAGAAGCCATGGTGAAGGGGATGTGGTGGTCTGGGAGAGAGTTATACTGATGCGCTGTGGCCTTAAATATATCTGCAGCAAACAATCGGTGCCACCGATCAAATCCACTGTGGCTTGTCCACTCGTTACCAAAACGGGAATTTACGGACCTGACCTCAACTATGCCTCCGAAGCGCTGTCTCCCTGAATGTAAGTCAAAATTGTCGCTATTAAATGAATGCTGGCTTAACGGATTGTCCAAAGGCTACGAGGAGAGAGCGTCCGACAAGAAAGTGCGATGCAAGATATGCACCAATTCAAGTTGGGCGACGTACGCGAAAGTTCATGTCGAAGTCCACATTGAATCTACCAAACACAAGCATGCACTTGAATCTACAGAGATGCGACAAGCAGGAAGAGCGAATATGGAGCAACGCCTGGCAGGGATCCCAGCAGCGGTCGGAGTCCGGGAAGGATCAGAGCATGCAGCTTTTACGCTCACCAATCTTAATCTGCCGACCATCCAGCCACTGGCACAGGAGACTTCAGAGATCGAGTCTGACATGTGGCGAGATTTCAACAAATACGAAGCAGGTTTCAGTGCTGGCGACGAGATATCCGAGGCAGCTGCCCAGCAAAGATTTGAGCGGGAGATGGATATGATGGGAATTTGGGACGCCGTGGAGGTGGGTCGGCAGTTGGATGGACAGTTAGACGAACTACCAAATCCCGCCGCCGAGGATAATGCACTACTAGCAGAGTTACTGGAAGGTGTGTGCATACAGCGCATGACGGATCAACAGTTGATCATTCCGCGGTTTCGGCAGCGCTCGATTCGGACCCTTTCGACGCGACACTATCCCAAGCAGATTCGGAGAAATCAAATGAATGGTTTCCGTACTCTTCGAAGACGGTTTGTATTTTGCATGATCCGACTGTCCAATATTTTTAATCCGAGCATTCATATGCAGATGCTTCTCCTCGATATTTGCGATAATCTACCTCGACTTCCGGTCTCGGAATCCCTGATGCGCACCTTCATTTGGATTTTGAGGGAATGCGGTGCTAAGGATGTCCCTTCACTGGACGCCCTCCGGAAGACCCAGAAAAGTCTTCGCAGCCAATGTGGAGTTCCAACAATTCCCTGCACATCCGTCCAAGGGAACAACTTCTGCATTAACGATCCCACTGCTATAATCCGAATGGTATATCCCACACATTGGCCCTAATTCCACGCTAACAGGTGACAGGAATGTGCAAATCCCGAAATTTGGGCTCAATTTCATCTATATCCTGAAATAAATACCAACGGGTCTGTCTCGGAAATTTGGCACGGTGAAAAGCTTTGCAAGGCACTCAATCCAGACCTCCTAACACCCATGTTCGACGCCGGGAATGGTCTTCATTATTATACCAACGAGGTCGCAATGCTTGAGGACGGCCGCCTTGTGATCCCGTTCCGCTGGATCAAGGTTGACAAACTTATGCACGCCGACGTGCACCTTGTTGAAACAGACGAACAGGTACAAAGTTTTGCGTTCTGACGAGGGCAGCCTGATCTTATTCTTTCCAAGGATACTGCTAAAGTGAACTCGAATGAGTTTCGCATCCCAGCATCTCTTCTCGCACAAAATTTCTTGGACTTGGAATTCGAAAATCGGCTTCCCATCTGGTCAGAGGAATCAATCAAGAATGGATACCCAGCACGCATGCCAAACCCACTGCGGGCAATTGCACACGGCGACCCCTTTTACACCATTCTTGTGGACTACTTCTCCGATGATGTTTCTGGCAACCGCTCGAAGTCGTGGAATAAGCATTGGAACGCTTACATGACCAACCGTGCGCTTCCTCGAGAACTCCTTCAGCATGAGTTTTATGTACATTTTCTGTCGACATCTCAACATGCTTCCATACCCGAACAATTCAAGGAATTCAAAAAGATTATCCAGTAAGCTTCTGCCGTCCTAGAAATTGAGTGTCATCTCAATTTTTGGTAGGAATACCGAGTCGGACCCGATTCGGGCACCCGACAAAACCAGTCCAACCGGTAATTCTTGTTACCGGGTTATCATCAATACAGATCCCTCCGACAACCCAATGCAGGCTGAAGTTTGCAGCTGCATGGGGGCTACAGCCAACCATCCATGTCGTAAATGCAAGGCAGGCGGCACTCAGGAGGACAAAGCGTCCAAGGAGGGGTATCATGCAATGTTTTCGGTCTGCATTTATTATTTCTGCGCATTTTCTGACCATTCATTGACGTCTGCATAGGCTGGAGAAGCTCGGACGCTGGAAACCGTGTTTGAAACTGTTCAGTACCAGATCAAATTAGCCTGTGAGGGCAATGAAACCGAATTGAAGAGGTCGTACACAGCAACTGGGATCAAGGACAAATACACCGAACACTGGATCAACGACATTTTATCCCAGTTCAAGAAAGCGGTGGATAAGGGAGAGGACAAGCAGGCCGTGACGGAAGCGCTAAAAGAATGGGTGAAAGACCATTCTGACGACATCTATAGCGCATTTCTTACAACAGACGGTTCGTGTATTTCTTTCTTATCGCACAAAGGCTAATTTCTTGTTTAGGCTTCAATCCTTCTCGTGACACACCCATTGAGTTGTTGCATACAATTTTGCTGGGGGTTCTCAAATACCTTTGGCACACGACTCACACGTCTTGGACTCCCGCCCAGAAGAAGTTATTCGAGCTTCGCCTACAAGCCACAAATACTTCTGGTCTCTCCGTTGAGGGAATCCGTGCGGGCTACATTGTACAATATGCAAACTCCTTGATTGGACGACAGTTCAAGGTTTTGCTTCAATCAACAGTCTTCCAAATCCATGATCTGGTGGACGAGAACCATTTCCGAGCATGGAAGGCAGTCGGAGACCTCGCAACACTTCTCTGGCTCCCGGAAATAGACAACATGGAAATGTATTGTGTGTGTTCATTCTATTTGATACTCCACTGCAATTTTATTCAAAATATACAGGCCGACCTGCATGTTGCCATCGCAAATTTCCTAGACTCATTCGCTGAGATTGATCCGAGCAAGATGATCACGAAGGTCAAGACTCACTTACTTACCCATGCCCCCGCCGACGTCCGGATGTTCGGGCCACTGCTTGGAGCAATTACAGAAGCGTTCGAGTCATTCAACGCTGTATTTCGGGGTGCATCCATCCTTTCAAACCACCGGGCCCCCAGTCGAGATATCGCAATTCAACTCGCTGACCAGGAGGGTGTCAAACATCGCGTTGCTGGGGGACAGTGGCCGCTAAAAGGGTCCAACGGAGAAGTTACCTGGACACGTTGTGGCCCTTCTGCGCGTCATTTACTGCACGAACATCCGATCCTCCAGCGTCTATTAGGCTGGAAAGATAGTGTGGTACTTCAGCCTGGTTGGTTTACTTGTTTATGACGTGGTTCTTTATCTGACTAATATATTTTGGGAATAGGCTCAGTAAAACTCGCTGCTGTATCCGCAATAAAAGGGCAATGTGGTCGGCCTCACCGTGAAAGCATCACTTTGCGCTCGACACCTGCATCCCTTGCCTTCAATTCCGGAGACCATGATCTCGATTCAGCCTGGTACCGGTGTCGAACGGTCATTTCTCAATCACAGGAGGTGTGCACAATCGGTTCGTGGATTGTGTGCAGCAGTCCAGTTCCCAACGAAGCAGCTGCCACCGGAAGGATCACTGAAATTCTCCAGAAAGTTGATTCGGCTCAAGCAATTATCATTCTTGAGCAATACGTTGTTCAGCCAGAAAGACATGCAACATTCAACATGCCTTTTCTCTCGCCGAGGCGTCGAGAAGAAACCGTGTACCTGATATTGAACACAGAGGTAAATTGATGCTATAGTTTTTCCCCGTGGTGTACTTACAACAATATTTTGGATAGAACATTAAATTTAGCTTCAACGTCCAGCACGATTGCTCCGGTGGTACATGTAGGGCCTCTGGAAAGAGGCCAGTACTTCAAGACCGTCGCACGACCAAACTGGAGGAGTCTTTCATCGAACACGACCCGCTTGTCCCAAGTTATATCATCAACACCGCATCCCTCCACAATCAACATCTTATTCGACGTGTGCTTCCTTCCGAGCTGATCAAACCCACGCCCATATGGGGAGATCGTGTTGTTCTACACCAGGAGCACGTCGAAAGACTTCAGTGCAGTCGGGAGATTCGCAAAATAAAGAATGCTGCGGCTGCAACAGCCAGGAAAGCGGCCAAAGCAGCGGCTGGGTTGGGATCCAAGCCAGTCGCTCCCTCGAAGCGGAAGAACTCGTCCCGGAGTAGACCAGCCCCGAAGCGAAAACTTATGGCTGACACCGAGGAGGATGGGCAGGGACCATCAAAACGGCGCAAAACAGTTCAACAGACCAGAGATGAGGAGGAGAGTGATTCTGCTGAAGAGAGCACCGATTCTGGGTCGGACAGTGGATCAGACGACGAGCTATCAACGGACATTCCCCAGAACCCACTTCCTATTAGTAGGCGTCCTGGCCTCAGAGTGCGAATCTCACCTGTAAATTATGCCGTTTAATTAGTGAAATTTCTGGCATTTTTTTTACTTCTCGGTCTCACTGACTTCGCTCTGATCTCGCGGCATGGATGTTTTGGTCTGGTCTGCCCATATATACACATATATTCTCCCTGCAAATCCCGCTGTACTCTACAGAAATCCATTGCCTGGAATCCAGCCGCTTTCTACCTGACTCCCAGCTGATAGAGTCAGCAAACCGGACAGCTAGATTGTGGCTGGAAACAGCAATGTACCCAGGCGGACCGACTAGCTCGACCGTGCTGGAACGTGCAGCTGGTGTGGGTATGGGTTACATTTGGGTGTGTAGCATCGCTCTCTCTGGGCACCACGGGTACACAGAGAACCGTGGGCTTTACAATATGTTACCCGCAGACATCATTACAGCCTTAGCGTCAATCCCTTTGGCCTTCAGTTGTGCACACAGAACCGTGGAGCTTGTGGGAGACGATATTGCACCCATAGAAATCATTACAGCCTTAGCGTCACTCTCTCTGGGCACCACGGGTACACAGAGAACCGTGGGCGTTACAATATGTTACCGGCAGACATCCTTAGCGTCAATCTCTCTGGGCTTCAGTTGTGCACACGGAACCGTGGAGCTTGTGGGAGACGATATTGCACCCATAGAAATCATCACATCCTTAGCATCGCTCTCTCTGGGCACCACGGGTACACAGAGAACCGTGGGCTTTACAATATGTTACCCGCAGACATCCTTAGCGTCAATCTCTCTGGGCTTCAGTTGTGCACACGGAACCGTGGAGCTTGTGGGAGACGATATTGCACCCATAGAAATCATCACATCCTTAGCATCGCTCTCTCTGGGCACCACGGGTACACAGAGAACCGTGGGCTTTACAATATGTTACCCGCAGACATCATTACAGCCTTAGCGTCAATCCCTTTGGCCTTCAGTTGTGCACACAGAACCGTGGAGCTTGTGGGAGACGATATTGCACCATAGAAATCATTACAGCCTTAGCGTCAATCTCTCTGGACTTCAGTTGTGCACACAGAACCGTGGAGCTTGTGCGAGACGATATTGCACCCATAGAAATCATCACATCCTTAGCATCGCTCTCTCTGGGCACCACGGGTACACAGAGAACCGTGGGCTTTACAATATGTTACCCGCAGACATCATTACAGCCTTAGCGTCAATCCCTTTGGCCTTCAGTTGTGCACACGGAACCGTGGAGCTTGTGGGAGACGGTATTGCACCCATAGAAATCATTACAGCCTTAGCGTCAATCTCTCTGGACTTCAGTTGTGCACACAGAACCGTGGAGTTTGTTGGAGAGGATATTGCACCGATAGAAATCATTACAGCCTTAGCGTCAATCTCTCTGGACTTCAGTTGTGCACACAGAACCGTGGAGTTTGTTGGAGACGATATTGCACCGATAGAAATCATTACAGCCTGAGCGTCAATCTCTCTGGACTTCAGTTGTGCACACAGAACCGTGGAGCTTGTGGGAGACGATATTGCACCCATAGAAATCATCACATCCTTAGCATCGCTCTCTCTGGGCACCACGGGTACACAGAGAACCGTGGGCTTTACAATATGTTACCCGCAGACATCATTACAGCCTTAGCGTCAATCCCTTTAGCCTTGAGTTGTGCACACGGAACCGTGGAGCTTGTTGGAGACGATATTGCACCCATAGAAATTATCACATCCTTAGCGTCACTCTCTCTGGGCACCACGGGTACACAGAGACCCGTGGGCGTTACAATATGTTACCGGCAGACAGCCTTAGCGTCAATCTCTCCGGACTTCAGTTGTGCACATGGAACCGTGGAGCTTGTGGGAGACGATATTGCACCCATAGAAATCATTACAGCCTTAGCGTCACTCTCTCTGGGCACCACGGGTACACAGAGAACCGTGGGCGTTACAATATGTTACCGGCAGACAGCCTTAGCGTCAATCTCTCCGGACTTCAGTTGTGCACACGGAACCGTGGAGCTTGTGGGAGACGATATTGCACCCATAGAAATCATCACATCCTTAGCATCGCTCTCTCTGGGCACCACGGGTACACAGAGAACCGTGGGCTTTACAATATGTTACCCGCAGACATCATTACAGCCTTAGCGTCAATCCCTTTGGCCTTCAGTTGTGCACACGGAACCGTGGAGCTTGTTGGAGACGATATTGCACCCATAGAAATTATCACATCCTTAGCGTCACTCTCTCTGGGCACCACGGGTACACAGAGACCCGTGGGCGTTACAATATGTTACCGGCAGACAGCCTTAGCGTCAATCTCTCCGGACTTCAGTTGTGCACACGGAACCGTGGAGCTTGTGGGAGACGATATTGTACCCATAGAAATCATCACATCCTTAGCGTCACTCGCTCTGGGCTTCAGTTGTGCACACAGAACCGTGGAGCTTGTGGGAGACGATATTGCACCATAGAAATCATTACAGCCTTAGCGTCAATCTCTCTGGACTTCAGTTGTGCACACAGAACCGTGGAGCTTGTGGGAGACGATATTGCACCCATAGAAATCATCACATCCTTAGCATCGCTCTCTCTGGGCACCACGGGTACACAGAGAACCGTGGGCTTTACAATATGTTACCCGCAGACATCATTACAGCCTTAGCGTCAATCCCTTTGGCCTTCAGTTGTGCACACGGAACCGTGGAGCTTGTGGGAGACGATATTGCACCCATAGAAATCATTACAGCCTTAGCGTCACTCTCTCTGGGCACCACGGGTACACAGAGAACCGTGGGCGTTACAATATGTTACCGGCAGACAGCCTTAGCGTCAATCTCTCCGGACTTCAGTTGTGCACACGGAACCGTGGAGCTTGTTGGAGACGATATTGCACCCATAGAAATTATTACAGCCTTAGCGTCACTCTCTCTGGGCACCACGGGTACACAGAGAACCGTGGGCTTTACAATATGTTACCCGCAGACAGCCTTAGCGTCAATCTCTCTGGACTTCAGTTGTGCACACAGAACCGTGGAGCTTGTTGGAGACAATATTGCACCCATAGAAATCATTACAGCCTGAGCGTCAATCTCTCTGGGCACCACGGGTACACAGAGAACCGTGGGCTTTACAATATGTTACCCGCAGACATCCTTAGCGTCAATCTCTCTGGGCTTCAGTTGTGCACACAGAACCGTGGAGCTTGTGGGAGACGATATTGCACCGATAGAAATCATTACAGCCTGAGCGTCAATCTCTCTGGGCACCACGGGTACACAGAGAACTGTGGGCTTTACAATATGTTACCCGCAGACATCCTTAGCGTCAATCTCTCTGGGCTTCAGTTGTGCACACGGAACCGTGGAGCTTGTGGGAGACGATATTGCACCATAGAAATCATTACAGCCTTAGCGTCAATCTCTCTGGACTTCAGTTGTGCACACAGAACCGTGGAGCTTGTGGGAGACGATATTGCACCCATAGAAATCATCACATCCTTAGCGTCACTCTCTCTGGGCACCACGGGTACACAGAGAACCGTGGGCTTTACAATATGTTACCCGCAGACAGCCTTAGCGTCAATCTCTCCGGACTTCAGTTGGGCACACGGAACCGTGGAGCTTGTGGGAGACGGTATTGCACCCATAGAAATCATCACACCCTTAGCGTCAATCTCTCTGGACTTCAGTTGTGCACACAGAACCGTGGAGTTTGTGGGAGACGGTATTGCACCCATAGAAATCATCACATCCTTAGCGTCACTCTCTCTGGGCACCACAGGTACACAGAGAACCGTGGGCTTTACAATATGTTACCCGGAGACAGCCTTAGCGTCAATCTCTCCGGACTTCAGTTGTGCACACAGAACCGTGGAGTTTGTTGGAGACGATATTGCACCGATAGAAATCATTACAGCCTGAGCGTCAATCTCTCTGGGCACCACGGGTACACAGAGAACCGTGGGCTTTACAATATGTTACCCGCAGACAGCCTTAGCGTCAATCTCTCTGGACTTCAGTTGTGCACACAGAACCGTGGAGCTTGTTGGAGACGATATTGCACCGATAGAAATCATTACAGCCTGAGCGTCACTCTCTCTGGGCACCACGGGTACACAGAGAACCGTGGGCTTTACAATATGTGACCCGCAGACATCATTCCAGCCTTAGCGTCAATCTCTCTGGCCTTCAGTTGTGCACACGGAACCGTGGAGCTTGTGGGAGACGATATTGCACCCATAGAAATCATTGCAGCCTGAGCGTCAATCTCTCTGGGAACCACGGGTACACAGAGAACCGTGGGCTTTACAATATGTTACCCGCAGACAGCCTTAGCGTCAATCTCTCCGGACTTCAGTTGTGCACACGGAACCGTGGAGCTTGTGGGAGACGATATTGTACCCATAGAAATCATCACATCCTTAGGGTCACTCGCTCTGGGCTTCAGTTGTGCACACGGAACCGTGGAGCTTGTGGGAGACGGTATTGCACCATAGAAATCATTACAGCCTTAGCGTCAATCTCTCTGGACTTCAGTTGTGCACACAGAACCGTGGAGCTTGTGGGAGACGATATTGCACCGATAGAAATCATTACAGCCTGAGCGTCAATCTCTCTGGGCACCACGGGTACACAGAGAACTGTGGGCTTTACAATATGTTACCCGCAGACATCCTTAGCGTCAATCTCTCTGGGCTTCAGTTGTGCACACGGAACCGTGGAGCTTGTGGGAGACGATATTGTACCCATAGAAATCATCACATCCTTAGCGTCACTCGCTCTGGGCTTCAGTTGTGCACACAGAACCGTGGAGCTTGTGGGAGACGATATTGCACCATAGAAATCATTACAGCCTTAGCGTCAATCTCTCTGGACTTCAGTTGTGCACACAGAACCGTGGAGCTTGTGGGAGACGATATTGCACCCATAGAAATCATCACATCCTTAGCATCGCTCTCTCTGGGCACCACGGGTACACAGAGAACCGTGGGCTTTACAATATGTTACCCGCAGACATCATTACAGCCTTAGCGTCAATCCCTTTGGCCTTGAGTTGTGCACACGGAACCGAGGAGGTTGTTGGAGACGATATTGCACCCATAGAAATCATTACAGCCTTAGCGTCACTCTCTCTGGGCACCACGGGTACACAGAGAACCGTGGGCGTTACAATATGTTACCGGCAGACAGCCTTAGCGTCAATCTCTCCGGACTTCAGTTGTGCACACGGAACCGTGGAGCTTGTTGGAGACGATATTGCACCCATAGAAATTATTACAGCCTTAGTGTCACTCTCTCTGGGCACCACGGGTACACAGAGAACCGTGGGCTTTACAATATGTTACCCGCAGACAGCCTTAGCGTCAATCTCTCTGGACTTCAGTTGTGCACACAGAACCGTGGAGCTTGTTGGAGACAATATTGCACCCATAGAAATCATTACAGCCTGAGCGTCAATCTCTCTGGGCACCACGGGTACACAGAGAACCGTGGGCTTTACAATATGTTACCCGCAGACATCCTTAGCGTCAATCTCTCTGGGCTTCAGTTGTGCACACAGAACCGTGGAGCTTGTGGGAGACGATATTGCACCGATAGAAATCATTACAGCCTGAGCGTCAATCTCTCTGGGCACCACGGGTACACAGAGAACTGTGGGCTTTACAATATGTTACCCGCAGACATCCTTAGCGTCAATCTCTCTGGGCTTCAGTTGTGCACACGGAACCGTGGAGCTTGTGGGAGACGATATTGCACCATAGAAATCATTACAGCCTTAGCGTCAATCTCTCTGGACTTCAGTTGTGCACACAGAACCGTGGAGCTTGTGGGAGACGATATTGCACCCATAGAAATCATCACATCCTTAGCGTCACTCTCTCTGGGCACCACGGGTACACAGAGAACCGTGGGCTTTACAATATGTTACCCGCAGACAGCCTTAGCGTCAATCTCTCCGGACTTCAGTTGGGCACACGGAACCGTGGAGCTTGTGGGAGACGGTATTGCACCCATAGAAATCATCACACCCTTAGCGTCAATCTCTCTGGACTTCAGTTGTGCACACAGAACCGTGGAGTTTGTGGGAGACGGTATTGCACCCATAGAAATCATCACATCCTTAGCGTCACTCTCTCTGGGCACCACAGGTACACAGAGAACCGTGGGCTTTACAATATGTTACCCGGAGACAGCCTTAGCGTCAATCTCTCCGGACTTCAGTTGTGCACACAGAACCGTGGAGTTTGTTGGAGACGATATTGCACCGATAGAAATCATTACAGCCTGAGCGTCAATCTCTCTGGGCACCACGGGTACACAGAGAACCGTGGGCTTTACAATATGTTACCCGCAGACAGCCTTAGCGTCAATCTCTCTGGACTTCAGTTGTGCACACAGAACCGTGGAGCTTGTTGGAGACGATATTGCACCGATAGAAATCATTACAGCCTGAGCGTCACTCTCTCTGGGCACCACGGGTACACAGAGAACCGTGGGCTTTACAATATGTGACCCGCAGACATCATTCCAGCCTTAGCGTCAATCTCTCTGGCCTTCAGTTGTGCACACGGAACCGTGGAGCTTGTGGGAGACGATATTGCACCCATAGAAATCATTGCAGCCTGAGCGTCAATCTCTCTGGGAACCACGGGTACACAGAGAACCGTGGGCTTTACAATATGTTACCCGCAGACAGCCTTAGCGTCAATCTCTCCGGACTTCAGTTGTGCACACGGAACCGTGGAGCTTGTGGGAGACGATATTGTACCCATAGAAATCATCACATCCTTAGGGTCACTCGCTCTGGGCTTCAGTTGTGCACACGGAACCGTGGAGCTTGTGGGAGACGGTATTGCACCATAGAAATCATTACAGCCTTAGCGTCAATCTCTCTGGACTTCAGTTGTGCACACAGAACCGTGGAGCTTGTGGGAGACGATATTGCACCGATAGAAATCATTACAGCCTGAGCGTCAATCTCTCTGGGCACCACGGGTACACAGAGAACTGTGGGCTTTACAATATGTTACCCGCAGACATCCTTAGCGTCAATCTCTCTGGGCTTCAGTTGTGCACACGGAACCGTGGAGCTTGTGGGAGACGCTATTGTACCCATAGAAATCATCACATCCTTAGCGTCACTCGCTCTGGGCTTCAGTTGTGCACACAGAACCGTGGAGCTTGTGGGAGACGATATTGCACCATAGAAATCATTACAGCCTTAGCGTCAATCTCTCTGGACTTCAGTTGTGCACACAGAACCGTGGAGCTTGTGGGAGACGATATTGCACCCATAGAAATCATCACATCCTTAGCATCGCTCTCTCTGGGCACCACGGGTACACAGAGAACCGTGGGCTTTACAATATGTTACCCGCAGACATCATTACAGCCTTAGCGTCAATCCCTTTGGCCTTGAGTTGTGCACACGGAACCGAGGAGGTTGTTGGAGACGATATTGCACCCATAGAAATCATTACAGCCTTAGCGTCAATCTCTCTGGACTTCAGTTGTGCACACGGAACCGTGGAGCTTGTGGGAGACGATATTGTACCCATAGAAATCATCACATCCTTAGCGTCACTCGCTCTGGGCTTCAGTTGTGCACACAGAACCGTGGAGCTTGTGGGAGACGGTATTGCACCCATAGAAATCATTCCAGCCTTAGCGTCAATCTCTCTGGACTTCAGTTGTGCACACAGAACCGTGGAGTTTGTTGGAGACGATATTGCACCGATAGAAATCATTACAGCCTGAGCGTCAATCTCTCTGGGCACCACGGGTACACAGAGAACTGTGGGCTTTACAATATGTTACCCGCAGACATCCTTAGCGTCAATCTCTCTGGGCTTCAGTTGTGCACACGGAACCGTGGAGCTTGTGGGAGACGATATTGCACCATAGAAATCATTACAGCCTTAGCGTCAATCTCTCTGGACTTCAGTTGTGCACACAGAACCGTGGAGCTTGTGGGAGACGATATTGCACCCATAGAAATCATCACATCCTTAGCGTCACTCTCTCTGGGCACCACGGGTACACAGAGAACCGTGGGCTTTACAATATGTTACCCGCAGACAGCCTTAGCGTCAATCTCTCCGGACTTCAGTTGGGCACACGGAACCGTGGAGCTTGTGGGAGACGGTATTGCACCCATAGAAATCATCACACCCTTAGCGTCAATCTCTCTGGACTTCAGTTGTGCACACAGAACCGTGGAGTTTGTGGGAGACGGTATTGCACCGATAGAAATCATCACATCCTTAGCGTCACTCTCTCTGGGCACCACAGGTACACAGAGAACCGTGGGCTTTACAATATGTTACCCGGAGACAGCCTTAGCGTCAATCTCTCCGGACTTCAGTTGTGCACACAGAACCGTGGAGTTTGTTGGAGACGATATTGCACCGATAGAAATCATTACAGCCTGAGCGTCAATCTCTCTGGGCACCACGGGTACACAGAGAACCGTGGGCTTTACAATATGTTACCCGCAGACAGCCTTAGCGTCAATCTCTCTGGACTTCAGTTGTGCACACAGAACCGTGGAGCTTGTTGGAGACGATATTGCACCGATAGAAATCATTACAGCCTGAGCGTCAATCTCTCTGGGCACCACGGGTACACAGAGAACCGTGGGCTTTACAATATGTTACCCGCAGACAGCCTTAGCGTCAATCTCTCTGGACTTCAGTTGTGCACACAGAACCGTGGAGCTTGTTGGAGACGATATTGCACCGATAGAAATCATTACAGCCTGAGCGTCAATCTCTCTGGGCACCACGGGTACACAGAGAACCGTGGGCTTTACAATATGTTACCCGCAGACAGCCTTAGCGTCAATCTCTCTGGACTTCAGTTGTGCACACAGAACCGTGGAGCTTGTGGGAGACGATATTGCACCCATAGAAATCATCACATCCTTAGCGTCACTCTCTCTGGGCACCACGGGTACACAGAGAACCGTGGGCTTTACAATATGTTACCCGCAGACAGCCTTAGCGTCAATCTCTCTGGACTTCAGTTGTGCACACAGAACCGTGGAGCTTGTGGGAGACGATATTGCACCCATAGAAATCATCACATCCTTAGCGTCACTCTCTCTGGGCACCACGGGTACACAGAGAACCGTGGGCTTTACAATATGTTACCCGCAGACAGCCTTAGCGTCAATCTCTCTGGACTTCAGTTGTGCACACAGAACCGTGGAGCTTGTGGGAGACAATATTGCACCCATAGAAATCATTACAGCCTGAGCGTCAATCTCTCTGGGCACCACGGGTACACAGAGAAATGTGGGCTTTACAATATGTTACCCGCAGACATCCTTAGCATCAATCTCTCTGGACTTCAGTTGTGCACACAGAACCGTGGAGTTTGTTGGAGAGGATAT
The DNA here is from genome assembly GCA_029281795.1 of Mycena crocata. Classification (NCBI taxonomy): domain Eukaryota; kingdom Fungi; phylum Basidiomycota; class Agaricomycetes; order Agaricales; family Mycenaceae; genus Mycena; species Mycena crocata. Next base: position 137,871 of record JARJCP010000012.1, on the reverse strand, counting down.
TGCACCCATAGAAATCATCACATCCTTAGCGTCAATTCCTTTGGGCACCACGGGTACACACAGAACCGTGGGCTTTACAATATGTTACCCGCAGCCAGCCTTAGCGTCAATCTCTCTGGACTTCAGTTGTGCACACGGAACCGTGGAGCTTGTGGGAGACGATATTGTACCCATAGAAATCATCACATCCTTAGCGTCACTCGCTCTCGGCTTCAGTTGTGCACACAGAACCGTGGAGCTTGTGGGAGACGATATTGCACCATAGAAATCATTACAGCCTTAGCGTCAATCTCTATGGGCACCACGGGTACACAGAGAACTGTGGGCTTTACAATATGTTACCTGCAGACAGCCTTAGCGTCAATCTCTCTGGGCTTCAGTTGTGCACACGGAACCGTGGAGCTTGTTGGAGACGATATTGCACCCCTAGAAATCATCACATCCTTAGCGTCACTCGCTCTGGGCTTCAGTCGTGCACACAGAACCGTGGAGCTTGTGGGAGACGGTATTGCACCCATAGAAATGATCACATCCTTAGCGTCACTCTCTCTGGGCACCACGGGTACACAGAGAAATGTGGGCTTTACAATATGTTACCCGCAGACAGCCTTAGCGTCAATCTCTCTGGACTTCAGTTGTGCACACGGAACCGTGGAGCTTGTTGGAGACGATATTGCACCCCTAGAAATCATCACATCCTTAGCGTCACTCGCTCTGGGCTTCAGTCGTGCACACAGAACCGTGGAGCTTGTGGGAGACGATATTGCACCCATAGAAATCATCACAGCCTTAGCGTCAATCTCTCTGGACTTCAGTTGTGCACACAGAACCGTGGAGCTTGTGGGGAGACGATATTGCACCCATAGAAATCATCACATCCTTAGCGTCACTCTCTCTGGGCACCACGGGTACACAGAGAACCGTGGGCTTTACAATATGTTACCCGCAGACATCCTTAGCGTCAATCTGAGTCATCGGTATCTTGGCGTCAAGTTACACCGCCGTATTCATGCAACCTTAGATGTAGAATACATCTATGAATGAACCTGTTCCGTTCCCATTGACTGGCTCGCGCTCCTCAGTGCTCACACTTACTGCCTTGATGCGCCGCTCTAACCGACAATACATGGCATCAATTGCCTGCGAAGCCACCTGTGCAAGCACGCACGCCATCATCGGCTCCAGGACCCTACACGCCAGTAACTAACCTCGTCCCCATCCATGGGAAGGCAGCACTCCAGTCTATCTCAGTCGCACAAAGTTTCTTATGCCAGCGGGCCACTGGCAGCAAGCAAATCCAAGACCGTTACACTCAATCAGACAGGGACGCAAATCCAAGCGAAGAAGGAAAAGTACAAGCAGCAGCTCACGGGTGTGTCTCGTTCTCTGTATGATACTCGCTGTCAACTGGCTTTCATTGTAGCGCTCAGTCACGTTCAACGTGAAGAACTCTTCAGCAAGGGCCAATATGACATTGATATGCCTGATGCCCCAGATTATTACCCATTGGACGGCTGGCAGGATGTCGATAGTGACAGTGACGAGGAGCGCACATTCAACACGCTCCCACCAGGGGAGGAGGGTACCTCCCATAGCCACGCAGGTAAAGAGCTTGTCTTTCAGCAAATCTTTGAAAAATGCAAGCCAGGGTATTTATTCATATCCTTCTCGTTCTTTCTTGTGTACTCACGTAAGAATAGTCGGGGTGACCCCCGCCGGCGCGCGCTCCGAGTGCAAACCCTGGTTGACTCGTGGAAAGAGCAGATGCCCCTCCTCGTAGACACTTACCTCGAGTTAAAGAAGAACGGACCGATCAGCTCTGACAGCAATCTAGCGGCGTGGACCATTGACACGTGGGGATTTGAAGGTGTGTTTAATTCATGTCAAACGAAATTCTATCTTACCGCCGTACCTCAGAACACAGCCCGCATCGCTTTATTCACACCAATACCACTCAGCGCACAAATGAAACACTGATCCGACATGGTTACATTGGGGCGAGCCCTGAGAAGGTCACCCTTGCCTTTCCTATCCGCCTCTTCGAAATCTTCCAACAAATCCATCGTGTCTGTCCGCGCTACTCCTTTGACACGCTCAGCATGCATCATGTGAGAACCCTGCCTGTGATTCTCCCTGCGATTCTCTGTCATGTGGTTTACAATTTTCAAGGTCCCGTACAAGTCTACTCTCGCTGAACAGCTATCTGATGGGTATGATGCCTACCTGGAGGTAGTGCGCCATGTCGATGCGCGAGCACATGCCGCCCTTGGGCGGGATGCATCCTGGTATGCCCAGAACGTGTGCCCGCCGTGCTTGTACAAGGTTAAGGAGGAGCCTCCTCTCAAATTTTCATTTCTTGCATGCATGGATGGGAATAATTCCCTCAAACTCGTTGATAGTACCTTTCGCTCCGGGCAGTGTTCGCCCGGACAACCGGGCGTCTACATCGTTCCGCTGGCTGACAGCCGACAAGTTGATTTATTCAAGGATGAAGTAGCAAACTCCCAGAAGGTAAGTCGGCCTCACGACTTTCAATCTACAACAACTTATATAGCTTAGGAAGCACGCTCCAAGAAGAAGAAAAATACGGCATCAACCACAGCACCGTCAGCATCCTCTCCATCCACATTGCCCGTCCCTTCGCCCTTGCTCGAACCCGACATCGAAGTACCCGCGATATCCCCTGGGGATTCCTCACAGCCGGCTTCTGTTCCACCGACTGATGGGTCGGCATCTCTTGATGCGGCCGATGACGACGTCGCCTGGCTGAATATTAATGAGCTTAGCGGTAACGAAGCCGCAGAGCTTGAAAAATGCATTGATACGTGTGTGGAGCGTTGGAAGGCAGCCGGACCGGAAGATGTTTGCGCTTTTTGCGATCTCCGCCATATTTTTGTCAGTTTGTTGGCACGGACATGTCCTGATCATGTGCGACATGATTAGGAGTGGCGAGTTGTGAGTCTTCAAGCTTTCTCAGACGATAGCCAGTCTCATTATCATTTAGAATGAAATACCCGTTGGGTCTCATAAAATGGCTACTCAATACCTATGGAGAAGATATTGGTCTGGGCTATGACATAATGTGCGCTTTTTTCAAGACACTGACACGCAGCTCGCTGGGGGCCAAGGTCACTGCGATGCGTCTTCGCAGCGTCGTACCGGCTTTCCACGGACATGCACATAACCGGGCTTGCCAAATCGGATGGCACCCGCTGTATGTGGATGGTGTTGGTATGGAAGACTTTGAAGAATGTGAACGTACATTCTCCAAGTCAAATCATTTAGCTTCCTCTACTCAACTCGCAACGTCGTTCCATCGGCAACAACAAATCGACGAACACTTCACCTTCTATGATCGAGATAAGCACGCTTTGTCCGGTACGTCATCAGACCCGAATGTGTTACAGATCTCTGAGGTTGGAGCGCCCAGGAAATTTCATTTATCAAAACTACAGACAGACACTGGAGAAGCTTACCATCAACCGAGCACAGCTGTCAGTATTGGAGACTCAACTTGGAACCACTGCGGCAGACTATGAGAGGGACCATGCGACCGAAGTTAAGTACTTTAATGACTTACGCTCCGAGCCCGACGTGGTTCAGCAAACCACGGACTACATGGACTGGCTTCTTAAGCTCCATGTTAGCCAGTAAGTTCGTTGCTTTCGGCCCGTGTATTGCTGACAAATCATCACAGGCAAAATTCAGCCGCCGCGAAACTCGAATTCAGTCTTCTTGATCACAACATCCTCTTGAATGGGTACACGCGCCCGCAAATTGCTGCAGTACGTACACGATATCACACCAGCTGGACAAAGTACCTTGCCAGTCAGGAGGCCATGTGCAGTTACGAAGAACAGCACCTAATTGTAGAACGTTGGACACCGGAGTCGCAGGAGTACAAGGATGCGCTCGTGATCATTCCCAGCGCAAGTACTGGGTAGCCTTGACCGAGCTCGAGCGGCTTGTCGTCCAGCGCCTGTTCGAACTGACAAAAATGGGAATGAGCGGCCTTGGTACGTCACTCATTCCGATCTGAGCTGCATACACTCAATGATTATTGACAGCGTACAAACTCCGCGAAAAGATATCGAAGGCATTACGGACCCGGGCGGATGCTATTCGCCGGGCGCTCCAAGCTTACAACGAAGCCGCGGCAATGCTCAATCCGCTGCGACAACAATTATCATTCGCACAGATCATCAACACAACATCTCTAGCTGAGTTCGACCTCCTACGTGACACTCGACAAGATATTCGGACCCAGCCATGGACTCAGCCGTCGCGTCGTGAGGCTATGGTCCTTTACTAGGGCATGAGACGCTCGAAGGAGGAGATTGTACGCCTCAATGTTGAAATTCATCGACTGATTACCTCTATGCTTGACGAACACGTTGATTACCATAGGACCATCAAAGCCACCACCGGTACGGACCCACCTTTCGCTGCCTTCCTATCCACACGTTTGCAGCATTCCACACGGATCAACAGTTCAATCTGCCGGCGCCTTGCTCTCACCTCCAAGCTTGTGGGGTTCTCTGGCAATCTCTCCCCTGGGGAACGCGAAGGAAGGGATGAGAACCTCGGAGTAGGTGTTCCCCCACCCGGATGGCTTGCATGCCATTCTGGGAGTCACCTTGATCACGGTAGAAGTCGAAGAGGGAGATGATATGCACAGTGATGGTGCCAATCCTGACAGAGACGAGATGTATCTTGATGTGAGGGAGTTGGAGGTTGACGAGGACCGACTTGCGGACTTTATGGAGCATCTGAGCACCTTCGATGATACATAATAATTTATTTGACTTGACTTTACCACTTTTTCGTCTGACATCCGGGAGAATCGGAAGAAATCGGCAAACCACCCGATTGGCCCGGAGAGGCGGGCCGCTCTCGGCCTTCAGTTTAGAAGACCGGAAATGACGACAAAACCTAATGTTCAAGAGCATTCATGCATCTTGAACCAATTCTGAGTTGCCCATACGAAAGGATAACTGTATAGCAAGATACTCATGAATAAAATTAAAAATGTGGTGCATATCGGCATGACTGGTGCACAATTTAAGATCACTCACCTGCCAAAATGGGCCCTCGAAACAAAACTAGAGTTAGAACATGGGGTTTGGAATCAGGAAAAATATGAAAATATGGTAGAAGTGGTCCAATGAATGCTTACCTCGATTATATGAAGTTTTGGGTTGATTGAGCAAGTGGTTCCAATGATCTGCAAAATGTTGAAAGTGGAGCAATAAGTAGACTACATTCCGTGTAATTCAACCACACTGTTGCTCAAGGATAGTGGACCACATTCTGGCCTTGCCAGTCAAAGACCCCTGTTACTTCGGCGAGTATAGGTTCATAGATGATTGTTCTTGGTTTAAATAATGTTCTTAATGCACCCATCCTCCTCAGTCTCTGAAAATAGCCGAAAGAGGTGATTTTGAGTGATTTTGAAACCACGTCCAAATGACCTGAGATTTTCCAGAGCTCTAGATATTGAATTAAAAACCTGTTTTACAGATTCTGAACTTCTTTCAACCATTGAAAATTGGTGAACAGGACAGACCGGGTTCAACACTTTAGCTTTAAATTGGTTCTCCTGCTTATAGCATAGAGCCCTGGTATTTTTTTAACGATACTTGGAGCACTCCCGAGTAACATGTTTTACAATCACCACGGAGAGAGTGCCTTCTACCGAGAAAACCTTTTTTTCTACACCAGCTCTCATTTGTGTGAAATCTCCATGGGAAAAATCGAAAAGAGGGTATTTACTGCTCCAATAATCAATTTAAGCACTTGGTCTGATTTCTACATTGTTGTTTCCATAATTCTATTCAGTATGTAGGAATGGTTCACGTTTAGAACGACTTCCCAACCCTACTTTCCAAATGGAGCGATGTGATGACTGATCAAATCAGTGGCAGTGCCAGCACTCTTTTGCTCTTATCCCTCCCTCATCTATGGTTTTTCGGTGGTACGACACTGATACTTCACACTGAAGGCACAACGGTCCCGAACACCCCACCTCTACCTCAGTTCCTGCGCTGTTCCGCCTACTTGCCGCCCTCATTCATCGCCGATAACCCCGCCAGTCATGGTTCCATTGCACACATCGCGCAGCTCTTCATTGAGGCTGTCGGTGTCCCAACTGTCCAAAAATGGAGCTCAAATGCAAATCAGCGTGGCTGGCTGCTCAATCAGACTTGTCCCGGACCTCATCCAAATCCGGTGATGCCTACACTCATCCCGCAGCCCCACACCGAAGGTTCCGCACACTACAAGTTTAACGGACGTGTTGTTGGTGTGCTCGATGCACTGCTTGGCCTGCCACCTGCTGTCCCCGCACCTCCTACACTCCCCGTTGTGGTCATCCCCGACGATCTGATGGATGCTGTGGAACAAGCTGGATACGCTGAAGCGGAATCGGCCAGTCGCCTTCAGCAAATCCAAATCATGCAGGCACGCATCGAATCATTGGAGGCTCTGGCGGAGAACCTCCGAGGGCAACTAGGAGCAACTCGGAGTGCCGTCTATCCGTCGCAAGGTTAGTCGGTATATATATCTTTGCTCTCTCTGACATTTTATTTAGGTACACCTTCAACCCCCCTTCGTCCTTCGTCGTCACCAACTTGTACACGTCGTCCTCCTGCATATTCCTCTTCGCCGTCACGACCCTCATCCTCTCGGGTCGCCACCTCACTTCCAACTCCATCTCCGGCACGCCAAGAGGTCGAGGCCCCCGTTGACTTGGAAACCTACAGTCGGTCGCCCGCTCTATCCTGTCATGCATCCGCAATCATGATGCTGATGGAAAGTTTTCATCCTGTGAGGTGGTACCAGCAGCTGAGGGGTCTGGGTATCGCGGAGGAATCGGTATCTGTATTACTGAACCTTATGAGCAGTAGGGACTAGAATGATTATTTACTGGACTTGCACTGTATACTTATTCACAGTGGAATTAAGCAGAGAATTCTGGTTGATGGAACCTGAAAGAATTTTGACGGCAACATGAGACACACGAGGATTGTCAAATGCCCAGCAAACCAATCACGACGTGTTTGTTGAAATTGCCAAGATCTCGCGCATTAAACACTTGGCTTACACTCGTATTTCTCTCTTCACTTGACTATTATGCCTGCTATGTACACCACCGTTGCCGCTAGCAGCTCTCCGCCTAGGCAAGGACCGCCCACCAAAGCAAGCACCAATTCCGGCCGAGCACCTGAAAAAGAAGAAGGACGAACACGAGAGAAAGCAGGTCAAAATGGACGACACTGTCCGAGAATGGATGGAAGCAACCCACGCGAAGGCCCAAGAGCTGGCCACACTGTTTGACATGAGCCCACGCTACTTCCTCGACATCTTCTTCCAGGGGGGAGTCCACATGATCCATCACCAGGAGAAAATTAACCCGTACAATGCTTTCAAGGCAGAGAAGGCCGCGGAGAATCGTGAAGGTAAGTACCCTTTTAATTAAGCAGGGCTGAGCTGACACTGTTGGGCAGTGGGAATTGTCAAAAAAGTTCCGGAACTTCACGAGGACATCATTGACAAGTACCGTGAGCTCACATCTGAGCAGTTGGCCGAGCTCTGCGAGCGTCACGGTGATCTCAGGGAGAAGAACTTCCATTTGCGATGTGATACCCCGCGCGCAAGGATCCAGGATGCGTCGAATGTCATACGCAATGTCAAGATGCTTGTACGTGCAATTATATTCTGTCTTTCTCGGTAAGCTAATACATACGGCGGCATGCAGATAACGGGACTTGCCAATCGCATTGGTGTCGCAGGCTTCTTCTGCATTGTGCGCAGCCATGCCGACTTCCATATGGCACCCAAATGGTTTTTCACCAGCCCCGAGCTCGAGAGCTATATGCCGATGGCGACCCGCAAGACATGGGATACAAGAGAGGTGGGAATGAAGCTTGAGGTGTTCTCCATCGCGGGGAGTGATCCAGCCAGTGCGTGTTCCATCATACATTGTCTTCTTCCACTAACAACATATACCAGATCTCCTGCGCTCGTCTAAGCAGAAGGCCGATTGGCTGAAGTTCCAGATTTGCGACAAGATGAAGAAGATGCTCGGTACGTGTTCTGGTTCGTACCAGGTAGTGTTTGGCTTACCTTCGGCTTGCGTGTTCCTAGTTGATGCGAGTGTGGACCCGAACACCGCAATGTCGTATACCTGGCACGAGGAGGATATCGTGCAGCGATACAACATTGTGCTCGAAGGGTGGACCACCAAGTTCGTGAACCCCAGTGAGCTCAGCACATCGCTGCCTGCCCTGCGCAAGCTGCTCGATGCGATCAATAACAAGGACTGCAAGTACATGAAACTCACCCCGAAACTGGCTGCTGAGCGCAGGACGCAATGGGAGGAGGACGTAAGCACGGCGCTGGTTGTGGCTAAGCACCGCAAGGAGCGCATCGATAGCGGGGTGCCCCGCAAGCGGCCCCACGACGACGACGACACCGGCGGTGCAGAGAACGACGGTGGTGATGCAGAGAATGCAGACGACGTCACCGCCCCTCCTGCAAAGAAGCGTGCACGCTCGGCGATGTCATTGAGCGCTGCGAAGACACCAGGTGCTGCAAAGGCGAAGAAGCCGGCACTGAAGCGCCCGAGGAAGCCTGCCTGCGACGCCGGTAGCTCTCTGGGAGACGTCACGAACAAGCGCTCTGAAGCTAGACGCATTGTGAGCAAGGCCACAGTTACCAGCGACGACGAGATGGACACCACACTTGTCACCCCCGCGCGTGTACTCCCCGCTCCCGCCATTCCTGCGCCGCCAATTCCCGCACCTACTGTCCCCGCACCCATCGTTCCGACGCCCAGCATCTCCGCCCCCACAACGCAGTTAACTGAGGAGGAGCTGGCTGAGATGGACACTGATCCCTACGCTGATGAGGATGCGTGATTAGCTCAGCTTGCAGTGGGTATTATATTATACACATTGGCGGACATCCTGTGCACGTTCATTATGTACACGTAGTCATTACCTCCTGTGTGTCGCATCCTGCTGTATAGTCGTGTCATGTATGCTTAAAATATGTCTATTCACAACGAAATTTGACTGCTACTGAGTGAAATACATGGTATAAACTCGTATACATTAGAGTGCGTGCCATATTGATGACAGCGTCGGCGGCGGGTGCGCGAGCGGAAGGCGGTGGCGGGCGGTGGCGGGCAGCGGCGGTATCAACAAGGAAATGATGTGTAGTGATGTGTGCCGTGTTGGCCGGTGACATCCCAATCGGGACACGGCGGCAGCCGGCATCCATCGACGGACAGTTTGGAAAGTTCAAGTCCTGGCGGGTATTACAGGCGGGTAAGGCAGAAACACCGTTTTCATACCGACCACATGCAGTGTAGCGATGGCATCACTGCATCTGAGCGGTTACCATATCAGGGCAGGGCAGGTGGGAATCTTGGTGAGAATGTTGGTAGAATAAAGAATGTCAAATTACACAGGCCTTTGATGACACAAATGTTGGGGATATATGTTGTGCAACATTGTGCAAGGTTTCGGACAATATCGTTTCACGGGAGATTTAATATCCAGTGGAGACGCTCACGGAGGCACGAAGCACTCGCGCGTGGACGTTCTCGGAAAGCCTGCATTAGGGCACGTGCTACTAACTAGGACAAACAAAGCCGCTCTGCGGCTGGAACAGCCGCACCGGTTCATCTGCAAATGAGACTTCAACAAGATCGAGTGTAGGGCACAATAGGATTGCACTTACATGAAAATATCTTCTCTCTGTTGTGCGGTATCTAATGGTGTCTAGGTAAAATATTTAATTTGCATCCGGGCGCGATAAGAAGCCGGTAGGTCATGACTCGCTGATCAATCATTGTTGTTGTTGTCTTGACCAGATCCGGAATTGACAGGTACGGCTGGTGGGCTGGCAACGACTACAGTGGGGCCTGCATCCAGCAACTGGAGGTCGACTCGCACGTATGTGTCCAGGTCAGGGTTCAGGATGAACTGTTTGATAAACCCATCCAACATAAGTCTCGACATCACTGTAATTGCGGTATACAAAACTCACCTGGATAGTTCCTTCGTATCGGGATATTCCTTTTGTAGAGCAGCGAGTTGCTTATTGACAATGAGAAATCAGTCAGAGGAGCTGCGCTATCGTTGTCGATCTTTCCCTGCAAGAATTGGTGAGCATCATGTCAATATCTGTGTTCATAACTACCTGAAGCTTCTTGGGGACAACCCAGCTACTCTGCTGGCCTGCCAAAAGAATAAGCTGCTCAGGTCGGCCAGACTGTACAGATTGAGTATATCATTTACCTTGGCAAATGCGAGAGCTCGTCATGGTCTGCTTTAGCCAACTTGTGGGTGTGCACAACCTCAGCCACATACTGGGACATATCATCTGCAGGACGTTTGTGCAAATGCACAGTGACACCAGTCGGGGAGCTGGTGAAGTGGAGCGCCTGGGGTCAGGCCTGTCTGTGGGCAAAGGTGCTCGGGTGGGTTCTTTCGCAGGGGATGGCAAGGGCGGGAGACCAATCATGGCATTGAGAGAGAGGCTTCCAGGAGGCATTGTCAATGAAAAGAGTGGACAAGGGAGGGTGTGGGAAATAAGGACAGTCTGGAACTGAGTGTCGTGGTGGTTTGGTGCAGAAGACGAGACAAAGACTTGTGGACACACATCACGATTAAGCTTTGTGCAGGGGCCACCGAGGGAAACAGATGCCCGGCCTCATTGCACTTGGTCTCAACGTCCTCAAGATGGCTCCGGGACCTGTACCGAAGGATAACGGTAAGATATCTCAGAAAGGGAGGTTAAGAGGCTCACCTGATTGACAAAGATGACTTTGAGCCCATTATCGGGTCTGATCCAGCCTGTCTAAAATGCCTACCTTGTTCCTTTGGCGCCCACAAGGACACTACCTTGTTTCTTACCTCTTTGTCCTCGTATCACTGAGCTCCAAAACATAAAGATGCTGTAGAACCTAGAGCTCTGTCAGCAGCAGCTGTAACATCTACATCGGCACTCCCAGATCTACTTCCTGTAGGCTGTCCCCACCCCAATCCAGTGTCAAGTTATTGCCAAGGCAGTATCCACGTTTACAGACACGTCTTCGACATGTCATTTTATTCTAGTCTTTTCCATCAGCTAGAACCTTCCAGTTGTTCACATTGTCACATCCAATGTGTTAAAAGCACAGGTCTTTGTCGGACCCCGTTCAACTATATTTTATGACCAATGACAACATAAATAGTTGCCTTGAACAGCTTTTGGTCTCTGAGAGAAATGATTCAACACTGGTTGAACATTTCAGGTTTTTCAGTGAAAAAATTGGTGAAAAGTAGCCTGGATTTTACACAATTCTTTCAGTGAAAAAGTATATGAAAAACCTTTGCACTTTTAGGGTGAAAATTTTGAGCTACTTTTCACCAATTTTTTCACTGAAAAACTTGAAATGTTCAACCAGTGCAAGGTCGGAGAGGAGGAGGATGGAAATATGACCAAAATATTCATACACAGACGGTGCACGCTTCTTAGGCTGAAAGAAGGGAACCAGGGGGTCCTCAATGAGTCTTTCCTAAAATAAACCAGAGATCACTGCACCTGACTGCACCTTCCTTCCACAACCAAGGGTGTTCGGGCCGGTCAAGCCGGGACCGAGGGCCACCAGGCCAGAAAAAAAAATGGGTACCACACCAAGTTGGCCGAATATTGGTCTAGAGCGGTCTACAGTGAGTGTATTTCTACTCTTATATGGCATGTAGGTGTATGGGTTTTCTGGGGAGCAATGTATTTGGAAGGTGCATCAAGGTGCCTCTGCTCACAACGGTGGAGTTTCATTTTTTCTTTCGGTACAAAGTTCAAGTTTGGAAGATAAGGAAAAGCTGTACAAGTCAGGTTGAATCAGCCGAAATTCACATCATGTGGTAGGGGGCAAGAGGATCCCAATTTGCGAAATCTGTACCACACCTCGAATTTTTATTTTCGCAGGTTTCGGTGGACCCGTCCCGTCGTCAATGACGTCATATCTCCTATTTAGGAAGTTGATCCGGAATTTCCCACGGCCAACCAGAAGAAAAAAGACCAAGGTGAGTCCTCAAGTATGTTTTCACTGCTTCTATCCATTGTATGAACTACTTGTGGGCTCCACAAACATGCCTGTCTATATCCGAGAGCCTTTTCATGCTACCAAGATTCCACATCTTATTACTCATGTTGATTACGGCCCACCGGCAAACCTCTCGGCACCCGGATACTTCGTATTCTTAACGAGATGACCGGCTTTTGTTTATTGTTCATCAGTTTTGATTCAGCCAGAATTGAGCCAAGCGTAAGCCAAGGACATACCAAACACCTTCCTTTGGCATTTTATTCTCGCCAACAGCTACAGTTTCTCTTGGCTTCTGTTTTGGGCAGCCACAGCCTTCTGGCCATTTAAAAGCTGTTAAGTAGAACAATTCGCAGGGTGACACATGGTTGAAAAGCAGTTAATCACAGCCGGTTCAATTGCACTTTTCGACTGCGCAAAAACTGCGCCGCGGGTGGCCAAGAGATTCAGCGCTGGCCCAGCAGTAGTTTACTAGTTTTGTGAACATGGTAGGCGCAAAACATTACTGGGATGCCTGAATGAAATTTATCTAGATTGAAATTTACTTTCAGTTCAAGCCAGTGCTTGCCGGAGCGTAGCGGAGGCATTTCTTGTTAGAAAATAATGTTTTTTCCTGTAGCTCACCAAACATGTATTCTGAGGCCTTTGGAGCTCAATCTCCTGTCGAAAGGTGAGTCATTGTTCCAGAATCCGAGGTCTCTTATTTTCTCTTGAATTGACACCCCCTTGGTAGGGGGTCGGCCAGAAAGCCGTTTTGAAAAAAATACGGCCCAGGTGGATTTTTTGACAAAAGTGAACACCCTTGTCCGCGACGCGTCTCGACGCGTCTCGGACGAGTTCCCAAATGGAAAGATCATGTAATAGCACAGGATACCGGGTATCAACCGCGGTATCTAACAGACTCTATAACAACGCGTGAGGCCGTGAGGCCAGGTCGTGAGGCACGAGCGAAGAATTATTATTAGAGTGTCTGTCTTAGAGAGACTACTGGAGCACGTCAATTGTGTGTCAGAGGCGCATCAGCGCGTGCCTGTCGTGCCACTTTCTCCGAGTCCAGAAGTTATCATTACATTCAATTCAGTAACACTCGAGAAGAAATAAAAGAGTATATCTCCAGTGGCAGACATCTAGATTCAGAGATGCATGTGCAGTGAGATCAGTTTTTCAATGAGCCTGACCTGTCACCCCGGCACGCTGGGACCCTGGAACCCTGGCACCCTGTCGGGTGTCACTACTTTGGATCCTTTCAAGTTGCCCTTGACTACTAGTCCTTGTCAGCCTGACCTGGATCCTTGTCCTAGTGCTGCCGGGGTCGGGTTCTGAACCGATTCCGAACCGGAACTGGACCTGAACCGGACCTCAATGCAGGTTCAATCTGAACCCCAAATGAACCGGACCGGGGGTCCAGTTCGGGGATAAGGAAAATTGCCCGAACCAAACCCGGGGTTGGGTGGTTGGGTCCAAAGTTCACATTTTTTGACAAAAAATCGGACCCCGGCAACACTACCTTGTCCATATGGCGAAATGATGGAATGATGAGCCTTATGGTCCACATCATGGAGCCTGACCTGTATTATGTATATGGCGTCGGCGGTGCTTCGCTGTTAATTAAACAGGATGGCATAACATCCTGTCAGGTCTTCGTTGACATTGTATTGGGTTGCCAGGTTGGGTTGACAGTATTTCATGGTCGAAGAAAAAGAATCTCACCAGATCTCACCACTGATATTCATTCAAGTTATAAGTGAATGTAGGAAACCCTTCCAGTGACTGGCCAGCCGACGAAACCCTATGCCAATGTCGCTCTATCAACCCCCGTACCCCTCCACCGAGGCTTTGACATACATGACAGAGCACGGTGACCAGTTATCGCAAGGACAAGTCCAATGCTTCATGCATAACTGCAGCAGTTCGGAGTTCGTGTGGACCGCGTTGAAGGTATACCCTCAGCCTAGTTCGTGAACGACAGCTGAATGTTGGCCATCAGGCACTACGGATGCAGAACATAATTGTTGCTCCGCAGGGTGGATGTGCTGGTATTCGCGACATGAAAGGTGCCTGCCTTTGAATTGATCTTTGTACTTCACAGCTACGATCCAGGATATGATCGGTAGGCTAAGGAGTACACCTGCTAGACCGATTTTCCTGTCGATATCTCATCCCACACGTCAAGATTCCAACTACTATACACCGCTTGAAACCTCCAACCAGCCAGATCCTAGTAAGAATTACAGTACATCTTCTATTCTGTATGGATGATAGGTCAACTAATATCCGATCCGTCAACTTGATGCCACCCGAAGTGCCCCACAAAACGTCCCCCATGTAGAAGCCAAAAAGTGCGGTACGTGCATTCCTTCTCGAGTGATGATTTTTTCAAGTAATCTCTCCTGCCAAATATCGAGATTTCGACCCCACTACATGGGAAACTGTGGTTCGGTCAGGGGCTATCACTGGTGTGTGCCCTGTGCCCGAGTATTCAAGACTTAAACTTGCTAATTCCTTTCAGGCGAGTTCTCTATACCTCCAAGGTGCCCCGTGTTTACACCGGAAGGAGAAGTACGCACAGGTCTGCTGCACCCATGCCTGGAAAGTTGCAGAAGTTCCGCAACTGAAAGACGTGAGTACATGAATTGCTATGCATTTGCTGAGACTGACCTTCTCGTAGGATGGTTTCTTCAACGGGGGCCCGACTACTGTGACAGAGTCTTTGTTTTAGGGGGGGGATTTTCGAATTTGACAAACACACAGTCTCACATCCATTCATTACTGGCCGGAGTACGTACTACTATTACTGTAGCGTATCGGTAATCACAGTTTCCGCACACGTACTACTATTACTGTAGTGTATCGGCAATCACAGTTTCCGCACACGTACTACTATTACTGTAGTGTATCGGCAATCACATTCTTCCATTTCAGAGACCGTCTCTGAAGTATTCATGTCCCATTAACTCCGTCGCACCGTGCATGTCCGCATGTCTGCATGGCACCTGGCTGCATGTGGCGGGTAGAATATCCGCGGGTCTGTATGTGACATGTCGACATGTCCGCGGGTCTGCCATCGCGATCAGTGGTCTACATCGTACAGGAAGGAAGTAAATTGATCAAGGAACATAGCGGCGCCCGTAACTACATACACGACGTCAGAATGTATATGCCACGGATATTCGAAATGTCTGCCATGGACATTGACCTGCTTCAACACTGTGATCTTGCTGTGATCAGAGTCTTGAGATGCCAACCCGAAGTTTTTGATGCCTCCGTGAATTTCCCCTAGCATGCCGGCATTGGGTCGCTGTGGCACCGCACATCGGTACAAGGCCCCCGACACTAAGGGGTAAGTCGGCCACATGTCCGGACTGTCACATCAAATGCACAACAGTCCACGGATTCGCGAATCGCAACGGATCGGCGCAACGGATCGCACAAGCGTGCTGGATCTTATAGGTAAGCAGGGTAGTTATTTTTGACTTACTATGGAGTGTGGGTATGGCATAGTAGGTTGTATAAAGAGACCGTTCTCTGCGGCCTTCAATATCCTTGTCAAAATCTGATACCAACCCCACCCACATACTACTCAGTGTCAGCTTCTTGAAAGAACCATGTCGCAAGAAAATAAGCCACAACGTCGGCTCATCTTCATTGCATCTGGGATTCAAGGACTACTGCTTGGTTTCATTTTGGCAATGCTCATCTATGGCCTGATTACCAAAGGCAAAAGTGTTCTTCTCCAAGAGAAGTAAGTTGAGTTGTTTACTCCGGGAATGTGTTGTTAGGCACTGATTTGAATTCAGACTTTTGGTTGGACTTCTTGTTCTCTGCAATACAACAGAGTCTGTCCTCGATTTGTATGTCTTTTCGGAGACGGAGAATTACGGCTCAGTTCGCCCCCATTGCTAGCTTAGTTGCTTGGCAAACACTCGTCCAGGATATGAATCCTCTCATTACGTCTCCGCAGACAGTGATAGGGAAATTGGAACTAGGTTTCACCGTTCGTACTTTTTTTTTCTTTTGGTTCTTTCTCCTTTCTGATTCTTGCGTTTCCGCGCTTCAATTTTTTGTCACAAAGGCTGTTGCTGTGTTCCTGGTCCACAGTTTTTTTATTAACCGCTGTCGACTCATCTTGCGAACGTGGACGTTAGGATTAGCGTTGATGGCTCGTAAGTTCACACTATTTATTTATGGTTTCGATTCCGACTTATACTGAAAGTAGCCAACGTGGTGTCACTGATAGCGGGTCTCATGTGAGGATTCACTATAGGGTTATATTCCTGCACTCCATCTTGTCTTAATTTGTTATAATTGCTTTAGTGTTGCCAATCGTTCATCGACTCTCAATAAGTCCCCTGACCAAAAGCATATTCTGCTCGTAATCTGGTCGGTTTCTGTATGTGAAATTCAGGTTGTGCGTGTTCTTGAATTTGAAACCTTTGCCAAGACTGCAATCACCGATGTGGCTGTTGCGTGCAGCTTAACATGCGGGTTGTTCCGCATGTCTCAACGGGCCTCTCGTCCTCCTTTAGAAGATTATCTGCAGCGGCTGATCATAATGTTCATTGAATGCGGGTGCTTGACTGCCTTAGTTGCACTGGCATGTTTAATTACTGCAAGTGCTTTTTTCTCCTTGTTTCCCTGCCAGCCTAAACGGTCTGAAACAGCACTTGACACTCAATGGATCGTTGTACATGTTGGTCTATTTTATTTCCCGCGAATGTCATATTTACAACCGCCGTCTAGGCTCCTTCCTCAATTTTCCATGTTGCGGGTCCATACGATTACTGTTTTGGCGACCCTCATATTCCGCAACGAGTGCAGGCGCGATGAAGTAGCTAGGGCCCGGATCAACGTCAGCGTATGAACCATTATATATTACCTTTCGTTTTTACATACTGAGAAAGTCCTTAGGAAACCAAATGACCACCCCGATGCAGTTAACGTCGATTCATGCAAGTAGTACTTCAATTCTAGACCTATCGTTTCACAACACTCGAAGTTCTAGTCGAGTGTAGCGGACATCTAGCCAATGTACGTAGGATAAGGAGCAGGATAATGTACTACAGTACTCGTACGTTCCTGATCGGGACCACCGCGCTTAATCACCTTCCTTCCTTCCAACAAACATTTTTTTTTGTGTGTACAACCGCCCTTTGAAGAACCAGGGATTCAACTGGACAACTATCTATCCAGCACAGCGGAATGATGTTTGTTGTCTCGTCGCCAACTGCAATTCTGAAGACGTTGGGGTCAAAGAATGAGCTACGGAACGGTTAAAGATATTCAATAACCCGATAACACCCTCACTGATGAGCCGGCAGTCGTGTGATGGTTGTGAGGAGTGTATTAATCGCGTCGATATGATCGAGGCTTCGGCGGAGGAGCCCGACGACTGCCCTCGCCGCAGTCCCGGCGCGCGCACGCCGCACGGTCGACTTATGGAAGAATCCGGGGTTGTGCAACTGGATCGTCGCGACGTTGGTGAGCGGGTGAAATCTGCGATGGCGCAGCGTGCGGAGGCAGTATCTGATTCAAGACCTCAATCGAAGCGTGGAGGTTTAAGTTACCGAATTGCTCAGACAGTGATTCTGATTCTCAGTGAAGTGGGGCCCTGGCTTGCGCGCAACGCGTCAGTTGCCAATGATAGAATCCAACTTACTCTCGATGTAGGGCCCCAACATAACGCCTGCTTTTGCGCGGAAGCGAAGTGCCGCGGTCGGGGAAGTTTCGGGGAAGTCGGCCAAGGGATTATCGAGCACTGCGCTGCTTTTTAACGGTAGCAACCGCGCGTCCTGCGAGGCTTGGTACGAACCGTCTTGAAAAGCAGAAAGAAAGAACAACTGAATACACCGTGATGTCCAGCGACCACGGGATATCGGGTTGTATACGACACGTCCCATGTGAGCCATCCGCAGTAAACCAATAGTTATTCAACGTCGCCGCGTTCGCCGCAGAACGAGCCCACCATTCCAAACTTAGCGGAATCACGACACGTCCGAGGCGAGGACCGGATTGGTACAGCCCTGAGGTCAGTGACGGCAACACTAGGATGCAGTAGGATGCACATGTTGCAGAAGAAGTACCGTTGCGCCAGGAGGATTTTGGCTTGGACGGCGTGCGGGCAGGGATGTAATCATTTCGCTTGGGTCGATCCGCTCGAGAGTGCTTCGAACAGCTGCGGGTTTAGGAAAACACCGAGCTGCAAAGTGTTGGCAAAGTGTACCCCATGAAACTATCCATTTAATCGTATGAGGGTGGTTACTGGGATATAGGGGGGCCGGTGTTGAAGTATGGCCGTCACGCGCCCTTTCTTATTCCGCCCCTATCAGACCCCCGTATCCACGCACTACCGATCTCATATATTACTCGTCGTCTGTCTACCTATGCCACGTTAGCTTTAAACTTTTATCCCCCCCCATCACCTGTATTCCCTTACCGCGCTGCGCTGCTATATCAACGGCGGGTCACAAACAGGGAGAAACAGAGAAACTCAGCAACTCAGACTCTACCGAAAGCCGAAAAAAAAGAAAAGAAGGAACAGACAAGGAACAGACTCCGAGGAAACTGGGGAGTGTCGTGGGAATGACGGGGAATTTATTGATTACCGAGCCAATCAGAGGCCAGAGTTCATGGTGCTTATATAACGAGACAGCAACATTTTCGGTCTCCACTGAGACAAACACAAACCCCCGAACCCACAAACCCACAACCCACAAACCCAGGTCAGGTCACAAACAGGCACTGTTTGCCTGTTTGTGCGTTTGTGCAGGTCAGGCTCATCGAATGTTGGTTAGTGAAAATGGGCTGTGCTAGCGATCGCCCCGGCCAATGCGCCAATATGCCATCAAGCCATTAGCGACTCAACAGTATTAATTTTTTAATAAATCTTTCTGATCTTCCATCAGACTTTCCGCCTGTTTGTGCCCCGCCGCTTGCGGCTACTTCCTCGGGTCATAGAATCTGGAAGCGGGGATGAAGCGGGGATCAAACTATCAACTGCTATCATGCACTGTTTGCCTGTTTGTGCGTTTGTGCAGGTCAGGCTCATCGAATGTTGGTTAGTGAAAATGGGCTGTGCTAGCGATCGCCCCGGCCAATGCGCCAATATGCCATCAAGCCATTAGCGACTCAACAGTATTAATTTTTTAATAAATCTTTCTGATCTTCCATCAGACTTTCCGCCTGTTTGTGCCCCGCCGCTTGCGGCTACTTCCTCGGGTCATAGAATCTGGAAGCGAGGATGAAGCGGGGATCAAACTATCAACTGCTATCATTTCATCCGATGCGCCAATGCCCCGGATAGATAAGTCACATCATAAGTGTACTTACTAAGGCAGGCGCGTAAGGGCGTAGGTGGGTCGGCCGGGAAACACCTGAGGAAAACCCAAGGAAAACCTGGTCAGGAATGGAGATCAGGTGAGGGGAAGCCATCGGACGCGGAAGAGCGCGGAACCCGGGAACCCTTATCGTGGGGAAGTGTCTCCGTGCTCGTAGTACCAGCTTGTACCCTGTAATCAGATGGTACACTGTACAGCCTCGACGCCTCGAACTGCGGAGGGAAAAGCCGGCAATCAAAATGGTCCGTCCAAGGTCCGGCAAATTTTAATGCGCATTCAGGCTCATTGAGGCATACGGCCTCGTGCCGCCCTTGGTCTAAGATCAAAAACGGAAACAAACTTGGATTGATCACAATTTTATCACATCGTTCCTAACCGCCACTCTCCGAGTCTTCACCTTGTGTAAAGGCACCCGTTTCTTCAATCGTCATGCATCCCAAAAGCATTTCAAACCAAGCAACACCGAGGGGAAGAAGTAATTTTCGCGGATCCAGAGGCGCTGGCACACCCTACAGAAGCTTAAGAGGCAGAGGCCCCATTTCCATTGAAACCTCACCGCCACTCCCTGCCTCAGGTGGTTGTCAGAAATCATTGTTCAGCGAGTAGACTCTGAACCTCACAAAGGAACCAATATCACCACCGTGGGTGTTAGGCGTCCGGACTATGGGTCTGAGGGCCAAAAATTTGGGGTGGTAATTAATGCCTTCACAGCCAAGATCCAGAGCAGCACCGTCTACCATTACGATGGTACAAAATCACTGTCTTCATTGTCTTTTCCGTTTCTGACATACACCATTTCCCAGTTGGTTCGTCCGCGGAATTCATCTTCTTTAGTGGACTCTCAAGAACCTATATAGGAATCTCTACTGAGGGGCAAACTCTATCCCCCGCTACGAACACCAAATTGATCGATGCTCTACAAGTTTCTTCGCCCCAGATTTTTGGCGGGAGTCCAGTGATCTTCGATGGACGTCGAAATCTTTTTGCCACCACCGAACTGGTTCTGGGGGAATCCAAAACGGCCGAGGTATGCCCTGCCTTCATTCCGAAGGGATGTACTTTGAGGCGCCTCTTCAGTTGAATCTCAGTCTTTGGGGACCCAGGCAGTATCAAGTTCGTTTGAAGCACATATCCCAGTTTGACACTCAGTCAGTGAAAAGTGCAAACCCAATTATTGCTCACAAAGTACAATTTCGACGTAACAGCTCGTTGCAAGACTTTGTGGATGGAAACACGTCGCTTGATGGCACCATAACCTCGGCGCTAATGGTATAACAACTCACTTTTTCGCCGTCGATTAACTCAATATTGCTGCAGGCATTGAATGTAGCCCTTCGCATGGTACCTAACAAGAGATATCCAGCAAAGGATCGGTCTTTTTTCAGCCGACAGACCCATAGATATATTGGGTCTGGTCTGGTTTTGTGGCGGGGATACTTCCAGTCAGTAAGACCAGGGATGGGTCAAGTACTGATCAACGTCGATATCGCAACAGGAGTTATGTATCGGGATGGGCCACTTCTTACGTTGTGCAAAGAGTTTTTAGGTTGCGACCCCGCTCATGATTTATCCGACGGGAAATGGGAGCTGCTATCCCGCTTTCTCATCGGGTTGCGTGTGGAGACCAGTGTGTCCTTCACAGGCCTAGCCGAAGATCCAGGGCGCCTACGGTCTATCAGGCAGCTAAGCAGGGGAAGCGCCAAACAAACCAAAATATTCAGTCATGGAGAAGAACGTACTGTTGCAGAGTACTGCACGATGATCGGGGGAGCTCTCAAGTTCCCCTCATTTCTTTGCGTTGGTGTTCGTAACCCCCTTGTCCCACAAAGTCTCAATGACTAAAATAAAACTATCCAGGTGGGAAAGGAGGACTCGGAGTGGATCCCGATTGAGTTCTGCACTATACCGGATTCGGGGCAGCTCGTGAAGCAGGAATATTCAGATAATCACAAAGACAAAATAATCTCCTTCTCAGCCATCAAACCAAGCCTCCGACTTGAGGCCATCGCCCAAAGTCAAACAGTGGATATTCACTATTTCATCTGTGTATCTCAGCTGAGGTTTCTTAGGTCCTTGAACATGGCCAATCCGAATATGTGCGCCAGTTGGGAATGATGGTTTCCCCCTCGCTGCTGTCTACTACAGCACGAGTTCTTTACGCTCCGGCCTTGAGATACGGCAGTAACAATGTATGTGACCGTCATACTGCAGTATGCGACACTGACGATGAATTCCAGAGATTTACCCCCAGAAATGGGAGCTGGAACATGTCTGTTTCCGAGTTCTCAAACCCATTCTGGCATTGACTAATTTTATGACGAGGAATAGGTTGAACAAACAGTTTCACTCCCCCGTCACCATATCCACTTGGGTCATGGTCGTACTAGAGAGAGGGACGGATGACAAGATTGCCGGGCTCATTCGCAACTTTGTCACGGAATGTGAAAAGACTGGTGACTCCGTTAAAATGTACCGGATAGTTGGCGTCGGAAAACTCACTTCGATTCAGGGGTCACATTTCTCCAATCTGCGCCTAGGATTGTGCATTTCAAATCCGAAAAGTCTCTCCGGGAGGTTAGTTTTCTCCCATTTTTATCCACGCATCCACATAGCTAATACAACAATCCAGGAGCTGGAAGTTTTGCCAGTGGCCAGTCTTTTCGTGGTAATTCTATCAAGCGTCGCCGGCAATGAGCAATATACGAATATCAAACGGTCTGGTTTCTGGTGACACGATACTTGCTAAAACTTATCATGGAAAAACTAGCTGGGGTGACATCAAGGTTTCGTTCTATTGGCTATCACTGAAGCCCGTAAATATGATTGGTGCACACAGAATGGATTTCCAACCCAATGCTTGCGGGCAAAAAAGTGCTTTGAAGCCAAACCACAATATTGGTCAAACGTGGCCTTGAAGGTGAATGCCAAACTCGGGGGTACCAATGCCACGGTAGACCATCCCCTATTGTGCGACACGAACTCGTCCACGGTGGTCATGGGGGCAGATGTAATACATCCCGGGTAAATTTTTGATTGCGGGTACTTGGAGTTCGGCTGATAGACCTTCTCAGACCCGGAACCAACGGGCTGCCATCCCACGCTGCTGTTGTTTGTAGTATGGATTTGAACGCCGCAAAATACGCTGCAGTCTCCGCTGTACAAGAATCCAGACAAGAGCTCATTAGTGATCTGAAAGCGATGTGTAGCGTGAGTTTGCTCATCTCTCGACATTATGGTAGCATACTGACATTATTCAACAGAAACTGTTGGTAATGTTCATGGAGAGAAATGCTGCTAAAGGGCCCAAGCGTTTGCTGTTTTATCGAGGTCCGTGGTGGAAAATGACATCCATGTAACTTCTTCCTTGAAATGCATAGATGGTGTTTCGGAGGGCCAATTCCAGCAGGTCATCAGCTATGGTGACAATATAGGCTCTTCCTGTTAAAGCTAAATCAATTGACCCACTGTTCAATAGAATTACCCCTTCTAAAGGGTGAGTCTACTACATCATGATGCAAGCAATGTGTAACATTCTGGAATGGAAGCGGCCTGTGCTGAGCTTGAGATCGCCCCCGCCATAACCCTAATAGTCGTTGGAAAACGACATCATGTGCGGTCAGTCTATTTTGTATCATAGTGATGGCAGACTATTTTACAGTGATATCAGATTATTCCCTGCCAGGAACACATCCGGTGATCGCAGTGGAAATTGCCCTGCAGGCACCATAGTTGATACGGCTGTATGTCACCCAACCGAGTTCGATTTCTACCTGCAAAGCCATGCTGGACTTCTTGGAACAAGTCGTCCAGCACATTACTCAGTGAGGCGCTGTGTATGAGCCAGTAGTCAAGCTAATTGCCGATTATTCATAGATTCTGCATGACGTGAGCCCCATGATTGAGTTTTCCACATTTGATATCTGATCCAAATTTGCAGGAAAACCACTTTGAGTAATATACAACATGGCTATAATCAGAAATTACATTTCTGAATAATTGTTAAAGGGCTGACATGATTCAGTCTGTCTCATTTGCTTTGTGTCATGTTTACACACGTTCAACTCGGTCCATATCAATCCCTGCACCTGTGTATTGTAAAGATTCAACTGACCTCACTATTTCTCTCTGAAACATCAATTTTATAGACGCAGATAGTGTCTGTGGGCGGGCAAAAAATCACTACGTTGCTGCTCCCCAGGAAGAAAACGGAGAGTCTGAAACCACCGCTGCCGAGAAGCTCCAAAAATGCAAGACTTTTTATCGGCCTGTGCATCGAAATCTGGAGGGTTCTATGTACTTTTCAGTGAGTTTATTGGTTGCTCTGCTTCGCACCACATTAACAATGATTCAGTGAGAGTTCCCAGTCGGAGTTCCGAGTCCGGAATGTTTAAGCATTGCCTCGAAATGTTAAACTGAGACTGGCAATGATGTAACTATATGTCATCAAAATTGAAGCTAAGCCTGCCTGATAGCATTTATTGGTGCAAGCACCTCCCCGTAAGACTCGTGTCATCTGTCAACCCTCACGGTAATTCAGTACAAAGCATACCGTTGTGGCTAGTCGATATTATCCGTTCTCTTAATCTTTACAGGCTCGTTCGTTGATGCCTATTTGTTCAGCAGTGCTTTCACTATCCCGATTCCCCATATTCATCGCTCTCTTCCTGTCGCTTGGCCTGTCTCCGTTGAACAGCAACTGACCACAGAGTCATCCCCATCCAGTGCTTCCATTCCCACTGATCGCGTCTTTCTCGCTGCGGTCTCGATTCTTTCCTCTGTATGCTGTGCTCAATTTTTCTGCTATTCCCGAACATCCGCAGCTCTGTGGTTGTAGAAATGCAACTCAAATCGCTCAAAGTTTAGACTGGCCAGCTGGGCTCTATGCAGTAAAATTATCGCGGCCTGTTGAACTGCGATCAAGAGAAATTAATTGATCCTTGACATGGACAGCCTTAATTTTTGAACCAGTGCATTCGAAGGCTATGTTCTCACCGCGACGCAGCCAGAAGCGCGCTTAGACTGCGGCCACGTATGGCCACGTATGGGCACGCGCACACCATCCGCGAATATAAAGGACCACTAAAAATCTGCAACAATCAGAACCCCACTAGTATGTGTCCTGCTTTACGGTCTTTCGAATCCTGTCGTACTGCAATTTTTTTGAACACGCTCAAAATAAAAATGGTGGCTTACGCTCAAGAATCAAGTCTGTCTGCAGGCTGTAGGCTGTTACTCTCGCATCCTCCCTGTCCGATGGCAATCCCGTGCTGCTTAATTATTTATGATCGTGGGGGCTCCGTTCAAGACTGGCAAAACTGGCTCGTGATCCATGAAGTGCTTCTGGTTCTGTTCATTCCTCACTGGTAGTCTTCCATCACAGGGCTCCATGCATTGTTTTTGCCACCAGTCTATGCTGAATGTCTCGAGCTCAACCTTCGAACAGTAGACTGTAACTCACATAAATTCCCTGTCTAAATACAGTTATTCATTTTTCCACTTCCTATCCAATGCCGGAGCGAAGCGCAGGCACGCCTTGTAAGTATAGTGTGAGATTGGTGTGAGAAGGAGATCTATTGCAGTAGAATAAAATAAAACAAGAAATGCCTCCGCTACGCTCCGGCAGGCAATTTCCACCAAAACTCAACCAGCATAAATTGCGGAGACCCTACAAAATTAGTGGACTTCAAGTTTTATCTTTGCAAGGACGACTGTGAGGCTGTCCTTAATTTTGCCCACCTGCGGCGCAGCTCTGGCGCAGTCTTATATTACAGCTGTGATGCCTCCGTCTGAGTTGCGTCTGAGTAACTGCTGTTCAATTTAACAGCTTTTGACTCGCTGCAAAGGCTGTGGCTGCCCAACATGGAAGCCAAGACGGATTGTAGCTGTTGGCGAGAATAAAATACCAAAGAGAGATGTTTGGTATGTCCTTGGCTTAGTCTTGGCTGATTTTGGGTGAATCAAAATTGATGAACAGTAAACACAAGCCCGACATCTCGTTAAGAATACGAAGTACAAGGCATGCCTGCGCTACGCTCCGGCAAGAGAAAATCAAATCCATATGCACGGGATCAAATATGTACCAAAAACTAAAAATTTCGAAGGATATGACACTTGTTGTAGATTCTCTCAGTGGCGGAGGGCAAGACTCGGAGGAACGTCATGGTGAATAAAGAGTATTATGTGAAAAAATGAGCACAATCTCGTGAAATTGATAACTGAATACCGAGTGGTGTACCAGATTTGTGTGCAAGGATCTTCAAATTCTCGAGAGCAACTGGAGAGGCGCAGAAGATATGGGTCCGAAAGTTCGAGTTCGAAGAGAGGGCGTAGCAATGGGGTCTTGGACCTTTCAATGGGAAATCCACGGAAGATGCCGGGCAGTCAAATCAGCGTGCAGGATTATTGAGCGTTATATTCAACATTGAGGAACCGGTTCATTTGAGTTTTGCTTCAGAGACTTGACACAGCGCCAGCCCGGGGTTGACAGAACGAATCGAGAAGAACCGTTCTTGAGTCACAGTGCACCTAGGCAGAGAGCATCCGAGGGAAGAAAGCGGCGACAGACAGTGTCAATCAGGGCTAACAGTAGTTTCTTTTATGCTGGTTAGAGCGCTTCTTCCTGCTGCGGTTTGCTGCGGCACGGCCGAACTAAGAGGCACGCGACGTGTCAGTCTCCCTGAGCAGTCGTAAATCGGAGAGATTGCTGTTCAGTTTGCTGTTGAAATTTTACCGCTTTCGGCCGCCGAGCTTTATTTCAAGGCAGACTGAACAGCAAAGTGCAGTAAATAGACAGGCTGTGGAGGGAATTTAGACAGCTTTGCCAACTAAAGAGGAATAAAAGCCTCGGGAGACAGACACGTCGCCAACACGTAGTCGACACGTAGCGCCAGTAATCGCGAGCACGGAGGAAAGGAGCCAGCACATGACGGAAGGAGACCCAAAGGGGAAAAGAAGAAAAACATTCGCAGGACTGCAGGGGTGGGCCGTGGACAGAGGACGAAGGCAGAGAGAATGCAAAGGAGATACTTAGATCTGGTGCACAAATAAGTATCAACGAACGAGGCAGTAAAGATTAAGAGAACGAATAATAATCCAAGCGAGTGGAAACATGAGTAGTGAGTGGCTGATGATCGTGAAGAGTTATGAAGTCAGCCCGAGGCAAGAAATGTGATACGGAGGGACATTCAACATTGCGACTTGGGCCATAATTGGGTGAAACACATACAATATACGAAGCATCCAACAACTTGAACAAGTGCTATTGATGAGATCAAGGAAGCACTGGTCTTCCTAGAGTATAACGATCACCGGAAGTGGAGGTACACAGAGTAGTCAATGAAGAGTACAGGCTTTGGATTTCGGTTTGAGTAATCAATTTAAGGATGCCATCCACGATGTTGAGGCAGGTTCAAAGTATTTGTGAAAAAGGGAGGGGACGAGGAAAAGATGTAATATGTGACATTGCTATTTGCTTTTATCCTTGGTGGAAGTACCTGTCAGGATGGAAGTAGTCATCTGTATTGGTCATCACTACTGTATGTACTTGTTCCGCCGATGTGATCGAGCCTCCTTGCCTTTGCTCCACAACCATTTCTTGACAGGTCAGGGGCCTCCAGGATTGCTGCCTGACCGTCTTTGAACATTGCTTCAACATTCATCTCACTTTCCTAACTTATACACTTTTTCCGCTCGACTTTGACTTTGACTTGACCATTGACCCTTGACTCTCGACTGACTTGACCTAAGAACTGAAGACCGTCACAACCGAGAGACCTCTGGGAGATGACTTCCACGGAGGACGACTACTCTCTAGACTGTGAAGGACCCGTAGGAGGCAACCCCCTGTGGGACGACTACTTTCACCTGTGAAGGACCTGTCACCATGAGTAAGGATCGGACAACCGAAATCCTTCGACTCTTGAAAACATGCTTGCAAAGATACCAGTGGTCAATGATTTTAAAATCTTGGGTTCTGCATGCAAACCACATGTGAACACCAGATGCTGAGTATTCGTTAAAGATTACTGAGCCTACTCCTAAGCCATCCACCTGGTTGTCTTCTCCATTCATCTGGTGCTCAAAAATATGGACGACTTGACTCAGTTACTTCAATTATCAATTGGCATCCATGATCAACTCAAGATTGTCATTTCCAACTGCAGATACTGTAAAGAGAGAGGAATATATTCTTGGTTGCTGAATGTTGATGAGATGCAGCTATGCCTGGCCAAGTTGTAATGAGAAGAGTTTTCCATCCAATCTAGGCAAATCTGCTAGTGACTTAGTCCTTTGGTTACCACGCTCACTTACCCGGTATCCCACCTTATTATATAAGCATCCATTTTGGGACTTCACCCGGGACGCGTCGAGACGTGTTTCTCGTCTCGACGTGATCGAGGGTCCTATTCAACTAGACTTTGGCATTAAGTACAATATAACGAGTTGCTTTGAACGCTTTTTGGTCTTTTGTAGGAATCATTCGAGGTCTGAGAGGAGGAAGGATGAAAATATGACCAAAATATTCATAGACGGGCAGTACACGTTTGTTATGCTACAGAGACGGACTGTAGAGCTCCTCAACGAGTCTACTTTGAACCCAAACAGTGATCTCCGCTCCCAGCTGTACGTTTCTTCCACGCGTCTCGGATGAGTTCCCAAAATGGAAAGCTTATATAATAACGTAGGATACCGGGTATCAAGCGCGGTAACTAACAGACTCTATAACGCGTGAGGCACGAGCAAAGAATCGTTACTACTGTACTAATCCAACCGTAGGTTCACGGGGTGTCACGCGTCACTGACATAGTTCACTGCATAACAAGTTCACGCTGATAAATACCATCAATAATTCCCTTAAAAGGCAGTCCGGCAAATGCCGGAGCAATTTTTAGGGGTGTTTTCAGCCTATTTGGAGTTCAATGTCACTGTGACCGACCTCCAGGTGTTCAATTCACAGAGGTCTGTCACCCGTCACCTGAACTTACGGTCGGATTACTACAGACTACTAGTAACTGGCCTCGATTGCAAGCAGAGTTGCTTAACATTAAACAGACTCAGAGTCTTGTGTGTGTCGGTACTCAATCACAGGTTATTCAGGGCTAAGATTCTGAGAATACCGACACATTTTGTGGAGCTCTGTGTCTGTTCATCCACACTGAACTTGGGGTCTCCATTTTTGAAATCAAGCTCCTGCATCAGGCTATGGTCGCAGCATCATATTTATTGATAACTTATACCCATTGTCGTGATGAAATCTGTCCTCCTTTTTCTCTGCCTGTTTGTGCCCTGCTGCTTGCCGGCTCTTTCAAATCATACTTTGCTGACAAATCGCTTGAATTTCTGCCTCTTTGTCAGCCAATCACACCAAATTATCAACTTCCATGTATGCTGTGTAAGGCTCCAACCATTGAGTTTTCGTTCCAGGGGTCCGTAAACAATGAAAACAATAAAATACCCTTTATAAAGTGTTTTCACATGTTTCAAGTTATAAACAGATTTTTTCGGGAGGTACCTCAGAATCAAGTAACTACTGGGTGCAATGTTGATAGAACAATACCATGGCTATTTAGAACACTGAAACAATCCTTCGGAGTCATTTGGGGACTCCTATGGTGCATATGGGGCCTCGTTGGCACAAATCATACACCCATCAATCTGGTCCAAATCAGGAAGTGTTCTCCTAAGTTGACCCAAGCTCGGTCTACAAACTCAGTACTGCTTTGGTGAGTCCCATTAATGCATCCACACACTTAGAAGACACCTGGACCCTCAATATTAGTATGATTTAGACTGTTGGTTCAAACGTATGCACTCATTGCTCTGCTTCATGCCGTGATCCCTATCGTTTCCTCTTTCTCCCCTATTGTCTTTAGTGTATGTCCTACCTTTCCATATCCAGGCCAATGTGATGGATATTGAGCTCCCCACCCTTTGCATATCTCTGAACTGTACCAGTCTGTCTACTGCACCTGTGCTTGCCACAGGTCAGAATCTGTATGGCAGACTGAGTCTACGTCTCTTTGTGTGAACTGAGTCAAGTCTCTTGAAGGCTCTGTCTGCCACTAGCTTTTACATCAGCCTTTACTCAAAAAGGTGTGCATCCTGCAATCTTAAGTCATAAGATCCGTGTTTTGCAGCTTTAAAGTCCAGAAAGGTCAGTGTCCTGCTCCCTTTTCAGTACTCAGTTATCATTCCTGCCTGCATGGTATCTAGTTTTACCAAGTTGAACCACACTATTTCTGGAACCCTCAAGCACTGTCAGCCTCTCATCCAGATGAGAGTCAGAACATAGATAATTCATCTGGATTCTGATCAAATAACAGTGCAGAACATCAATCAATTCCCACAATTAAATAATGGTAGGTAGGTAGGTAGGTAGGTAGAATTACACGGCCGGTCCAACTCATGAACACCGGTTCCAGGGATTTCCCCAATGTACACGCACTATATAAATAATACACCATCGTCCCTGGGCCTTCGCAGAATTCCTCTCGCCGAGCTCACGGTCGCAGCAATCTGTCCAAGACAGCCATGTGTCCCAGACTTCAACACTCGCCGCGGTAGAGCCAAAAGAACGCTGAAAGACGAATAGAATCAGTACATCAACCTGGGTTAGCCTCTCAAGATACCAATCGAAACACGGGAAATGCGTAGAATTCCTCAAGAACTTCATGCATGTACTTCGCAACCAGCGCAATAGTCGATCTGGGATAGATGATGGCTTTGAGAAACTCCGTGTTGGAGAGTTCCGCCAACTTTAACTGTAGGTCAGGGAGATCAGTGAAAAGTTTGCCGTAAAAATCTGCTCGCAGTTCAACCACCTAACAAACTGGGATCAAGAATAGTTTCAACGAGAAACTTTGAATACAATTCTCACAGTCACCTGCTCACATCAAGTCACATTCTGAGTCATCAAAGTCACATCAGAAATTGAGTCAAACAGAAGCAAAGTCGAGTCAGACAGAACCACAGTTCAGAAGCAGAGTCGAGTCAGTCAGAAGCAAAGTGAGAAGCCAAATAGGAGTCAATGGCACTCAGTAGGAAGTATGTACAAGCTTCTCCATGACTCGGAATGGGGGATCACCCAAGTAAGCCACACTCATCGCCGTCGGCAATCCTGCAACCAGTTGCACCACACTGCTTGAAACCACGCCACTGTGGCACACTTGCACCACTCTCGGCTTTTCATGGATATCCGGCCAGTGCGGTCAAATAGATGGGCGCTTATTGGGTGCTTGTTCTGGACTTGTTGCCGGTGATAAGGCGTGCACAAAGCACGCATGAAAATGCTATTTTTCATTCATTTCATTGACTTACCATTCTCATAAGCGAGGCTTAGTATCAGAATGTACATTCTCCTCGGAATGGTACATTAGACCTTTGAAGGCCGAAAGCCATCGGGACAACACGACATAGTAGCTAAGAAGGGTCCTTAAACAGGGTCCAACTCAGGATATTATGCATACCGTTGGGCGCCGGGAGCCAGTTGACAGCCGGCTTCTTGTGTGCTGGAGGTTAAACAAGAGGAACTACCTTGAGTGTTTGAGTTGGTTATCAGGCCGGCTCAACCCATTATTGACCCACAGAATGAAACGGAACAGAGATTAGATTACGAGTACAGCCAGCCGGCTGGACACATTAGAGAAACCGAGACTGGTTAGAGATGATCTTATAGGGATGACTTACCAGGCGGCTAGCCCCCGAGTCCGGATAACACGGTTGAGACCCAGCCCGCCTGGCAGTCGAACCTGCAATAAAGGATAAGAGTAAGGGATTAAGGCCAGGTGGCCTCATCCCACTACCTTTCTACAACAGAATACCAGTGAAGCACAGTCCATAGGTTCTGTACGGCTGGATAGGTACGGGGCGGCTTTGAGAGTAGTCCTAAGTCAGGCGGCGTGCACACCATCTTGATGAGAATGATACCAGCAGGCGGCCAGACCCGTTGCCATGCACACTATACCCACGATAGACGAATAACTCAACCACCATTGGTTGTAGGCGGCCTGCCAACCATGGCGGCCTCGGTGGATTCAGAGCTCCGGTTTCACATTATCTCCGTTTGCAATCCAAAGTTGTATAAAAGCAGTAGAATTATGCTTGTAACAGTAGTAGACTTTCCCCCCCCCTTTGCGGGTTACGAAGTACACTGGAATTGATACGACTTGGTATTTTGATTTTGGGTTGCCCGTAATAAGCACTTAAGCCTCTTGTCGAGTACCCCTCCGAGTCGCCATCTTGAAGTGAATCCCAGAATCTGACTTTGTTGAGTACCCCTCCGAAGAAGAAAGCCAGTCCCAATCTCCAGTTGAATTGATTAACTTAGTGCCTATCCGGCCTGAGTATTGAAGTCCTAAAAAGTGCATTTCCGTTGAAAGTGGTCATCCTGCCTCAGCTATTGCCTGTGAAACAAACCCTTGATTTGAAGTACTCCATTATCTTGAAGGGTGATACGCCTGCCCTACCTCCCCGAACACAAACACGAGACATTTGGTATTGAGTTGTTGAGATTTGATTAGTGTTTTTGAGTTGTTTAGTGTTGGTTGAGTTCGCTCGCTTTCACTCGCTCGTTAGCATAGTTTTCGATTTCATGGCTGCACTCGAGTGCACCGTTTCACCGGTACAAAAAAAAAAAAGGTAGACACATTAAATTGAGCCTAAACTACTTAGCGGCACGTCGGTACTGCATGAGGATTGAGGTACTACATTTGACCGAATGATTGCAACATCCCCAAAGCGACTTTGTTACTGATGGTGAAGTAAGTAAGACGATGACAACAGATCAATAAACGGAAAAACTTACGTGCTTGCCTTTCGGTTTTTTTGCATCGGAAGACTGAATATTCTCCAACATCTGTTTTGGCGCATTGCGAGGTCTGGCAGAGTGAACAATATTGTGTTCATTGACGTCAGCGTTGAGAGCTTCGATCGGGTTATCCGGATATGCGGGAGACAATCAGGCGTGAGACAAGGGTGGGTGGGGTAAAGTGGGAAGCTCAGATGGGGTTGAACCGACCTCCATGTACGCCCCTTCAAAGACCGAACCGCCCAGCCTCGTTTGAAGGTGGTGCAGCAAAAGAATCAGCCACCCCTCCGTTCCACACTGCAAAGTCGTAACGAGTCGCCTGAGGAATCGGCATGGTTGCCGCGAAATTGTCAGCGCCGTTAGCAAAGTTTGCACGGAACCAGATAAATTCGGTGTCAGCATCGAACCGAGAATCATTAGTTAGCATGTTTTCCTCGGGCGGCGTCAAGCTGTGATACCTCATGTCCAAACTGAAAAGTTTCGAGCCATGCCAGGTCACCAGTAAAATCAAACAGCTGGGTGGAGTCGACGGGGGTGGGTGCGGGTGGGAGGTCGGGGAATGGTGGATCTAGAGCAGTGACGGTGGCGCGATCCCCAACCTCATCCGCAACAGGGACATCCACGGGGACTTGAGATGACATCGAAGCGGCGCGAGGGCATGTACGGCGCCGTGGTGAAAGCACACGACCCGAGGAAGAGGCCTCGAGCAGCAGGACAGCTGCCGTCACCGCCACTGCACCTCGTCTCCGCCGTGTTGAGTTCCCCTTCGATGCAGAAAGTGCACTCTATGCATCCTTCACCTTCTGATCCAGTACCTTCTTGGCCGCCTTCTCAGCATCCACCTCTGCCTGAAGTTCATCCGTTTCTACACTCTTTTGAGTGGCAGCCCGTTGTTTCGCAAGATTGTTGGATTTGCGTTGAATGTTACAGCCCATCCGGTGGAGCATGTTGTTGGAGTTGTTATCGAGCGGACCGGTCTCGAGGCTGTCTTGAACTTCGCGCGCAGTCTTGAAGGCGACTTTGCGGGCGCTGAGAGGATTAAGTACATCAACAAATCAACGAAAAAGATACTTCTGTCTCAATGGCCTCGAGAATCGGGAGATGAACACCAGTTTGTTGGTTAGTCCAGTGGTGCTGGCCTTTGTTGAGGTTGGTTGATGCATCAGTGATATCCCAGTCGTCGGGGTGGATCCGAGAGAGAGTCTTGATGAGCGACGGTCGTATCCACGGGTATTGAAGTTTGTGGTTCCACCAATCTGAATCAAATAAGTACTGATGTGCAACAAGTATTATTGACGTACCTTGAACCTTCTTAATCTTCAACGTAGCTATCCACGCCGTAAACTCGGCGAGATCTTCCTCGGTTTTCAGATACGGGAAATCCATGAGACGCTTGAAGACCTTGTCTGTAACATAACGCTTAGGCCATGAACCCCGCTTCAGATATGAATGGTCAGAATATATTCCCAGCACCCATAACAAGTGACGTACCGTTTGGCGTGCGAAATGCAAGCCCGCACGTAGTACGTAGCAAACTCGTCCAGGTCGTCGGTGGTTATTCCACTGTAGTCGGGCTCGTTTGTAGGAAGGAAGGAGTCACTGGCACCTTGGACTTGTCCGGCCTCCAGATCGACTCCCATTGTGATTAAATTTCCACCACACGTGAAATGTTTGAAACGAAGATGCTTTCCAGTAAGCTGGAAAATGATATGCTGAAGCTCATCTAAAAGGTGCTTATAATGGGGGCGATCGGCCCCGTCTGTGTAAACACGACCAACGGTGAGAACTGTGGCCAGAGTAATTAGAAGAATCATTGTGACAACAACAATGGACTCACCGTGCTCGACGCTTCCATACCAGATAACGAACTCCCACTCAATGAGATCCCCCACCGTACACCCGAACGTTGTATCCACCTGAACGGTCCGAGCGCCATGCACCAAATTAGTCAGATAAGGTACCATGGTAATAATGAGCACGTGGCCGTCAGGGGTAGTAACAACACTATGTATGTACTGCGACTCAGGCGGCAGCTTCAAGTCCTCGACATGGCGAGCATATACACCTGCAGATTACACTGGATCAGGTCACAGCAGTTAATTTAGTGAATATATGTACCACCGATACCAAGTCCCGCCGGAGATGCGATGAGCTTCTCGCTGAGTATGATACCCTGTTTGCGGCGCTTGAGGTGGAGCGAGGGATGGAACATCGCAGGTGACTGTCCCTTCAAAAGGAGAAGGGTTGTCGGCGCTGTAAAAAAGAAAATCATGTCATGGAATGTAAATTGATAGTATACAAGGCACGCCTGCGCTACGCTCCGGCAAGAGAAAATCAAATCCATATGCACGGGATCAAATATGTACCAAAAACTAAAGATTTCGAAGGATATGACACTTGTTGTAGATTCTCTCAGTGGCGGAGGGCAGGACTCGGAGGAACGTCATGGTGAATAAAGAGTATTATGTGAAAAAATGAGCACAATCTCGTGAAATTGATAACTGAATACCGAGTGGTGTACCAGAGTTGTGTGCAAGGATCTTCAAATTCTCGAGAGCAACTGGAGAGGCGCAGAAGATATGGGTCCGAAAGTTCAAGTTCGAAGAGAGGGCGTAGCAATGGGATCTTGGACCTTTCGATCGGAAATCCACGGAAGATGCCGGGCAGTCAAATCAGCGTGCAGGATTATTGAGCGTTATATTCAACATTGAGGAACCGGTTCATTTGAGTTTTCAGAGACTTGACACAGTGCCAGCCCGGGGTTGACAGAATGAATCGAGAAGAACCGTTCTTGAGTCACAGTGCACCTAGGCAGAGAGCATCCGAGGGAAGAAAGCGGCGACAGACAGTGTCAATCAGGGCTAACAGTAGTTTCTTTTATGCTGGTTAGAGCGCTTCTTCCTGCTGCGGTTTGCTGCGGCACGGCCGAACTAAGAGGCACGCGACGTGTCAGTCTCCCTGAGCAGTCGTAAATCGGAGAGATTGCTGTTCAGTTTGCTGTTGAAATTTTACCGCTTTCGGCCGCCGAGCTTTATTTCAAGGCAGACTGAACAGAAAAGTGCAGTAAATAGACAGGCTGTAGAGGGAATTTAGACAGCTTTGCCAACTAAAGAGGAATAAAAGCCTCGGGAGACAGACACGTCGCCAACACGTAGTCGACACGTAGCGCCAGTAATCGCGAGCACGGAGGAAAGGAGCCAGCACATGACGGAAGGAGACCCAAAGGGGAAAAGAAGAAAAACATTCGCAGGACTGCAGGGGTGGGCCGTGGACAGAGGACGAAGGCAGAGAGAATGCAAAGGAGATACTTAGATCTGGTGCACAAATAAGTATCAACGAACGAGGCAGTAAAGATTAAGAGAACGAATAATCAGTACATACCATCATCAACCTTCTGAACGGTGGTTCCCAGAACGCCTGCGGCCTTGATACATTTGAGGTACGTCTTCTCGACATCTAGAGTTAGCTTTGCAAGCACGGGCATCGGATGAGTGTGCGGTTTTGTGTGATCAAAGACAACACAAGCCATCCGTAGTGTGGTGTCGATGGGCTCATAGATTAACATGTTTGCGAAGCAGGGGTGGTGGATCATATTACCACAAATGGATTTGCCGTTACCGAGATGTATGTGTGCTGAAATCACAGCAATTCTCGAATCTAATGAGATTGATCTGAGTTGTTTTTTTAGCAGTTCCCAAAAGGGAATTTTCACAGAAAGACCCACTAGAGGCTCTCAGGGCAGAGTGGAGGTCGGAATCGTTTAGATACGCATTCCGCAGATACGTTGCCAGCATGACACGGTGAAAGAATGTAGATTGCGGGTAATCAGTGCGCAATCCCGTATCAATAGATCTGATCAGCGACTTCCACCGCCGTCCATCGTTTGGCCTCAATTCAGTCCAAAATGTGCAGGCAAGGCCTCTACAGGTATCTGGGTGCCAAAGACTGTCACTAGAAGCCGTTCAAAAGCGGGCATTTTGTGTGGCAAGCTGGTATTTCCTTTTCAGGAACCGAGAAAAAAAATCTGATCAATCCCATTAGATTCGAAATTGCTGTAATACATTCAGCGCTCAAACAACGAGAACGAGGACGTAATAAAATTGCTGCGGCAATCTGTTGGAATAATGCCCGGAGCAAGCCGAATCTGGAAGCAACCGTGAGAACCTTCCCGAATGTTCCGCTCCGGTGCTCAGTCAGCCTCGGAGATCTCAATGGACTTGCATAGATAGTTCTAGAATGTATATGGAGTAGTATATAAGCTGTACTGTAGTTAGTACTAACTTACTCGATTGCTTTAGAGCAACTCACCCCCAAGCTCAGCAAGCGAGCTTGTACCCGCAACGATGTTCTGATGATGCTTCGTTCCGCATCACTGCCGTTATTCCTTTCCACACAACCCGACACGTGCAGAAAGTACCACAGAAGTGCTGCTGCAACCCGACACGTGCAGAAATTATCCGACTACACTGTTCGGTATTAGAGCCGGAAGAAGGCGCCGCCTGTGGCGACATTAGCTGGGAGAGAAGCACGTGCAACTCCCCGACCGGAAGCTTCCGGAGCGTCTTGGTCCGGAGACACAAGTCGCAGGTCGCTACATACCGGCCAACGTGACGGGAGAGCTGGGGCCACCAGTAGTTCCGGGAGAGCCGAAGTACATCACCAATGGCTCAAAGAGCCCCCGGTTGGTACGGAATGTGGCCTTCCACTCGTCACCCTCCCAGATGCGGACATTGTTAAAGCCCCACCGGACGTCGAGTTTCGTAAAGAACTGGGCTCCTTTCAAACGATTGATGAGATCGTTGATCAGAGGCAGGGGTACCGGTTCTTTACGGTCATCGTGTTGAGCGCCCGATAGTCCTGGACGAACTGGAGGCCTCCGTCCTTCTTTTTGACGAAGAAGACCGGAGAGGCCATCGGGGATTTCGACGGCCGGATCCGTCCGGTAGACAAGCCCTCCTCGATGAACGCGTCGAGTTCGCGTTGCTCGAGGGGCGAGATCGGGTAGACCTTGCAGTTGGCGGGCTTCGAGTCCGGAACGAGTTCGATGGCGTGGTCCCAGGTTCGGCTCTCAGGGAGCGAGTCGAAGGACTCCCGGTTGAAGACGGCCTCAAAATCACGCACCCAGTCCGGAAGTTCCGAACCGGCCGGAGCGGAGTTTTTGGCATACGCCTCGGCCAGTCGTTGCGAAACGGTGCTGGTCGCGCGGATATCCTCCGGAGGCGAGAACCGGGTGTACAGGATCCGGTCACCGTCCTCGAGCGGATCGTCCTCGTCATCGGAATCGTCGGAATCATCCGGAGAGAGTTCCGGCAACTCCTCATCGAAGTCGTCGTCCTCGTCGTCCTCGCCGCTCCGGTCATCCACGTCAATAGCGCAGCTGTCCACGCTGGGCTGGGCCCGGAGGATCTGGGCGACGGCCTTCGCATGTCGGTGTTCATCACGGGCTTTGTCCGTGCAGGTGTTGCAACCGGACGGGCATCGGCTCATCTTGACCTCCTGGGTGTCCCAGTTGATCTCCGGGTTGTGCTTCCGGAGCCAGGAGTATCCAAGGATGAGCTTCTGCTTACCTAAGCGCCTGACGGCGAGTTGCACGCGCTCGGTGTGGCCCTTATAGTGTAATACCACGTCCGCGACGGCCCGGATGGAGCCAGCCTCGTTCGGGGTACCGTTGACGTTGAAGACCGGGATTGGCTGCGAAAGCTGCCGGAAAGGAGGTGGACCGGACGTACTCGGAGTCGATGAACTCGGAGGTGGCTCCGCAGTCGACAAGGCCCTTGAGCGAGAGCTTGGTGGTGTTGTCGGCAGACTCAATCTCCAGAGGGAGGTGGAGGGAGTTGGCGCTCAGAGCGGCAGCGATCGTGTACTGTTTCGGGAGCTTGCGTTCCCAAGACGGCCTAAGAGGCGGCCGGGTTTTCGGAAGGACCGGAGCGGCCGGAATACCGCTCGGATCAGGGGGTGTGTCTATTGTTTCGGGGGATGCAAGAGATATATTGTCAGACTCGTTACATAGACCAGTGAAACGATTAGGGGACACGAACGAGGGCGCACCGCTCACTTGTTGCGGAGGGGAAAATCCTCCGGTTCCGAAATGACCGGACGGTCCGCGACAGCCTGTGCGGACGCTACCTTGGCGAGGAGCTCCTCCAGCATCTCGCCTCCCAGCTGCCGGATCACTTCGTTGAGCATGTCAGTCGACCGGACGTCGACTGGAACGGTGCGAAGTGGTTCGGATCGCCGCAGCGGACGCAGCCACGGCGAGGGGCATTGCGGGCGCGGGTGCGGTCCACGTCCATAGGGACCGGAGGCGGAAGCACTGACACGGCAGCCCTCGGCTGGGGGGTCGAGACCACGGCAGGGGTGACGGGAATCACCCGGGCGCGACCCGCCGCGGTTGCATGGCGCATCGGAAGGGCGGCTTCCGAAGCGCGGAGCTTGGCCTCGTACTGCCGGTAGGCACGAAGCCTCCAAGCAGGGTAGTCGCGGATGTCCGGAGGGTCGGAAGATCCGGTTATCGCGGTGTTGATCGCCGGATCAAGACCAGTCCGGTAGTTTGTGACCTTGATCAGAGCGCCTTCGAAGCCGGCAAGGTCGACAAGGTCCTCGAAGTCGTCCGTGTACTGGAAGATGTCCCGGAGCCCATGTGGTACGAGCGCCCTCGAGCTTGTTCAGTGCATGGTCCTGTTCGTTCTCCTCGACGAACCGGAGCTGGAACTCCCGGAGGAATGTGTCCCAGCTCGTGAGGAGGAATGGGGTCTTGTTGGACTGACGCTCGGCCCAACGTTGTGCAGAACCGGTGGCCATAAAAGACATGGCGTACGGGACGACTTTCTCCTCGGAGGGTTCCCCGTTCTCCGTGAATGCCTCCGGAAGCAACTGGGCGTAGGACCGGACCTGGTGAAGGAAGGCCCAGCCGTTCTTGCGGTCACCGTCAAAGACGATTGGGGGTTCGGCCGGAGGACCGATTCCGCTCCAGGAGCAACATTTTTAAATAACCCTGGACCCGGGTCGGCAAGGGACGGGGCGGGCGAAGCAGCAGTGGGGTATTGGTTTTGGACAAGTTTTGCAAGCGACGTGATGCTCGCTTCGATCCGGTTCAACCGGGCGGCGGCTTCCGCAGCGGACGCGTCGGACATGGAGGGATCTAAACGAGGGGAGGAGGGGACAAGATTCGGGTTTGGGGAGACCGGAGCACTTTCGGAGTCGTCCGAGTCTGCTAAACCGTCACCCGCAATCTTGGCCGGTTAATCCCTTAGAGTCTTTCTTCTGCTGTAAGGGCAACCTCGAGGCCCGAGTATACTCAAGAGTCCTGACGAGGGGGATCCGAAGAGAAGAAAGACTAAGGATCACCCGCGTCAGATCCCAGTATATAAGTAACTACGGACGGGGGGCATGTGATAGCAACCGGAGTGATCGGCAGAGGTCCCGGGCGGAATCACAGGCCATGTGATATCGGGAGGAGCCGGAATGGGTTGGAACGGGACCGGAAGGTCCGGATGCGGGAGCGGAAGGGCCGGAAATAGGGGTTCCCCTGACATGGGGGACTGGAAGAAACAAAGGGATGTCATTTAGATACTCTACCCGTACAACCTTGCTCTCACTGGTTGAACATTTCAAGTTTTTCGGTGAAGAAATTGGTGAAAAGTAGTTTGAGTTTTACACAAATTTTACACTGAAAAAGTAGGTGAAAAACTTGAAACTTTTTCAGAGATTTTCACTTTTAAGGTGAGAATTGTAAAACAAAGTTAGAAAGTGGTGAAAAAGTTTAAAGTTTTTCACCTACTTTTTCACCTACTTTTCAGTGAAAACTTTGTGTAAAACTCAAACTACTTTTCACCAATTTTTTCACCGAAAAACTTAAAATGTTCAACCAGTGTCTGCCGGTTGATTGTCGCAGGGCTGTCAACAGCACACAAAATAAAATCCACGTCACCCCAGACTGTCGTGGACAATGCTATGACAGTGTCACGGGCCGTGCCATCGGACTACTCGGATCCGATCATCTCCGACGAACAGCCACACGCGGACTCCTCCGGCCCCGGTCCACTCCGACTTCTTGTTCTCCTTTTGGTTTGTACTGCCTTCGGTTTATACCTATGCCTTATGCTATGCTCTAACACGCTTCTATCACGGACACGTCGGACCTCCGACTACTCAGACGTACATCTGACTGATACTTACTCATACGTCACGGAGGACTCGGTCCTCCGTCTAATCCGACTTCTCCATATGTTTTTATACTTTCCCATAAATAGCTCTCATGTCGGTAGTTAGACTTCAGTTTGAATATCGACTTAGACTTGCCTTACTCTCATTCTCTTGCGGACTCCATTCATCTCCGCATTCTGTCTTCTTCGACTCTATCCTGGAATCTGGGCACTGGGCGTGGAGAAGGGCGCAGCGAACGAGCTGAAGCCATAGCCCTCTACCTTTTCCCTTATACCGAGTACGGCTCCCGCACGGGCCCGTCTTCACCGGCCCCGTTCTACTCCGCCGACTTTCCTGATTGGTCCGCCGGGAACGGTTCTTGACAGACGGCGGGAACCTCCGGCTCAGCCTCAGAATCGAGATCTGATAGAGTAAATAGCTCAGACGCGTCAGGCGGATTGGAGGACACGCCAGAGGGCTGTAGCGATGCTTTCACTTCCACCAGTACCAGACCAGGCAATCGGAAGAGGATGTAATGCAGGCCCAGAGATCAACAACTCCTCCAATGCGTGATCCATCATTGCTATGGGACTTGGACCGGGAAAACAAAGCACATAATGAGGAATCCAATCAGCTTGCGGTTGCATTAGCAGAAGGACTTCGGAGTCCTAAAGTACTCTCAGCGGAGGTTGAGATTCCAACCATTGATGTTCAACTACTCCTGGGATTCAACCATAGGAATAGGGAAGTCTCAGAGTCTCCTGCAAGTTCTATTTGCCATCTTGAAGATGCACATCACAATATTCTCTTCACCTTCTTCACTTCTCCCAGTGATTCACTATGCTCGCATGCATAACCACCAATGAGGTGTGTCCAAGAGACTTTTTAAAGAGACCCTTCCGTGGTTAAGACTTGAAGTTTGGGACCACAGCGAGACCATGGGAAAAGAATGAGGTTCCAAGATTTCAATTTGAGCAAATGTACTACTCCACGTCGTTCGCCACACAAAGTTCAACAGCTTCAGCATCTCCCATGTCCATCACGGCTCTTGTCCATTCCCGAGGATCCTGAAGGGCCACCTGCGTTGCTACCACTCGCGCTATAGGTGCCATAACCTGTGTAAGTGCCGTGCATGCTGTCGCCATAACTCAAGCGATGTCCAGCCATGGCGGAATCATCACTCGAAAACATCTTAACTTTCCCGTCCCCGACTTTGTTCTTCCACGCGGTCTTGAGCTCACGAATATCTGCCGTGGATGCTGAGATGCAGAGGTAATTCACGTCTGTAGGGTCCAAGGACATGGTGCACTGGTCGCGGGCAGGAAGTGCATAGTTGGGCAGATGGGTGTCCATATAGAGTTCGAACATTTGACGTGGAGATGCTGAGTCGTTCGCACGGATTGGTCCCATGGTGATGCACGGGCTGGGATCAGTATGGGGGCGGCTACGTCTGTGCTCCTGTGATCGAGAGCGCGAACGCACGCGACAGATAGACTCCACATCGCTACTACGTGGGGCCGAGGCGATCTGGCGCGAATCAGGGCGGGGTGCAAGAGGTGCCATTGGCGCCAGCTGGAGCCGGGCAATAGTCGATTGGAGAGCCTCTAAGGTACGGTCGACCTCCTCGAACTTGGTCTCGTGCTTTTTGTTGATAGTCGACTGCTTTGTGGTGTTGTATTTGATGTCGTCATTGAGAGTATTGTGATCAGCCTCGATAATTTTGAATTGGCGCGACATGGCATCACTGAAACCCAGCACAGTACTCGGCTGCAGCGGGACGGAGTGTGTACAGGTTTCCAAAGTCTTGATGCGCTTCTCGAGGACCTGCAAATCTGCCAGCCTTGGCAGCCTTGGCTGCGACATCCACTAGGCGGTGGTGAATGTCATCCACGTGTTTGCCCAGAGCATCGACCGTGTCTGTAGCATCCACACTGCCTCCGTAGGAAGCACTATTTTCACTGACCTTGTCCCCAGGCCCCGAGCGTACACTTTCGGACTGATATGACCCCACCAAAGCGCCGCAAAACCAAGGGCACACCGCTTGCTCAACAGGTTCTGACTGCAGAGGCTTTTAAAGCCACAGTTGAAGCCTGGCTACCTCGTCTCTCAATTCTAAAGGCACTTCGGGGGGATATTTTTAACCTTATCCAGTGCCAGGCGGCACATCTCCAACACGTGCCATAGGCACGGAAGAAAAATTTTGTGATTTTTCTGTGATTTTCCTGGCCAGGAACCTGGCCAAAAGAATGCATTTGACACCGAGATCTCATTTTTTCCCACGGTGTTTCACTTTTTTCGGCCAGTCAAAAAATAAAAAAGTGGTAAAATGGCTCTTTAAAGGATGGCATAAGTCCCAGGCAACTCCCAATAAGCTATTGAGGTGTTGCCAATGTATTCTGGCTGTCCATCCACCGTCTCTGAGGTGATGACAGATTTGGGTAGCCAGATAGGGGTATCCTTATATGGAACTTTCCCACGATCCTGACCCTAGCGTAGGGTTTGTTTCACTTTTCAGATGGACAAAAATTGAAAATTCATCCCACCAAGTTTTCCTGCACACGTTGGGTAGAGCAGGTAGTTCCAACTCCATTACAACAGTTTTTGAGTCGATAAGTGTTTCTGAAAAAAAATGTAATTACAAGTTCAAAGTTTTGACTTGTTTACTACCAAAGGAACCGTGATGTGATAAAGTGCACTGTCCATCGACTCATCGAAGTTATTGAATGGATGGGACGGCGAGAGGAATTCCGTGCCATCTTTTTTCCTTTCGAGGAGAACTTTGAAATCACCACAGTACACCAGATGTTTCTTCTGGAACTTGACCGGAATACTGATGGCTATTTTCGCAGCAATGCCTAATACCTCAACTCTATGCTACATGATGCAGAAGTGAACTTCCTGCATGCCTGTGCAATTCTCTTCCGCCAATCAGAAGACTATGAACGGGCATTTGACCTCGAAGAGTTACTCTGCACCCGATTCCAAGATGATGTTGGGGTAATGCAGTGACTTCGGCCAGGAAATTTGCAGGATGATCCAGATGATCAGGAAGCCTCCATCAATCAGAATTTCAGTACCTTGCAGAATCGATTGGATGAAATTGAACAGGAGCAACATATTTTCATTGGCAGATAGGAGCAGATATCATTGTTGAAATGTATGCAACAGTTCTCCCTGTGACCCCAACTGATTCAAATCAGCAGGAATCACATACTTCCCCCACCTTCTTCAGCCTTTCATCTGATTTCTATGCTCAATATCTATTACAATCCGGCATGCCCCCTGTACCACCACCACCAGGACTATGTGAATCAACTCACACCAAATTGAACTCTTAAATCTTGTTCCCCGCGCCATCTGTTTCTCGATTTTTGAAGTGTAACATTTTCAGATTGTTCCCCGCAGAGCCTCAGTCTTCATCTGTGATTCCAAA
The DNA here is from genome assembly GCA_029281795.1 of Mycena crocata. Classification (NCBI taxonomy): domain Eukaryota; kingdom Fungi; phylum Basidiomycota; class Agaricomycetes; order Agaricales; family Mycenaceae; genus Mycena; species Mycena crocata. The sequence goes on along the minus strand of JARJCP010000012.1, from coordinate 94,057 downwards.
TTTGATTCCTGATTGTTCTCACTCCTGTACCAGTATGCAGAACAGACTTCCATTTGAGTCAACTAACATGTTCCATAGCCACCCGTCTCTTGTGACTCGCTCTACTTGTCTGTACCATGAAATCCGGTCTCCGGAACAATGCTACCGGTATGGTTCAAACTGCTAAGGAAGAATATCATCATCTGAAACATCTTATCACTAGATCTTATATTAACTGGTTGAGAAAACTGTGCCACCATCCATGCTCTCCAAAAACAATTTGTAACACCTTGGACCAACCTTCCACATTTGTATCTACCTGCCCCATAGTTACAGAATCTTGTCATGTAGATCATGATTCAAGGTTAATTATGGATTGTGCAAACTTGTCTGAGAGCGATCAGAAAATGCAAGGAACTCCCACAGGAGGCATCAGCCGTCGCTTACGGATCAATAAGGGACAGTCGCTTATAGCCTGCTTGTGTCTGGCTTATTGCCTCATGGCAAGCATGGGGTGTCCAGCCAACTTTCGGATCAGCTCAGGCTCCAAAAAAATGAGCGGGATTCTGTTGAAAATTCAGCTGATCCGAAAGATGGCCGGGCCCCATATGCCTACCACGAGGCAATAAGCCAGAGAACTGCCAGAGACAAGTGCTGCATACATCAGTCAAGGCTTGCCGTGGAAAACTTACACAATGGCCTGATATGCTTCATGAGACAGTCTTTGCAGACCGGATAACTGTAAGCAAAGTTACTGGATTTTCCCCCTACCAATTGCTACATGGAACAGATCCCATTCTGCTATTTGATTTGACTGAAGCCACTTTCCTGGTAGAAGGATTTTGAGCAGGATTATCCACCAGTGAATGACTCGCTCTAAGAATGCGACAACTTCGTAAACATGACCAAGATATGTAACGAGCAGCAGCCACCCTAAAAACAGCACGCTACAAGTCAAAAGAACAATTTGAAAGACACTATATCAAGAAATTACAGAAAGAAAGCTATAAACTAGGAGAGTTGGTTCTGATGCGGAATACTCACATTGAAACCTCTCTAGATCGAAAAACAAAGCCTCGATATCTGGGACCCTATGAAATAGAAAGAAATAAGAGGTGGTGCGTACATTCTGAACGAGCTGGATGGTACACCATACCCACAAAATAATGTTGCTGCATTCAGACTACTACCTTACATTAATCGTGATCATTGGTTCCTGAAGACTGGATGTTTAGGTGACGATGAGGAAGAAGAAGAGTGAATTCAATTCCGGGAAGTATGGCCAAAACAGGCATTTCTAAAAATAAGCTGTTCTTGCTTGTGTTCGCCTCACCAGTCCTCCACAATGGGTCGCCTTCAGTACACAGTGGCCATTGAAAAACAACTCATCTGTTACAGAGCACTCTTACAGGATCGAGATAGCCCTGAAGGAGCAGCACTTTTAACCCCTACCTCCGACCCAGCTGTAAGATTCGCTCGAAGACTCCTGGACCCAATGGCTACAGTTGCGCTGGACAGCTTATTATCTACAATCAATCCACCAGCTTCCCCGGTCGAAGAAGATGCACAATCACCATATGAGACGTCCTCACACTGGTTGAAAATTTCGGATTTTTGACTGAAAAAATTGGTGAAGATTATTTTGAGTTTTGCAGCAATTTTCAACTGAAAAAAATGAGTGAAAAACTTGAAACTTTTTGGTAGATATGTTGAGATATTTTGGATTTTGCAGTATTTTTTTGACTCAGAATCAAAATTTTCATCAAAAGGTTTCAAGTTATTCACCTGTTTTACACTGAGAAATTGGTGTAAAATTCAAAATAGTTTTCACCAAATTTTTCAGTCAAAAATCTGAAATGTTCATCCAGTGTCACGACCCATCACTCCAGTGATATTTGCCGTTCCTATTCCCCATCCTCCAGTACTCAGTCGACAGCCCAGCTCACAGGTGGCAACGGTCCCAGAAACTGTGTTGCCAACTTTGGACCAGGTGAATGGACTAGCTTTCTCGCAAGATGCACATCCCTCAGCTACTACCATTTTGATCGACACTGCAGATTCTATTCCCCGGGATTTAGCTTCTCCCATAACAAGTGTACCAGTAATCCTCGCAGATGTGGTTGTTACTGCCACCCATTATGTCCCCTGATATGCAATTTTAGATCCAAACATGGCTGGCATGTTACGGGAAGGGTGAATAATCTGTTTATCAAATGCAGATTTAGTGGTGATACTACGACGAAATCATGGATCCTCCCCCAGAAAACCATACTGTGCAGTTATCGAGGCAGAGTATGGTTTAGATACCATACACAAGGATTTTATTGGCCGCCCACGGACTGATACACTCCTCATTTACAGTCCAAGCCCATCCAGACCCACGATTTCTCGGGGATCTGCCAGGATACACACTACACAATCGACTCCCAGCACAGGAAGTAATCCCAGATTATGGTGTGGGATTAGGACATTACGATGCAAACAACACACCAGTTAACACCGATGGCAAAGAAACTAATACAGAGGATATGTCAGACTTATAAGAATATTTCCCTAATTCATCTGTCCCTGGCGCTTACAGTTGCCAGTGCCAAGAAAAACGGGGAATCAAGGGTAGGACCACATGAAAAGCTGATTTGATGTGATCCCTCAATTCATGGCAGCATGTACTTCTAGTATGAGCTTAAAAGTTTCCTGGCCGCATAGCCAAACTCCCGGAATCTATTGTGTAGGGTGTCACCTGCCAGAAGACTTCGAGAATCCTAATTCCATGCACCATTTAACGCCACTACGCCACTACACACTTTCAGACATGCAGCAGTTCCCACAGGCACTGCTTGTCTTCACTCTGTTTCTCTTCACCATCACCAGTATGGATTCTATCGTGTGCCTCCACTCAGAATCGTCCCATTTGATTACATTCAGCAGTCTGACCCTGATTATGCTTGTCCTCGATTTCTGTTGCTCCACCTGGAGAAGGGTGTTAACCTCGAGGCTGGTCGTCAATACCAATGCAAAGGGGCGATAGACGCCGCAATTTACCTCAGTCAAAACCACGGCCCATTCCCTGGATCCAATGGCAAGGTGGTCATCTGTCACTTCTATGGATGCCCTAACAGCGGGCCCATCATCCTTTTGGTCAGCTTGAAGCTGATTTCCATGCCAATCACTGCCCACCCCGATTCTGCATTCATTGGAACCATCGAAACTATTATTCCGACCGCAGAATCCCCTCGATACTTCTTTGCCCAATATGGATGGTATAACGGAGGAACCATTCCGGTAGCGCCACATGAGCAGCAGCATGGCTCAATTACGCCAGCCACCATGCCTGGAGACTTTATCTCTGGATGCGCCTCAGAAATTCCGGATGGTAGTACTGTGACCTCGCCTGCTGAAGCCTCCGATAAAGGTACAGAAATATTGAATAGGGAAACTCAGGAGGCCTTCCGTCTATGTGGGCAAGCAACTGCAGAGGAGTTAGAAGGGTGTGTGTATTCACATTTTCTTTTATGTTTTAATAATCAAAACTGCTTTACTGCTTATTCTGTTGCCAAGGATCGGGCAGTCAGTCTTCTCCTATCTTGCAATTCATGGTAGCCTTCGAAATGGAGCCAATACTGATGAGCTCACTTTGACTGCTAGCTCTTGACCGCTGTCGCCAAATGTCACCAGTTAATTCACGGTAATCTTCAAATGTTAAATAATAGTTTCATCTCTCTGACTATTTTCTTGAAATTTCTCTTTTGCAATTACACATACCGCTGGCTAGGAACTGAAGCAGTTTGATGTACTTGTATCACGTATGTGATTTGCTTCCCTGATTTTTGTTTGAGACCATATGCCATGTACATTACCTCCAAACAGAACCGATGTGAATGATCGTAAAGAGTGCTTTGAAACTTGGACAAACTAGAACAATAATAGAACTTCTTTGTGGCGGACAGGACATGGAGAGGACATTGTAGACAGATATAAAGGTAGCTGGATACATGTAGCTTTGCCAGCCTTTGATTTCCACTCAATTCCTGACTCTGATGAGCCCAGCAACCAATGCCATCCCCATCACTGGATTGGACGAGCCGGGAATTTCTCCTTTCCCACCATATGTTCGGATTGCAACAGGAAGCGAGCGATGCAGTAAGTATCCACACGGATCAGCAGATCCCGACTTACCAGTGTGACTTTCAAGATCTGGCCATACACGTCACGATGCAGGCTCTGAAGGTCATTGATTCATATCCAAACATAGCCAATCCCCCGCAATCTCGATTAGGAGACCCATTGCCACCTCCGCTTTCTCCGAAGTTGTGATTTTCTCAGGATCCATGGAAGCCCGCATCGTATCAGCGCACCAGATGGTTGCTAGGTACCACTCATAAATTACTGAGGCTTCAAAATATTTATTTTCGACCTACAACACCTAGAAAGACAGAGCTCGTTCGCGCTGCAGCTCAGCTTGGATTGTGACACATGTGACTGATGAGAGCAATTGCACGTTCCACGGTCAAATTGCACCAGATCTTTACGGGGTGATGGCTGCTGTGGATTTCTTGATGGGGTGCCCCAGATTTCAGACTCCGCCGAACCCCGTAAAGATCTGGAGCCGAGATTAGCGTTTCATATGGTCTCATGAAGATCTCAAATAACATTATTTTCACACCTGCACAGTGGAGGAAATACGTCTACGTTATATCAAAAATTACCATTTATAGAAGCCATATGCCATAGTGTGGCTGATGCGCAAGTGCCAAGCTCTGTAATATGTTCTGACTCTCATCTGGATGAGAGGCTGACATCCGCAGGGAACAAAACATCAACCGTCCCCAGTTGGCTCTTGGTTTTATAATGCTGGGTGGCTTTCAAGAAATATTAGTCTTTTCAAAAGGATTGATCGCCCATTGTTACAGTTCTAGCAGAGGGGAGGGGGGAGGAGGGGAGGGGATTGGACCTATGGACCTGCTGAGCCCTACTAAGCGCTCAGGAGTCAATACCCTTTTCCCAGATGTAGTGCCTGTGTGTGGTCCTCGAGTAAACAGTGGGGTGGGGCATCTGCCGATCGGAAAGTGTGCTGTATGCACATATTTGTTCTCTGCCGAATGCCAGAAACAGGTAGTTTTCGGATCGTTTCGTTTGCCCTGGGCCACAGTCTCAAATTGGGCATGGATTCCAAAGAGAAAATGTATTCATAACATTAAATAGAGTCCAAATATATGATATTTTAACTTTTTGTCGGCAGGTTCCCCATTATATGCAATTCAAGCATGGTTCAAAAACTGTCTCTATGGTGAGGCCCAGGATGACACCCGAAATTTGCAGTAAAATCAGGTCATGAAGTTAGTATGCTTATCTATGACTGACCAAAAATCCAGAATTTTTGCGGTCCTGGACATCAAGGTGTTTGCGCAGGAACTTGATGCAGGTTAATTGAGAAACATCAAAGCACGTGATATTCAATTGGAAGACATCCCGGAAACTCCCTCAATAAGATGCATCTGTATGGGCAACTTTGAGAGGGAAAGTTGGAGCTGTACCCAGAATAATAATTTTGTTCAGAGGAATTGTCACGAACCCCCATATTTGTAAAGATATCCAGATATCAATGATTCCAGTAGCAAATCAATCACATCTTGTTGGAAAATGGCAGACTCACAAATTCCTCTGAACAATTTGTTCTTTTGTCAATTCTAAGTGAATCCAAAGTGGTGTTTGAATTTTTGAGGGATCGTAGCTGCCCATCCCACGCCGCGACAACGGCCCGCAAACGGAAACCAAAGCCGATCATGGGACAAACAAGTGCATTCAGCACACTTTCCGATTGGCAGATGCCCCACCCCATAAACAGACTCACAATGTTTTGTGTTTGAACCTCAAACCCCGTCCTTTTACATTATTTTGCACCATTATCGGTGCTTTGTCTTTCCAAAATCTTGGTCTCGTACTCCCACGGTTTGCCCGTGAAAATTTAACGGTGTGTATATCCACTAGAATTCTGACAGTAAACCATTAGAATTTGACAGCCATCAAACGCGTCAAATATCGATGCCAGGCGGGATAGCCGTGTACGGCGGCTCTGGTGTCATGTGTGGTACTGATGCCAGGCCCAATTGGGCCTGAAGATTTCCCAGGCCCCTATCTGAGGTCTGTTCTCAATGGTCCTCGCAGCATTCCATGTGAAAAAATTATGAGACATTGCATATATAAAGCATGGAGCTTTTTGAGGACCTCCTTGCACTGCAGGCCAAAAAAAATCCCTAAATTGGTCTCCAAACTATGAGAAAGAACAGTAAATCAGATTCATATCATGCATTTATTGAGGGGCTTTGGAAATAGGTTCAAAGTTTGTTGAGGGCTCAAGTAACTCTTGAGACGTGCCGCAGGCCCAAAAAAGTGGGCTGATGGATGCAAAAAGAGAAGGAAGATGTACTGTAAGTAATCAATGTCGAACAGTTCAGTTTAAGATGCTCCAGAATCTACTGAGGATTTATCTTCAAGCATTCTATTCTTCACTATGCCACTCATTTCAAGCTGTTCAGTGAATATACTGGCCCCATAGCATCTCAGTTTAGAAATTAATCCAATGCATCAAAGTCCTAGTTGCATGGTTTTATTCGCTATGTATGCATGCAGATCAGCATTCAGTTAGACGGAAACACGAGAAAAGATTTGAAATTTAATTCTGCTTGTCCTGCTTGTCCTGAGGAGTTTCAAAACCAGTAGGGGCACATTTAAACTGCCTGCAAATGTGCTGTGTAGCAAGAGAACAAAACAGGCCGGTTTGGAGCCCCAGGCCATAAAGTCTGGTGATCCGCACCTGTGGTCCAAGTCTGAAGCTGTCTTGCAATAAAATTGCTTTTATGTGCCCTTTGTCATGAATTGGTTTGGAATCATTTGTATTTTTCTTATCCTCATTATTTGTTCTCTCAATCTTTACAGGCTCGTTCGTTGATGAGTGTTTGCCCCACCACAGCCTCGGTATTCTTAACGATCCCCATAATGTTTCCTATCCTCCCGATCTCTCCTTTCACAGGCCGGACCGCAACTTATCCCCATTCCACCAACACCTTGGAACACGTTCAAATCTCTCGCAATTTGCATGCTGTGTGCAGCGTTCAAACCAAAGCTGTGTCTCGACAGCAGCTGTAAAGCTGGTTGAAAACCCCCTAAAGGATAGAACTCCTCACTGCGGCGCAGCTAGACTACTGTGGCCACGTATACTGGCTGCCCTGAACTGCGGCCACCTCTCCACCACCTACGAATATAAATGGGTCACGAAAAACTGCCACATTCACACTGCTGTTCTGATTTCGCGCTCTTTCGTTGTGCCACAATTTTCTCGGAAGCTCTCAAACACTTGGCTTACTATGGATCAATAATCAATGCTACCTGGACAATCCTTCCTGCTTTCCGACCGATCTGTTCTGGCTTCAACTTCTGGGCACCGGTGGTGTTCCTCAAAATCACCAATTGTCATGCCTCTTGCTGGGGATCGCAGCAATCATGCAGCAGCCCTTTTGAATACTGTACCCCACGTAAATGCTCATTCAAAAAATGAAATTTCATTTTATAACTCCGCCCCACTGCCAGAGCAAAGCGGAGCCGCTCTCCATTTCCCAGCAGTAGAGAGGGTTACAACAATGTGTAAGGCAAAGTCAATACTGGATCCTGTTATATACATCAGGGTAAATCCTTCAACAGTGCTTTGACGAAGTGGTTGTGTTCTCACAGAACACGATCTCTCCCAGTTTAGCTGTAGTCGGGGGTTCGAATCTTATTGCTGCCAGTTCTTTTGAAATATTACTCCATGGGGCCACATTTCGACATTGGAACAACGTCGAAAAGTCCGACGTTGGAACAACGTCGAAAAGTCCGACGTTGGAACAACGTCGAAAAGTCCGACGTTGGAATGAGGTGGGCCGGATTACGCAGATTTCCAGAGTTGACGTTGAATCACACCTGCATCGGACATCGCCATCTCCGACCCTCCGACCTGGGTCCCAGGTGCCAGGTCCAGGTGGGAAACTGGGAAAGCAGCTGGTGTAACTTGAAGTCAGCCTGTCAGGCACCCAGACCTCGGCCCGGCCGATGCGTCCGTGTGTCCGTGCGCCCGTGCGTCGCCGCGTGTCAGGTCCGCGTGGCCACGTCGCTTCCTCGCTTCGTCGTGAACAGGCGACAGGATTTTTACCGGGTAATTTTCACCGGATCCGAGGAGAATTCAGTTTGTCGCTCCGCATCCGCCTGTCACCCTGTCATACGTCCATACGCCAGGTCCATACGCCCATACGCCAGGTCCCAGGCCAGGTTCCCAGGTAGGTCCATATGCCCATACGCCAGGTCCATACGTCGCTACGTCGCTACGTCCAGGTCAGGTCCTACGTCCAGGTGCTTCGTCGTCTACAGATCCATAGCTCCATAGATCCAGGTCATAGACTCATAGATGGATATCTGTATATCCGTATATCCGAAATGTGAAATGACGGCCAAGCGCCCAAGCGCGACCAGCGCACCAGCGCCAGGTACCAGCGTACCAGCGGCACCCCGGCACTCCGCCACCCCACCCCGGCCCCCCGGCACCAGCGGTGGAGTGACTTGGAGTTCCTTGCTTGCGCTTTTGTCCTTTTCCAGGTTCCTTTTGTCCTTTTGCCCGTTTGTGAATATGACCCTGACAATATGATGCCGAGTATCCTCGTATCCAAGCGCCGCCCAGTGTATCCTTGTACAGCCGTACAGCCTTGTATCCTTGTATCCTTGTATCCTACCATCCTACCAGGTCAGGCTCATCATCCTACCCAGGTATCCTACACTCCTACCCTCCTACACCCTTACATTAGGTTTCCAGGTTCCTACAACCCCAGGAAGCATCAAAGCAAATATTTGAGTGTGGCCTATTGTCCAGCTAGTTATGGCTTTCACCACCCAAGAGCTCCACCGTGAACACTCTTCGGTTCGTCTCTCCTCTGCTTCCTAGACACGTTTTTGATCTGGTGCTTCAGCTGTTTGTGTCCCGGGCTTTGGTCCCCACACGTCCGATGGCAAAAACCTACACGCTCATTGTGGCCACGGACTCCAATTGGTGCCCGCTCCCGTGCTTTTCAACCTCGGTGCTCACTCACATGAACCTGCATCTGGACACGATCCACCTTGCCGGAACCAGCAAAAATATGTCTTTGTTGGCCATCCATAATGTCGATGGTATGTTTCGCGCCACCGCTCCATTTACTACTGCTACTCACGGAATTCATTTCGTAGTCTGCCATGACCAGTTCATCCGTGAACTTGAAGAGCTCGGCGTGGGCTTAGCGAATGGTACTATTTTAGCTCCTAACATCCAAAACTCCGAGGACATGATCCATCGTGCAATAGTGGCACGTTTGAAATTCATTTGGGAGCCGAGACTGGGCTGCTTGGCTGACAATCCTTGGCGATATGATTTGGACGCTGAACTGAGCGATATGGCGAAGGGAATGATAGCCGTTAAACGGAGACGAAAGAGGGGAAAGAAGGCACATTTTGAGGGCTCACCAGATGTGGAACTTCAGACTTGGGATCGTCGGGTTGGAGCGGCATTCGCAAGACAGGTGCATCATATGCTAAATATTTTTCGTACTCCTATATCCCTATACTGACTCTTTTCAGGCTGAAATCTTGAACGAAATCTACGCCGCAGTCCATTGATGCTACGTATACGTATTTCGTTGATGATGAAAATTTTATAAAGTTGTGGCGCCTGGGACAACTTTCCAACTTTGACGTTCAACTTCCGTTATCTAATCTAAGCCTGTCGCCCTTAGTCATCAAAACCAAAACGAACAGGCTGGGAGAGTCGATACCTCAGAGATAAAGATGAGATTTGTGCAGTTATTGATTCATAGTGGTATATACAGCTTAATCTCTCTCTCGCCAGGGACCATCACTTCATATTGCGCGACTATTTGCCTATTTGCCACACGTCCAACATGTCAAACGAGTGCTCACGCCTGCTGTGCCCCCCAATTCGGAATGATCTTCAAGCCGAAACCGAAGACAGCCATGGTTGTCCAGCGTGGATTGATTCCATGTTCTAGTCAGTGCGTCAAAATTTCAAACGCAAGCAGCGGTTTCGACAGGGAATTTACTTACCCAAGGTGATGGGTCCTTGTCTTCTGCGGGCGCGACCTGGCACGACGTGATCGGCGCAACTTGACCCTCGAAACTGCGTGCTTGACGTACGTGAGAATTATTTTCGACAAGGTCAGGTCACCAAGGTGCCAGGTCAAGGTGGGATCATCGTTCACCTTGAGGATCCATTGTATGACTATCTGTGAACATCGTCAGTTCAAAAGTGCTGTGGGGTACACCATGTAATATTGTAATAACCACTTGGATTGACCGTGTGCATTTGATGTTGAAAATATCCACGAATTCGGGGAGAATATGTTCCTGGATCCATAACTGACGGCGGGCGGAACGTTTAATAAGGAAGATGGACTGGTTGACACGTCGCATCAAATTGTTGACATTGTTCACCTGCTTTCTCGTGCCTGTTGCAAGCACACCGTCTGCGTAAACCACAGGAATCATGGCAACGAAGTGAGTGGATATGGGCCGTTTTGGCAGCCTTAAGTACGAGTCTGGAGGCAGAACGGATGACTGGTGACAGACTGAACAACATCCTTACAACCACCTTTTAACTCCATTGAGCATTGCAACTCCATCGGGCATTTGAAAAGGCCACTGTGGCCAAAGATTGGAGGGTGAAATGATGAGCCTCCAGGCCAACATTCGATGAGCCTGACCTGTTATCGGAATTGTCGAATTGGTTCGGGGTGGTCACGCGTCACACCCCTTGTCGATTTGATTGGAATTATACAGTACATCGGTATTCATTCGAAGACCTATGTAGGTTGAAACAAATCAACCTATCGTCAATCTACTATAGGGTGAATGTTCCTTTTCAACATGGATGGCACAACTCAACCTTAATTCCCAGATCTTGCACAGTGCTTTGTCAATGCCTACACATTCCACGAAGTTCGCACCTGTTCGCACCATCCCGTAGGGGTCCTTTGCAATGTACTTATTTTACATGAGCATTTTTGTTGACATGCTTGCGCTTGGGAATGGTAAAATGGTTATGGCAACAGTCAGTGAGGTGCATGCTTGCGGCAGCAAGCACCTAGTTACGTAGGGGGGAGGGGTCCGAAGGGTCCTGGAAAAATAAATTTGTAGTTGATATCATATTTTCCCATTTTCGGTCCCCCTTGAGATCGGTTGAATTCAACTTGCAGCTCCAAGTACTTATCTTCACGCCTTTTGTTCAGACAACGCACCGGCGACTAACACTGGACTGCAGATGCCACATCCCCGCCTCCGCACTTGACTTTGCCTTGAGCCAAAGCTGCCAAACTGAATCAGTCTCATTTGAAGTGAGCCGAGCCGAGCGCCGAGAGCGTGCCGTCAATCATATGGTTCCCGTCATTCTTCGTTGATCATTCCGGCCTCCAACCGGCCACCGGTAAACCATTTACAATCATGTCATTCGATTCCAGCGAGTTCAGTTCTGCGACCATTGTCGGGGCAGCCCTCTTCACATTCGTCTCTTTCCAAGTAGTCTGGAAATCCTTTAACTCGCATGTACGTATGTTTCTTGCAGACCTCTTCTCTGGTCAACAGGGCCTCCTTTCTAGTCTCACCTGGATGCTATCCCGAGCGTTGGAGTTCCTGGGGGCCCATTGGGCTTTTATATCGGGGCGTGGAATTATATCAAGAACGGACGCGCTTTAACCCAAGAAGGATATCTCAAGGTTAGTGTGAATTGCTTTCTTGGACTTGAAGCTAGACATTCAACTCCTGGAATAGTATCGCGGCAAAGCTTTCAAGGTTCCTCTGGGGAATCGATGGATGGTCATTGTAAACGGTCGAAACTTAATAGACGATCTCCGAAAGGCCCCAGACGACACCATTTCCCTCGCTGAAGGCACCAATTCCGTGGGTAAGCATAGCCTCGACGGCCCTCGCTGACCTCTGGGATAGCTATTACATCTGGAACACACAATCGGACACGAGCAGCATCACGACCCGTTCCAAATACCTGTTGTTCGGACGCAGTTGACGCGTAACATCAGTGTATGTTTCCCCCTCCTCAGGGACGAAGTGGTGGCGGCGTTTGAGGACATAGTCCCGGCCAAAACCGATGGCAAGTTGGTTCTCATTGAAATCTACAATGTCTTACTCTTTGCACAGAATGGACGACTGTTCCTGCCCTGCAGGTAGGCGGTTCAGTTTAGCATTCTTGCCCGTTGCTCATACGAAATCAGACCATCCTTCCAGTCGTTTCCAGGGTCTCGAACAGGCTTTTTATAGGATTAAAATGTGCTTCTTTTTGTTCACTCGTAGCGGTAGGCTCAACTCGGTCCTGCCCAGGTCGCGATCCGGAGTACATCAAGATTACAACCCAGTTTGCACTGGATGTTGCGAGCGACGCAATGCTACTGCATACTGTTCCAGCTATGCTGCGTGGGTGGGTGGATATTCTCACCTTATATTTCTCGTTTCACGGCATATTTCAGGATTGTTACGCGGCTCTTCGGCCATTTGGAAGCCGCCACCCGGGTCGGGATGAAGCACCTTGGGCCTATCCTGCAGCACCGGCTCGAGATGGACGATAAATACGGCCGTGACTGGCCCAACGAGGACCGCCCGGTGCGTCGTAGTGTCGGCCGAGAAATGTAATGTATGTTCACAGGAGACCAGAATGACATGGTCAGCTGGCTTCTTGACGAAGCCCGCGGTCACCCACAGCGGCGCACTGTTCGAACCCTCACGCGCACCCTTCTCAACGTCAATTTCGGCGCCATTCATACTACGACGCAGGTGTATATAGCGCCTCTTGAACAGTACTTTCGATGCTGACAATTTAACGTCAGTCATTCCTGCATGCACTCTACAGCCTGGCTGCGAACCCCGAGTATATCGCGCCGCTGCGCGAGGAAATTGAGGCTGTTGTCAGAACAGAGGGCTGGACCAAGATAGCCATGGGCAAAATGGTCAAACTTGACAGTTTTATGAAGGAAAGCGCACGATTGGTCCCTGGGGGCGCGGGTATGTCGTTCAAGAGAGCAAGATTTTTTTCTCAACTTACTTTTTTAATTCAACAGTGGCAATGTTGCGACAAGCCACCAAAGATTTCACGTTCTCGGATGGCACAATCATCCCCGCGGGGACGCTTGTCGGTGTACCGGTTCTCGCGGAGCAACACGAAGAGGTCAGTCAGCGGCATATTGCGTTATTCAGTCATGTTTTGACCGCATGCTGTTCAGGCCAACTACGAGAACGCCGGCTCGTTCGATCCTTTCCGCTTTGCGCGTATGAGGGAGGAAGCGGGCGAAGGCATCAAGCACCAGATGGTCACCCCCAGTCCAGACTTCCTCGTCTTCGGCCTGGGGCGCCATGCATGGTGCGTGCACTCCCTCGCCATTACTTGCGCTGATCGGCTTACTTGTTTCGATATCTCTAGCCCTGGCCGCTTTTTCGCAGCAAACGAGCAGAAGCTGATCATGTCGCATGTTATTGTGACTTATGACTTCAAGCTCAAGGACGGGGTGCGGCCGGAAGACGAATGGGTGGCCCTGGTTGGGAGCGCCAACCCAACCGCCGAAGTTATGTTCCGGAAACGGCGTTAAGATTTTCTTTGGTTAGTTGAGATTTTTTCCCTTGCTTTCTCCCAGTGGTATGTTATGCGACGTGCTTCTTTTAAGAACGGTTCAACACTGTTCCTACTCCAATTTTGCTAAAAGCAAGGCTACTAGAATCAAAGATGAAAGGGGGAAAAATGCATCCTAGCAACTTGAGTGCTGAGGAAATGAATGAACCTGTTCAAGAGTACACTCATCAAACTCTCATTTGAAATGCCTCTCGCGCGCCAAATCCAACTGTCCGAAATTCAGAGCTAAGAGGGACACCAAAAATAAGGGAACTCGTCTTTCGTCCAGCTTTCACGCTTTCACAACTATCAACTTGTCGTGATAATGAACTACATCGTTTCATAAATCTGAGACTGCACCCAAAATGTTCTGCAATGGGCGACCCGGTGCGAAGCAGTATATCTCGGAGCACTGCCACACACCGCCCAAAACTTGAATCCGTGATCCTCGTCTCAGATCTCTGACTTGCTGCCAGTTCCTGCCGCAACGGTCAAGTGCGGTGTGAGTACTGTCGACAGTGTCTGCCACCAAGCCCCGACCTGGCGCAGGAGACAGCAGATAACCTCTCTTCTGGCAGCTGCGCAACGTTTTCCTCACGAGCAAATTATAATCATTGACGGCCTCAAGAGTCTCTATTCGCCATGGCTCCTTCCGATGCACCTCCTGAACAGCCGGCCTCGAAAACCCTTGTGGTGTGTTCAATCCTGTGGAAGTCGTTGTCTTTCTAAATGTGGTAGACTGCTGTCGTCGTATTTTACATCGTCGCAGCACTGGCGGTACGTGGCGCTTGCACGCTCTTTTTCCTGGAACTGACGGGGAGAAATAGATGATAATGGCGTGAGTGTTCTCTCAAAGTTGTATTGACATACTCTGACGCGTGCTTCAGCAATAAATGGGTTCTCAATGCAACCTCGGCGCCCTTGTTCTTCCTTCTAATACAGCTCATCATCGCTGTCGTACTATTCGGAATAACAGATGTGCTGCGCCTCTTTCCCAACCGCCTCACCCTTGACCTCCAAATATGCAAAAGTCTGGCGTTTATAGTGATCCTGAATGTTGCTGGGCTCAGGTATGTGTCCTTCCGAATCGCAAAATGGCAACCTAAACCCCGGGTTAGTTTCAGCAATTGGACTCTCAAATACGTGGATGCCTCATTCTATCAAGTTGCCCGCGGCCTCCTCCTCCCCTTTACGGTCGCCGTTTCTCTAGTCATGCTACAAACACGACCGTCCGTACGCATCCTGATCGCTTGCGCTATCGTCACCTCCGGTTTCTTCGTCGGCATCCTCCTCGATGGCACCGCTCTCTCCCTCGTCGGCATCGCGTTCGGCGTCACCAGCTCGGCCATCACCGCTCTTGCGTCCGTCGTCAGCAAGAAAAGCCTCGCAGTCGTCGACGGGAGCACCCTCCTCCTTTCGTGGTATATCAACCTTCTTAGCGCTATTGTCCTTGCCCCGCTTGTCCTCCTCGCCGGCGAAGGCCCCAGCGTCCTTGCGCTCGTCACGGGAAACCCTTATCCTGACGGCTCCCCGTCCCAGCTGCCGACCTTCCTTTGGGGCTCGCTCCTGACCGTAAGCCTCCCAAACTCATCTCGTCTTGGCTCACATCGTCCAGGGCGCGATGGGCTTCCTCATGAGCATCGCGGGCCTGCTCTCGATCAAGGTCACCTCACCCATCTCGCACATGGTCTCTGCCGCGGTGCGCGGTGTCGCGTCGTCCTTTCTCGGGTTGTGGCTTTTCAAAGATGTCATCTCCAGGTGCGTGTCGCGTACGTATGTACTTCAATTTCCTCAACGTTGACAGCGGCCGTGCGGTGTCCATCGCGGTGGTGCTGGGTGGCTCGATATATTATACGTGGGTCAAATCCCAAGAGACGGAGGCGGCGGCTGCGGACGCGGGTGGATACGAACGGGTTGCAATGCATGAGATAGATGCTGAGAGTGGGAACTTGAAGCTGGACGACCCGTCTGAGGAAAGGACCGAGAGGTAGACTACTAGGTATTTGTAATTTAATGTTCTAGACGGGTTCTGTTTCGTTAGAAGGTAATCAACTGAATTCATTGGTATTTTACCAGACATGCCTAGCTCTTCGTTCCCTGACCAGTCCTCACAAGCGTTGTCGCAGCCTCTAGCAGCCATCGGTGATCGGGCCGTTTCCCGAGACCGAATTCGGCCGCAGATCATTAAATATGACTCCAACCTTGCTCTCACCACCGTTCTCAACTGAAATGATCCTCGACAAATCATTGACATCTAAATCTGGGCGTATAATGCTCGTGCCGCCGTCAGAGGCAGACGATGGGCACATGGCTGCCCTCCGCTCTCATCCAGAAACCCGACGCTATATTTCTTTTTTCCCCGAGCATTTTACTCCAGAGGAGGCCAGGGCACGCAGGCTCGACCGTCAGCCCAATAAAGAACTCGTTGATTTCAGCGTCTACGACATCACCGCATCCCCGCCAAAATTCGTTGGTTCGACCGGGATATTCAAAATAGACGAAGCGTTCAAAGCGTGCGAGTCCGGGATCACCATCTGCCCGGATCTATTTCGCGGGGGGTACGCCACGGAGGCCTTGCACGGAGTTCTCACACACGCGTTCGAGGAGCGCAAGATACATCGCGTGTCGTTTCAGACTTCGACTGACAACAGCCGGATGCGTGGCTGGTTCGAACGGTTCGGTATCACGTTAGAAGGGACTCTGAGGGATGGTTGGGCAGATGGAAGTGGTGGATATACGAATGTTTGTCTGTATAGCGTCCTCGAGCAGGAATGGGCGCAGACCGTCAAGGTCAAGATGGAAGAACAAATCAACCGGGCGGCCGGGAGCTCGGGAGCCTCGGCCCCATAGAATTATGGTGGACTTCGTCGTGACACGAGTGGTTGACGAGCGGACACGTCCCCGGGCGTGAATGTCAATGTCGTGTTTTCAACGCGCTATGATTTCGGAACGCCGCAATAAACGACTGCGCGTGTGTGATTGCTTACCACGATGATCCTTGATACCACACTACCATCTAGGTCCGGGCGAATAGCCCTCGTTCCTCCACATGAGGACGACGATGTGGCAGTCGCTGCTCTTCGCTCCCATCCAGAAATACGACGCTACCTCCCGTTCTTCCCCGAATCCGTTTCAGTGGAGGATGCTCGCGCACTCAGACTTGCCCGCACAGCGGATGAAACTCGCATCTCCTTCAATCTCCACGCACTGTCCGCAGACGCTCCCACCAAATTTGTCGGTACGGTAGGAATATCGCACATAAACACCGAGTTCAAATCCTGCGAGATCGGAGTTCTCATCAGCCCCGACTGTTTTCGCGGGGGATTTGCGACAGATGCACTCTACGCCGCGCTAGCGTACGCATTTGAGCAGCGGAAGTTCCACCGCGCCGCTTTTCTCACAGCGAAGGACAACGCCGGTATGCGCGGCTGGCTCGAGAAAGCTGGGGCTACGCTGGATGCGACCCAGCGGGAATGTCGGCCTGACGACATTGGCGGATTCGCAGATTGGTGTCTTTACAGCATTCTTGAACGCGATTGGGTAAACACCGTCAAGCTCAAGTTGGAGGCGCGCATCGACCGGATATCTGGGACGAGAGAAAACTGACATATCAAGGTCTGGGAGTGCGCACACACTGTTCAGCCCTAAAAGACTGTGCTTATTACTGCGACAGATTATCAGAGCTTTATTTGGTGATTCCTTCAGCACTCCTATGATTATTATTTTTTTGAGAAGGGTCAGCTTCCCACTATCCCCAAGGATCAGCGATCCACAGTATATGTATTCATCTCAGGAACAAAATTATACATGCCCATTCAAAAATAAGGATTTCGAAAGAGATAGCTCAAAAGGTCGTGTTCGTACGCGGGAGGGTAACCATTACGCCTGTGGCAAATTCAAATATTGCTCCATCAACTTGTTCAGATCTTCTTCGCAGATTGGGATTTCTTCCCGACGCAACCGTTCAACGTTGTGGGACGTGCCAACCTCTGCATATAAATTACCAGTGTAAATTCCGGTTCCACTGTTCTCCAAGTCCACCTGTAATGAATCAACCACTGAGGAATCGCAATTTACACTACAGTTGACGGGTGTGCCAAGGCAAGGAAAATACCCTGTCTCATGGTTTGCCAGGGAAAAGGAAGGTTTGATAGCAACGGGGATCACTTCGGAATCTCTTTCACTGACGATAGGTGGTCGCACGATGCTGCGAGGGAGTGAAGAAAATTGAATATCCTGATCCTATACATTATGTCGTGTTCGATGGAGGTGGAAATATGCATTACCTGTGATTTACTACTTCCCGATTTAAGGGTATTTTTCTTCACTCTACCACGGCCTTTCTTGCCCTTCGTCGTTGAGCAAATATCGTGTGAAGTTGAGACCTTCAGTTTCTCCGCCATAAGCCGGAATGGTTCCCTTTCTTTAATGGTCATCCCCTTGCTATTCGTGCTCGGGAATCTTGTGAGGTCCCTGGTCTCTGAAGGGCCAGCTCCGATTTGAAGGATTGCAAAAAGCAGAAGAACATGTTCAGTGGGTGTTTTGGCTTTGCCTCAGAAATCAAGCCCGTGGAATGAGAAATGGAAGGGGAATGATCGTTAGATGGAGCTGAAGATGAATTCTATTTCAGATATTGGGCGGGGAAAAAAGGAAAGCAAGGGAAACAGTGCTTTCCATGATAACCTCAAAATAAATGCAAACTCGTCGAATTCGGCTACAGTATGTACTTCAAGACGGTCAAGACTCTAAGCCGCCTGTGATGGCTGGCGACGGGAAGGATAAGGGATGGGGAGCCGCCTGTGATGGCTGGCACTGGGGAGAAGGACCGTTTGCAGATTTGTTGCAGGAATGAAGGTAGGCCAGTCCATGCGCTCCATGGTACTGCTTCGTTACCGACTCTAGCCCTCAGATCTTCAAGTTTGCTGTCGATTATTCCAAAGTCCCGCTCCACATATCCAGAAAATTGAGCGGCTCCGGGCTACCGATTGCGTCGTCGAGATACCGTTAAATCCGCACCAGCGCTGTTTTCCTGGTTGGCCAAGGAGACTGCGCCCTGGCGCGTCACCATTCGGCCCCGATGCTCGTGCACATGGACTCGACTCTGGCTTGGATTCTTGCGCTGGCAGCTCTCTTCGTCGGCTTTCCGTGCGCATGTTCCCTCATCGCCTGCTTTTCGCTCAAGTTCGACCATCTCGACTTGCATGAACAACTGTCGATGCCGCACGCCGACGTTGCGCGCGCTTAGCCGGAAGGGGATTGCAGAGGGTAAGCCGTCCCTCTTCACTCCTTATCATTTGCTTTATGCCGTGTCTGTCTTTCTTCTTCTCTCTTCTTGCCTCTCCTTCACCCACCCCAATTACGTCTCCCACATTTTCGCCCATATCCGCCCTCCCGCCCCTCCCGTCGCTGGGTACACCACCCGTCGAGCGCTGGCTTGGAGTTTTTCTGGCAGAGTGATGGTCGCGTAATACATATTATGTCATGTCCCCCCTCGACACTTTCGCTCTTTCCTAGATCTGTGGACGTCGACCTGGTGCTCTTTTCGTGTGCTGCCGGGGAACTCTATGGGTGTTGTTGTTCGTGTTCTGCGTGTCGCTTGGCGCTACATAGAGATGGGGTAGAGGGTGCCTCATTCTTCTCTCCCTCTTTTATCCTCAATTATCAATTACTTTTGGTCTTTCCCTACCTAATTGCGTTTCTCCCCTCATTTTTTCTGTTCTTTCAATCGGTGCTCACCACTTCCTCCCTCAGAAACTCGTCGAACGGAGTCTTCGGCACGCCCGCATCCCCACACTTGCATCCGACGCTTGACCTCGCGAGATGGGCACGGAAGGCTATGACTCTCCCTCAAAGCCATAGCAAGGACGGATGGGTGCCTGAACTTCTCCCTCCCACAGTTTCCCCTCCATGCGGAACCTCGTATTTCAAGTCCTCGTCTACCGGAAATGCAGGCCACGCTACTGGCGACCAAGAGACTGCGCCCTGGCGCGTCGCTCGTCTGTCCCGACGCTCGAGTACGACCTCTACTCTGGCTTCCCTTCGCACGCGCGCTCAGCCGGGAAGACTCCGGATTGTGAAAGGTGAGCCATTATCTCCTCGCTTCCCTCTTTCCCCGCCCCACATTTCGGCCATCATGATCCTTCTAATCTTCCAAACGACGCTGACTTCTTCCTCCCCCCAGAAAGTCGCTGATCCGGGTCGGACATGGGCTGCTCGCCCGCCGCATCTGGGAGGTAACTTTTGCGTCAAACTCCGAAGTTCCGCTTTGACCGCCTTCCAGTCCCGCACTTCAACGCTTCGTTCGTTCTCAAACGCACGGGCCCGCCGTGTTCCAGCCTTGAATATATATATATATATATATATATATATCGGTACATCTTCCGTCCGCTGTGCGCGTCACTTACCACTGACTATTTGGTCGTATCTCTAGGTTTTTACGCCGACGTACTTTCGACTTGTGTTGGAGCTCTGCACCAATTCCCTGATAAGCGATCGCGTGGGTTGATTTAAGACTGCGCCCTGACGCGTCACTAATTAAGATCGATCCTCGACTTCTTTTTTCAAGCTGGTTATATCGCCCATCAACCGTCTTCGAGAGATCGTCCCGATCGATCGTGATCGAGGACTTGTAATGACGCCTAGATCTAGATCTAGATCTGCCATCTACATGTTTTAATTTGATTTTCATTTGCTTTGTAGTATCGAAAGCAGGGCGCCAACAAACGCCAGGGGAGGTGACCGGGGGCCTGTAGACAAAGATGCAAAGATGCACAGTTTAGAGGACAAAGCTGCGGCTATGTAATTCTACAGGTAACGTGGGGCGGGCTCGCCCGACAATGGCGCGATGAGCGGGTGGGGCAACGAAGACGACGAGCGGGTGTGGTCGCGTGCGGACAAAGACTATGAGCGGGTGTGGCCGCGTGCGAACAAAGACGACGCCGTGTGGTGATACAGGTAACGTGGGGCGGGCTCGCCTGGCGATGGCGCGATGAGCGGGTGGAGCAAGCTGCCCACGAAGACGACCAAGGTGTCGAAGAAGACGACGAGAGGGTGTGGTCGCGTGACAAAGACTATGAGCGGGTGGGCCGCATGCAGACAAAGACGCGGTGATGTGGCGATTCAGGTGGTGTGGGGGGGTGATGATGGCGACGAGCGGGTGGGACAGGCTGCCGACAAAGACAACGAGCGGGTGAGACCGCGTGCCGACAAAGACAATGAGCGGGTGAGGCCGCGTGCCGACAAAGACGACGGGCGGGTGTGGTCGCGTGGGGACAAAGACAATGAGCGGGTGGAGCCGCGTGCGGACAAAGATGCGGTGATGTGGCGATACAGGCGGCATGGGGGCGGGAGGCTTGCCCGACAATGGCATCGAGTGGGTGGGGTAGAGTGCCGACAATGGCAACGAGCGGGTGGGGCAGAGTGTCGACAAAGACGATGAGCGGGTGAGGCCGCGCGCGGACAAAGACGACGTGCAGGTGTGGTCGCGTGGGGACAAAGACAATGAGTGGGTGGAGCCGCGTGCGGACAAAGATGCGGTGATGTGGCGATACAGGCGGCATGGGGGCGGGAGGCTTGCCCGACAATGGCATCGAGTGGGTGGGGTAGAGTGCCGACAATGGCAACGAGCGGGTGGGGAAGAGTGTCGACAAAGACGATGAGCGGGTGAGGCCGCGCGCGGACAAAGGCGGTACACATAAAGCGCCACCGTGTTTCGCATTCGGTGCGTGGGATGGGCGCGAGGCGAATGATGGCGCGGCGGGAGGATCTGAGCCAGCTCGATTGTACCTTCGAGCTGGCCTGTCTGTTCTAATCAAGACGTCGGAACATGGCGACGGCACCCATCATGCCGTCCGGCCACGGCATCTACGGGTCTCTTGCGGCTCGCGGCGACAAATTTACATTGTAAGTCCCTTCAATGTAGATTGAGTAGGATTAGTACCAAAAATATATTTGCTAGCTACTTAGATAATACGTGAGGCTTTGTTCAAAACAAGCGCAGTCCTATCAAAGCAATCTTTGTCCCATTGATGGCACCTGCGAACCACATGCGTCGGAGGCACCTGGATTCCAGGTGCCCTGGCTTTTGCCCGCAGTGTGAGTTGTGATATATGACTGCGCAAGTCATTACATCGTCTGTAGAGCGGCTTTCGAACCTTCGACGGACCCGAATCTGAACGAGATTTTCCCAGCCTCGAGGCGACGGAAACAATTTCAACCGAAATTAAAAACAGGGACACCCGTCCACATGGAACCCGACCTGGAGCTGAGAAGGTGGGAGAACCAATTGAATTTTTTGGACGGTGGCCTCAGAGAGTGAACGTCTAGGAGTTTAATTTAGCACTCCAGAAAGCAGTGGACCGCCGACTTGGTTATGAAGCGCCCGGAAGCCACCCTAAAGATTGACATTGGCCAGGAAGTTGTCGCGGTACTCGGCAGAAACACAAGGTTTCGGATCAACCGGCGTTCAAGCCTGAGACAAGCACCCACAAATAACTCTTCTTCCACCGCAGACCACCGGCATCGATGATCTTCTCAAACGGCGGGAAGACCAAGACCGCAAGCTGTTAATCGTTTCATCCTAGAATGTAAAGTTCGATTATAAAATCCCCACTGGCCCCAGGCTCTAAGTAGTACTTTGCTGGCTCTGGCCAGTGCTCGAAGGTCGAAGGCGCCGGCTCTAACCTCAAACTTGCAGTTCAGCAGCTGAACATCGGTCACATCAGGATTGTGTCCTCAACTCTCCTCGGATGCAGCCTCAGGTACGATGGAATCCATGCCAAGGCTCGACCGGCGGTGTCTGTGGCGGCAGTCTATGTAGCATTGCCAGGTGTGTATATCAGGACCATTGACACCGGAGGAATTCCGATCGTTTCCTCAATCTCCGTCCTGGTAACGCATCTGTCAAAGCGCTGCAACAGGTATATTTATTCATCCAGCGGAAAGGCAACATCTTGAACATGACTGACGTGTGTTCCGTCATTGTTTTGGAAGTTCTGGGGTTGACAGGTAGCGCCTTTGCCGCCATATATCCAGTCGGTATGCGGGCTGATCAAGAACCATTCCCTCATACTTTATGGATCCATGCATATGCAAGAAAACGGAAGAGGTGAGTTGACGTTATGGCAAGGGATTTTACGTTTGTGACTGAGCATTACTTCCAGGATTTCCTCCGTGGATCAGACCATATCCATGGTACTAATTGCTGTGAAAGATTCGGAAACTCCTCAATATCCTACGGTACAAATGACGTCCGCGAGCGAGATTTGCCTCCTCTACCAGACGAAGCTGAGTGCACAACTGGCAAGGATACTTCTGAGTTTTTAGTACCTTCTCTAACATCGAGATATTAGAGAAGTTTCCCTTGAATAATTGCCCCCCACCCTCACATGACGATTCCTCATCGAACCCCTTCGCAAATCCCCTCAAAAATTCTCCTTCTGCCTTAACACCATCGCTCGTTAAACCGTCCAAACACCGCCTTATGATCCCCGCGCAAAAATCCAATTCTTCCCTCACCCGACCTAAACTCCGCCTAGACACTGGATGGGATTCTGCAGCGGTTCCGATCCATCTCCAATCGGCAGACGATGGGTCCAACGCGTCATGTAGATCCTTCTCCGGGAAGGATTCCCCCTTTGCTTCCTCAGAGGAGAATCTGATGTCTTTCGCACCCAAAGATCATCAGGCTTCTTCCATCCAGTCAAAACCTCAGACGATCCAACCTCCCTCGGCCAACTGTCGTTTCCTTGGCGGCGTGCGACTGCCCAGATTGCCAGCCTTCGTTCTAACTGCTGCCCATAACAAGGCAACCACCACACGGGCGATCAACCACAGCCATAACAACATAGTGTCGAAACCGAAACCCTTCATTGGGTCGGACCCAGAAAATCCTCTGCGTGGGATTATCGTGACTGTTCACCAGCAGCGACTGGTGTCCGAGCCATTGGCGTTTGCTTCGCCAAATTTAAAATCGCTCCACCCCGCTGCATCAGCGCTTTCTATTTCGATGGAAAAGCCGCTTCCCACACCTGTTCAAGATCTCTCAGCCAGGGATCTTCCTGCTATCCCCGCACCCTGCGACGATCAGCCCAAATCTAGCGATACGGTCTCTGTTCCTTTGAGTGGCGGTGTTATAAATGCCTCCGGGGCGAATTCGCCCACGCATGCATACATGGGCCGTCAACCACCCGGCGCGAAACGCCGAAAACACTATCGAATTCATCGGGTGCCTGTTCCCACTGCATGATGGATCCAAATTAGTATCTACTGACGACCACAAAAATCGGTCACTATATCTTAGGTGGAGGGAGACTCGCGAGCACATGACTACGAATACCCTGGATATCATCGCCCACTTCATATATCGCCCACACTCTTTTCAGCAAATTTTCGTCCGGACCACTGTTGTTGTTAATTCCCGTATTGTATTGGGACACTCCCAAACAGCCTGACCATGCTGTGCTTGAAGAAGAACAAAATGATATTCAAAATTGGTATCAGAGATGTTGAACCTCTATTTGTGGGACCAGTAACGATCGTGAACAAATGCGGGATCGCATCTAATTGAACAGCAATACATCCGTGGCCCGGTATTCCTCCTCCAGATACTTGATATCTTCCTCCGTCAGCCTGAGATCAAGCGCGCCTGATAAACACCGTCATGAATGTCGGAGCATGTACAATAGAACGATGCCAACCAACCTAAAAGATTCTCCAATTTCTCTGTCGACGTGCTTCCCACAATGGGAGCGCTGACTTCTGCGGGATTAATAAATAAGTTACATCAGCTTTGGTTCTTGGTGCGACTTCGGAGAAAAGACGCGCCTGGCTTCGACAGCACCCACGCCAACGCGATCTGCGCCATCGTCGCGTTGTGTTTCTTTGCGATCTCCTCAACCCTACGAGTAAAATCGGCATCTTAAAAATATGTTCGAAGTTTAACTAGAGAACGCACCGGCCAATGACCTCCGGGTTTTTTGGCGCTGAGCTGCAGGTACAGCGGCATGGTGAGGTCAGTGCTCTGGCGCTCAGTTTTCTTGGACACAACTGGGCGCGTCAGTTCGCCTTTCGCAAGCGCCGCCCAGGGGATAGAGCCGACGCCAAAGTGCTACAGGGAAGTCTTAGTTTTACACACCGCATCCCCAAAGACATACCTTGAGGGTAGGCATCATCTCGCGCTCCTCCTCGCGGTAAATCAAACTGTACTGGTTCTGCATCGATATAAACGGCGTCAGATTGTGCGTGATGGCGTAGTCTGTGGGTGCGTTAATCCTGCGAATGAGGTCAAAAGATATCCCACACACTCTGCATGACGTGGACTGGACGGAAAATATGAGTAGGAGCCGAAATAGAGGGAGGAATGAACATACACTGCCAGGCGTAACACGAGCTCATTCCGATGTACCGCACATATCCAGCCTTGACGACGTCGTGGAGGGCTTGCATCTGGGCAAAATGTCAGAAGGTTGTAAGGTATTAATTATCGGGAGGCACAGTTTCAGCGACCGGAGTGTTATAATCGAACCGATGGCCTGCGTACGAAGATTAAAAGCATGCTTGCAGCTTCGAAGAAAATACAAACATTGAAGGACGTCAATGTAATCCAATTGAAGCCGCTTGAGACTGCCCTGCACAGATCCAAAAATGCTCTTGCGCGACAACCCATGCTGATTGACGTAGCCAAGGTTGTCGTATCCACCATAGAAAAGCTCCCATGCCTTGGTGCCCGGTGTCTTTCCAACCGCACCTAAGACCTGGATAAACAGAATGGAGTCTGAATCAAGAGCGGGTATCGCCACGCTAACCTTGGTCATTACAACGATCTCCTCCCGCGGGAGCTGCAGCTTCTTGATCGCATTCCCCAAAACGACCTCGCTCATTCCGTTCGAATAAACCTGAGTGGACAAATATCAAAGTTGAATAAAAGAGATGGAAAATGAGGGCTACGTTTGCGGTATCAAACGTCTGGATTCCGGCATCGTAGCTATGGGTGTTCAAAGTTAACCCTCTGGGAGTACATAGTACGCAGTGGGACGTACGCAAACTTGATGTGTTTGATGCTCTCTTCCTCGTCCAGCACCCAATCCTCCCATTCAGAGGAGCCGTAGCTCATGCAGCCCAAAATAATCCGGGACACTTTGAGGCCGGAGTTTCCGAGGCGAACTGGACACAATGAGGAAAGGACAGACAAAATGTTCAAGGGGAAAAAAATACCGTAGGGAACGCGTTTCACTGGAGATGCCGACATTGTGGGGTAATGGAAGGAAAGGAAGTGGGAATGTTGTTGTTGTCGACATTCTGTTCGCACTATTTAAGGCCCTACGGCGGGGTGACGTGCACTGTAGCAGCAGCCGGAGTAAAGACACAACATACATACTATGAGGCGGGGTGACGTGCACTACCGGCAGCCAGAGTAAAACCACAACAGTCATCGATTCTTGATAGTAATGCCTAGATTCTCGGGATATGTTATAATTGCTGGTAGAACAGCTAAGGCGGTGGTTTGAGGTGAAATCCGAACATGAAAAGCGGAATAGACGCGAATAAAGAGAGATAGAAACTACGAGAGTCGTTCCAGCAGCTTCTGAATGACGGTTCAGTTTCGTTCAGGCTGAGCCCTCAGTAGTAGACAAAGAGCAGGATTCCCGAGGTAGTCGGGCATTGAGACTCTGAGTAAGGGACAGGTACCAGGTTGCGAGGTCAAATCAGAGTATGCAGCGTCAAATAATGCGCATATATGCGGAACACGCGTTCTGAAGGGGAAACATGTGGGTCAAACCTCTTTGGTTGTGTTTACACTTTGTGGGAAAGTGTTATGTAAGTTTGTCACAAGATACAGCCTTGTCACAGACACCCACCTCAAAACCCATACTCTCCGCAATGGCCTCTTTCCGTTCCGATAGAGTGGCCCGAAAGCCGTACAGCGTTAGTTGTTCCTGACCAGAACCCCCAGGAGCGAAAATTCAGATGCCGTTATCCCTCAGCGACCTGCACCGCGGGCCAGCGTCGACGGCCAGTGGCTCCACGACATGGCACCAACCGGCCCCCGAGGCGGTCCCAACGGCCGTGCAGTAGTTCCTGGTGCACTTGGCTCTGCCTCGGTCCCCAATAGCAAGCTCGTCGTCACCAATCTGCACTACGAGATTTCACCCAAAGACCTCACGGTGCGTCGAAAGTGCATAGCCAACCCTTACTGCGCTGACTCGACCACTATGCCTCAGTCCATATTCGGACAAATTGGCACGCTCGTATGTGAGCCTCAGATCAGGGTACGATCCTCCGACTAGCAACGCTATCACCTGTACAAAACAATGACGTGCAACTCGACTCGCCAAGTACGACCGCAGTGGGCGCTCCTCAGGAACCGCCATCGTTTCCTTTGAGACACTGGCCGAGGCCACCCGCGCGAAGAAGCAGTTTGACGGTATCCTCGCAAAAGGTGAGGCCCTGTATTTCGAGCTTTGGGAGAATGAGAAACTGACAATGACCACCCAGGCCAGCCCATGTCCATCGCCTTCGACTCTTCCGCACCCCGGGTCCGGTCCTCCAGCGCCCCGACAACCTCGTCTTTACTCAACCGGATAACAAAAGCGCCGCTGCTCGACCGTCTCAGCAAGGACGACACCGCTCTGCGCACCCCCTCTGGCCCGTGCGTCCCTGTCTCATCCATCTTGAAATATTTTTAACCCCCACCTACAGCCGAGGCGGCGTCGGCCCCATTCGCACTCGTGGTGCGCGTACCGCCAAGGCAACAACCGCTCCCAGGAAACCCAAGACCGCGGAACCGAAAAAGCCGAAGACGGCTGAGGAGCTTGACAAGGAGCTCGATGCGTTCATGGTGGACACGGAGGCCCCACCGGCGCCTACGCAGGATGTCGAGATGGCCTAGGGACGACTTCAGTGGTATTTTACAGTGCGCGACTCTCGTGCTATTTCACATGTCTAGCGTATATATTTTGTAACGAACAATCCAAGATTCATAAGGGCTAAAGTAATGGCTGAAACAATTTCACCTTTTTCTCTCTTTCTTCTACTTTGGGCCGACACAATTTGACGCGATGCAGACGGAGCCTCGTGCGCGAAAGAATGAGAGACGGAGCCCAAACAGGGCATAGACCAGTTACCGTTGTGTCTTAAACCCCGCAAGATTATAAGATTTTTGATATCGTTAACCATGCTATGCTGTCCGGAAAGGAAAAAATCGTCGGAGCTTGTCGGCCGAGCACGACCTTTCTCCCGCTGAGCCCTAACACATCTGTCGACGTCACTGGTCTCAGCGGGAGTAACCGTTATGTGTTAGTCTACTCTACTCGGGCTCCGCACGATTTTTATATGACCGTCAATGGAATCTTTTGATTCAAAAAGCAAGTTTGTCGGCCGACGACGACATTTGCTTCCGGAGATCAGTGATCCTCACGCGCGTAAGCGGGTTACTCGCGGGCTTCCTGATGCGCCGTACAATTTTACGAGATGGTTATAGACCGGTGACCAAAATATGTCTGAGGCAACAAGAGTCGGTAGACATTTGTTGGCACTTCATCATAGATCGGTGACCGGTGGACCGCGGGATACGTACCTTGCATCGCAGCATTCTTGTTACTGTTCAACCACCTGACTGGCCCCCAAGTGTCCAAGCCTTGTTCAAGCGGCTCGCTGGTGAAGATACGCCCTTTCAATAACCGCTGGCCGTAACTCCAAGCATTGTAACTTCTATATGGTTGTTTTTGGCTCAAAATTGCGATCGCGCACTCCGCGGAGGCCTTATATAGAAGGCGGGATCTTGTCTGCTTTGATTACAGATTGTATTAGTCGGGTCTAGTCTCCAGAGTGGCACTTACCCCATGGGCCATGGCCCAGCCGGTTCCCTTTAAAAGCCTTTTCGCTTGCCATAATCTGTGGGCGAGCTCATCTTCGACCGCCACCTTGCGAGTTAATCTTCAACCACCGCCGACTGCAAAAATGGCATCCGAGAAAACACAGGAACCCGATACGAAACATGTCGAGGACAGCAAGGACGTCGACGCCGCTTCCTTCTCTTCTTTGGTTGTGGACCCAGAAGAAGAGCGCAGGCTCGTGCGTAAACTAGACAAGCGTATTCTCCCCATTACATGTCTCCTTTATCTCTTTGCCTGTGTGTTGTCCCCTGCCCAAGTTCCGTAGGCCCCGGCAATTATTTTGCTAATTCCGTCATTTAGACCTCGACCGCTCCAACCTCGGTAACGCCAGGCTCCAAGGACTGCCGGATGACACGCTCAACGGCGACCCTACCGGCCAGCTCTTCGATTGGGTCAACTCGGTGTTTTTCTTTTCCTACGTGGGTCCAGTCGTCCGTCAAACAATATATAACTTACTCATCTTCAATAAGATCCTTTGTCAAGTACCTGCTACGGTTATGTCCAAGTTGTTCCCGCCTCGCATCTGGCTCGCCTGCGTAGCTATGCTCTGGGGTCTCAGTTCAACCTTGATGGCAAGTTCAACATTCAACTCAAGACGATGTGAAAAAATAACCTTCAGATAAATGATAGTCCACAGCCTTCAATTTTGCCGGGCTCATGACGGCCAGAGTTTTCCTTGGTATATTCGAGTCTGGATTCGGCCCCGTCATCCCGCTATATTTCTGTGAGTCGAATCCTCGTGTAGCACCTCCATTTATTTATTGCTATCAGCGTTCTTCTACACAAAAGAAGAGATGGGTGTGCGGGTATGATTGTGCTTCTCTGTCATCGTGTTCCATGTTCCTGACCGACATGACCCATTTATAGATGGCATATTGGTTCGGCTTCGCGGCAGTCGCAGGTGTGTGTTGAAATCCATCTTTCTCACGCCAACTCACGTATTCAATTTATTTGTTCAGGCGCTTTTGGAGGTGTCTTGGCGTTTGGTGTCCAGCATATACATGCGGCCATCGAGAACTGGCGGATCCTGTTTATAATCGAGGTACAGCCATTATTTTGCCTTATTTTCTACTTGCAATTTCAGCTCAAATTTCAATCAAGGGCCTCCCGGCGGTGTTACTCGGTGTAGTGGCCATCTTCTTCCTACCAAATCGGCCCGAATCGACGACGTTCTTCAACGAACGTGAACGCGCCATCGCGCTGGACAGAATGAACAGATCCACGAGCGGAGATGTCGGCGCGACTGTGAATCGAGGTACGGACCTTCCTGATTTGGGTTGTAAAATTACGGAACTGGATGCAAATCGCAGCTCATATCCGCATGGCAATCGGAGACTGGCGGGTACGTATTCAACATGTTCTTGATCAAATCATTCAAATGCCAACTCTGGTGGGAAATTCAACCAGGTGTACGCTGGAGGCGTGATTTATTTCGGATTGAACTGCGCACTTGCATCCATCTCTGCCTTCCTCCCAACCATAATCAAAACGTTCGGATTCAGTACGCGTCATCGATCATCCTTCGTTACATCCTAACTCATCATCCCATTGCCTCTACTATAGCCAGTGCTCTCGCCCAGATTCTTACAGGTAATTGCATCGTACCATTCGTCTCGTGATGCTCTACTCCTACTTACGGGTTGCGATTATCCAGTCCCGCCATATGCAGGTGAGATATGCTTGCATTAAATTTTTCCACTACATGAACTTATACATTTCCAGTTGCCGCCATAATGCTGGTCTCCTTCTCGTTCGCTTCAGACAGGCTGCAGAGCCGAGGAGTCTTCATGGCTGTTGCCAGCGTCATCTCGGGTATCGGCTACCTGTATGTGTTCAATTCCCGAAAGTGATGATGCACGCTAACACATTGGTAGACTCCTGCTCACAGTCCCGTCCAACGTCCATGTGCGTTATTTTGCCGTCTTCTGTATCGTCAGCGGGACCTACACTACGATTGGGTACACAATCAATTCTTCTCTGTATGTTTCAACAGTGCTGATAAATATTCTTCCGCAGCATAATCATTGCATGGTGTACGTTTGTGGTTGTCAATTCTCTCCATCGTACTGACAGTTACCCCGATAGTTGCACACAATCTTGGTTCGGAGACCAAACGTGCTACAGGGATCCCCATGTTCATGGCCATGGGCCAGTGTGGGAGCGTCCTGGGTTCCCATATTTTTCCGCTCAAAGAGGGCCCGAGATATATGTGCGCTTCAACTCTTCTTACATCTTACTTGGTCTGATCAAGCTTAACCGACAACAGCAAAGGATTCGGAAGTAAGTCTTGTCACACATCTTGTTGACTTCAAGTTACCCATGTTACCAAACAGTATCTTGTGCGCTCGAGTTCCTCGCAGCCGCATTGGCAATCGTCCTCTCAGTAAGTGGCACTGCTGCCGGAGGTGTTCCGAATACAAGAATAACATCCTACTCAGATTTCATACCGAATGGATAATGCACGACGCGACAAAGCGTACGGGAAGCCAGATCCCAACGCTCGTGTTAACACTAGTGAATTTGCTGATAAGGTTTGTTTCAAAACCAATCGTCTAATCATTCCTTCGAAACTCGTATCTGACCATGTATTGCAACGCAGGCCAACGACTTCCGCTATGTAATTTGATTACGGTTCAAAACACAACAACTTGTAAATCCCCTAGTATATTGATTTTTGAGTCTTTTTGTAAGCGACTGCATGTTCTACTAGACACGAGAATACGAACAATGATATTGTAAACGACTCCATATCTGATACCATACGAACCCTCTGAACGCCTGAGCGCCTCGATGGGAAAGCGTTGTGGCGTTATGGTATGAAGCATGCCGGAGCGGCCGGAGGTATCCCCGGAGTGCCGGGACGTGATTGCATCACTGAACCACCCGGAATGCGCCGCGCACATCCCTTTCACCAGCTTTCACCGTCCTCCCACCTGACAGGTAGGGAAGGTCGTAGCGTCTGCTTCAGATAACTGTTTATCATCTCGGTGTGCAGTGACATCTAGTCGCCAAATGCTGTATTTTTTCAATCAGATCGACACGGGGTGTGACGCGTGACCACCCGGGACCAATTCGACAATTCGATAGCCCTGAAATTTTCGCGTGACCACTGGAAAATGTTCGAAAATTCCAGTGCGAAATTTCATTTTTTGGTGTTTTCCGGGGATTTTGCCTTGATTTTGCCCTGCATGACCCGAATTTTTGGTTCGATAAAGCCTTGAGTGACGCGTGACCTCAACCAAAATTCGATATCGACACGGGGGTGCGTGACGCGTGACTGTCGACCTGATTGAAATAATACAGTGCTCTCCCACTTTGAATATCTGCTCCTTTGTCTGTACTTATCTCGGACCTCATGGGGTCATTTTTTCTTTGCCCACGGTTATACGTGGGTTGGAACTCGGAAGCCGATGGATACCAATATCTTTGCATGGGATTTGTATCCCATGACCCCCCTCTGCTCCGTGTGGGCATAATTTATTGGAGGTTAATGCATCGAAATCTTGGATAATGGTATTCGGTCCGATTCCGGAGGACCTGCCAAAATTCATGATGAACGGGTTGACTGTTGCTTTTACTGAGAAGTTCTGTTATGTTGGAGTTACTTTCTGCTCGACGCACAAAAATATTTTCGCTGCTGGATATACTGTGAAGGCCCAAACGGCGCGCAACACTGCTTTTACTGTGCTGGGTGTTGAAGCTTTCATTAAGGATTTGCCTCCAAAGGAGGGCAGGCTGCTGTACATGTCGTGTATTGATCCTCACTTGATTAGTGGTTGTGATGTTGTGCTTGATGTCGATTCTGTTGCGTTAGCAGAGTTGGAGAAAGTGCAAAAATCCTTTATGAGAAGACTTCTAGGTCTGGGTGCTTACTCTATGCGCGCGCCGCTGTACACTGAGCTTGGACTTTTGCCGCTACGGTACCGACGTCTGATTCTTGCTGTTCGTTACGTGAAGTACGTTATTGGGTTGGAGCACACCCATTATGCTTGGTTGGCGATGTCTGACTCCTGGGAGTTGTATCAGCAAGGGTTTCAAGGCTATTGGATGGATCTCGGTTATGCGTTGGGATCCCTCCCCATGCCGGTGACCATTCCAGGAATGGGATCGCTAACAGGCGACGACTGTGAAGCTGTCTGCAAGGCAATCTATGCGTCGGCCATGAAGAGCTTGGAAGCAGAGATTACAGCCTCCGCAAGATTATATTTGCTGCATGGAAGGTTAGAGCCGCTGGAAGATGCCCCGCCTCGGCGTATCACTGCCGTGCTGAGACACTATTTAACTTTAGTGGTGAATGCGAATCACAGGAGGGCGATAACGCGCTTGCTGTTGAGTCAACATAACCTTGCGGTGGAGAGGTTGCGGCATTCTGCGCGGCGGAAGGAACCTGTGCCGCGTCATCTTCGTCTCTGTCGTTTTGGCTGCAACAAGCTGGAGAGTGTTGAACATGCTTTGCTTCTCTGCACGCGTTCTCTGGATCTTGTACAGAAGAGGTCTCGATTTATCGCTGCTGTGTCGTCCAAAGTCCCTTCCATTCAAACAGTAAATCATGATACTGCAACTGTCGTTCTGAAGACGCTGATTTTCAACCGTGAGACGGTGTGCCAGGTTGCCAAATTTGCCTGGCAAGCATTCCGAGTGTACGATACGCTGCCGTTACGTCGTCCGTAGCTCTGTGCTGTTTCGTTCTGAGTTTTCGCCTGTGGTGCATTTGTCCAAGTGTAGGTGTCTGTTCAAGTTGCCGGTGTTTCATTGCTTAGATCTACAGCCTTAAATGTGGTCAGCTCGTCGAAGGTAATGGATTACTGGCGTAGTATAGAGTACATAGCTGGGCCATGTGTACTTTTACGCTACAACCTGGCACGTTCCGAAAGGGGACATAGCTGGGCTTCAAATTTATCCTGCTTCTTATCCGTCTGCAAGCCG
This sequence comes from Mycena crocata, assembly GCA_029281795.1. Lineage (NCBI taxonomy): Eukaryota > Fungi > Basidiomycota > Agaricomycetes > Agaricales > Mycenaceae > Mycena > Mycena crocata. Next base: position 60,577 of record JARJCP010000012.1, on the reverse strand, counting down.
CAAAGGCAAGGGAGCTTCGTCTTCTTCCACAACCACCGTTTTGTTGACGACTCAGCCCGCCGGCATGGAACAAGAGAAAAGACCGCAATTAGGGGAACACATTGAAGAAGTCAAAGACGAGCCGAAGTCCTCTCAAACCGGTGGTCCAGAAGAGGAGCGTAAGCTTGTGCGTAGACTCGACAGACGCATTTTCCCTATTACAGATCTCCTTTATCTCCTCGCATGTGCGTACTTTGTCTTTCTTCTAGTTTAAACTTCCGACTCTTGTTCATACATAGACCTTGACCGTTCTAACCTGGGGACCTCTCGATTGCAGGGCTTGCCTAAGGACACTCTCGGAGGCGACCCTACCGGGAGGCCATACGACTGGATCAACTCCATATTTTTCTTTGCCTATGTATGTTCTTGTCCCATTTGCGACTCACGATCGCGATATGTATCATTACACAAAAGTTGAACCTGACGCTACAGGTTCTGTGCCAAGTACCCTGTACGATTACATCCAAGTTGATCCCGCCGAGTATCTGGCTCGCATGTATGGCCATAGGCTGGGGTCTGAGCTCGACATTGATGGCAAGTACCCTGATTCGTACTCGACTCGCATCAATTTCGAATTGACAGTCTACTGCGGTCAATTTTGGGGGCCTTGCTACAGGTAGGGTGTTCCTCAGCATCTTCGAGGCCGGTTTTACTTAGCCCCGTCATCCCATTGTATTTCTGTAAGCCCCGACATCATTATGTACCTACAACTACCAACAGTATTTTGTGCGCTCGTCTTTCTGGCCGCCGCGCTGTCCGAGTCTCTTGTCCTCTCTGTGCCTCCAACCGTTCCTTGATCCAGTCAAATGAAGTACGTTCGGGGCAAACCCTTGCATACAGATCTCGTACCGGATGGACAACGCACGAAGAGATAAAGTGTACGGCAAGCCTATACCCAACAGCCGTGCTGACACCACCCAGCTCGCTGACAAGGTTCGTCCGTCCATGATAAGCATCTCATCAGTCAGAATTCAGAGTGTCTATTGTCATGCTTCCTTCATCCATGATCTTACTACATTATTTACAGGCCAAGGACTTCCGCTACGTCTGTTGATGGGCGCGATTCATGCCAAAGGTAGGTAATTGTGGAGCAGCTGTTCACACAACCTCGTGTTTGACGCGGCTCAGACTAGCGATTGTTTCGTCCGAAAAGCCGAGATGCGCCTTGACGAGGTCCGGGGGCGTGAGCGCGAGCCATTGGGTGAGCGAGATATCCTGGAACAGGTCTTCAAAGAAAGAATTTGATCAGCGATATGCTTCCGCGAGATTTTTATTCATTCCAACCCGTACTTGATTTGAAAATTTCGAGAAACCTCAAGAGCGACATCAGCTTCGACAGCTCCATGGGAAGGGCACATCTTACTTCAATGTGGTATTTCCGGTGTTGACGACATGATGACCTCCCGAACATTCAATTGGAATGACTTGGAAGCAAGAAATTCCACCTACCAAACGAAGGGGGGACGTATCCGACATCGCCGGCCTGTGGGCCACTGAGCGTATTGTTTGAACAGAAGAGTGAGTGCACCGACCACGAAATCGTACGTCCTGGCCTTCGAAGATGCAGCGAATACAGTTACTCTTCCCTGCCCAGATCTAGAGTGCCGTAAAAAAGAAAAATCTTCGCGGCCAAGGATTGGATAACTAGCGCACATAAAGAAGGACCACTCGGGCTCGGTGGGATGCCACTGCGCGACAATGTTACAGTGCCACAATATTTTACGACAATCGGGACTTACGTGAAGTTCTCTAAGATAACAATTGTGTTTAGCACAGGTCCGACCGTGAAGCATGACTCGAGGATCACTGACCGCATTCCCCCGACCTCTACGGTGACCTCGACGGCGCTGATGGCCTGCGCGACTTTAAAGGTTCGCGAATCTACGACCTTCACGGAGCCGCCGGGCTTCTTGACGCCGGGCACCTTGGAGAGCGCGAAGGTGTACGGATTGGGGGTGCTGTTGGGCACGACCATGTCCGCAGCGGCGTCTTCCGGTGGTGGGGAAGCTGTGATAATGAACATAACGCCTCAAGTCGGACAGGAAATGGGACAGGAGCGCGAACGAACAGGGAAATATATAGAGCTGCTTCTCGGGGATGTGGTCGAACGCGCTCACGCCTTGGCCGAAGTTCTGTGCGAGGACTTCTTTCGGGACGTGCGCGAGCCAGTCGGTGAGCAGGAATGTGCTGTCTTCGGAGAATGAGCCTACACGCTTTCAGTAAGATTGGAGCAAGCGACAAAGTGCTAAGACTTGCCTGAATCGAACACGAGCAGAAACTCGGCGCCGCTTCCAGTGGTATTTTTCGCCTGCAATGAATGCGGGTTTCCAGCGGGGAAGTACCAGATGTCGCCCTCGGTCTGGAGGCGTGGGTGTGTGGGTGTGAACGACAAGAGACATACATACGACGTCGCCAACGTAGACTTGGCCATCCGGAGTGACGGTGCTAATCCGAAGGTCACCCTGGCGCAACTTGATTTGTGTGCTGGATTCTAGACAGAATGTTCATACCTTGAGCATGTAGGCCCACTAGCGAAGAACGGTGTTAAGCGCGTGCATTATAAATGTAGGAATCAAACTGACCTCGGCCGTATTATGCCAATGGAGCTCCCTGTAGGGGCGACTCAGATGCGTCTGAAATGAAACCGAGTACATCCCTACCGTATCGCCCCAGGTTCGAGCCGCATATTTACGCCTAGGAATTATGAACCACGGCACACATACGTAAATAATATTTACCTGCAAGCCCAGTGGCGATAGGCAGAGATTCAACTGTGTAGAATATTCAATGAATCGCGGCTTTGGAAGGTCAAATAAGTAATAACCGTTTTGCTGCCGCGCCCACCCCCCGTTCGCCAGACGGTTATGACTGAGTGCAAATGACCATTTCATATTGGGTACTTGACCGCTGTCGGTGCTGGGAGGGGCCAAGGAGTCTGTGTTCTGCAGGGACAGCGGGACATTCTGCGGGCCTAGGATGCTCCCACCTCGCGAACCACGGATAGGCTCGGGTGTGACTCCCTGTGAATTCGTGTTCCACAATGGGGGGATAGTGCCTGCGCTTGGAGATGGTGCGACAGCAGGCGCCGCGGCCGTATATAAAATACCGGATAAAACTAGAGCAATTGAGATACACCAGCGCTGGAGCATGATGATGAGGGGCTTTGAAGAAGTTGCTTCCTTGCGCATACCTTGAATATTTATACGCAGACGCTGGTCGGGTAAGGTAACGAAGCGGTGGTGCGCTTCTAGAAGCCGTACAGTGCGGGACAGGGTTGTTTTGGGAATTGGGTTGGATATATTGAATGAACCTGCCATTGAATATTTATAGCGACTCAAACTTGAAGATGCACCTCTTTCTCTTTGTTAAGCTCAAACAGTTGAGAATTCCTCCCCCGAAGAAAAGAAAAAGACTCTACCGCCACACGCGGATGATGGTGCGCGGAGCAGCGAAGTTGCCGTTCAAGATCCGACTGACGTTCGTCCTCGAAAGCGCGTGGTGTCAACCTAGGCTTGCATGCAGATGCAGCATGCGGTGCCGCTGGCATAGTATGGCCTTCTCGAATTCTAATCCGGCTCATAAACTTCGCAATTACCGTGTTGGCGTATCCCGAGCACTACCCAGCTCGGATGGCTAAAGCCAAGGTAGCCGGAAACATTAGGGTTCGGTGAAAAACTCCCCGAGAGTTCCTCACAGGTGTCAATTGAATAGCTCTAGAATTCCAAGTTCAAGCAGAACACTCACAAAAGTCCTTCATAACCGCCTCTTCCTTCTCCTTGGCCGAAAGAGTCCTGTGGAGGTATTTCCAGGTATAAGGACGGTCGATTAGTGCCCGCGCAGAGACTTGGATGTCTCGAATAAGTCATCGCGCGTTCAACTTGTCCTCGAATCCTCCCCACCGCTTGAACCGAGTTGTGAACATTTTCTTGGGTTTGAACCACGTTTTGCTCCGTTTCCTGAATAGCCATGCGCACCCTGTAGTAGAGGTCTTCGTACCATATATGAAGTTGAGTGACGCCAATTCGGACGCGCAGCCAGCATCTTGATTCCACCTGTCCAAGGATCCCGTATTTGATGCGCCCCGACGGCACAGAATACCGGTGATTATTCACAGAATCACAATCAGAGGAATGAGCGTTTCCCGTTACTAGAGCGTCTGTCAAGAGAGATTAAATATAAGTAGTACTAACCATTTTTGGAAGGTACTTCAAGGGTCCATTTGGGTGCCTTGTAAGTAGCGAGTGTTGACAGTTATTGACGCAATGTTGATGGTGGTAACATTGGAGTTGCCCACCGAACCCTAGGCCGCAACATTCGAGGTGAACCGTGAACACTGAAGGAAGTTGAAGCCATGTGTGGCGGTGCTGCTATGACAGTTTTTATTTGTTTGCCCTATCACGTGAAAATACGATCACCTGATGTTGGAACAAAGCGCAAGTCTTTTTTTCATTCTCCACCATCATGGCCGCCGAAGATGTTTTCAGCACAATAGTCGACTTCGACGTCCTCGAGGCCGCAAAGGAGAACGTACTGCCTCTCGCGACTGGCCGCCGGGCTACAGCACTGTCAGCGATTCTTTCGACCCCTCACGCCCAACGAGAATCTAAACTCGCTGCCACCCGAACACGGCTGCGCATAAACATCGAGATAGCGCTTGGAGATGAAGACGACGATCCACTGGAGGCGTATTGCCACTTGGTCAATTGGACTGTCGAAAATTATCCGCACGGCCACAGCGCCGAATCTGGTCTGCTGGAGCTGTTGGAGGAGGCGACGCGTGTGCTCAAAGACGATAGAGACGGGAGATGGCGGAGGGAGATGAAGTATTTGAAGCTCTGGCTGCTCTATGCCAGTTTCGTCGAGAAGCCCACGATCATTTACAACTTTTTGATCGCCAACGAGATCGGGACGGATTTTGCGCTCCTATACGAGGAGCTCGCAGCGGTGCTGGAGCGGGATGGAAGGTACGTACCTATGTCGTCAAACAAGAAAGCGTAGGCTGACGGAGCGTGGAGACGGAAAGAGGCTGACGACGCGTACCTGCTTGGAATCGCCCGACGCGCGTCGCCACTCGACCACCTGAAAAGTCGGCACACGGACTTTCAGAAACGCATGATGATCGCGTCCGCTCTTCCCGCTGCGCCCTCACCGGTGGTAGACGCAAAGCGGACGGCACTTGCGACCACCTCCGCGGCGTCCTCATCCTTGGCCCCGCGCGCACCCACATCCCGTGACCGGAGCGCACCTTCGAACACACGCCTTCAAGTCTTCGTCGACCCGACATCAGAATCCGCCGACGCCGCGGGAAATGCGTTCCCGGACGTCGGGACACGTAAAACACGCGTGAAGGAGAACGTTCCGGAGGCAAAGAAGATGGTGGGCTCGACAATACGCCAACCTGGGAAGACGAAGAGACTGGCGTCTGCGGGCGCTTCCACTTCGACCTTTGTGCCGTACGTGGACCCAGAAGCCGAGGCGATGCCCCCGCCATCCCTGCCTACCGCCAAGAAAGCACGCGACGCGGTCCCACGGACCCCTTCCAAGAGTCAGATACCACCATTTATGGACGATGAAGCGGGCATGAGCGCTGAAGGTGTTCCATCTACTCCCAAGTTTGTGCCCTTTCAGGACGAGGTGCGAAATTTATTTGCCCCCGCCGCCAGGTTGCTGATGCCCAGTTAGCCCGACATCATGTCACCTACAATGAGTACTCCAGCTCCAGAGTCGGTGATGAAGGTCAAGAAGGCGGACACGACGGAGCTAGCGCCGACATCTGAGGCTGAGGCCCTGAGACGGGATCCTTTGAAGAACTACGCAGCCGCCTGAGAGCGCGTCTATTTTGAATGGCCTCGGATTTATTGTACTACTAATGTATAAACTTTATCTGCGACGACAATCACCTACGACCAGAAATTCCGCCGAGGACGGGCACCAGGCACCGTTAATTTAGGGACACTGCCCAGGCACGGTTCAAAAATTATGTTGCTGAAGATTGACAAGTTCCAGGCACCTGGAAGGCTAATAGGCTAGCGGGGTCCGTGCACGTCCGTGGATTCACTGAAATGCAGAGAAGGTCGGAGTGATGGCGCGGCGTGAGGGCTTCTTGAAGCCTTGTGTGAACGAATGCGCGCGCGAAAGTCTTTCATTACAGGTAAGATTGCCGTGGGACACCAACTGTGCCTTCGAGAAGGAGATAAGATGGGGAAGGTAAGGAGAACACGTCTGGATTTCGCATGCAGAAGGTACGCCCGAGGAATAAGCCTCCATATATGTAGGCTTGGCTTCAGGCCGATGCGGTCGCCGCGATTCGCGGCAGCAGAGGAGCACGCGGGTGCGACCGCCATAGTGATAGAAACATAGTGCACACCATACAAGGAAACAACACACAGGAAAATCAACCGAGAATCAAACACATTTGTCATGAATTGAGATTGTTTTCGACCGCTCAAAGGGTCGAAGGAAGGAAGAAAGAAAAGTGTTCGGAGGTAGTATCGGCACCGTAAGGCATCCGTACTCGGCGGTAACTTGACAGTGTCTGCCAGTTAAGCTCGGGTTAACGGCATCACTTCGTTCCATGTTCAAGAACTCCATTATATATATATAAAACACGGGGAGAGCGGAGCGTGGTTTCGCGCTGGGGAAAAAAGTGCGGGGAAAACAAGTGTTGGGGCTCGCTCAAATTGTCATCCGTGCACGACGGCGGGATCATTCAGTTAAACTTGGGACGAGAATCGGAGAACAACGTGCTTACGTTCTGCTCGGCGGTTCTCAATTTTGTTTAGGCCGATACTTTATGAGAGCATCGGAGCGAGTTGAGAACTTGGAAAGTGCGGAATATATCCTGTTCGAAATAATAGTATAACTTGAACCACTCCGCCCAATTGTTGAATGCGAGATCAGTGCAAACCATAGGCCAGATTTCCAGGCTGGCAGGGTCAGTCAGGATATCGGTTTCGTCGGCGCGGTCATGATGCCACCTCCGTTATCCGCATCCGTTATGGCCGATAACAGAATATTGTTGACCGTGTACGCCCAGAAGTAACATGATTTCACGAAAGCAGAAAGGCGGCACATTCAGGCTAACAATTGAACAGACCGTCGTAAAACAGAGGGGTATCCGTGCATTGCGGTAGCCGAGGGTCGAGTTTAAAAAGTCAATCCACATGCAGGGGGAAGGTTACATAGCATAGTTGCCGAGGCATGGCAGTCCCTTGTAGTCGGCGTTCGACCCGTCCCCCTGACCGGGACTAAGAGCCTGACGTCGGCAGCCGCCAGACACGGGGGGGATCGAATAGGTTGCGCAATTTACAGGAGAGCGGGAGTTTGGGCCAAGGCTCACAGAGTCCGACTGGCGTTCGGCGCCATTGCGAGGTCATTGCAAGACTGTTGATCCGCGAGGATTGGCGCACTGAGAGACCTCATGTGGCCAACGATGTCCTGACTGATTAGTATGTGTGCCATTCCAGAATCCGTAACCAACGGAGATCCACGTAGCTCAGAGGCCGACAAATGAGACACCGGCGGCTTACGTCTTCAGGGCCCTGCAACTTGAATTGTTGTCCCTGGAACGAACGTTGGACTCAACATAAACGTGGAATAACGTCAAAATTGAATGAGTGGCGCAAAATTGTACTAGTCGGAACTGTTCACTGCCAGGTGCTATCACTTGCGGTAGGCTGTAGCAGTGCACTCAAGTCTGGCGGCATGATTGTCAACGACAAATGCGGGTCCGCCATAGGGTGCGTAACAAATATAGATGACCATTTGCTCATGCGAGCACTGTCTTGCGTTGTTAGCGGCATGTGGTTTGGGGCAGGTGAGAGTCTTGATTTGGAAATTGGCAATGGATGGTTCAAGTTGATGTGCAATAAACAATCGCAAACTTCCACGTTGCTTCCATACGACCACCACGGCATGACTTGAATTGCATTCACACCGCCGTGCGCGTATCATGTAAGGATTGGCCGAGTGCTGGACCGCGGATGGCTGTGGCGTTGCTCCTCTTGTCCCCGAAGGCCCGATCACTATTAGCCTACTAGGTCGCAGACTGCGCTTCCCGTTCTAGAACCGTGCATCCGCGGACGAATAATCGGCACTTGGCCTTTCATTAATTCCAGATGCGGTCGGGCGACCTTGTACAAAAGCGCTCGACCTGTTTCTGCCTTCTCCAACCTGCTCAGCCTCCCTGACCTTACCGCAGCGACAAACACACCACCTCTCTTCTCTACGATGCACCGCGCCACCGCTCTCGTGTTTGCTCTCTTCTTCACCTCGCTGGTAGCTGCAGCTCCACTTACACCGGTCGCTGTCGTATCCGACTCCTCTGTCGATGTGGTGGTTCCCACCAGCGCAGCAAACATGGCTGTGCCAATAGCAGACATTCTCCCTACTGTCGCGGTTCATGATCAGTCCGAGTATGTCTTTTCATTCCGAGCCCGATTCTTTCTTAACTTACATCTGAATCAGGACATATCCTCATGTTCCGGAATTCGTTCACTCCGCAGAGAAGTCTCGTCGTCGCAGCTTCCGTCGGTATGTACGCCTCTCTGCCTGCCATTGAAATAGCCTAAATTTTGTCTTTTCCTCCAGCCGCCACCCTTGAAGAGCGCGCGTCGAGATGTTTGTTCGCGATTACCCATGCATATATACCCCTTGACCCGTTTTATACCCATGGTCCGTAATATTTTCCAACAATCTCACCATCCTGTGCGCTTACCTATATTTATAGACTTGTCCGCTTGTTGAAGCGTTACACAATCCCCATAGACCTCTCACGGAAATAGACCACGAATGAAGCAGTGGAAATGTACTTTTATGCTACACGATTCATTATGCCAGAATCGAAAAATGAAACACGATCTTTGAATCCTGCTGTTCTCAACCGGAAAGCTCGACTGTAAATGCAACAACTCGTTTGGCAAATCCAGAATGTCGTTGTGAAAATTCGGCCTCTGTGGAATTCTCAGAAGAGACGCACTCGCGCATGTGGGGATCTCTTGGCGCGCCTATTCTGCCTGTTTGCGTGTGGATATCTGGACAGAGATTAGTCGTCAAAATGAAACAGCATCGAACGAGAGACTGCGGTAAGTTGCTCCGTGCTTAGAACCTTGAATGCACGGCAACTCTAATAACCCGCGCACGTCCAGAGGAGATGGTCACTACCGGTACCCTTCGCTTGCGGTTCCTTCACCCACGCTGGGACCGCGCATCAGTATTGAGAAAAAGGCCGATGTGGATGCGACTAACGGTAACGATCAACTAGTAGTCAGATATTCGGTGAGCTCGACATCGACGCCGCTCGTAATGATGTCAACTATTTCCCGCTACCCAAAAGCGAACCATGCCTGTTGTGGGAGGTTAGTGGGAACACGCAGGAACGAACTGTCATGTCATGTTGCTGCATGCCCCTGATGAATTTTCCTGCTGCTTCGGATGGCGCAACAATATCTTGGGAGCCCAGCCGGCAATCCTATCCCATCATATCCAGACCGCCTCCCCTGAAATGTTCAAATTTGAAGTTGCGAGCAGGAAACGCGAACATACCTCTGTCGAGGTCCGAGGAATAAAAATGGAATTCGAGAGGCGACTTAGGGATCCAATGCGCATGCGTAGCGGTGCTACAGAACCTATCAGACATATCGGAATCAAACAACTTGAAAGGACTTTCGCTGACCTCGAAACGCCTCCATGAGAGTGATGATCCCTGAACCATCGTCATCGGCTCCTGGAGCCGGCAGAAATGGGTTCTCTTTGTTGATGCTGTGCTGTCATAGTGCGCCTCCGGGCCGCGCGCGAGCACCGTGAGAGGATCCGAAGTGACCGAAGCGTTGGGCCCAAAACGGATAATCTATCGTGAAGAAGCCAATGATGAGTCGAACTAAAATCAACGGGTTCGATATATCTGACAACAGATGCTTGCTTCCAGCTGTGGTGAAAGGGTTTGACCGAAATCAAAGCTTGTTGTTCAGAAAATCCAAATGTAGCTGCATAGTTCCTGGTATTTTCGAGGAGCCGTTTCGAGCTGGGCTTTCCACTGTCGGAATTATGATACCTAGCTCGAATGAGGTAAAGCGTTCCATATTTTCCCTCATATTCCGGACAGAGAGAAGAGGACGGGATCTTCTTTACTAGGGTTGAATTTGCAGGAGGGTAGGAAAAGTGTTCCTTTTTGAACAGCCGTCCAAAATTACTTGAAGGCGATCGGAGGTTGGACCTGTGAGTGAGTGAATCATGACCCACATATCCAAGTACTGCATGCCCATGGCCTTAGCATGCAGTTTCTGTCGTTCAGCCATCCACACCGCGTCGTCGCCCAAAGGAAAATTGGATCAACCGTCTGTCCTCAAGATTCAAATCAGTTTTCGAATAGGTGTTCCGAGATGTCAGATTCAAAACGAAACTGAGTGTGGCCGCCCAATGGCTGTGAGTTGCCATGAGCTGCACTGGCAAGAAAGACGGGACAGAAGTAGGAAGCAGCTGGGAAAATCATAACACTTTCCTAGCGGCCGTAGGCAACTTCTTCAGAGTGATCCTGATTGTGGTGGTCAAAAGCAATTTATAAAGACACGGATTCCGGCCCTAACAAGTGCCAACCCGTCCCATCCGACAGAGTCAAATGTTGAAGTTTGACCTTTAGGCCTCAGGCACTGCGGCCGTCAGATGTATTACACAAAAACGCACCGTTCAAAACGATTCCACGCTGCATCATCACTGTGTCGATTTTAACCGACGCAAGCTGCAACGGGGCAGTATCTATGGTTCGAGGTTCAACTTGAACTTTGTGCAGATGTCACCTTGGGTCGTAACAACGAAACTTCCAGAATATTACAATGTTTGATTAGCAAATGATAATCTTCTACCATTCATGCAACGTTTTGCATCCCGGTTTTGACAGATTGAGTCCGCCCCGCAGGAGAGGGGGTAGAACCAACCCGCCCACGATAGTATTTTCAACGATGTTGTCTATCTCATGAGGGGTGACGCGACCATACCACACCGAGGAACCGTTCGGGGTGTATATCTAGACAAGGAAATGAACAGGGAATATCGTGACTTTGGGAATGAATTTACAATGCAGTTTCCCGCGTAGCGGTGTCCACCTGGGACGGATAGCCATTAATACAGTTAGAGAAGGCAACTGGCGCGGCGCTGAGAGGACCCACCCATGTGAGAATTGTATAGAATGAGAGCTTTCTTGGCCAACTGTAATGATTTGAGTTTGTGCGTGATGTGTGCGTTCTTCTCCTCCTCTGTGCCATGAAATTTTTCCAGAGGGGGATCAGTCATGTGTTCTAACTGCGTGTCGATAGTCCACCCTCGGCGTTCAAGCGAATCGGTGAAAGCTGGTGTTTACTCAGCAAACTTTAGAACTCTCTGCAAACAACTCACCTCGTTCAAGTTTCGGGGCTGCGATACCGCATCGATTATCCCGACGTTTGTGGGAGCCTACCAGTTGGGGACTGTCAGTTGCGAGAATCGAGGGAGAAGTTTTGTGACCGAACAGAAAGCAATGACACAGGAATACGGCAAGACCCAGGTGTTGAAAGTGGTTCCGCTCGAGCCCAAGATGCGAGAAATTCGCGGATTAAGCGCAATCTTGCACAATGATTTCCCACCATCGACGGTAGAAGGAACGCCGGCGACGACCATGAAATCAGGGAAAACCAAGACGGTTTCAAGATCTTCATCGCCGATAGAGCTATGGCTTCCGTTCAATATAGAGAGCTCGCCGGAATCTGATGCATTGAATATCCCAGGGAGATGAGGTAGGGGTTTCCCATCCTGATCGACAGCAATAGATGGAGCAACGACAGTTTTATGGTATGCTCGAGAGACATGGGCAGCAAGAGATCCACTTGTAGAGGTAACTTCTCGGTCCCAGTCTATTTTTCCAGTGGATATCAGAATCTGAAGACAGTTTCATGGAACATCTTGTACGAAGACAGTACTGCTGGAACATACCTGACGTCGAAAGGGACGGACTGACCCTAACATTTGTGTTTCCATGTCGACCGTAAAGCGGGTAGGATAGTCATCGTGTCCTGTGTCAATTGAATCCCAGCAAATAGTTCGAAGTGAAGGCACATACCATCTTCGCACGGATTGGAGCACGTTCTGCAGTCTGCCGTAGACACCGGGACGCCTGACAGGCTAAGCTGGTCGCGGATGTGATCCGGGTTAAGGTCGTGGTTCAAGACCCAAGCCTTCAATCGCCGCAGACCACTCATGGGAGGGACCGAGTACGTGGACAAAAATTGATCCCCAGCGTTTTTTGAGGAGCCGACTCGCACGCAATCATCTCCTCAGTCCTGTGCTGTTTTGTCATGATCGGCGGTAAGGTATCAGATAAGATTAGGTTCAAACCGAAATCCTTTCTCGAGGCGCCGCCATGAATTGACTAAGATCTTACTGATCTTTCCTGCTACTAATAGTTGGAGTTGACCCATTGTGAGGAGGGATGCTCTAGTGCGGCTCGATGCGCCATGCACTGCGTAGTGTGGCCGGACTCGGAAGTTGTGCCGCTACGAGTGTCGCAACGCCATCGAAGAACAAACTGAACGACAAGATGGTAAGCTGAGGTGGAATCAAAGATTAAATCGGGTTGAAAGAAGGATCGAGCTTTGTCTTTGTTGGGTTTGGTCTAGAACCGCTCGCGGCTATTCCCGAAATCTCTCAGCAATTTCTCACACCCCGGCCCGGAGGTTCAGCATTCTCCTTCACAGTTCAAAATCGAAACTCTTGCCTGAAACAACATCCTGGATCCTTTCGACTCGGACCGCACCAGGCTGCAGTGTTGTAAGTAGTAGTACCTCGTGAAGCATTTGATGTTAATGTGGCTCGTTCTTTAGATTCGAGACAAATTCTAGGTGATCCTCAGTCACACTCCCTCACCAATATACACAGGCCCTGTCGTAAAAATATCAACATCTCTATGTCTACTTCGTGGAGACAGCCAATGGTTTCATTCTTCCTCACGCAAATTACACTGGAGGATGACACGGTGCACCACTGCCTCATTGAGGTAATTGCCGGTTTAATTTGCCGCAACCCGAACAGCTTGCAAATAACAGCGCAACCTCTCTGGATATCCTTCCAATGCATGGTGTAAAATCTTAGGGGATGGGATTCAAAAGGGAGTTTCTTGTTACCTCCGAATTGATTGTGATCAAAATCGCAAGCCAAAAATGGAACATCCGAGTCTGATGGACGAGCTTGGGTTCTCTTCGTCTTCCCTATTTATTTACAGTAAGGAGCCTTTCCTCCGTATACGCGTAATTGGTCAGTATGTCCATCGCCAAGCACAGCACAACCTGGACCCACACTGAGATACGTTAAGACCGATACGACAATTCGAGAGCATGTGCCGTAGTAGTACTGTGGCTGTAGTAACAAATTATGTTGCACACCTGTATGTAGGACGACTGTAGATTCACCCCGATGGAATGCTGTCCATCCATAAAGTAAAGTAGATAGAGACGTGTCGATAAATATTTCATTATTTAAACACGTGTTACACGACCTTTGCGATCGCATAATTTTAAATTTAAGACTGACCTTTTTTGGATCAATCACCGAGTTGCCAGACAACGAGCTGCGGCACTTTCTAACGAACCACCATGTCATTCAAGCAAATTTCCCTTTTCCCTCCAACTCCCGCAACTACTCGTGGCGTCTCGACGAAACTGAGCGCACATAAGGACAAGATCGTCTATACCAACGGCAAAGCTGTCATAGTGAGTAGTACGCGACCCTCTCTTTCCTATCGGTAGCTGAAGCTAGCGATTTGCAGATCCGCGATCTGAGTGTAATATTACTTCCAATACCACCAGGCCCGGACTGAAGGCTCCGCGTAGAACCCCTTGCTGGGACGAGCATACACAGAACACACCCAGAACACTACAGCTGCGCGTATCTCGCCATCGGGTTACTACTGCGCGTCCGCAGATGCAACGGGAACCGGTACGTCCTGCGTTGGTACTCCGGTCACTGGATGAACTCTTTCAAGTGCGCGTATGGGACACAGTGGGCGAGGAACAGATCCTCAAGGGCGAGTATCGAGTCATCGCTGGGCGCATGTGCGTTAAGAACTTAGTCAAAACCTCAGATCGCCCTGATTCAGTCACAGAAACGACTTGGAGTGGGATGGAGAGAGTAAGCGCATCATCGCTGTTGGCGATGGTCGTGAAAAGTAATGTGAATTCCATAACAAACTAGGCTTGCTTTTGACTCCGTTTCAGGTTCGGGCATGCGTTCATGATGGATAGCGGCTCGTCCACCGGTGAAATCAGTGGACATGCGAAGGTACATGGGATTCTTCATTACCAATTTCCATCCTAACATGACAGTTGTGGATAGGCCATTAATGCCGTAGCTATTCGCCACCAACGTCCATTCAGAGCCGCCACTGCCGGAGACGACGGATTAATTGTTTTCCACCAAGGTGTGTCAGACTGACCGACGACCATTGTCATTTGAATCATATGGTGTAGGCGCGCCTTACAAATACGATAAGGTACGTACATTTCTTTCATGGGAAGACTCACACTTACGATACTAGACTATTAGAACGCACACGAAATTCGTGCAAGATGTACGCTACGCATCTTCGGGTGATCACTTTGCGAGTGTCGGGTCAGACTCCAAAATATTCGTGTACGATGGCAAAACTGGCGAGACCGTCGCAGAGTTCACAGACAGCCCACACAAGGGCAGCATAGTGAGATATGAAAGTTCCACCTCCTTGTACTCATTTTTCTCGCATAGATGGCTTGTTCGTGGAGTCCTGACAGCAGATCGTTCTCGTCGTCATCGGCCGACTGCACGGTGAAGTTATGTACGTGTCCCTGCTCTGGGATACGTTCTATCTCTCAGGTTTTGCATCAGGGGACGTGGAGACGCGCAAAGCCACGAGTACATGGTCCTTGGGTGCAGGTGTGAACAACCAGCAAGTGGGGAATGTCTGGAGCGGAGAGACCAATATCGTATCCCTCTCCTTGTCTGGGGATTTAAATGTCTTCGATTCCCGCGTGGGAGATAAACCCGCCCACATTGTCATTGTACGCCCCATGGATCCTTCGCTATCGTATACACTGACGATGCGGACAGGGCCCGCAAAAACCCGTCACGGCAGTGGCACTGTCGGGAGCAGGAACATTCCTCGCTGGCACGGCGGATGGGCGTATCGTCGAATACTCCACGGCATCCGGTGAGGCTACGCCAGTACAGGGCCAAGGTCACACGAGCATCGTTGTTGGGTTGGCTGCTGCGTCGGACGGCAAGGTCTTCTCTGCCGGCTACGATGATCGCGTGCGGGAGATTGGTGCCACCGGCTTTTCGGAAGCATCGATATCTACGGCGGCACAGCCCAAGGCCATTGCCGCTGCTGCTGACGGGACCGTGTTCGTCGCCGAGGCGGGTGGTGTTGAGGCAATCCGCAATAACCAGAAGGTTGCCCATCTTGCCACCAAATTTTCGCCGAGCGCCATTGGTGCGAGCGGGACATTGGTTGCTGTTGGGGGCGAAGTGCGTCACTCTGAGACGTTGACTTTTTCGGTTTGCTAACGCACACTGCAGGATCAGAAAGTTCGGCTACATGAATGGAGTGGTACGGCTTTAACAGAGGTCGCCCTATTGGAGGGAAATAAGGGCGTTGTCTCTGCCGTCGAATTTTCTCCGGACGGAGCGCTGCTTGCTGTGGGCGATGTATGCCTTTTTTATTTCGCTCATCTCTGCTCCTGAAACTATTTTATCCACGACAGTCTAGCGGACGCATAGCCTTGTTTGACGTCAAAGAGAAGAAGGTGCTAATGACGGTCTCCATATCTTGCTTCTACTAACATTCGCTAGTTAATCACCGCTCGATGGTCCTTCCACTCTGCGCGAGTTAATTCGCTCTCCTGGACCTCGGACTCGAAGCACTGTGCATCGGGTTCGCTCGATACCCATGTGTATATCTGGAGTGTGGCGACTCCGACCAAGAACATTGCCCTAAAAAACGCCGTCTCTGGCGGGGTGAATGCCGTCTTGTGGGTTGGGGGTGGTGCAGGCAAGGGCGGAACACTCCTGGGCGCCGGTGCGGACGCATGTGTGCGGGTGTGGGAAGTGGTTTTCCATGCCTAGAGCTCAGAGTCATTCCTGGCTATATCCGCCGAAAGTCTTGAGGTAAACGAAGGAAATATGAACTGTATTCAAGGTGTATGTACTAGACTGTATTGGAACGGAGCACCGCCCACTGGCACGGTAACTAGAACTTCATACAGGACGGTAGCCTATGACACGCATTGGCATTCGGACCGATGCTACGCAATACTCCAGACCCAAGTGGCGACTTGTAATGGTTTCGAGATACAACAGCTTGAACGGCCACCGAGCGACGCTCATGGAGGCTGATCAAAGGCTGATGGGCAAATGCTGACGGGTGACTTGCGTGACGCCTCACTCGAAGTGGCATTGGATTGATTCCAGTAGCGTTTTCAGCTTTCCCTAGAGTGTTCAAACATGCGCCAGGGTCCCAGGTGAGGAAAAGCCAAGGTGCATCCAAAAATTGGAACACGCGCAGTCCACAATGTCGGCGCCCATCGAGTCTCTCAGGTGCTCGCAGTTTTTGCACATCGGCCGCAAGGCACCGGCACGCACGAGAATGCCCACAATCTCTCGCAAGCTTAGACCGCCTGGGTCGGTGAGAATGATGTCGCATGCGCTGAGCCCAGTGCTGGGATCTACGGCGTTCATAGCAGCTACATTGAGAGCGAGGGTGCTGAGCGGAGTACCAGCAGCCACATGTTTCCAGAATCTTTAGGTAATAGGTAGAGCTTCAATTGGCAGAGATGCATATCGTTGGGAGAAACGCACGCAGAGAGGGAAATCGCTTCCGCACAGTCTCCCCAACACGTCCCAAAAAGCGCGCCTACAGGATTCGGGAAGCACGCTTGCATGGGTGTTGGATATATCAGGACGCCACGCCAGAGATCACGCAAGATTCCTTCGCGCACGGTGCGCGCCATTTGAAAATGGGAACGGATCTTCAGCCACGCGAGGCTGGACCCAAAGACGATGCGGTTGTCTTCGTGCGGCTACACAGACAGCGTAAGCTTCGGGAGGGTCGGGAGAGTATGGTGCCGACCGAGTTGACCCACAAGAGCTGTACGGTTGTGGGCGGCCGTGACTGGACAAGTGAAGAAGATAGTTTGCACACTTTCGCGTGTAATGCCAGCAGCTTTATACGTTGGGGCAAAGTTTGCTGACCGTACGCTTGAAGGGAGAGTATGTAGCCTGCGAGTTGCATCAATCTCCGTGCGAAATTCGTTACAAGAGACGCACCCAATCCTGTGAAGTAATCGGGGATTACAAGGTTGGAATGGTCGTGGAATTTGACCGCCACAGTCCAAAACGAATTGCTAGCACCGGCTTCAGAGACAAGAATGGAGGTTCTTGCGGTTCTGTTGCAATTGATATATCAGCGGCGGTTGGAGGCCAAAAAAAATCCTGACAAGCAAGGAGCAACTAGTTCCGAGTAGACTGTTCCTAGGTCGACCCTGCTGGCACCCGCAGCCAACCCAGAAGACTGAGATAGACTTTTGAGGGCATTTGTGAGCTATCGTCTTCAGAATGATATAACTTTAAATAAAAATAAAATACCGACTCACAGAGACAGGACATTTGGCAGCGGGGATGAGGTCTCTAACAAGCCTCGCAAGCATGCAAGGGGTTCGGAACCCCGCAGTGAATAACGACAAGCAGTTCCTGAACGGCCGAGACAGAAAAATTGCTCTGTTTAGTTCTCACGCCGATGGCGGTGGAAAGTAAATAACTCGTACTTAGGAGACAAAGCTGATATATTCAGCTGTAATCTAGAGTCTCGAGGAGTGAATGCTTATGATTCGCCCCAGTTGCAAAGAGGTAATGTAAGGTATCGTATGATAAAGAATATCGCATCTATATAAATTCAAGAGGCAAGAGGCTTCTTGCTCACCACCAGGTACATGGGGGTGAAGAGCTAGCAAATCGAGATTAGCATACAAAAGGGGGGAAAGCAGGCGAGTCAACACACCTTCTGTTGTCCTCCCCGTACAAGGGAGGTCGCGGCGATTCTAAGCGCCTCTCCGACGTCGTGCGTTCCCTTCGGCACAAGTCCCAGCTTTTCCATAATCCATACAGCATTGTGCGTTACGAAAATCCCGCTCCAGCTCATACGCCATACGGTGAAATAGTCCCAGACTGTCTGAGCTTTGCGGACGTCTCCCTCGAGGGGGTAATACCAGGGGACAACATCGGGTCGGTCAGCAAGGTCCTCCTCGTGCTGGATCTCGAAGCCGACGGTCTTGAGCGCCTGGCGGGCGAGCTTGATGGGCCTCATCTCAGGGATACCATTGCCCAGCTCAATCTCGTGTTGGAGGTCGGCGTGGGATTGAACAGACGCGTCCCAATCGTCCGTCATGCACCATTCGTAGACGCCAAACTGAGAAAATGTTGGAAGCGGTCCGATGCAGGGCTCTGAAAAACTCACGGTGCCTCCGGGCTTCAAAACTTTGAAGATCTCGCCGTACACACCCTCCCACGTCGGTGCGTGGCAGGTCGCCTCGATGGCGTAGACTAGCGTGATTTGTTAGTCGAAGCAGAAGGACAAGTGAAACATTTGCTCACCAGCATCGAAGTAGTTCGGGCCGAACTGCTCCTCGAGCTTCATGAAGTCTCCGCGAACGAACGTAATCTGTCCCTCCAGCCCCGCCTTTTTGGTGTACTTGCGGGCGCGCTGGACCTGGAACTCGTTGTTGTTCAGTCCAACGATCTCGACGTCCGCAAAACGCCCGATAGCGCGTGCAGGTCCGCCCACCCCACACCCAACGTCAAGCACTCGCATGCCAGGCTTGAGTCCCATCTGCGCCGCGAGGTAGTGCTCGTGCCGTGCCAAGGCGGCGGCGAACGCTTCGCCTTGGAAGAAGCGACAGAAATGGAAGGATTCAGCCCTAAACCTTGTTTTAGTAGCCGCGCAAGGATTTAGGGTTCTATCTTACCAGCCATACTCGTATAGCTCCGTAGCACCGTCATAATAACCTGGACAAAACCAAACGAAAATGAGAAACCGCTGGGAAGGGACGAAGGAGGTGGACGTACCGTTAACTACGTCGGTGTAGCTATCTACACGGTTATCGGTGCCGGTGTTGTCCTCCTTCGAGATGTCCTTGTTCCAGAACTTGGTGTAGTTGGCGATACGATCCCGCTGGCGACCGTCGACCATGCCTTTGCCGTCATTTTGGACCAGGGACATTTTGAATAGAGACTGGAAGACAAGGTGAGCCCCGCGTCGTTATTTTTGGCAAAAGAGAAGCAGGAAGAGGTATCAGAGACTTGAATGGATCCCGAAGGAATACCCGCCCAGTAGGCCGAAGCACGTCGCGAATAAAATTTGCAGTTTATGGTATCATCACGAAGAAAAGAGAGAAAATGGTGCTCACGGGTGGTGGGGGTTCGGGATAAAGGAATGTGGTGCGGTGGGACGATGGAGACTTTTTATGAACGGAATTGAAAAGTGACCTGATTTTTTGGTAGACGCCCACGTGATCTTCGCGTATGATGCGCTGACAAAGCTTCCGTTTAACTCAAGTTTAAATTAGAAGTAAGTAATTCGGCGAGAGACGTGGGAAGCAGATATCAGGCCGAGAGGAAATGGTGCCACAAGGCTGGCCCAGTAAAACCGGAAAGCCATTTTTCATTCGACAATTTTCGACAACTAAATAAGTGTAGCCTTACAACGAAGTTGAAATTCTTCGACTCGAGTCTCGAGAGTAGTCACAAATAGTACATACAGTTCCCGCAGGGAATAACAACATAATTTATCAAGGGAGGTTTGTAGCACCGTCAAAAAGGACATTCAACCACCCCGCCAGGCGATACCCAGCTTTCGCGATCTGAGTTTCAATCTAGACACACGCCAAAAAGTTAAATCATCTGTTGCGGCCGCAAGAAAGATATGGCTCACGATAGGAACAGCGCCGGTATAGTAGCTGCTGGTGCAGAGATCGGTGCCGGATTTGAAGGTAAAGACATAGGACTATTTGTTGCGCGTTAGCATTTAGTCAAGAAATCGCGGAGTCTACTTGCGCAATCGATCTTGTTGGAGTCTTGCGCCCAGGCGAGGGGACATGCCAGCGGAGTTACGGCACGAGATTCGAGGTCCTCTTCCCCAGGTCCAACTAAAGCCGCTATGTCATCCTCAATGGTGCCACTTCTCTTGACCGGCGTTGTGGTGGATGAGCAAGAGATCCAAGTGGATACCTTCACGGAATTGAACGTCCCGGTCTGCAAAAATCAGCTTGAAAAAAATTGCTAGCGCAGGGCGTGAATTGCCTTGATTCTTGTAGCCAGCGCATTAGCCCAGGTGGTCACGGAGTTTGAGTAGTTGGTGGAGACAAGTCTGGTGATCATGCCGGTGTCTTGGTAGTGAAGACAGGTTAGCTACTGAAACGCTCTCGGTAAGAAAGAATGTACCCCAAGTCTGGAACGCTGTGAATCAGTGCATATGTAAGAGTTTCCAGTAGACTCACGGCGTGCAAATTTGTCGACGACCCACTGCAGGTGACACCAATATCGTTCCCGCCAAGCTCCAGTGCTTCAACGTGCAGAGGCTGAGTAATGTCTCCAATAAACTAGCCACGCGGTTGATGATCGCAGTTTTGATCCAAATGTACATACAACATACGTGGTCTATTAGAAGAATCAACATTCGAGTTTAACTTCGGACGGGGTCAAAAACCTACCGAGAAACTTAAGAGCTTCTTGGCGCTGGGTGGCCGAGAGCGAGGTCTGCACAACACGCGTAGTATAGTTGGCAATCGCCGTCACTACAGATATATATATCATCTGTAGAACTGGTGTACACGATGGGGAAACGCACATATGCAAGTTCCGCTGCAGTCGCGTGTTTCGGAGACAGAGCAGGATGTCGGAGGGTTGTCTAGCGTTGAGGATGAAATTCAACATATTAGTGGATCAAGTGAGCCAACCTTCAGCGTCAACAAAGTGAAAGGGCGCAGACCTATGCACGGTTGAGAGAATATCAGTGGAGGAAATAGTATACGCGCCATGAGTACGCTGCCTGGCTCCGAACAGTATCGGCCCACTAGAGTCATAATTTAGACGCGATGTCTGGTCATGCTCGCACCCGCTTACCGTGGCCGCAACACCCAAGGACTCAGAATAAGTGGCACCTAGGGAAGACTGAACGAAAGCCAGAGCCTTGGGGCTGAGAAACTACGCGTCAAAATTAGCACCAAAAATAGTTAGTAGCGGCTATCGTTCACCTGCATGGCAACGTATCCCACCGCTTCATGGCCTACTGCACCCCATCCATACGCACCACACACAAAAGAGGTCAGGACTACGAAATAGGCGAGGGTCTTCATTGTGAAGGCTGGGGAAGCCGGATTATCGGCGACGCGACCTTTTGTATCCATCGCGCTCCATAAATTTATTGTGGCACCAGGGGCACACCTGGGAACGTTGGAAGAAGAACACAAGTTGCATGTGGATACGATGTCGTTGTACACGTGCTCCGCATTTCGACCACTATTTCCGACACCCAGAAGATAGGAAGCGGCTTGAGCCCGGCTTGTAGTTCAACGTGCGTCAGAAACTCTCACTACGCACATGCGACAGCGTGAAGATAACTTGAACCTGGGTAAATCGAGTTGAATTCGAGGATGAGAACGGCTATATCCAGCTCTCTGTCTGCGTTATCGAACAAAGTCCGTATCGACGATCACCGAAGTCTCGGCTGTGGGTACAAGTTCCATTGCTGGACGTCATTACACAAGATTAGCTTATCTAGAGCTACGACAGTAGACCGGGAGGCACGCAGAGAAATTGCGAATGCGCAGCTCGGATCATAGGGACGGGAAAGGAGACGTCGAAGTAACTGTGCCGGGTGACCGAAGTAGTAGGCAAGTAGTAGGCAAGATGATGTACGATGAACTCCTGATTCTGGATGAGCGCTGAGCATTGGGCAAAGGTTGAAGAAGTTCCGATTTGAAGCCAAATTGAAGCAATTAGAATCGCAGGACCAGGTCGATTGAGGTGGCAGAGCAAGGACTAGCAAGGATGAAAGGGGATGTCGGAGTTTGGCCGGGGTTTAAATAACTGACCCGACTCCTAAGGGCTTCGTCCCTTTCGACTCTTCAACCAATCTTCAACTATGAGCGTGGCATCCCGGGATCTACAGACTCCACAACTTCCTTCCTTCCTTCCTTCCTTCCACACGATTTTAAAGACAGTCAATGAAATCTGTATGGATTCTAGTCTCTCTTGACAGACACTGTAGTATCCAACCTTGCTCGTTCCTCACTGGATATACAGTCTGTTAGTTACCGCGCTTGATTACCGGCGTCCGATCTTATTATGTAACGATCAGCGATGCACGACCAAACAATCCAGCACTTTCACGCGTCTTGGTCGTGCACCGTGCTATTTGACGCGACAATGAGTAAAGGATAGGTTCACACGGCTATACGTATCTTATCCTTGGTTCGATTTATGCTGCTGGATATTATTTTGGCCGTGCCTGCTTGATTGGGTGGGAAAGCCCCTAAGTTGTTCGTGGTCGTCCTTCTTCGCTTGTGTCAGCCCGGAGAAAGTATCTGGGGCTCCTGTAGCAAATAGATGCTCGATAGAGGCTCAACACTGTCTCGATATGCTCTCCAGCCTCGCTCGGCGCGTCAAGTCGCGTGTAAGCCTGGTGCACGTGGTTTCCCAAAACGGATGCTTATATAATAACCCTCGACGCTCATATGATGGCGCGGTAACCAAAGGACTATATGGATTCAGACCCAGGATCCAAACTGATTCAAATCTGCCCTACTCGATGACAATGACACTAGTACTCATGTTCGAGCTTCTCCTAACTGACGCATCTCCGGTTCCCTGCATCTCCGCTGAATCAATCCGTATATGTTCTTGAAGTTCCTGCGGCAACCGTACGCCACAACATTCCCGTGCAGTTTTTTTATAAGGATGTTCCGAGACAACTTTGACGCGAGGCACGAGCGGCTCGAGTTTGTCAGAGGATAAGATAGGGAGGGAGGATTCGGTTTAGGCGTGACGCGAGCGTGACCTTGGTCACCTTCTCTCTTCCCGAGCGTCCACGCCACCGAATCCGCATTTCTGTTTTCCTGTACCTACCTCCAGTAGTTCTACTCTTAGTCTTTCACATACCTCTTCACAATGTCTCTCTCCAACGGACCAGCGTCCTCCTCTTCCCATCATTTTCCTTCTCGAACTCACAAGACGCACTCGTCAGAGGCCGTCAGAGCCGCTTTGAAAAACTTGCCTCACGCTAACAAGATTAAGAAGAACGACATCATTACTGGAAACAACGCCGAGAGGGCGTTACAGAACGCTAAACACGAAGAAGAGCCCGACACTTATGCACCTGCCCCAGACGACGAGTCATTCATCACCGTCTCTGAGGCCGAGGAGGAGATGTCTCCCGCGTCGCGCGTCTTGGCAGTTATCGGAAAGCTCACCCCCTCCTCCGCCAGAGACGTCATCCGTTCTTTTTTGCCATCCAATAAACACATTCGTGATCCCGCAAAGGGCGACGAGGAGGGCAGGAAAGTGGCTAAACGTTTCAGAACCGAGATCATGCTCCAGCCTGGTATGAGCTTGCCCACAGTTTTTCATGACCTGCTGCGAGACCTTTTTGCGCGAGACATTTATATTCCCCTGTCCCTCTTTACTTCCGCCAATCTCGAGATTATCAACTCCACGGCTGCTACCCTTACCATGCGAAAGATCAACGGTCCCTCGCCCAGTGACAAACAGCCTCGTGTTCTCGACACCGTTGCTTTCGAAGCCTCCCACATCTACGAGATCGACCTCGAAAGAGGTCAATGGATCGAAGGGTCGTGCAACTACGTTTCGTTCCTGATCGAGGTCTCGGGCGACCCGGCCAGCCTCATCTGTGCCCGTTATAATGCTCACTTCGGTTTCTTCGAACACGTCGAGGACGCCGAGGCCACTTACCCCGCTATCCTTGCCACTGACATCGCACTGCGCGAAAAGTACTCCACCCTTCCCTTCATGTTTAGCACCACCTTCTACCGCACCGAATTGGACAAAGCCGTCACAAAAATGCGAATCAACGCTGTCGAGAAGCTAGCCACCGCCAACCACCCCAACTCTTGGCACGCAGCGGGCCCGTCCAACCAACACGTTAGTGGCGGCGGTGCTGGAGGCAGCGGCAACGGCGGTCGTGGTGGCGGTCGCGGCCGCAACAACGGAGGCGGTAACGGTGGCGGCAACGGCGCTCGCGGAGGCGCCCCCTTTCAGCATGGCAACGGCAGCGACGGACCGGGCGTCGTTTGCCTCATTTGCGCGGTCCGCGGACACTACTGGGACCACTGCCCTGCAGAGGATAAGTCCGTTTTTCTCTGCACAGTCAACGGCCGTGATCTTGTGTCGAAATCCGGTCAGGCATTATGTCGGTCTTGGAATGCCAAAGGCAACAGCTCCAATTGCTCGCACGACTTCTCCCAGCGCGCCCACCTCTGTTCTTTCTGCGGCGGAAAGGACCATCATGCCTTTAGCTGGAACTGCTGCCGTAACCCCCCCAAATAATTTGTGCACTGAGGTCGATCTTTTCTTGAGTTCCCTTCCTTGCCCGCGCCTGCCTGCCCATGACGAGATCCTGTTCCGCATCACCACCCCCTACAACCATTCGGCCCTGCAGTCTTTCTTGCCAAAGCATGACCTTGTTGACTCCTACCCCGTCGTTATCCACAACTTGATACACGGTTTCCTAATCACAAATCTGCCGCCGCACACCCTGCTTTCACTGACGCACACTTGGAGGAAGAAGTCGAGGCGCGCCGGATGAGTGGCCCTTTCTCGCACCGAGAAACGGAGACAATCCTGAAGGGTCCTTTCCAATGTTCTCCCATCATCATCGCGGTGCAAGCACAAGCCCCTGGCGAGCCGGACAAGCTCCGCCTTTGCCGCCATCTCTCCAAGGGGACCAATCACCACCTTTCCACGAACTCCTTCATCGATAAGGATAAATTCCCGACCAAGTTCGGCACCGCGTCTGAAGTGGCCGACATCGTGTGTCCTTTTCCCTTATTCTCTTATCTTTCCTTCTCTTAGCGTCTCCTTACTTTCCTCCTGTGTCCGCCCTTTTCTTTTCTTTCCTCATTACAAGCGCCCTTACCTTGCCTTACCTTTCCTTCACGAGACACGAGACGCCTTACACATTACACTTTCTTTCCCTTCGGACACCTTACCCTTACACACCGGCCTTATTTCCTTTCCTTCTCCTTCCCCTTTTGGCGCCTTACGCTTACGCCGGTCTTTCTTTCTTCCTGCCCAGATCACCTCCGCGCCCCCAGGAACCCAGGCTATGGTTCTCGACATCGCCAAATTCCACCGAACCTGCCCTATCCGCCCCGACGACAAGAAGTGGTTCGTGTTGCAGGGACCCAAGGGTTTCTACATCGAACACAACGCGCCTTTCGGTTGCTCATCTTCCAGCAGCAATGCAGGCATGATCGCTTCTGCCATCGGCGACGTTTGGGAGCGCGAAGGCGTCAAGCCCAAGAATCGTTACGAGGACGACCTCCTTCCTTTTCGACTACCCATCTCCTCCCATTCCGATCCCACCTCCGGCGCCATTTCATACGAATATGCTTACACCAGGGAAGAGGCGCTGGAACTCATCGCGCCCATCAACACCCCGTGGCACCCGCTAGGCAAGAAAGGGCAAGATTTCGCCTTTGTGGTCCAATACATAGGTTTCACTTGGGACATTGCACTCAAGCGGGTTTCTCTCCCGGAACACAAACACCTAAAATTCCTCACCCGCGTCCGCGTTTTCGTCGCATCCTTTAAAAGATCAGCATGCAAGATCCTGGACGTCATGCAACTTCACGGCTCCTTGTGCCACATCACCTTCGTACATTTCCTGGGCCGCTCATACCTTCCAGCTCTCTCCATGTTTGTCGCGTCCTTCAAGGGCGACAATTTCGCCTCCCGTCACCCCCCCCTTCTGTTTTCACTGCGCTCAAGTGGTGGGACACTACCCTCTCGATGCCTGGCCTGTACCGCCAGCTCCTCGCTCGCGGCCCGCTCACCGACCATGGCTTATATGTCGACGCCTCCACTGACTGGGGCATCGGCATTCTCCTAGCCGGGAAGTGGGACGCCTGGCGTGGCGTAGGGAAATGGAACAGCGACGGCCGCCATATTGGTTGGCTCAAGGCCATCGCCCTCGAGTTGCTCATCTACGCTATTGAGGAAGCTGATTTCCACGACGCCCACCTCTTGGTTCATTCGGACAACCAAGGCGTCATCGGTGCATTTGACAAGGGCAGGAGCCGCAGCCACGATATGAACTTGAGCATCCGCCGCGCACATTACGTTCTGGCAGCCAGAAACGTCGTACTTACCTTAAGATACGTACCTTCAGCAGAAAACCCTGCAGACCCCTTATCACGTGGCCACTTGGGCCCCTTTTCCTCTCGTCTTACTTCTCTCTTCATCTTACCGCCTGAACTCGTACCTTACTTCCATCATGTTTAAATTCAAATTACCTTTCGACCCAAGAGCCACTGCAACACCTGAATTCATAGCAGACACGTCACCTGTTCCTAAAGCCCTTGCCGCCGCGTCGTCTCCCATCTCCACTGGTTTCGCGACGCGCTTTCCCAGCTCGAATCTGGGCTCACAGCCTCCCACCTCCTTCATCCCGACCTTTTTCACCGGTTTCGCTCGTCCACCGGAAGAACTGGCTCGTCCGGCTCCTCGCGTTGCTAAGAGCCAAACAATCAGTTCCACTTTGCAGACCACCCCAGATCTTCCCATCCCGGTGCGGAAGTCGAAACCGCGGAAGCCAAAAGCCGGCAACGAAATCTAGAACAACGATCTCAGACCACACGTTCTCGCGGAGGATCGTTTGCGTACTTGGAAATCCCCCCACAGTATCGAACACGACCTTTCATTCAGAAACGAGATGCCGAAAGAAGCGGTTGAAAAAACTTACGCCGCCCTCTTTGGCGCTTGTGCACCCAACACCCAAAGCAATTACGGCGCCGGCCTGCTTCGTTTTCACCAATACTGTGACTCCCTTGACATCCTCGAGAGTGCCCGCATGCCGGCCTCTTATTTTCTTCTCGCTTCTTTCATCGCTCAGCACATGGGTACTGTAGGCGGCGGCACCATCAAGTCCTGGATGTCGGGCATCAAGGCTTGGCATGACCTGAACGGCGCGCCCTGGAATGGTGACGATCGCTGGGTAGAGCTCGCCAGACGTTCAGCGAACAAGGAGGGCACCACTTTCAAGCGTGATCAGCGAGGTCCAGTCACCGAGGAGCACATGTGGGCTCTCCACGCCGGTCTCAACAGAACCGGCAGTTTCTTCGACGCAGCCGTCTGGTCCACCGCCACAGCTGCTTTCTGGGGCTGCAGACGCCTCGGCGAAGTCACCGTCCCCTCGCTCGCGAAGTACGACCCAAAATATCACGTCATCAGCAAAATGGCATTTTGCTCGCGATCTTTTGATCTTGTGATGGCTCGTGAAACTCGCATCCGCCAAATTCTGCTTTTTGTTTTGCTCATCTATCGGCTTGAAGAGGGCCAGAACCAGTCTGCATAGTCAAGAATCACTTTTCGGTATGCCATTTATCATTCTGTATGGTTTCCCAGCCGTTCCCGCCTGGGGGAAGCCAATCAGAATGAGCTCGCGTGGAGATCATGGACATAGCACGTGACCGTGCGTTCTCGTGGTCTTTTTGGTCTTGTGCGTGGGCGTACGAGCTCATACAAGCTCCCACGAGCAAACTGCCGAAAACGCGATGGTTTCCCGCGGTGTCAAGCACACACGCATCACTCCTCGCTCCTCTTCTTCCGCCACTGCCGTCTCCATTCCTTGGACCAAATCCACGCGTGATCGCGGCGCCACCCACAATGACCCTCACCGACCGCGATGACGAACTCTGTCCTAGCAAAGCTTTCGCTAACCACCTGCGCGTCAATGCAACCGTTCCCCCCGATGCTCCTCTCTTCGCCTTCGAATCCAGAACCGGAAATTGGTCTCCCATGACAAAAACCTGGTTCTTAAGCAGAGTCGCCAACATCTGGGAGAAGGCCGGGCTCATGGGCCTTTTCGGGCACAGCTTTCGCATCGGCGGTTCCACGGCCCTCCTACTCGCAGGCGTTCCTTGCGAAATCGTGGCCGCGCTCGGAGGTTGGACCTCCCTAGCTTTCCTCCTCTATTGGCGGAAAATTGAACACATCATTCCCATGCACATTGGCAAAGCTTGCGACAAGAACAGACTCGACAACCTGGCTATGGCATTCGAGTCCTTCCGCGTCGCCAACAAAATCTCGCTGCCCAGCGCTGACGAGGAACTTTAGCCTTGATTCCTTACACGACCCTTGCCCTAAAACACAAAACCCAATACACCTTTGTTTCACTCTAGCGACGGCATTTTCCTACTTCTCTTACTATTCTTCTCCTTTCTTTCTTCCTTCCCTTCTCCTTTCCCTTCCACTTGAGCTCTTGTGTGGGGAAGTCAGCGGGCGCCGCAGGCGCCAGCCAACTGGGGTGAGCTCTCGCTCCAGTTGGGTAGAGTTGGCTTGGCGCCTTGGCGTTTTGGCTCCAGCTCTCGGCCTTTGCCTCTCCCTCTCGCTCAGAGCCAGCGGATCCCTGCCCGGAGCCTTTCTTAGCAGCGGGACGACGCGTCGAAATCTCGCCGTCGATTTCCCGCCTCAGCAGCTCCAGCCGCCGAAGGCGGCCCCGCGGCAGAGCCACAGGCTCTTTCCCCACACCACGAATCACTGTAACCGCCGGTTGCTTTGATTCGTGTTTCTTTCCTTTCTCTTTCTACCGAGTCGCAGACGATTCCCCTATCTTATCATTCGACTTTTTAACAGTTTAACAGTGTGATATTCGTCTACGTGCATAACACTTAGGTACAGGTACCTCGACGAACCCAAGTGAGAAAGTTATAGAAAAGGTGCCTATTCTAATCCGGTCGGCTCGTCAGTCGAAACGAGATAGGGCAAGGCATAATCGGACGGATGAAACCGACTCTCTGTTGGGGGATGCCGACTCACGGTTACCTGGTCTCTCTTGCATCTCGGGGATGTTCTCACTGCCTTGCTTATGCGCCGAAGGGTGTCACATCAGCAAAACACCGCTCAGATAACAGCAATTGCCGCCACTGCGCGGTCCACGGGAGTTACTACCCCACACTGGCGTTAAACCGACCCTCTTCTCGAAACGGTGCTCGCTTCGCCTCATTTCTCGACGGATTCACTTCCAGCCGCATACTAAACCGAGCTGTAAATACCATACTAACGTAAAAAAAAAATCAGGCAAATCGGTGCAGAGAACACTGTGTTCCGTGAACCGGTTTCACCGAAGAACAAGGCGATTGAGTGCCGGGATATAGTGTACGCAATTCCGGAAACCACAACTCCAGATGGACTTTTCCCTTCTCCCTCCATCCACCACAACTTGAAGCTTCATTGGATATTTTTTTCACAGAAGACATCGTTGATCGATGATAGGTATTACGGCTTTCCTGTTAAACAATTCGAATCGTGCGTGGATCATGTTCCAATCTGAATGAAGCTCTAACCGGAAGCTGGCCCTCCTCGCAGTAATAGCCGGTGTTCTTATATCGTGGCGTCGAAGAAGACATTCATCCCAAGCAGTGGGAACCGAGCCAACGGCCTTCACTGTCGATCCCTTCGCAGATCATTCTTTCAGCACCGCTCCTACCGCTGTTCATAGCTCTCCACCGTTGCCTATGCAGCCAGAGCTCGAAGGCAGACGACCGGCAGGAAAATTCGAGGCATTCTCGGTCGTACGATTGAATGATGCGGAGCTGCCCCCACCTACTTATACCTATTCAGCGGAGTGCTTGCTCGCAGCGGATGGGTTGCCAAGGTAGGACAAACAATTTTCGTGGATACCGATGTGCCTGGATTATTTATGGATCCCAAGTTCTTAAACGCACATGCGCACTCGTGTGTCTTCTAGTCGCACGAGGTGACTGTAGGCCCGTGGAGGCACTGCCCGGTGCCGTGCGGACTAATAATAAAAGAATAAAAAGCGCAAGGATGGCCGAGGAAGCGGCAGTCGCGAGCCAGGATGGATGACTCAAGAGTCAATGTGCTGATGTGGCTGTGTCGCCGCAGCAATGATCGACAATCGGTGATCCGACTACGGACTTCCGACCAACGGCAACAACACTCTACTGACACTCTTTAGTCTTGCTTTAGTCTCTGACATCTCTTCACTATCTTCAACAAACCACAATCAAAAACCCGCACATGCATGCACTTTCACTCTTCGAAATTTCACCGCTTCAAACTTGCGACTTTCAATTTTCTTGGCAGCCTCTCACTGTTCCGTAGTCTTTTGCCTCGTGGATCGGCCAGTGATTCACGAACTAGCGCCCACGGGCCACAATCATAGATCTGCCATGACTTTCTTCTTGCTTTGGCCGGCGGAAACATTGGATGACGGCAGTACTTGGCTATCCGAGCTGACCTGAGCTGACCACCTTTTACCGAGTTTCGAAATTTCGCTTAATGATGATCCAATAAGTATTCGAGCCCTTGTCCTCCTCCCTTCTTCCACTGGCACAACGTTGTTCTTTCACTTATGTCCACCATACAGTCTATACTCTCAGAATCCACGCCCAGTGACGATGCACTACATGTGCATATACCTCCGCCCTACCGTCTCCGCGACGACAGCCCATATCGGAATCTTTCGCTACGCGAGAAAGTCCGACCATTACCTCGACCACCAACCCTTCCTCTGAATACTGGTGTAAACCTATCACGGCCCCTGCCACGACGACGAGCTTCGGGGGGCGGGTTCGTAAACCCTCAGGCTCCTAAAACCACAACATTTTTTGTCTGCAACCCGAGCGACTCTCCCATATCCCCTTTATCCCCCTTGACCCCAGGCCAGCCATCCATGGCTTCGCAACTGGGTCTTCCCATACATATAACCCCTGCAACCCCCCTACCGCCTCCTACGCCGGGACTCGTTCAATCCAAGTCAAAATTCTTGCCGCCGGATCTAGATTCCACGCTAGATCCTCTTTCTCCTTCCTCGACGACACCTCAAATTCCGATTGCGAAAAGGCATCGTCGTTTCGGCGGCAGTGTGGGATCTATATCCCCGGACTTCCTGGCACAATTACGCAGCATGGGAGAAGAGAATGACACCTCGCAACCGGCGGTTAATGGTATACAGAGGGATGATGATAGCTCATCCAGCGAAGACGACGACGACGAGGATGAATTAGGAGAAGAAGCAGATTCCTCGTGGGTCGTGGAGAAAGCCACCCGCGGCGTCCGTCGCACGGATAGAAGTTCTCTGAAATGGGTGCAGGATCTTGGCGGAGACCGGTGGATTGCAGATCGTTACTCGACCCTCCTTCGAGCTTTATAACTGGTAGCACTCGTTCTGTTTGAGAGTTCCACATTACTGATTTTCCTGTCCAGCGGAATATGCACTGTTCCCGGACGCCCATGAAGCCCTTGGTGCTGCTTCATGCCTTTGTTTTGTTGCCTATGAACATCTATCTCTATCAACTTCCGACAAGGTTGCGGCGGTTTGTGGCCGCGCTGACGTCTTGAGGCGCATCGGTGCTGCCAGGTCGTGGCACTGCGTCGGTATACTGTATCTTATGAAGAGTACAACCGTGAAAAGCATTTTTACAACGTGCTTTGCAATGAACGGACGTTGGGTGGACTCACGAACGGTCCGCTCCCGTCACAGAGCAAGTTGTATGAGCGGATCCCAGTGAAGGTTAATGAACGCTCTGAACGATCACCCATTTCACCTGAATACTGCACCCTCTTTCAACTAAGTATAAAATGTAATTTTGCCCATCTTCATCATCAGGGATGCTCGAGATCCTTTTCGCTCATCGTTTCACATTGAGTGGTCATTTGCGAGCACGAATCCAATGAAGATTCTTTCAATGCGACGCTCGACTTGCTCCGGATCCATCGCCCGTATCTCTGCAGGAGACGTAAGCACAATCCCAGTGGGTGGGCGATAGCAGCGAGACAAGCTCACCCAAAACAAAAACGGAATCGGCGTGCATACGAGACCCAGGATGCCAAATATGGTCATTGCGGCCTCGTCGCCCAGGCGCGAAAACATCACGGGCACGACCTGCGGCAAGAACGCAGCGCACACAGAGCGCATCACGATCGTCGACGCAACCGCGCTCGCAAAGTAGAGCTCATACGCGTCCATGAGGTATGACGTTAAACTCTGCAATATTTGGGAGATACCCGTTCCAAAAAACACGCTCCCGACGATGGGCACGAGCCAATGCACAGAGGGCGACGCGCTGCTGCGGGGGCGTCAGGTGCGAAGTAGAACCTGATGCTGCTCGGTTGACTCACAATGCGAACCAGAAAAGTCCGATAGGGACCAACACCCCACCGACCATGGCCTGGTGCAGCCGGCTGCCGAGGATGAACGCGGTTAGCTGGGAGGGGCGCAAGAGAAGAAGAAACAACTCACGCCTCGGGTGCAGCGCGCCCCGTTTCGCTCGTTTCCATTGCCCGCCAGTATACTCTATTCTGAAGAGGAGTCGAAGCGAGCCCGAGAATAATGCCAATTCCAATCCCAATGAACGCGAGCCCGCCCTGCGCAGAGGAAAAGTGGTGGTGCTGCTGGAAGACGATCGGGAAGGCGGCGAAGAGGGCGTAGAGCGTGCCATAGACAATCGAGATGTATAGCGCCACACAGAGCACGATGGGTTCTGTGACGAGGAAGACTGTGCGTGCGGGATGAGCCGGGTACAAGGTGCACGGAAACAAGGAAGCACCCACCAAAAGGGCGGCTAAAGTTCCTGAACATAACCTGTGAGATGGACTTGGGTCGGCAAAGATCATGCACAGATACGTAATGGACGATCCCGGTGGATTGTCGCGTTAGTTTCGCGGCACGACGGCGCAGCAGAACGGGGGCATACTGGTGATAGAAAAGAGAATATCAGCACGAATGCGGGTCCATGGAGGGCCTGGATGAATTTGCGTACAGTTTCGGGCGTGAAGATGGCGCCGGAGAGAAGCGAGAGCACAGAGAAGATGAACATGAGCCAGAAATTGAAGTGCCAGTCTAGCTTCATCACGACGTAGCCGCCAACGACAGGGCCAATAATGGGCCCTAGGAATGGGAAGAAATTGTATATCGCAGAAGCCAGACCGCGTTCTCTCGCGTTCCAAATATCCGAAATCTGTGCAGGTGCATTGACCAGTGCTGCGACG
The DNA here is from genome assembly GCA_029281795.1 of Mycena crocata. Lineage (NCBI taxonomy): Eukaryota > Fungi > Basidiomycota > Agaricomycetes > Agaricales > Mycenaceae > Mycena > Mycena crocata. The sequence goes on along the minus strand of JARJCP010000012.1, from coordinate 27,241 downwards.
GAGATGAGCACCAGCAGTGGCATCCACCAAGCGGAAATACCCACGCGACGAGCCAAAGATGCCCGTCAAAAATCTGCACGACAGCAGGGCGTAGACGTTGTCCCGCGCAAGGCACCCTTCAAGTTGGAATGTTGTGTATCCGGCGAGAGAGATGAGGAAGACGAGCCGCTGTGCAACGAACACACTCGTCTCCGAGATGAAGCTGCAGTAACAGGGTACTTACGCGTCCATACATCTCGCCCATCGGCGCAAACATCTGGAAGGGAATGCAGGTAAGAAAAGGGTAATGTAAACTGCCAAGAGAACTTGCAAGAGGCCTATGCAACGGTTAGATTTTGCATCTCGCAACATAAGACATACCCTAAAGCAAAGCCCAGTACATAAAGCGATAAACCTAATTAGTAGGGATCAGAAGGCGTCGGCAATTGTGGGAATGGCTGCGTGAACCTGAAATGGCCACGTTGTCTGATATGCGCAAGTCGCGCGCCATCGTTGCGAGGCCGCCAGAATAGACACCTAATCGCAGCGGTTAGGCCAGCAACACGTGAACAACGATAACATACATACTCGAGCTGAACGACACGGTCCAAGTGCAGAACGCCAACTAAACAAGCGGGCGTCAGGAGACGGCGCGACGCGACGGGGATCAGACATACTTGCGCAATGATCAGCCACTTCTTGCAGTTATTGAAGTTGAATGGGTTCTCGGCGTCCTGTGCGTCCCAGTCGAGGACAAAGGGGTCCTGCAGCGTGCCGCTGCCAGGGTATCGGCGGGCGAGGGACAGGGACGCGACAGACGATTTTTCAGGGTTGTACTGCGTCGATTCAGAGGAGGATGGGTGGGTATCACACCTCTTGCCCAATGCGGGACGGCGAGCACGTTTGGGTGGGAGAAATAAGGAGGAGGTTCGGCGCACGTCCGGGAGCGCAACACGCGGGTCAATGTTGGGCGGGAGAGAGGAGACACGCGTTCCGAATGCCGTCGCACTCGAGCTTGCGGTCGCCACAGGAGTTGTTTCGTCACTGGCCCAAACCGCCGAGGTGACGACGCCCGAACGACGGGAACGAGCGAGAAGTGGACGGGGTGCGGCTGTGGTCGGGCGGGAAGGGGATGTTGAGGGCGGCGCCGGGGAAAATGCGCCCTCAGCACTCCATTGGGAAGGAGAAACGGCGTGTCCGGTCCCAGCGGGCGGATAGGACGCCTCTGAGCAGGTTGGCGAGAAACAGGTCGTCGCCCTGCGAGAATGAGAGCGAAAGGAATGAAGGGATTGCCAGTACTGACTCGGAAGAAGACGTCATGCGCCGAAATTGCGAGAGGCGAGATGGAATCGAAGAGACGAAGTGCGAGCGGCGAGAGAGATTACCAAAAGAAAAGAAATACTGCAAAGGGATGGTCAAAGTTCAAAGTTCAAAGATGTGAAAAGTAGAACCCACCGCGTCAAAGTCAAGAAGCGGGTTATCGACACTAGAAAGCGCGTGAAACACCAGTCGTATTCGAGAGCCAGCTCAGACGGGAACTCGAAATGACGCTGGAGGTGACCGTGAAGAGATTCCTCGGGGTTTAGGAGACCTTCAACATAGAAAGACTCCGGCGCGATCATACGATCGGCTGACACCACGACAGTGCGTCGAGCACACAGATTGAGCTCGACGTTGGGGCTGTGAGCACCAATTGCACGAACGTTGTCCAGAAGGATGAATCGAGATGGATGTCACGATACTCGAGCTGTACGAGAAAATAGAAACATAACCACCGACGCCGTTGAGATGCAGAACTGTCGAACTCGAGCGTCTCCGCATCTTTGCGGTCTTCCAGATGCACTGCAGATCATATCGGCATTACTACTCGCAGGAAGTATAATTTCCCGTTGATACAAACGACGAGTAAGAGGCTTTTGGTGAGGAAGAATGGACTTGTCACGCCGTAGGTTGGATACTGATTCTCAACGAATGATTTCTTACGTAATTATTTCTTTGGTGTAATGGGAAGTCTTTGGCAGACAGTACCAAATAATCTAGAAATAATCCTCCATCCATGCCGCTTGCACGACTTTTGAGTGCACGACTTTAAGAACCTACCATGCCGCCACAGAGAGCGGACGCAGCACATATCGCACCTTATCTCACTCACCTCATCAGCCACCATGGCCAGGTCACTCTGGTACCCCCAGATAATAACGGACGGCGGCGAAAGGCGAAGCAGAACAGACCAGTCAGAGATTCACCGAGAGAAGAACCTGTTCGGTTCAACAGTGGACCCACAGCTTCTTTCGGAAGGCCCTCACGTCGCACACAAGCATCCCGAACAGATGAGCAATATAACGATTGTGCGTCTTACCGCAATCAATGTTTCACTGCGAACGAAACTAATGATCCTTAGTCCCAGATGATATTCCGGATTACCCACCGCCCTCATTCCTGGAAGCCATATCGTCGCCCTCAGTCTCTGTGTGTCCAAGCACCATAGGGCACTCCATTGCACCCCAAGCATCACGTCGTGACTACGAGTCTGGCTCCGATTCCGGATCCGATGATAACTCTCTCGACATTGTTGAAACCACCAGTCTGCGAGGGTCAAGGAGACCAGCCCTCGAATGCTCGTCGCTTCAGTCACAACCTCCCCGAGGTCGTGGAATTCTCGATTCCGATCCCGATGACACTGGCTACGCGCCCTCGTTGTCAAATCCTCGTGCGCACCGACGCCATTTGTCCCTTTCGCCACTTCGGACATTGTTTCCGTCCCGCAATGCTCGAGAATCTGGACACACAATGTCTGCCCAGAGCACACCCTCACCCCATTCTTTGGCGTTTTCGCGTTCCTCTCCTTTCTTCCGTAGCACCACTTCGTTGCGTAATTTGACCTCGTCCACACCATTTCCACCCCCTTCGCCATCCTCCCCTCCTTCTATAAGGAGTGAGAACTTCCTCGGTCCCAGACGATTTTTCTCTCACAAGGGCAAGGAACGCGCCAGTGAGGCTTTGGATTCATGGGAAATTGTCGAATCAGAGCACCCGGTAGCTTCTACCATCGCGATTGGGCCCGCACCGGTGCCCTCACCCAGGGAAACTTCTCCTATCCGAGATGTCCCCAGCGCTGTCACCATGCCAACACACCCATTGTCAGAGCGAGATCGCCAGTCCAAGGCTAAAAACTGGATTCCACCACGCCCCGTACGGGAGCGTGAGCGCCGCGCGCCACCTCCGCCTCCCTCATCTCCTTCGGTACCTCCAACTCCAACTCCAGGTGAGGGCCCACCTATCGTTACGGTACGCACGAAAAAAGCTCCACCTCCACCACCCCCGAAGAAGAAACCTCAGCCTGGCCCTTCCCCACTGCGGCCAGAAGAATGGCCGCCCGCGTTGCTGGAACTCGATTTGGATCGAGCAGTCCGAACACCTCTTCCTTTGACGCCTGTGGCGGCCTCCCCGACGTCTCTATTTTGTCTTTCCGACGTTGCCGACGGTATTCCGTCGCCCGTCCCCCGCTCCGCGTCAGGCGCTTCAGAAGAATATGGAAATGTGAATGTAGACACCGACGGGCAGATGCATCCCCATCATTATCCTGGCCGCCCTCTTCCGCCGCGCCCCCGTCTCATTGTAGACTCTACCTACGCACCGCATCCCGACTTTCCTCAGATACCGCCACAACCCCCAAGCGTGCCGGAAGGATTATTGATAGATCTAGACGCCACAGAAACAACGACTGTGCGCGCCCAACCGACCCAACCTTTGGCTTCAGTCTCCACCGATTTGCACCAGCTGACACCAACGGCAACGGAAATGCAGCGCGCTTCGTCTGCCTCGTCCGTGGATCTGGTGCCCATCGTCCCATCAACCGACTACTTGGAGGTCACGGACCTGGATGTCCTTCTCGCGCGCCTCGAAAATGGCCAGCGTGATGGTGGAGACTACGATGTACGTACCAGCCCCCATTTAAGAATGTACTAACGCGTATCGTAGACGCTGTTGCTAGTTTCAGAGTTTATCGGGGCGGAGCCTACCTCGCCGTCCCCGCCGTGGCAGGCTGTAGGTCAGACGTCCTCATTGTTGACGGGCCATATAGAGGTCCAGCGACGGCGTACCACGAAGGATGGGCGGGTCAAGCTGAAGCTTGCGCTCCTCGGCACTGCCGTGGACCGATGTGGCATCTGCATGACGCAGTTCAAGAAGGCGGAGCGCGCGCGACTCAGCGACGGGTGCAAGCACGCGTTCCACGATGGATGTCTCGCACGCTGGGTCGTGCGGAGCCGCACATGTCCGCTTTGCAGAGTGCCGCTGAATCTGGATGCAGCTGATGGGTGTCGGTAGCGGGATTACTGACGACATAATGACAAGACATTGACTATGCATACACATCTGGACATGGACATTTTACACTGGAAACCATCTTGACTTTCTTCCCTGCATGTCTCCTCGTTCACCCACATTTGTAGCATACTGTACCCATAAATCTTCTGTAGCAACATGATCCCCTTGTCTCCGTCGCGGAGCTCCCTAGTATTGTCCTGAAACCAGCATTGTATGAAATTATCTACATCAACGGCGGTATGTAAGATATTGTGCAGCAGCGCGCGCCATTTGCCCGGCGGTAAATTGCTTCATGCAGCGGTCATCCGAGTAGTCCATAAAATTATCTGGGTGGATATGACATCAGCTGCAGGGTGTACGAACGCGCCGAGGATGACTTACGGACGCCGTCAACCCCGGCCTCGGGGCAGGTATCGCGTTTGGCGGGACATCCCGTCGTGGGTGAGGCCTGCGAGGGAGTGTCGCTCACGTAATCGCCCGCAGAACTTGAACCGGAACCGACACATCCTCCCTGAAATGGGTGATATAGGCCGAGCCAATGACCGGACTCGTGTGTCAGAGTCTACATATGCGCTTTGAGTGGAGGTGTATATACTGCACAAACGACCTACCCGCCCGAGGTTGTATTTCGTGGTAGAGCCTCCAGGTAGACTGGAAAACAGGAGAACCTGCAAATGCGATAAGTTCAGTAATCGGGCGAGTGCAGTGTGAATGAACCCACGATACCATCATCCTGTGCGCTTGAGCTGTATTGCGAAGGGAACGTGGAATAGCCCAAAAGATTCGAGACCGAGCCGGAAGTGAATCTATGCGTCTGCATAAGGACGTTTCGCCAATCAAGCCCGAGGAAAACATACCCGACTGAATAAACATTGAGGTCGCCCTTGCCGCCCCGGCGCAGCGCGGCCTTCATTGCCGCCTGCTGGGGCGTGCTTGGACCGACGTTGGCAAACCAGTCAGGGTTGACGGTGCGCGTGGTGCTTGCCAGATTCCATTTGAATGCGCCTGAATAATCCGCGTTGAGGACTTTGATCTGTTTCGCGATCTGGGAAGCTCTGCCAGCCAGGAGCGTGGGATTAGAAACAGTGAGTGGTATGGGGAAGTCTGACGGACGGGATGTTTCCACCTTTCCCGTTAGCGTCTTTGCTGATGACATGCCAATGGACCTGGACTTGGGTCAGCCAAAATATTCGTCAAGAGACCCCAGAACTCACATTTATGGTGGATATTGCACTCTTCTCTGTGGACGCCCGGGTCTGGTTGGCCTGAAACTGCTCTTCCACACCACGGAGGGTTTCCGGACGGATACGCGTTCCGCATCCTCTTCAAGCCATGAAGTTAAGAGGCGTCCCATAGTAACAACAGAATCAGTTACCTCTGCCTTGTAAGACTGATCTTTGCATCGACGTCGACGACGGGACTCCCGTAGGCAGAAAATACCACGAAGAGGAGAGCGATGGCGACGGATGTAAGACCCATGTCTGAGATTCAAATGCGAGGCTGAGCCCTTTATAGTTTCTGCAGAGGGGGCGATGATTCGCGGATGTCGAGTCTTGTCTCATTGCGGATGTCCTGAGTGAGTTGTGCGACTTGTGCGAGCGAATGAGACAGCGACCACTCTGCACAGTGGACACTAGCCAAAATAATTGTTTTGGAGCCATGATATTCCAATTAGAGACATCTTTTTGGAGTCCAACTGGTTTTATCATAGATACACATTGCTTCCCGTCCACGGGTCCAAGCAATGCAGTTTGCAGCAAACTCGTAAAAGTCAAGAAAGAAGGGGCATTAGTATTCTCACGACCCACTGCGATTAGATTAGATTGTTCTCTGATAGTTTACACTACCATCTGCACCGCTTCCGGACTTGGAGTATCTCCATCCTCTCACCACCGTGTCCGCCTTGCCATTTTCTTGATCAATTCTCCAACTCACAGCGCAAAGCGGCGCAAGCGCAAAGTTGAGACATTCAATGATGGCTGAGCGGCTTCTTTCTCGTCGGTCGCGAATTGTATCGCCTACGAGTGTAGTGCAACTGGAAGATGCGACACCATACTCAGAGGTCAACTCCACCCTGCCAGCGGCGCAGAAATGGTCCCGTTTCGTCCTTCTTTCAGACACACACTCGTCAACCTTTGCTGTCCCCAAAGGCGACGTCTTGCTACACACCGGTGACCTCACACAACGCAGCACCTTGGAGGAGCTCACGGTGACCATGGACTGGCTTTGTGCGCTGCCGCATCGAATCAAGATGTGATGTCCTGAGCCTCAGGCCACATTTCTGACGACTCATTAACATGTGCAAGAATCATCGCAGGGAATCACGACTTGGCTGTCCACCCAGAATGGTATGAGGGTAATTGGCAAAATAAACGTCACAAAAACAAGGAGGTCGCTGAAAACCCTATATTCTTCGGATCTGCCTTCGTCTTACCTGGTATCTTCAGACTGCCGAAGCCATTACCGAACTGTTGCAGGGCCCCCGTGCTGTCGCAGCCATTATCGTATACCTGCAAGACCAACAACATACATTCAAGATACATAAAGGTGGAAAGGAGTGGAGTATCTATGGTTCTCCGGTATTCCAGTGCCTCATCCTCTCCTTATAATATGTTTTGAAATGACCCCCTCTGAGTGGTCACCTGTGTTCGGCAACTGGGCGTTTGGCTATCCCAGAGCGGAGGGTGAAGGTACTGGCTGATTATCAATGTGGTTTCCGTTTATTAACAGCCACCTTAGCGCTCGTGTCGCGCTTTCCGCGAACCGACATCCTGTACGTCGAGCAGTATTCTACGATTCGTCCCTGACTAAATTTGGGCGGCAGTCTAACCCACGGTCCGCCGAAGAGTGTCCTCGATGTGACCAACAGTGAGGATCGCGCGGGGTGCGCCGCCCTCGCTGCACAGGTCGGCGAGCTCCGACCAAGACCCCACGTTTTCGGCCACATCCATGAAGCACGCGGTGCATACTAACGTCCGTCTGTGGGACACCAAGGATACGCTCGGGGCACAAAACGAATCGCAACTGAGCGACTCGGACGGGAACGATGTCGGAAATGAGGAAGTAAACCTACCTGCGGGAGCCCAAACTGTGTTTGTGAATGCCGCCAACTTCCCGGCGGGCCCGAACACTTGGAGAAACGGCCAGAAAGTGCAGGTGGGTGGGTTGGGGGTTGCGCCTGTTGTCGTGGATTAGTTGGAGTGAATCAAAGCCTCCAATCCATAATTTTGGTTCTTGGATATCTGCAAGGTCCCCGTCGGCCTGCGGTCGGCACTGGGCCACTGGCTGATTACAAGAACAATTACAACGATGACAATATTAATAGGAATTGAAAACCAGCCGTGTAGTGATCTAAGCTATTAAGTACAGCATCATTTCTCAGTCAAAGTAACGCGCCTGTTAGGCCTGATTAGATTTTTCATTTTCAAGGTTTCTTCAAGTTATGACGACACGGAGAGCAAAGCCTACAACAATCAACATTTGCACATACGTGGCTGTACTGGGCCACATCGACGTTTCGCTCTCTTTCAGTCTTTCCTCTTGCTCTTAACGCAGGAATGCGCCAACGAAATACAAGCACACGTTTGTTATATCAACGTGAACAAGCTAGCTAGACCTTGCCATCTTATGGATGGTAAAGCGCGAGTTTCATATCTACCTGCTCCATCTCCTTTCTCTGCAGCGATCTTTCGAACAGCGGCTTGGCAGCTGCCCACAAGTCGACTGCCTTGTGAAGATTTCCCTTCCTTTCTTGAATATTCGCAATCCGCACCATGCATTCGCCTCTTCTGCGTTGAACATCCATGAAGTCAAAACCAGTCAGCGCGACTTCGAAGAGGCTGATACCCGTGGTATCATCTGCTTCCGCAACGAAAATATCCCCAAGACACTTGAGGGCATTATGGCACCCTAGTTTGTTCCTGGTCTTCAACGAGAATATGAGAAATAGGGTTGCCCAGTTGAGTGTGGTCTGGATGTCGTCCAACCCATACTCAAAGTTTGCAAGCCGCTCCAAACAAAAGGTTACAGCCTCCTCTAGGTTCCCCGTTGTGGCACGGAGGCTCTGACTGAGGATTTGCCTTGCCACGACTACGTTTCCTTGACGAAGATGCAAAGCTGCCTGAGCCAAGTCGCAGAAGATCAGGCCACCCGCAAACGGGAGCGTTGTTCTGATCAATCTCCGTGTAGTCTCGATATTATGCAAGATATCTGCATCACACACTCCTGTCTCAACTCCGATAACTGCAAGATTGAGGAGTGATAGCGCGCTACTGACCGTCGGAAGGTCTCCGCGTTGAATTCCTGCAGCGATGAACTCGTGGATATTCTGAGCCTCGGCATACTCTGTTTTGAGGAGGTGGATTTCGGCCTCATAGTTCAGCGTCGACATGTCCGCGTTGCTCCCTTGTAGCCCACATACAAGCAGCAGCTCTCTCGCCTGCGCACACAGCTTGCTAGCCTGCTGAAAATCGCCCAAGTGTGCACAACACTGCACCTCGATCTGGAGCGCACGCGACTGGTAAACCAGATTGCTGAGGCATTCCGCCTGATACGCTGCCTTCTGAGCATACACCTGACCCTCTTGAAAGTTGCCCATGATCGTTTTGGCATTAGCTATTCCATGCAAAGCGCGACGGCTTTGCTGGTTCGGTGCACCATCATCGCGGGCGAGTGAAAGTGCGGCTTCGTAACATTCTAGTGCTTTCTCTATCTCTTCCTTTTGGTTGAAATAATAATTTCCCAGCGCGTTCTGCCAGTTCGCTGTCAGACGGTTAGCTTCCTCATCATATCCAACGCTGCAAAATCCGTCTACCTTTTTCGATCACATTAGAATGTTGAAAATGTTGATTTCCCATGGATATGTACTGATTTTCATCGGGAATACTTGTGAAACCCGCAGTAGAAAAAAGCATACAGATGTATTCGCCGTAGATTTCCTTGTTTCTCAGCAGGACCAGTTTTTCGGGAAGACGCGTTATAAGCGAGGATGGTCCACGGTTGGTGAAGAGACTAAATCTATTCAGAGCCATAATACTCTGTATGTTAAGGATCAAGTCTTGACCCTCCATGCCAGAGTCAAGACCATCGGCAAGCAAAGCGTGGATGTTTCCCAAGTTCATCGCAAGTCGGAGTACAATGTCGCTGGATGGAAATGCTTCGAAGTGGTTCCATAGGTCGACAACTGTGCAGAAGTATCTCCAGAGGGGATTTTTTAGCAATGCCGAAGGAGGGAGTGTATTGCGGATATGCTCTCGGATTGGAACCAGAAGCTTGAGTCGCTGGTCGTGATCTGTATATGCCAACGAAGTGCGAATTACGGTGGCTTTGCAAGCCAGGATATTTGGAATAGAGAGGCTGCTTTGGACTAGATCTGCATCCGAAAGCCCATCAGGAAGAAGAGAAAGGATCCTAAGCAAATCCTGGGCCGCCGGGGTCATTCGGGGCCCAGAGAACGAGAGCATTATGGATACATCTAGACTTGACCTTTTGTCGTAGCCATCTGAGAGGAGGAGTGTGTTTTCTTCCTTCCACCGGGCCAGGGTCGCAGGGCAACCTTCGTATGCCGCAACATTAGCGATGAGCGAAACTGCCAAAGGAAGGTTGTCTGTCACTGCAAGAAGCTGGTGAATATCCGCAGCATTGTGCTCGGCTTCATCTGCGATGTCCACAAATGTTTGCCAAGCTGCAGAATTTGCCAGAGGCTGTAAAGGCTTGAGGAATGGTCGAGACCATTTGATTTTGCCGGGTCTTTCGCCCCCTCGCATGGTAATCTGGTATGCATTTCAGGATATCTGATTTCTGGTTGAATGATGTGGCATACCAAGATCGCCAACTGTGGAACATCGGCGACGAGCGAGAGAAATTCTTCAACTTCACCACGTGATGTGGTTGAATTTTCCCAAGGTGTCTCAAAATTGTCGAGGACCAACAGAGAAGGTGGACTATGATTCAACTGCCGGTAAATCTTCTTCGAGAGGTTCGGTCCTTGCTCGAGTCCTAAATGTGTGGCAATAACGGAAGTAAGATCTGCGCAGGTAAGAGCTGAATGACAAGGAACAAAGTATCGGGTTGGATATTTGTTCGCGACGTCGTCGTGATGGAGTGTTGCCAAAGCAAGACTTGTTTTCCCCATGCCTCCCGGTCCAAGAATGGCTACTCTGGCATGTTCGTTTCGTAGGGATTCAACCACCTGCTGGAGCTCGGTTTCTCGACCGTGGAATATGCTCGGACAGCCTGGGAGCATAGACAGGGACCCGGAGCTGAAAGTGGATGAGAGAATTGAATGCGAGGAAAGAAGACAAATGAACCTATTCGCAATACTGGACAGGCTACCGGTTACCTTCAAAGAATCAGATTATTAAAAAATGCGAAGGGATCAACCAACTAACAGAATATTGATCGGAATTACTCAGGCGGGGGTTAGCCTCGAGCAAAGCGAGAAGCTCATGGTGTCTTCTTTCTTTGTCCTGGTGAATTTCTGAAAGCTTCGAGAGCGTGTAGATTCGAGACTGTGCCTGCTGTCGAATTAACAGAAATCTCTGGCTCTGCGACTCCAGTACTCGCCGTAAATCTTTCCTGGACAGTTTCCAACTCTGATTTGCAGGAGTTTAATTGACTATTTGTATCCGCCTGTTTGATGATCCTTTTAAGCTTCCCCATCCCTTGTTGAGCATCAAGAAAAGTATATATTTTCTGCAGCGTTCTGAGGCACGCAATGAATGACAACAAAGTCGATGGATAAGCTCACCCACCTCGCGAATTGCGCAATATTGTATAGGAGTGTTGGAGGAAGGATACCGTTCATATGAGAACGTGAATATAGGTCTACAATGGCACACAGAATCTCGTGGATCTGTTCCACTAAACGAAGGAACTCGGTCTTGTTCGATTTGAGCAACTTTTGCGCATTAGATTGATGTTATAAGAAGAATTCGGAAGAACGCACCTCAACACTCCTCACAATTGACAAGCTGAGAGACGCAGCCGATGCGAGAAACGGAACCTGGCCTGAACTGGCAATGTCCCGCGTAGTCGTCGCAGCCAAGGTTGCATACTTGATGATGTTGCTGACTGGGGTCATAATACGATACGGATAAGCCATCTTACCACTACCAGAGTCTTTTATATTGCGAGCCCGTTATTTTTAGCATTTCCCGAGGTCTCCAAGGTTTGATATTTCTGCCCTACCTATATCGCCGGAAAGACCTCGATAGTTGTCAAAAATCCTTGGCAGGATTCCGTGGTATTTGCACAAACCTTCGAGTTGCAGTGGTAAAAAAATAGTTCAAGTTCCACAAGACATGAAACGCACCGCAATTCTGCACTGTGTTGGAAAGCTGAGCCCAACATTAGTCCACTTCATGTCACTTCCATGGCCACCCAGGATTCCCGGACAGGCCATAGTGAGTTCCGAAATATGTTGAGAAGCCATCATGATTAGAGATAATCTATCAGAAGTCGAAAGAGAAGTCCGCAACAAAACTAGGACCGACAAACTCTCACCTCAACGGCGAAGAGGTTGGAGTCCCGCCACAAAGAAGAAGCAACCGCACGCGGCGGTTCAACGAAATCATGTCCAGGCGCGTGAGGGCCAATAAAAAGCGATGATTTGTGGACCATTTGCCAAGGTGAAGTGGCGCCGAGATGTTCGCCAGCGAAATTGTAAGTCATCAATTGCAAACCCCGAGGACGCCTCGGAGCCATGACGCTGGGTTACCTTGCTTGTCAAGGTCTCTCCCGGGGTCATAATTGCTGCACTGATGATCACTCATAATTTGATCGGAAATCAATCCGAAATCACCGATTTCCCAGGACCCGAGCCTCAACCCCCTATCAGCGGGCAAGAGCACCAATTGCAGGAAGCTTAACTAGTGACTGTTCCACTTGTACACGGCCGAAAAAAACAAAAAAGCGAACACAATAGAAAGACGGAAGAAAAGAATTGAAAATCACCCTGAATAACTGTGCCGAAAGAGCAGCCAGAACTGTACTGAACGCGAAAATGAGGACTTCGACCAGAAAACCTACAACTGACCCGAGATCCCTGAGCATTTGAAGCCCAAACTCGTGTTTTTGAGGCATCCGAGTTGAAACAACCAAGAAAGCGCAAAATTGAACTTACGGATGGAGAATTAAATGTTTTAGCAAAGGGAAACCAAAATGACACGTAGAGTTCAACTAGCGCGCCATCATTTGACATTCAGTGGTGGGTGCGTTTTTGACTGCACCCGAGAAGATCGTTGTTGACTCAGGGTCCCCATGTAGTCCAGAAAAAATGTGATTCAAGTTCACTTTTCAAGGTCTGTGTGCTTATGGTTTGAGTATTTGAACACACATAATTGAAATTGACTCGCAGATAGTTCAAGTGGGTTGGAGTCATAATAAAACATGTTGATATGAATAGCTCACTCCCATCGTAGGAAGGTGAAATATAATTTTTTTCTAAAGGTCATGGGGCGTGCTTGTAAGCTTGAAAGACAAGCAAGAACTTGAAGAGATTCAGACACATTCACAATGTCAGACTTACGGTGAGCTTGTGTGACCTCGCTTGTGGGGAGGCAAAAATTCGAGTTTACGTTGCGGAGCTGCCTGCGTAACATAAAACTTTAATACAGCGCGAAAAGAACACGGTATAGGATGGTGCGAGGCAGAACATACTGCCTTCAGGCGTAACTCCGCTCCCAGGGACGCGAAAAAATTTGCGGAAAAGTTGAAAGGTCGAGGGAAGCACACAACACCGTGTTGGGAACAATAGGTCAATAGGACTTACCGTGGACTTGTGAACCTGGTTGTGGGAACACGGAATATCTAATGCGGGCCGGTGCACAGCGTCGGAAATGCTTGAAGACTGCAAAAAACGCGTCATGCTTGCAGCGTGGTTTGAATCCATAAGTATCTGAATCAACACGCCGAGCGCACAGATGCAATCAAGCAAGGTTTGTGCCGACGCAGTCGGCCCTCCTCGTCATGATTTTGAATGAAATCTCACCAAAGTCTAATTGAAAGAGGCGTTGCTATCGATATGACGCCACCTTTCGTAATTTTTTTCTGCTGGGTTGAGACTCTTTATATCCCGCGCCAGACTCGCCCCACATGAGGTCCCTGCAACTTTCCGATGCCAGTGGGAACGATGCCGTTCCTTTCTCCGGCCCAGAGCACGAAGGACCCCTACATCCACAGATTGTTGAATCTACACGCAGGAAGACCGTACGGAGTAATGCAAGTTGGTCATCTTAGACTTTCTCGGCGTTGCTTTGTTGGTATTTCCTGTCAACGCCGTTTCGACTCGAGATAACGTCGTTCAAGCGGCCTCTGGCGGAGTTCATATCTCGCCAATACAGCCAAGACTGCTAACCAGTGACCAGCCTAAACCAGCACACAAAATTCAACCATACTCACGTGACGCGTTGAAACAGAATGTCTATCGGCAAATGAGCGCAGGGCCCTGAGATTGAGAAACAGCATATTTCGTTGCTCACTGGTGGAGAACACAGACTATTTTCAGATCAGAGCGCAGCTAGCGAGAGCTAGAGACGTCCGTTATGATTAATCGCAGCCACACTGTTTCCTCGTGAAGAACGGAACGATGAAATTTGGTTCCGTGGATGTGAATCAGATATTAATGACGTTACCTGAACGGAGGGTTGTACAAGGTTGTACAACCACAATATTTTCTGCCAACGGAGTCAGTTGGTACTTCCTCGGGGAGAAGCTATGCGCCTGGATGTCTGCCATTCTCAGGAAATCATCGTAGCCAGCCGTCGGGGACTACTGACTGAATTTTGAAGTTTAGCAATTAGGCATGCCAGCGAGTAGGCTCTCACGGGGATTCATTGGCCAACTACCCGGGACCTCACCATCCTAAACGTGCCAGGATAAAGAACAAGACGTTGGCTATGAGCTGTCGTGGTCTGGCCAGGGATAGAGTGTTCCTATAAAATGGGAGCGAAGACAGGCTTTGTTTCCAATAATTGTTTTGCTCCTGAGTCCATCGTTAGTAAAATGTGCAAGTGGCGCCAGTACATCTTTTCTCGCATCTATCGGTCGCAATCTGATTCACAGTAGAGTTCAGCACAGTTACACAATGTGTGGTCACCTATGCCAGTTGGTAAGCATTGCTCTGCTCTTCAGAGAGTTGAAACGTTAATAAAATGATAGCCACAAGAAGAGGCACGTACATACGTCCTCTACTTGAGCATTGTCGCTCAGCGCAATATATGATCCCAGATACATTGCGGAAGCACGCGATGTAAATTCAGCGCGAACCATCCCATAAATTGCGGATCGCGGTGTAGTTCAAGTGTGCCGTTGCAGTCTATCCGAATACAAACATTGACATTTTGTGGAACCAGCGTGCTGGCAATAGTAAGTGGTCAACCATAGACAGAAATTTACTGATAATTTCTGTTCTGCCAACTATAGCCGCCAATTTCCGGAACAGTATGGTAGGCTCGTTGTCTACACAGATGCAGATGGAGGAAGGCTGATGAATGACAGTTCGAACCATCGCAAGAAAGTGTCCGCGTTGCCTTCAGCTAAAGTAAGACGGCACCGCACGTTGTAGACGGCATGGTTTGGTTTGGTGGTACTGGGATGCATGATTCGTGAGTTTTGGGCATGAGAGTGATCCACACGCACATGCATGTTACGAATGATTCCGGAATAGAATATTCGAGGCACGAATTGAATTTTTAAAACCAAAGGATGAAGCCAGGAGCCACTGAGGAATGGCGGCAACTGTCTAGCCGACTGAAGCCAATCATGCAGGGAAAGAATGGCGGCAGTTAGTTGAATTGGTGAAGATCGCTGCCATATTGCGTACGTACTAACGTACATCTGCTATTCCTGTTTAAAACACCGACGAAGAAGGCCATTGACCTTGAAGATCTGATAACAGGCATTCCAGGTGGTACCATACAAGCGGAGACATTGCACTGGAAGGTGGCCCTCTGCTGGCAGCTGTCCTCCCAAAAAAAAAAAAGGAGTGCCACCTGCCAGTTGACGGTGGCAATTGCCATAAAAGTCATGACTGAGTCAGTGCCCTCAGCCTGGCTCCGACATCAGTGGCATTTCATTTTGGTGCGAGTAGGGACTGAGGCAGGGATTGGGCAGGGACAAGTTTGAAGTTGAAGACGATTTGGAACGAGCTTTGATGGCATCATAGCATAGCCACTGCGCCTTGATGCGCCCTCTGAGTAAAGTGAGTATCGAGTCTGTAGACTTGGACCAAGTAGATCGTGGGCAGAATGTAGTACCAAAGCCGAATTGGAATCTTAGGACCTCTCCGGTCTGAGTCGACAATAGGGAAATAAGGAATTGTCAACTGAAAGCAACTGTTGCGTTATTCTGGCTGAGAGTTTAGAAACGTTCCAAATCGGTTCTCTTGTACTAGTAGTTCGGTCAGCCGTGCACCGTCGTGGATGTCGCGTACTGATGTCAATATTTTTGTTTTTGGACCAATTTGGACCTACGATGTGCAAGTCATGACTCATGCGTTTAGATGAACAACCATCCCCCAGGTGACATTGCCAGAAAACCGATGCAAGATACATATCTGTCAATAAGTTATAATTGTTTCTGCATAGTAGCTCGGCGGCGGCAATGTATCGATATCATCAGAGTCCGGAAGGCCGCCGTGTGAGGTATGGCTCGGAAACATAGTGCTTTGGCTGGCGGATGCGTTCCGACTGTGGTCGGGCGGAGACGCAGAATGGGGGAGCACGGGAGGCGGCGGAGTTTGTGAAACAAGGAAAGAGTCGCTATCAGACCTGCTCGAAGATCGTTGTCTCGTACTCCAACTTCGTGTGGGGGACCATTTTTATTTTATTTTTATTTTTAAAACCCGCTGAAGCTGAAAACGCGACGATGGGCACTTGTACCGCCGGCAGAAAAAAATTGAGGCCTAAAGCTTGAGAGAACGAGCGCAAAGTGAGCATAGATGGAGGCAAGAAAGCAAAAAGACCGACTCGGAGCACAGCCATGTGTGTGCGCCTGTTAGTTGTTGCTGCCGTTAGCTTCCGGTTGTCTTTCCGATTTCAAATTCGATCCAACTCAAGCTCAATCCTTGCTCAATCCCCAACTTGTCCTCAACCGCGACTTGACCGCGACTCAATGGCTGAGCTATCTACCACCCTCCAAATACATAGGGACCACAGTCGAGCGTTAACAAACATGAAAGTCTCCCCTGGTGACCTGTAGCAGAAATAGTTCGCTCCTGGTCGACTTTTGCTCGACTTCAAGTTTTGGACAATTCATTTCATGTCTATTACTTATCACTATTCATCGGAGCCCCGTATCTCCCCACTCACTCCCCAGCGCTCTCATCTTTTGACGGCCGGATGTAATATATCAGACATCAGCTCTGAGGCCACTCCTCGATTCCTCCTCGCGCTCTACTAGGTTCATATCAAATCATAGCATGGACCTGCGTGTGCATTTGGGCAGGGAAATTTAATTGCTTGAGGGAATCTCAGTGCGCACTTGCTTTTTTATTATGGTCGTCACAGTTCTCAATGGAAATGCAGATCTAGTGCTGCTTGACAGGACGCGCGATGGTCATGATTGACCATAAAGCGTTTCCTAGAGCCCTGCCACCATTAAATCACTGTTTCGTGTATAAATTACTACTGATCTCACTGTCTCCTTTGTTCAAAACCTCGATGTTCTGCTCAGGTACGATGTTATGCGATTTGTTCAGCGACGAAAAAAATGTGACGGATATTGCAGGGGTTCGAGCATGGCTCAGTGTTACGCTCTTTTCATGCCACATTCCTTTCTTATGTATGTGCCTTCTTTTTTCTGGTATTGTACAAACACTCAATATGCACAAGTCGTGCGGGCTCGTTTATATCACAGACACACTTTTTTTACAAACCGGGACGCGCTTTCAGACCTGTCGGACACTGGGCTTGCGTCTGCGTCGTGGATTTGGGCCTCCGGTGCATCGTCCGGCAACGTAGCCTTCTTGAAAACCTACGCTAGTGCTGATGGCAAGTCTGCCGCATCTGCGACCATCGCCATCACCGCGGTCAGCCAATACACGCTCTGGGTGAATGGGCAGCCGATCGGTGCCTCGAGCGACTGGAAGTCCGCACAGGTGTTCAACGCTGCCCTGAACACCTCGTTTAACACGTTTTCCGTGCTGGCGGGGAATACGGCCTCCGCTGGCGCTATCCCCGCGGGGCTGTTGGCCGCCTTGATGGTGCATTACACCGACGGTTCGAAGGAGATCGTCATATCCGACCTGACTTGGGTGGCTGCCACTGCCATCCCTGCCGACTTCCCACTTCCAGCTGACACCTCCGGCCCTTTCAAGCCTGCATCGCAGCTTTCTCGGCTTGGATCGGGAGCATGGGGGAATAGCGTATCTGTCTCATACCCAGATCCAAACACGCCGAGCCTCACTGGCGGCATGTGGATCTGGTCAACGTCAGATGGGCAGAATGGTGCTCCCCAGGGGACGATCGGATTCCGCAAGACCGTATCAACACCCAAAGGACAGACAGCACAATCTGCCACGGTGGTCCTCACCGCCGACACCACTTTCTCGCTGTATGTCAATGGCAAATTTATTGGCGCTCCACCTCATCAGACAGACGCTGCGGCCGCGGACGCAGCTTGGGGCCATGCTCAGCTGTTTACATTCCGGCTCAGCGCAGCGTCGAACGTCTTCGCCGTCATCATCCAGCATTCCAATCATCCGGATGGCTCACCTGCTCCTGCGGGCCTTGTTGCGGCGATCCGGATTCAGTATGCGGACGGCAGCAGTGACACTGTCCGCACGGATCCGAGCTGGCTTCACGGGTCCGTCACAGATGTTTCTGCGTTTGTAACTGCACCAGATTCCGCGCTTGCAACATCATTTAATGTCGCAGATGTGGGTGCAGCTCCGTGGGGTCAACTCTCTGGAACTTCCAACGTACTCGCCGCTGCCGCCGTTCCATCGAGTCCTTTTACTGGTGACCCCGCACCTACTCCCGCTCCCGTCCCCGCGCCCGCGCCTGGAACGAATGATGGTGGAACGACTTCGCCAGGGGGATCGGGAACCGCAGCCGGCGCCAGCAAGTCTAGCACGGCAGCCCAGAGCACAGGGTCTGCACCCGCTAAGAGTGGGACGAGCGGGACTATGACCGGGTCCACTCTTACGTCGGCTGGACAATCCAGGAGTGGAGATGATTCGCCTACGGAGACTGTGACCGTGCATAATAGCGGGTCGAGGTCGCGCATGGCTAAAACTTCAACATCTCCACCAACCAGTGGCCCCACCGGTGCTCATTCCGGGCGTTCACCCGGTGTTCCCATCGGCGCGATCGTGGGCCCTCTCAGTGCACTTGCATTGATCATGATTGGGCTCGCCGTGCTTCGTTGGCGTCGGTGGCACCAGCGCCTTTCGCCGGCCTCGATCATCGTGCCCTTCGCGAGCGGACCTACTGAAAGCAATTCGGGGAACACACCACAGGGGTCGTCGACGAGCACTCGTGGTGCTGAAATGGCGGAACAGCCACCCCCGACGGATGTTGCGCAGCGGGTCGTTCCGCCAACCAAACTCAGGCGGGTAAATCTGCTGCTTCAGAGCACCGCCACGGCGACAAGTCGCTGCGCGGCGAGCATCCCTATTTCCGGTGAACTCGCTGCCACCCATTCTTCCTCTCCGCCTGAGCAGAGTCCAGCCGCACAGGGCGAAAATAATGCCAGTCATCCCCCGAATGACGACGCCGACGCGCATTTACCGCCAAGCTACTCCGCACAGTAGTCATTTCTCTGATAAATTCCTTAAAAAATACCTACATCTAGAATGATACCACTGCTTTCGTTCTGGCTGGGATTCTTGAGCTCAAAATTTGGCACGAGGTAGTATTACGATGTGCAGGTGTTTATACATCGAAAAAAACCGGCGTAGCTAGTGAGAACGCAAGAGGCGAGAAGAAACAAGAATAAAATAAATACTTAGTGGTAGTACATGCATACCAGATACTCATAACGTCGATTTCTCTCCAATCATTTCCAACAATTTCTCCCACAGCGCTGTGCGATTCTTCGGATCCGAAGCCCACTTTCCCAGCTTTCCAGGTTTGAGTTTCGCACCAAAGTACCTCCCATCCCCAAGCTCTCGTTTCGCGTCAGGTGCGACGAGTACCTGCGCAAGTCAGTATGTACATCAGTACATCGGCCTGCAAAAAACTCACATATACGGGCAGGGCGGCATATTGGTCAGGTGTGCTGGCCATGAACTTCAGCCCCAGCCAGAGCGGGATCCGAAAGACGGCGGGGGACAAGCTTGCGTCGAATTCCTCCGTCTTGACGAGCCCTGGGATGTTGACCACTGGTCAAGCGGGATCCTGACGAAACGACGACGAAACATACCGGGGTAGAGGTGGAAGTAGCGGTATTGAGGATATCGCAGGTTCAGTTCCTGTTACAATGATCGGTACTCGTCGAAATGCAAGAAACCAGGTACCTCGTGAAACGCGTCTAGGACGCTACTGTCGCGCGCCGAGTCCTCCATGAACGCTTTGGCATGGCTACGCGGCGGTCGATTTCGCAGGGACAGGTCGTCAATACTAAGGTCGTCGAGCGACTGGCCCTGGTTGCAAACCGACATGATCGCGGCGTTCGGTGCGAGCCCCCCGCGGGTGGTGAGGAGATAGGCGAGGGCGAAGCGGGAAACGGCTTGGATGGCGAAGGGAATGTCGTATCTGACGACGGGAATAAGCAAATAGCTTCGGCATACACGAACAAACGGTGCTCACCCGTCCGCATTGTCCACGACAGTTCCCGTAGGCACGCCGCTTTGGGTCATAATCTAAGAATCGGGTAAGAGCATTATAAAAAAGAAAAAGAAAATTGACGCACCAGATAATCGATTGCGGCATCTCCTGCCGCGGCCTGTAGCGCCGAGGCTGCGTCCCGCATACCCTTGCTATCTCTAGCGCACCCAGTTGAAGCATGCAGTTTAAATGCTCGTCGTTGGACTCACGAGAGATCCCCCTTGACGAACTCCACCTTGATCTTGCTCTCTGTTGGCGCAAGCTTCGTCAGGACCTCTAGGACTGCCGCCGCGCGCGTCTCATTGCGCCCGCAGATGATGATGCGGCTGCATCCGAGCTTCGAAAGGGAACGAGCAATGGCAGCGCCAATGCCCAGAGTGCCGCCGACGACGACGGCGGTCTTGTTTTGTCCGACTAGGGAAACGGTTTCAAGGGCTCGGGCGGCGTCGGGGGGCATGGCGTGGTGGCACGGCTGGGATGGGTTGGGGTGTCCTATTCGTCGCTCGTTTTTCAAGCAAGATCTTCCGAAGCCGTGACACGCGTCTGGCCGAAAGTACGGTCATCAGTATTTGGCATTGGCCCAGCGAGGAGTATCAGTGAAGCTCAGCTGGAGAAAGAAGAGCAAAGACGGTGACAGAGGAAGAGAGACGCAAAAGTTCTCGAACAATCCCGAGCTAACATGCCATCCTTTCGTTCTGTCATTCATCGTTGCACTTTTCTTCCCAGTACACAGATGCCAGTGAATGTACTCACAGACAAGGTAGAGCACCGTAGTCAAATGTGTAATTATAATTTCGAGGTATATATTAATATTGTTCACACAAAAGTAAAGAGAGGAGGGGAAGGAACAAGAACGGAATTGAATAGTGGATTACTACTGGGCATACTGTAATAGCTCGGTGGTGCTGCCATTTCGGCCTCCGAATCAAGGTCACCATCAAATGGACCGCGACTTATATCATGTGTTAGGGCATGCGATGGCGGGACGACACCACTTGAAGCGACGGATGTTGGATTAATTCTAGCGCCCGAGACCGCGGCGTTGTTCTGCCAAATCATACTTTCACGCTCGAGTTTAGAGGGTGGTACAATGGCTTGTGGCTGTGGGCTTTCCGTGCGCGATGGCTGCGGTGAGCTGGTGCGGGAAATTGACGATTGCTGGTAAATGCCTTGTACCAGGACTGGCGGCCGAGGGTAATTGTAGCTTGTCGCAGGTTGCACACATGCCATCTCTGCAGGCCTTGTGCTGGCAACGGAGGTCCGCGGCAAACCTGAGTTCACCGAATCGCCAATGAAGCTTGCAGCAACGAAAAGGTGGCTGCTCAAGGCCTTTTGGTGGCGCATGGAGCGGCGTTTGCGGCGCCAGCAAAACAGTCCCAGTCCGACGGCGAGGAAAGCGAGCACACCCACGACAAGGCCGATGACCAAGCCTGTGGATGACTGTGTAGATGAAGTGGCCGCGGAACCAGGAGAGACGATGGTCGTTCCTGAGCTTGAGCTGGAGGCACCGGTTTGAGCGGGGGATGATGTGAGGCCACCCCCAAGGATCGAAGTTGCCGTGGAGAGGAATCCCACTGGAGATTCACTGCTCGCTTCACGGTTGGCAGACGTACGTCCTCCACTTCCGGTCTGTGAAACGGAAATGGAGCCATCCCCAGCTCCACTCGACCTCGTATTCCCACCGTCCGAAGGTACTTGAGGCACGGTGCCGCTATCAAAGGGACCAGAGGGGACATTCGCAGCAGCAAGTGCATTGGAAGTGCCGGTCAGTTGGCCCCATGGCGATGCGCCCATCGTTCCAATCGCAAATGCCGGCGAGAGCGCGTAGTCAGGCGTAGAAAGGAATGCGGAAACAGACGTGAAGGCGCCACTCAACCAACTCGCGTCGGTTCCCACAACATCGCTGCTCCCATCAGAGTACCGGATCCTGATTGTGGCGACGAAACCGGCAGGTCCTGCATCTGTAGAGCCGGGGTCGGGAAGGTTCTCGCCGAAGACAGTAAATACGTTTGAATCAGCGCTGAGCCCAAGTATGAATTGTTCTGCACGTTTGAAATCGGGGTTGTTTGGAGCCTTGGGCGGTGCCCCCACGTAGTCGTCATTGATATACAGGACAAAGCCGTTGTCGACAGTAAGGAGAATGGTCGCGGACTGGGCGGTCTTGCCGCTGGGAGTAGTAATGGTTTTGCGGAATCCGACGGTTCCAGTCGCAGCGTGGGAGGCTGCGTCTGAGGTGGACCATATCCATGTACTGCTCGCAAGACTCGGAGCATTTGGATCTCCGGAAGAGAGCGCTACATCCTTTCCCCATGATCCTGATCCAAAAGGTGCGGCGACTGTTGCAGATGAAAAGTGAGACGTGTCGGAGGGGGTGGGGAAATCCGACGGGATAACGGCCGAAACCGCCCAACTCGCGTCGGAGACGACGGTGTTATCCGAGCCGTCGCTGTACTTGATTTGGAAGGCCGCCAAAAGCCCCGGCGCTGGTGCGCCGGAGTTTGCCTTGTTCACGACCAAGACTGAAAATGTATTCGTCGAAGCATTGAGTGCCGCGCCGAGAACATCCGCAGACTTCCAGGCATCTGCCCCGTCTGAAGACGCTCCGATGGGCTGGCCGTTCACCCAAAGGGTGAATTGGTCAACCGCGGTGATGGAGGCAGTAACTGAAGTGGCGGTCTTCCCTGCAGCGCTACTGAAAGTCTTGAGGAACGCGACATTCCCCGTTGTTGCAGCTGCGGTCCAGATCCACGAAGCAGATGTCAATCCGCTGTCCGATAGCGGGTCTCTCTTCTTATGTTTGATATGAGGGTGATGAAGGGCGTGGACGACTTCCTGAAGTGTCAGCGTCCGCGTCAGCAGGCAAAACTGTAGTGTACCTACTTAATAAAGGAATGTGGATAAAAATGAGTGCAATAGCGAGGCAGTTTCGACCAACTAGAATATCCTCGTCAGCTTTTTTGCAGGTGCGTCAAGAGAACTAACATACCTAAGGGTGTCATCGAACTGGAGGCAAATGGGTATGAGAGGAGAGGAGAAACAAACTGGGGATGAGAAGAATCAGTGATTTACAGACAACTGCACCGCGATGTGCATCATGATCTTCCGGTGAATGCTCTTCCAGCTACTGGTCATCAGCAGCCATCAGCTATAAATATGGAGTACGAAGGCAGCACCGAGTAACCGTGGTCGTGCTCGATGCATCCCATGAGAGGTCCTCCCAAAGTATAGTATACCATGGCCGAGCGAAGATGAGTGACGGCCCAAAGATCAAGCCAGCCCGTCCTGGGATAGTGGCCCTTCTGACGGGACTCAGAAGAACCTGCTGATGACAAAAGAGAAACGGCGCTCAAATGATTTTTCCTAGACCCTGTTCGCAGAACGATCGGCGGTCCGAAAGTTACCATTGGACGTGAGGAATGCTGGCTTTGAGTATATGCGCTGCACAGGACAATTTCGGGAGGGATCAAGGAGGATCAAGGACGCCAAAAGGACGCTCAGCCGCTGCTCAGTGGCAGTGAGTGGCAGTGCTCAGTGGCACTGCAACCGGATTCGCACGGTGCTCTCCGACTCGGAGGCAACCTTCATCAGGAAAAAAACTCCTTCGGAAATTTGGGGGCAATTTGGAACCTGCTTGGAAATTTGGCCATCTTGGTCGGTTTAGCGGAAAGTGGGGAAATTTGGTGTAAAAGAGTCCAAATTCCCAAAAATCTGGCCCTTTAACAAAATATTTCGTGGAGAGGTTAGTGTGCCCGTTTGCAATGTCGGCCGCAGCGAGAACGACCTTGGTTCAAGCCTCCTAGCAACCTGCATCCTGTGCAGGATGGTTTTTTGATCGCAATTCATTTTTTTTGTTAAACAACACCTTGTTGAAGTTTCCGTGAAGTTCAGAGTCACAAAGTTCGATGCCAATGTATTGAAACTTGAACATTCAATAAAACTTGAACTTCAAGCTTGCAATCTCGTTCATGCGATGGCCCATAACAGTAAGTATTGAAGGTATACATGCATTAAAAAATTGTAGTGTAAATGTGACGGTCTGTCATCGAGTTAACAAAGAAACTCGGGCACTGGTCTAGAACAGTGCTGGACTTCCAAGCTGCTGGCGCCACTGGTCCAAACTTGGCAAGGAGATGCACACTGCGCCGTATATTTCCCACCGGAACAATGCTCACCAGACGTTCACCGTCCATCACTGAGCGCTTGATTTTGTACATTAGGTGGTCGGGTTCAGGAGTGGTGAACGGGGAAAACCACTCTACGTAAGCGAGGTATTTCGGCGGCACAATGCCGGGCAAAAACAGGTGGCGGAGGTGGTGCTGTCCGAGGCTGAAAATGACATGGATCTGGACCACGCGATACCCTAGCAGACGAACGAATCAGCATTCAGCAATTCAAGGATGGGATCGAACTTGCCAGAAACCCCTGTCATCCCACCCGTGCCGTCGTTGATGAGTGCGGTATCGAATCGCGCTGGCAGAAGTTCGCCATTTTTCAGGATTTTTGACGGTTGGACATGGATAGAGTCCACGATGGAGTCCTCGGGGCCGCGAGCGGTATAGGGATCCTCCGTGGTGAATTTTATGCGATGGAATACCGAGAGTGTCGGAAGGACGTCGTGGAGCGGAGGCAAAGAGCATCTATTTGATATACTGTGCGAGTACGTATAGAGGTGATGACCTAATACTACCTCCATCCCGACACTCCCACTCATCGCCACGATACGTACGAGATAAAAATCAATGGAGGAAATTATGTAGAAAGAAAAAAAATTGTCCGGTATAAGAGGGGAAACTCCCACTGGAATGGTGGCACCTAAATTGCAATCATATGCACCATCGTCGTTGACGGTTCATGTCGCTTGTTCCACCATTCCGGAAACTGGCCTTCCTTCCCTCCGCCGGGATGGAAACAATTCTCGTTTGCGTGCCCACGACGTTTGCAATTCGAGCAAACCACTGCTTCAGCAGTCGTCGCGAACACAGTGCTGGTCAGAGATGGTGTCAGCCCGCCACCGCGGCGAATGATGTACTCCTCCTTGAGGATGAAACCGACGACCCATGCACGGTTGTCGGCCTTGGGATGCTCCTTGATCGTGCGCAAAGCGCCGTCGAACTCGGGCGACGGCAGGGACGCCAAAATACGGGCAATGATCTGGCTCGGGGACGGCGGGTCGGAAAAGATATTGGTGAGTTGGTCAACGATCTCGAGGATGTCGCCGATATGAGATTTAAGAGGAATGGAATAGTCGATATATTTGGCATCAAAGAATGCGTTCCAAGTCGCCAGGCTATCGGAGGAGGCCTGGCCGCTGGTGTGGAATAGCTCCAACGTCGTCCACATCTCGCGGGCATCGTCCTGGATCCCACGAAGATGCTTGAACTGTTTCTTGTCGACAGAAGCAATGAGATCCGCGGCAGCTAGCGCCGCTCGTCCTCGCCACGCCTTCACAGCCTTGCTGTTAGGGCCAGTGCTCGGTTCGAGGTCAGTTCCTTCGTAGATGCCATCGGTCTCGCGTGTCTTTGCGAAAGCCAGGAAGCCAAAAGCGAAGTCATTAAAATTGTCGTCTGTGAGCTTCTCGCCCTTGTATTCCGGCATGTCGTTCGATGGGCGAAAGGAATGAAGATGGGGGTATGGAAGAAAGAGAGGATGGGGGTGGGCAAAAAAAGATGATAGTGGTCGTCAGAAGGATCGAATGAATGTCAAAGTAAAATTGATAGGGGGTTGCCAATCGTCAAAGTGATTGGTCGCAGGATAATCGACAAAGTAATCGGTCGCAGGTCACAGTTCAGGGTCAAACGGAAAGCTGGAAGTGGCCGTCTCTCGGGGGGGTCGTCTCCCGGGAGTCTTCGGTGAGGTAGAGAGTGGTCGTCTCGCGAGGGGTCGTCTCTCGCAAGTCTCTCTGGTCAAGTCGGGTTGAAAGTGGTCGTCTCCTGAGGGGTCGTCTCTCAGGAGTCTTTCAGGTCAAGTAGAGAGTGGTCGTCTCCCGGGGGGTCGTCTCCGGAAGTCTCTCTGGTCGGTCAGGTCGGTCGGTCGATTCAATAAATAGCAAAGCATAGAGCGCAGTGGATTAAGCGATTCGGAGGCCCATAACCTGTCGGAAGGACGTCGTGGAGCGGAGGCAAAGAGCATCTATTTGATATACTGTGCGAGTACGTATAGAGGTGATGACCTAATACTACCTCCATCCCGACACAGAGTTGAATGAGAAGCTGAGGTCCTGCGAGCGGGCTTCGACCTGTGCTCGCGAAAGCATGGGGTAGTTCAGTTGGACGACATAACGAGCAAGAGCATCACGAAAGAATTTGGCACCATAATCTGTGACCAAACGCGTTAGTCGCACCGCTTTCAAAGTGGGGTTCTTCGTCATTTTCAGTTGCCGCTCATAGACGATGCCGGGAGGGAGAGTTGCAATGGTCGGTGGAGCAGGGGAGCCGTCGAGACGCCACTGGATGTATTTTTCATGACGGTAAACCTTCTCCTTCCGCTCGAGCCACAAGGTCATTTGCGGAAATTCGTCCTTGTAATTGGTGGAACGATACGCGTCTTTGGCGAGGTCAATGTGGAGGCGCTCGGTATATTCCGTGTTGTAGTTGTCCGTCGTTCCAAAAAGCTTGATGTACATGACGTAGTGGCGGCAGTTATGAAGTTTGGGGAGATTGAACTCCTCGCGAACCCCGAGGTCGACGAAAATCGACTTGTTGTCATGAAAGCGCTGCAGCGCGTTCTCCAGATGAGTGAGTGTCTCGGAGGTGTGCATTGGGTACTGTGCAAGATGAACAAAGTCAAGAATACCGCGCACAGCGGCTAGTAGAGGAGCAGGGGAAATGTTATCGGGAAGTTGCACGTCGATAATGAGCGCCAGAATAAAACGGGAGATTTGATCGTGCTCCTTCCCGGTTACACGGGACAAATTGGAGATGCCGCCCATGAAAAGACGAATACTGTGATTTGGGGGGAGACGCCGACACCGAGCATCAATTTCAGCCTCGCCCACACATTCGGTCAACCATGCAATGAGGTGCTTAACTATCCCCTGATAAAGTTGATGGAGAACGTCTGGACTGATCGCCTGAAAGATGTTCGTGTAAGGAAGACCTTCCCAGAACGGGTGGTAGATGGGCTTGATACCGGTGTCCTTGCACGCCGCTGCATAAATCGATGGCCCA